>OY294044.1:106851974-107169143 GCA_958510825.1 Brachypterus glaber
GAGGTCACACGGGTGTCGTTGATATTTTAAAACTACTTTTTTTCATTTTCATTTCATTATATGCGGGTACAGGTTTATGTTAATTCACCTTGTTACAAGAATTTTGGACCTGATTTTGTTACAACTGTCGTTATATAAAAGAACCTCTTATTTGACTCTATTATACTTGGTCGCTGGTTACAGCATCCCCTTCATATCCCTTTTTAAACAAAATATGTTTAAAACTGCAGTTACTATGGTACCTATTTTTTCCTACTTCTCATTTTATTATGTGGGTCCAAATGATAAATTCTCGATTTTAATGTTTTTTTTTGCTATGCTCAAATTTTTCAAATGTTTTTTCACCCATTTAATAAAGATATAGAGCTAAAATTTGGTACACTTACTTATCTTCTTTAACGATACAATTTTATACAAAATTTACCCCACCCCAACCCCCTACCCCTAAAATATAAAAACCCTTTTTTCACCCACGTGAGATAATTTAAAACAAAAATTAATTTAAGTACTTATCCCGGGATAAAATAATTTTACTAAAATTAAGAAACCCCCGACAAATACACAAATATAATTGCCCTAAAGTGTCATGCTCTTGTTCAAAAATAGCTAAAATTGAAAACATAAAATATTTAGGCCTAATTGTCGACCAACACCTACGTTGGGATGAACATGTAACGTACGCGGCAAAAAAAATCAGACAAACCCTTCCCAAATTCTACATTTTAAGAGACATTATGAAGGAGGAAGATATTTTGCTTATATACAAATCTCTAGTGGAATCTATTATAAGGTATTGCATTTCTATTTGGGGAGGGCTATACAAAAATTCGGTTGACTCATTACAAAAAACGCAGAACACTATCCTCAAGGTTATCCTTCATAAAAACAAACTCTTTGACACAGACTTGTTATACAAGGAGGCCAGAGTTTTCAATATTCAGAACCATTACGTTTACTCGTGTCTCTTATTTGCCTTTAAAAATAGGATCCCCTGTAACCTGCCATCCAATACAAGATTTGCCTCTTCTAACATACCAGTTCCACTATTTAAAAAAAGTTTAACACAGAGGTTTATATTATACGCGGCCCCAAAATTTTATAACCAACTGCCTAACGAAATAAAATCATTAACCAAATTTTCTCAATTTAAAAACAAAATTAATATTGCCTTATTAAATAATACATTCTCATTTTCACTCCCATTTTAACACCCACCTCACACTCATCTCCATACACACTCGCATTTGGTCTTGCCACATACAGGTATAAAGGGAAAAGGAAAGACAAAAAAAAAATAAGAAAAAAAAAAAAAGATATTTATATCAAATTGTTTTTTATTTTACTTATTATTGTATATATATTTACCATGACAAAATCTTCCCTCTTGCATAGCACACAAGCTCAGCTTAGGCTATGTAAGAGGTAAGTGATATATTGTAAAATGATAGTTATCTGCAAATAAATTCTAATTCTAAAAAAAAAAATTCTAATTCTAAATCCCCCATCACCCCCATTTGGCTAAGTTAATCCTGGAGGGCCCTATCTGTTCTACCCACTTAGAATAAACTATAATTTTATAAAAAAATATCCTTAACCCCCCGCCCCCCTGAAATTAAAGGACCCTTTTTTACCCACGTAAGAGCATATAGTTATGTTTTATAAAATAAATTACGCAGTATATTCGCACATCCAATATACGAATCTGTTTTGAAAATATTCACTGTGCGATTTTTAATTTACTACCTTGCTTGGTGAAACAGACCATAAAAAGTAGAAAACAAGATATTTATATAAATTTTAAAAACTGTATTTTTAAAAAAGGGTTTTGAAAATGTTCTTTATCCAACACCTTCACAGAAACACTTGTTTTGAGCACTATTTTAAATGTCAAAAGTGAGTTTTTTTCCACTGGTGACTAAAAAAATTTTCACCCACTCTTTTACGTACAGCTTTTGATCTCACCCAAAATTAGTTACATACCCTATTAAAGTATTATAACTATTCTATAAATAGAAGCACGTTAACTAAACCATAAAAATTAAAGAAAATCCCAAATTATTCTTTAGTTTTTGAATAAAATTCACGGAAAGAAATTAGTGGGCTCTGCGCTATACATTATAAGATATTTGGTAACAGTGGCAAATTATAGTGATTTAAGCTATAGATTATAAGGGACACAATAACTAATAATGTTAAAAATAAATTGGAAACGATTATATATATTACAGACACGATTATATTTATTACAGGCACTATTATAAATTTACAGAAATTTTATTATATTATAAAAATTATTAGCACGGACAATAATTAAATCTATTTAAGCTATAAATGCCATACTATTTGTTATATTTTATTATTCACTAAACAATTAAAGTATTTCATATAAATTTTTACACTGACTGCCATAATTGTAAGAGAAAGCCTTGTATTTATATAATAAGCGATTATAATTTGCTTGGTATGTGTGTTTTAGCGCTCCTAGCTATAATTTTTTTTTTCCGTGTTCTGTTTTTATTAAAAATTCTGTCATCACCGCGTCCATTTTGACGTTTGTAAGAACTAGCAATTGTTTATTTTTAATAGGCATACTTAGGCCATGGCTACCTATTATTTTAGTATTAAAAAAACTTAATCTTAATATTTTTGACATAATTTTTCGCAAAATTATAGATTTTTATTTAATTAAACAATTAAAAATTTCAAAACCTTTCTTTTAAAAATCTAGCTTTTGAAAATTTATATAGAGGATTGCGCCTAATTTCGGATGGTTTCCAAATTTCGGATAGTAGTGTATTTAAGATACTGTCTGCAAAGGTAAACAGAAACCTACTTTTATGTGAACCCAAAAGTCAAACTAAATCCGTCCTGTAATATGATAACGGTAGAGCTTCTCCCCTTTAAATGGCAGCACAAATCGTTTATATTGCAAATGACAGTTTTGTGCTCAGTTGCATTATTATGCTTGTTTATTTTATAAATAATCGTTATAAAAGTTCGTGATTCTGTCTTGGGTAAGTTATGATGTTAGTTAAGTTGATCCACTATTCATAATTAAGCAATTTGAAAACGTAAACATTCTACAAATTTCTAATCTAAAAAGCAGAAAGTTGCCTAATTTCGGATAGACCATTTTTGTGCATTTGATTCCCAATTTCGGATATCCGCAAGGTAATTATTATTCAGGATAACCAACCATTAATTATTATTTTTATAATGATACAACAAACTAAGATAAACAATTTTGAAAAAACGAAAATTACCTAAGATACTAAGATATTCGAAATTGGGAATCTAAAATTATAGTTCCTATAGTATTTCGTTTAAATCGCTTAATGATTAAATTACGTCTTAAATGTGAAGGAATAACAAGAAACATAAGCAATGGGATCCAGATCTACTCTTGAAAAAATTTTTTCGGATATGTCCGAAATTAGGAGCCCTTTTTCAAATGCACAAAAATGCGCTGATTTTTTTTAACCGTGTTTTTTGGAAAAAATAAACTGTAATAAAATTGCTTTTATAATAAATCATGGTTCGCTATAATAAGTTGTATCTGGTTATATAAAAAAAATATCAAAAAGTAATACCGAGTATTAAATATTGAATACATTGTAAATGGTATCCGAAATTAGGCGACTTTCCTCTAAATATCTTGTTTTTACTTTAAAAACTTATTTTTTTATATTATTTTATTAAGTGAAGTACTACATTTAAGTGTTTGCAACGTAGAAAATGCGTGTATTTTTTTTAAAATTTAAGTGCATTGCACTGTAGTTATTGATAATCTTTTAACAAAACCGTATTAGGGTCATTCCATAATTATTCACATATTATTTTAACAATATTTACCAATAACCAATTTAAAATTATTCATTAAAATTATTTAACCAATACATACAGATAATAAGACAATTACCAGCTTTATTTTAAATAGATAAACTCAATAATAACCCCCGCGTGGCTTTTACTTTATTGGGTGGATAATTATTTATTTTACCCACTCAACTGTCACTTGTCAAATTATTTTCTTGTAAATGTCATTAAAATTTTTAATAAAAATATGAATTCCTAAGCTATTTATTGGATAAAACCTTGTATGGCACTCATGGGTAAACCGATATTGCCCACTAGTACCATAAGTAACTATTATCGAAATCGGAGGGTTAATACTATTAGGTATTACTGTCTGTCTGTCTATCTCAACGAACTAATAACTCTTCTCTCTAGAATAGGCATTTTATTTGTAAAAACTGACAAAAACGTAGTCAACATATACATTTGTCTGTCTTACTCGCACAGCTTTGTTCTAACAGAGACAACAATAACAGTTACTAGTAACTGTTATTGTTCAGGCCTAAATATACCTACTATTTGTTTACAAACAAACCGAGATGTTGGCGATACTTTATATTAACGGTATGCGTATTCTAGAGAGAAGAGTTATTAGTTCGTTGGTCTATCTGTCCGGGAAAGTTGGTGACTAGGATAAACTAGAGTGGGAATGTGATGTTTTCTGTGAACGAAAATTTTTATTTGTTAGTTGGTAACTATGTTTTGACATTAGATGTCACAAATTACATGAGCGCACATTTTCAAAGCAAATGGTTTTTAAATTTTGCTACGGGTAATTCCATGGTAACTCACGTTGCAGCAGCGGAAAAAATTACACTTTCTTTTAAATATTTTATTCTGTGGCTTGGTTCTAAAAGGGCCAATGTCAATTTGTCAATAGTAGCGTTTTCAAAATATTACAGAGTTGACGTGAAAACGTTGCTATTGACAAATTGGTATTGGCCCTTTTATTACATTATTAATATTTTTTAACAACAATCTTTAATAATAATAAATAACAATCTTTAAAACTCCATTTGGTAGCAACAGAATGGAGAAAGAATATGGTTAATCCCAACTGAAGAATAAGAAAAGGTTCAAAAATATGCGAGGTAAAACAAATAAGACTATTTTTGCATCCGCCATTTTTTGGAAAAAAAAAACAAAAAACGGTGGTCGCCATGATTCCGGCCGTTTGGATATTTGGATCGTCCAAAGTCCAAACGAATATTATTCAGAAGTCGCTATAGCCCTGAAGAATTGAAAAGAAATGGCACTTTAAAAATCTAAAAAAAATTGTATTGTATAATTATAAATAAACATACCTACAAAATTTCACAATGATACCTTTTTATTCTTTCTATACACGGTGTATTTGAAATAGCGTCGGAAATTTTAACAGATGATTCTACTTTATGATGTAGATATGATATGACAAAAAGTTCCTATAAACATATGTCTAAAAATGCGTCATAAGGGAGCTACGCCCCTTTGAAAGTGGCTAAAAAAAATCGGTTTTTATTTAATAACTCAGGAACCCTTTGAGATATATCAACGAGGTTTTGCACGTCAACTAATCCTATCAAGGCCCGTTTTTATGTGTTATTTTCATGTACTTATTTCAACCAGGGGTGTGCGAAACGGGGGGGGCTTATCAGTTTTTTGTCCCAAAATTTTTTCTGTGTAACTTTTTTGAAATTTTATTTTTGAAATATGATTTCTCAGGTCAAAATACATAAAAAAGGTACTCTTGTTGTAATACTGTAGGATTAACCGTTTTCGAGAAAAATTCATTTGAAGGTGAAATTCCACGGTTGGAGGACGAAAAATTAAATACTAAAATGTTAAAAACCAAAATTTTAAAATTTAAAAATAAAATTGCAAAAAAGTTACACAGAAAAAAGTTTGGGACAAAAAACTGATAAGGCCCCCCCGTTTCGCACACCCCTGGTTTAAATAAGTACATGAAAATGACATACAAAGATGGGCCTTATTAGGATTAATTCACGTGCAAAACCTCGTTAACATATCTCAAAGGGTTCCTGAGTTATTAAATAAAAACCGATTTTTTTAGACAATTTCAAAAGGGCGTAGCTCCCTTATGACGCATTTTTAGACATATGTTTATAGGAACTTTTTGTCATATTTTATCATGTAGAATCACCTGTTAAAATTTCCTACGCTATTTCAAATACACCCCGTATAAAAAAAAACATTTTAAACCTAAATATTTTTAAAATTTAAAGGTATACCTTCTATAGAAAGACCTCTTAATATTGGTTGCATGACAAAAACAAATACAGAGCGGTCCAAAAGTCACCCCCCCCCCTCTTAACTTTTGAACCAGTTGAGATATCGACTTCAAATTTGGTACTTTTAAATAAGACAACAAACTATCTTTTAGCATATATTTAATACTTTCAGCTCTTAAAATGTGGGTAGGGGGGCATGGGAGCACATTTTTTTAAATAGAAAGGGGGGTCGTGTAGTACCTCATTTTAAAGCTTATAAAATTCTCCATTTAACTCCATATTTTTAAATTTAAAAAAAAAATTGGGTTTAAAATGGGGTTGAAAATGGTTATTAATGTCAAAATTCCTCTAAAAAAAACAAATAATTTTTTAAAAATGCCTAATTCCATCATAAAAAATGTTAATTATACTTTTAAACTAATTTTAGTTGACATAAATAAAAATGTATAAAAAAAAAACTTAAAAAATCGAATGTTTTAGCACAAAAAATTAAAAAATCAAAACCTTAAAAAACATTTTTTAAAAATTTAAAAATATTAGTTTAAATAGAGAATTTTATAAGCTTTAAAATGATGTATCACACGACCCCCTTTCCATTTAAAAAAATGTCCCTCCATGCCCCCCTGCCCACATTTGAAGAGCTGAAAATATCAAAGATATGCTATAAGATAGTTTAAGTTGTCTTATTTAAGATTTCTAAATTTGAAGTCGATATCTCAACTCGTTCAAAAGTTAAAAGGGGGGAGGGGTGACTTTTGGACCGCACTGTATATATATTTTTTTAATTTTTCGTTTTTTTTTTAACTTTTTGGGGCCATTTCAGTCGGAATGGCCCTTAATGCATATCTCTCAGTATTGTGTATATTTTTATGTATTAACTTATTGACACAAATATATCTTTATCTAATGTTGTCTGACTGTTATCTTGTAAAAAATAAAATTTTATGTAGAGTAGGTATACTTATACATACATGTGTATATGTGTTGCCTTAGAAATTACCTTTAGCAACAACTTTCACAGTCATAGAAAATTGGTTTTTCCTATGACTGCATTAGATTACAAATACACACATTTTTTAAACAAAATAAATACATTCTAGCTCTAGATACGGTATGTCTATTCCATGTCAAGTGTTAGAATGAGCACACGTGGTGCCATCTCTTGTCTTTGAAAGTAAAGAAAACTGTAGTAAAATTTCCAAAAAAAATATATTTACCATGAAATATTGAATAACTTTGCGTTAAAATTACATAAAGTTCATTAGTTTTTCTTAATATTTGACCAGTTTTTGATCAATTTAGTTAAAAAAAAATAACACTGCTTCATCTATTGTTGATTATTTAAACAATCTGACATTTAATTTTTGCATTATACAGTAAAGTCTCGATAGAATGAACTAATTTTGGAAATTTGGTGATCTAACCTCAAATTGCCCTCGAAACTTTGGCAAAATTACACAAATCTTGCGTTTTGTGTCCTAAAACCTACAACCCCCAAAACATATTAAGATAATGTTAATATTTTAATATTTTTGTCTTCATTGCAGTGGATTTTTTTAAAGTTCACTATATCGTGTGTCCACTATATCGAGACTCTACTGTAATTGATAAATAGGTGGTAAAATTCAATAAAAATCTTTTTACTAATTAACAAAACTATTAATAGTGTATTAAAGTACTAGTTTCATAACATACGTTTTTAGCGCACGAGTACAAGTTTGGAAAACGAGCCGCTTGTGGCGAGTTTTCTAAAGTACTAGTGCGCTAAGAACGTGTTATGAAACGAGTGCTTTATACAATTTTTTCTATTTTCCTCTAGAATTGAAAAAAACTTACATTTAAATTGATGACTGGTTTAGGGATTTTTGTTTTGGATTGGCATTACAGTTTACACCATGTTTAAAATTCTAAGAACAAATGATATTTTGATATATTTTATAGTCATCTCTTCTCTTTTTACTGCAATTAACCAAGCCACAATTTTAACATGGTAAAAATAACCTAAACACAAAATTTTGTAGAAAATTCAACTTTAAAGCGACATTGACATTTGCACGGAAAACGTCAAGCGATAGGCCAGGTCTGTTGCCAACCCAAAAGAACAAAAAGTACAGACCTCTTATGGGCCTTTAAGAACACGCAAAATGCGTGTGATTATGAGCTTATAAGAGTTGCAAAATAGAAAAATAATGTTAAGTGCTTTATTTGAAAATATGTGTTTGGTTACATTGTCTTTGACCTTATCCACAGTTTAAAGCCATTGAATGTTTCATATTTGCAGTCGAAGAAAAAGTAAAGTCTATAACACGTATGGAATATTCATTGTTTATTCCATACTAGTTATAGAATATACCCGTACTATTCTTAATAATTTATTTTATTGTTTCAGGTTTGGACTTAAAAGTTTTTGAAAAATGTCGACGACAACGCTAAGCTGACCAGAGGCGAAAAAACTCCCCGTTTCCCCCATTTTTTCACTTCTATTAATTCTATAAAATCTAAAAATCCTATAAAAACATTATGTACATAATTAAAAAACAAAAAATTATAGAATTAATTTTTAATTAATTAAATATAAATATTTATAGTATATTCGCGTAGCCAGTGCCATTAAATAAAATAAAAAGTAGAAAAAATTAATTTATATAAATTTAAAAAACTTAACTAAGACTGTTATATACAAATTTAATATTTTAATAATACCCATAAGTTTAAGAACATTGAGTACCATTGCATTTAACCTCAATCAGAAAACCATCTGCTAAGAGGCTTTAGGAGTTTCAAAACTTTACAAGGTAAGTTTCTATTTAATTTATATTACATTACAGATACAGTTATTATACATATTCATACAAAATAAAAAAAAAATTAAAAACACAAAATTTCAATTGTAAAATCACTTTCAATATTTATAATATTCATAGAACAGTTTCACAAGTATTATTTTCACAACAGACACATTTTAACAGAAATTAATCACCAAGCTATAGCTTTTTTAATTTGAAAATGAAACCGCAAGCAAAAGAAACGATTCAATTGTTTTTTTTAGCGATTTGATTGGACAGCAATTTGTCATGGATAACTAGATAAGTAATAAGACAGTAAAAAGAAATATTTTTTCCACTTGAAAATTAAGTATATTTTAATAATTTATTATAACTAGTAACAATCGAATAAAAAATATTGTATAATACACGGGCAAAAAGTTAGATTTCGATTTCGTAGGTTTATTACCCTCGGGCCGGCCCTATCGGCCGGCCCTCGGCTTCTAAAAACCTACTCAATCGAAAAATTTAACTTTTCGCTCTTGTATTATAAATAACTATTTTTTTAGATTCGTTGGTGGAAAAAGATATATGCAAAAGAAACCAATTTATTATTTTTATTATATGAATCTCTTCAGGGCTATTACATATAGGTACAGCAAAATAAACGTATGTTTATTTTGCTTTTTTTTTTAATAATTGCAATAACAAGCCTATCGGGCATTATCAGTTGAACTGTTGATCAAAACATAAACTAGTTTCAATGCATACTGAGATTTATGTTATCTAGGTCCGGATGGAGGATGATTTATGTGAAATAATATGGAGGGTTCTTTTCTAAATTGCATCAAGTCCATATTTTCCTTTTTTTTTAATGTATAGTATACACAGAAAAAAGGGATACCTTGAACGAAGGACACGTGTCTTTCGATATGTTCAAAGCCATATTCTCTTGTTTCAACTATCATTTCTTTGAACCAAATTCAATATCCTTGAATAAAGAGTCCGAGTTTTTGAAACAACTTTTTTTATCGAGGAAAAAAGGGAACGTTCAAGTATTACGTAACGCAAATTTTGGACTATAAATTTAGGTTATGTTACTAAAATTTGAATATTGAACTGATCACGTGACTTTACCACCAACGAACAGACCTATTTAGACAGATTCCAAGTGAAATATTAAAATATAAGGTGTCTACAAAAATACTCGTGTATTTTGGAACAGTCTGTATGTTATAAATATAATACAGTATAAAATTGCAAAAAGGGCAACAGAATATTCCTAATTTGCTATTTTCTATTGTAACTGTCAACATTAAATTAATTATTAAACGTCAAACAAAATCGTTGTTTTATACACAACTGAAATTAGCAACACACGTCTACATACCACTACAAAAAGTAAGTGACAGTCTACTGGCCTATTGCATTTGGAAGATATAAAGATCGGGGTGGGTATAACGGCCGAAGATCATACGGCCGAAAGCGAGTTTGTAGTAGTGGCAGCACTGATTTCAGTGGCTTTCAAAGCGTAGGCAAGTATTTATACATTGAGATATATAACTGGTTTGGTTAATATTCTCTGAAAATTAATAAATATAATAAAGTAATTGTTGAAATTTTTATAATAAAAAATTGTTAAAATATTCACAAATTTCTGGTTAGTGTTTTTTTAATGGGTGCGTTGGTTTATGTTAAAAATGGTTTGGTTTGGTAGTTTGCTGGTTTGGTGTTTTTTTTTAATAGGAGGCGTTGGTTTACGTTAACAATGGTTTGGTTTGGTAGTTTGCTGGTTTGGTGTTTTTTTTTAATGGGAGGGGTTGGTTTACGTTAAAAATGATTTGGTTTGGTAGTTTGCTGGTTTGGTGTTTTTTTTTTTTAATGGGAGGCATTTTTCAGATACGATATTTCAGAATTTAGAAGGCGATATATTTTAAGAATCAAATAGGATTATATTTAGGCTAAATAATTTAGCCTCAGCTAATTAAATAATAAATGCTCGCCTGGTGTAACAATATGCATAAGAAATTCCTTGTTTTAATCAAATATTGAGAACCTCTGGAGAATACAGCATTTCTTCGGCCGTATGATCCAGACTCATAAAGATGTCTATAAAAGGCATGCGTATTTTGGAACACCCTGTATATTATAAATGTAATACAATATAAAATTGCAAGAAGGGCAAGTGAATGTGGGTGCAGTTTTATTGTCCGACTCCGTCATAAATAATTCTGAATGCATCGCACGGCATGTTGCATTATAATATTGTTATGAGAACCATTATGAAAATATTATACATTCAGTTTTATTATTGAGAATTAAAATTTAGCGTTTATTTTTTAAATTAAATTATAAATAAATTTTTACTTTTCCCTATGATGGGGCCGGCGATGCACACAGGTAAAAAATACCAAAAAAGCGGAAAAAATCATGAAGCGTCGAAAGTTGAATATTTATAAACCCTATAGTGTCCTCTAAATGATGTATATACATTTTTTTAAAAATGTTTGCGGTCTTGCTTAAAAAATTAAATTTAAGTGGCACTTTGCATATACTATATTTTACACTTATTTTTTTTTATGGCTGCATTTTTAAATTTTAAAATATAGTACAAATATGGGGTATTAAATCATAGAAAGGTATTATCTCCATGTCCGGACCCGTCATGACGCGTCCGGACGCGTCAGCTAAAAAAATTTAAATTTTTGGAAAAAATTCAGATTTGATTTCTTCTTTATATTTTTAGGTTTAAATCAATGAATTAACCTAAATAATAAAAACCTACTAAAATATTCAAATTTTTTAATTTTTTTAAATGGCGTTTTTTTTATTTTAGTTTTTTTAACGGCCTAATTTAAGGTTAAAAAAAAACTTTTTCGGTCAATTATGTAATTTTTTATACTGAATTTGAATCTAAATAAAAAACACCCTCATTCCATTTAAAAATTTTAAGTTGCCCCCTCTCCCGCCTAAGGGTGTGGATGAAAAAAAAAATCTGCTTTGATAAAAAGGTGTACCCCTTGGTATTGAAGCTTAATACCAAATTTCAAAAAATTATCTTGTACGGTTTGGACTTTTAACCGTTTAAATGTCCCACCCGGTATGCAGTGTGCCACTTAAATTTAATTTTTTTACGAAGACCGCAAACATTTTCAAAAAAATGTATATACATCATTTAGAGGACACTATAAGGTTTATAAATATTCAACTTTCGACGCTTCATGATTTTATCCGTTTTTTTGGATTTTTTTACCTGTGTGCGATGGGCGGACCGGGCGGCCGCCCGCTCACTGTCGAGGATGGGCGCTAGAATGGAACTTGTTTGGGTCAGTTTTTGGAGATGAGGTTTATTTCATGGCTTAAGGGTCCTTTCGAATAAAAAAAATATATACAGGGATATTCTTTTAAATGGTACACCCACCATAACTTTTGAACGGGATGAGATATAAACTTTATATTTGGAATATGTATATCACACAACAAAAACTATCATTTGTCATATTTTTCAATTTTTTATTCGGTAAAAAATATGGTTTTTGTCCCTTTTTGTCCCCTTGGACTCACTTACCCCACCCACAGTGAGTTTAACCGAAAAACCTCTGATTTTAAGGGGTTCAAATCGAAAATATATTTTTATCCAATACATACAGATAATAAGACAATTACCAGCTTTATTTAAAATAGATTAACTCAATAATAACGCCTGCGTGACTTTTACTTTATTGAGTGGATAATTATTTATTTTACCCACTCAACTGTCACTTGTCAAATTATTTTCTTGTAAATGTCATTAAAATTTTTAATAAAAATATGAATTTCTAAGCTGTTTATTGGATAAAACCTTGTATGGCACTCATGGGTAAACCGATATTGCCCTCTCGAAAATTAACCTGCTTAGCTGACGCCTCGCAGGTTAATTTTCTCATGGGCAATATCTTACTTTACCCACTAGTACCATAAATAACTATTGTTGCCTTCATTTGCTAAAAAAAAGGGTTTTGTCAGTTCTACTAGTCCCCAGACCTCTCCGCCCCTGTTTTCTTCGCTGCCTAGATGCGGCTATGACGTAGAACGCTTGCACTATCTCATATCGATTTGCCAGGCAAACTTGGCCAAACAAAAATCATACCAATGAAAAAGGAATTTTCGTGCACAAACTTTTTATTTCGGAACTATATAATGTGTTTTATAATGCTTAAAATATTTTTAACGTAAATCATATTTAAATTTTATTAACTGAGAAATAAGGGACTGAAATAAAAATACCGGGTTATTATATTTTTCCGGTCTATGTACCATCATTTTCATAGAAAACGCTCACATCACAGAACCCTGAGGTACCCCAACATTTTAAATTTTTAGTTGTGGTATATGTACTTTACTAAGATTGACACTGACATTTTCCGTAATAATTAAGTAAGGTTAAAGTACAGTCTATATTATATAGTGCAAGTCCTATAACTGTCTTTAAGCATATATGCTTATAAGCAAAAAGGTTAACAAATTTTATTATCAATGATATTTATACAGTATGTCTCCAGATAGAGTTACAAATTTTTTATTTTTGATTTGATCTCAAAAAAAGTCACTCTTTATAACTTACCCTGCTTGATTTTAAACTCACAAAACACTAAGCGCTATTTGTACAACTCTTACGGTTCATGGGATAATGTTTTTTTCTTCAAAATAGTGTCTTCAAAAATATAAAATAAAAAAAAAACATCATCAAGAGTGACTTATTTTAAGATATCAAAAATAAAAAAATCTTCTTTGTAATTCTAACAGTTGGTTTGTGTAATTTGGTGTAATTTTTGCGTGTCAAGCCTCAATGATGGCCTGTCGTAATTCTTCAGCATTATGACCCAGGAAAGTAAGTTTCTTCCCTCGCTCTGACTCCGGTATGGAAAGGGTTTTCCCGCAGATAATTCATTAATTGCATATCTTCTTCTGCACTACTCATTCTACTTCGAACAGAACCCCGCTTTCTGCTAATCTGTCCAGTTTCCTCAAGTTTTTTCTTTGCTCGCATTATAGTGCTGTTTGCAACATTTAATTCAGTGGCTATTTCACGTACACTTATCCCGTCATTTATTCTTGCTGTTATAATACATTTTTGATAATTTGTAAGCTGCGGCATAACTAATGTGAATTATTTTGACAAGTAATGTCATAATAATATTTGACAAATAAATGTCAAAGAGACCTTGATAAAGTTTAATATAATCTGTAACATTTTTAGGTGTAAACGATGGTACAGTTCGATCCGGAAAAAAACAAGATTTAGTCTCTGAGAATCTGGCAACGTTTTCTTCAGATCTCCTTTTGTCGCTTGTATCGTTTTCAAATCTAGTTTTTAAAGGCTCAGTTCCTAATGCAATTTGTCGAATTTTTTATGGAGCCAACCTCTGTGCTTTTAATAAAAAAGATGGTGGCATAAGACCAATCGCTGTGGGCTTCTGCCTTCGGCGTTTGGTTGCCAAAGTTGCGTGTAATAGGATTTATACCCAGTTAGGCGATACTTTTCGGCCAAATCAACTTGGATTCGGAACTAAATGTGGCGCTGAAGCAGCTACGCATTCAGTCCGTCGATATCTAAATTATAATCATTTAACCGCCAAAGTTATCCTTAAACTTGACTTTATGAATGCCTTTAATTTGATTAACAGAGAGGTATTTCTTTTAGAAGTTAAGAAAAAAATCCCAATTTTGTTTAGTTTTATTGCTCAGTGTTACGAAACATCATCAATTCTTTCTTTCGGTGATCTTTTTATTCTTTCCCAAAGAGGTGTCCAGCAAGGGGATCCCCTTGGACCTGCTTTGTTTTGTTTGGCCATTCAATCCATAGTTAAGGAGATTAATTCGGAAATAAATTTATGGTATTTAGATGACGGGAATATTGCAGGTGATCCCGATATTGTTTTAAGCGATCTTGAAAAAATTATTAACATGAGTTCGGAATTGGGTTTAAAACTAAATTTGAAAAAATGTGAGCTTTCAATTATTTCGGAAGAATCAGAGCATTCTTCTATATATTCAAAATTCAATGCTTTAGCTCCAGAAATAATAAAAGTGCCCATTGACTCATTTAACTTACTGGGTTGTCCTTTTTCGCAAAATGAAATAAGCAAAACAATGAACTCCAAAATTACTTTTCTAAATCGACTTTCTAACAATTTGAAATCTATTAATCATCATACTGCCTACTATTTACTTAAACATTCTTTCTCTATTCCTCGCATTTCGTATCTGTTACGTTGCGCTCCCTGTTGGTTGGATCCTAACTCTCTTTTAGAATATGATTCTGTTTTAAAATCTACTATCAGTCATATTTCAAATTGTAAAATTGATACAAATTCATGGTTACAATGCACTCTTCCTGTTAAACTTGGCGGTCTAGGTATTAGAGATTCATTCACTCTTTGTTTTTCTGCTTTCTTAGGGTCTATTAATGATGTTTCTAGCCTTCTTCAAAAAATATTGCCGCAAAATATTTTAATTTCTTGTGATTCAGACTTTGAACTAGCTCTAAATTCTTGGCTTTCTATATGCAATTTAGAAAAATTGCCCGAAAAGATGCCAGAAAGACAGAAGGAGTTTGATTTTGCGCGTTGTCAGGTTCTCAGTGATGGTCTACTTTCGAATTGCCAAGATTCAAAAAACAAAGCGCGTCTTTTAGCTCTTCAAGCCCCTGAAAGCGGTGCTTGGCTTAATGCACTTCCTTCAGCATCTCTTGGAAATCTCTTGGATGATTCCACCTTTCGCGTTTCCATTGCCTTGAGGCTTGGTCTGCCTGTGTGCGAGATGCACGTCTGTACTTGCGGCGAAAAAGTTGATAACTATGGCCTACATGGGCTTAGCTGCAATAAAAGTACAGGTCGTTATTCTAGACACAGGTTAATTAATGATATTATTAAAAGATCTTTAATAACAGCAGAATACCCTGCTGTTTTAGAACCACCAGGTCTGTGTAGAGGTGATGGAAGACGCGTGGATGGAATTACCTTAGTTCCCTGGAGAGCAGGAAAGGCTTTATTGTGGGATGCTACGTGCAGGCACACTTTAGCCGATTCGTATGTTGATCAAACATCTAAATCGGTGGGTGGGGCTGCACGTATTGCAGAAAATAATAAACACAATAAGTACGAAGAGCTGAAAGAACGCTTTGTTTTTACTGTTTTTGCAGTAGAAACGTTTGGTCCTTGGGGTGATGAAGCCAAAAACCTTATTAGTGAAATAAGTAATAAAATTCCTAATAAATCCGCGAAAATCTTCATTACCCAAAGGATCAGCTTGGCAGTTCAAAGAGGAAATGCGGCTTGTGTGTTAGGGACCATTACTGATGAAGTGGGTTTGGAAGAAATCTTTTATATTTAGTTTTTATATTTAGTTTTTATTATTATTTTATATTATTTTCCTTTGTTTAATTTTATATTTCTTTTTTAATTTAGTGTTTATTTATACTTAGTAATAATTTAATAAACGAATTTTAACATTAAAAAAAAAAAAAAAAGATAGAAAATCTAGTTGTGTAAATTGAATAATTGTTTACAAACAATGCAGTTGTCAATGTTGACAGTATTTGTCAAAATTATTTATAATAATTATAAAGTATTTTTCTATGGTTTAATTATAAAAAGTACATAATTAATAAAGGATTTAATTTAATATTATTTTTGATAATTTTCTAATTTCTAAACCAAGCAAACATTTTATTGTAAAATTAAACTTAATATAACCTAAATAACCTAAACTAAACTAAATAAACATAAATTAAACTATATAATTAAATATAAAAAAATTCGTCCAAACCCGGCTCAACGTTAAATGTCCCCAACACGGAGGCCGCGTTTCCCCTCTGTACCGCCAGGCTTATCCTTTGAGTGATGAAACTTTTTGATTTTTTGCCAATTTTAGAGGAAATTTTCTGAAGTCAATCTCTAGCTTCATCACCAAAGGGACCAAAGGTCTCAACAGCGAAGGGTACAAAAACAAAGCGGTCTTCCAGCTCCAAGTATTTTCTGTGTTTTATTTTTTCCGCATTACTTGCAGCCGAACCAGCTTTCTCAGATGTTCGTTTAATATACGAGTCCGCTAAAGTATGCGTGCAAGTCGCATCCCATAATAAAGCCCTGCCCCCTCTCCAAGGAATCAAGGTGATTCCATCCACACGCTTTCCATCGCCCCGACAAATACCAGGCGGCTCCAAAACAGCAGGAAAACCTGCGGTAATAAGAGAACGCTTAATAATGTCATTGATCATCCTGTGCCTAGACAAACGACCTGCACTTTTTACGCAGCTGAGCCCGTGAAGGCCATAAACATCGACAGTTTCGCTACAAATGCAGACGTGTTGTTCACACACAGGAATACCAAGACGAAGGGCAACGGAAATGCGGAAGGTGGAATCATCTAATTGATTTCCCAAGGAAGAACAGGGCAAGGCATCTAACCACGCGTTACTTTCAGGAGCTTGAAGAGCTAGGAGACGCGCCTTGCCTTTAGGATCATTACACCTCAGCATCAGATCATTGATGAGAACTTGACAATAGAAGTTATCAAAATTTTTTTGCTTTGTGGGGAAATTATCAGGAAGAGTACTTAATTTACAAAGAGAAATCCATTTATTTAAAGCAAAGTCTAAATCAGAGTCCGAAAATTTGTAAATATTTTGAGGAAGAATTTGTTCAAGTAAAGAAGATACATCGTTAACAGAACCAAGAAAAGCAGGAAAACAAAGGGAAGAAGAATCGCGAATACCCAGGCCACCAAGTTTGGTAGGCAATGTGCTCTGTAACCAAGAATCTGATTCAATATTACAATTTAAAATATCTTTTAGTGTATTATTTAAAATAGAATCATATTTAGCGAGTGACTCAGGGGCGTTCCAACAAGGGAATTTAATTAAGTACAAAATTAGAAATGCATCAATTAAATGATGTTAGGAAAGCTCAAGCTATTGGGTTATTGGAAGCAGGATGTGAGCAAGTGGACTTGGCAAAGTTTAATGATTCGAAGAGTTTTGTTAAAATTGAAGAAAACATGGATTCAGGAGGAAACGGTTAAAAGGCGTGCAGGCTCGGGAAGAAGGAAGTGTAAATTTACTTAAATCTTTAAGAGAACAACCTTTACGAGACGCGGTGTAGGCTATAAATGATAAAAATTTTGCTGGATCCAAACCACCGCCTGCCGCCGCATTGATAATTCCGAGATTGAAAACTTTGATGCAGCAAAAAAACCTTTTTCAAACTAAATTATATATTTAATTACTAAGGAGTTCAAAGTTTTATTTTCCATAAGATTTACTAAATATTGTGTTTAAATTTTTTATATGATTAATATTGTAAATGTTTTTTCAGTTTATTATTTATTATATATTTTTTTAAATATTTTAATATTCGACATTTATTTATTTAAAGCCTCAAAAAGGCTTCGAGCTTGTTCTAGGGGCTCTCGATTAATTTTGTAAAAAAGAAGGAATATTAACAAAAAATAACCATCTTGGGGAGACTTCTTGCTTCTGCAGATCTGGAACCTCTATATTTGCTAGTTTTCCATTTCTTCCTGCTTCATATAATAACAGCAGTTTTATTTAACATTATTCGCATTCACGCATTATCTATAATAACTTATTAGACTTCTAATAAACTTAAAGAAAAACCGACAATATGTCAAATTATTCTAACCTTTTTCTTAAAATCTTACTTAAACTATAAAATAATTAATAAAATTGACAATTTGGCATATTTAAAACTTCCATTTTTTGTGTACCATCACGGCCATTAAATCCAGCTACAGCAAAGAGTCTTGCGGAATACCCAATATTTAAAATTAAAGTTGCGTAGATCGTGACATATGAGTTATTTGTCATTTTTAAAAAGTAGGGTTAGACATGCTGTCATTCTGAAATAACTATATTTCATTTTTATTATTATCAATATACAAATATAAATAGTAACGATAGTCCTGAGGTTAGTTTAAGATTTAAAGAATGGCCAAATCAAACTTACAGTGTTATAAGAAATTCATAATAATAATGTAAAGATAAAAAATTGTGCTTTGTGTTAATGTTTATTAATTAACTGCAGTGCAGTGCACAAACTTTCAAGTTAAAATGTAGGATTTTTATACTAAATTTTGTTTTGTTATAATGAAAGAATGTAATGTAAGGTATTTTAATTTGTATATTTTTCTACAATAAATAAATAAATACATAAAATAATAAATGTTGGTAGAAGCTGGTCTGTACAGTGGAACATTTTAGACGGCCCGAACCTTCTTTCCGATTTATTACACCTCGTTCTTCTATTGTCTTTTTCGCGCGGCAAACCTTATTCGTTGAAATATCCAATTCATAAATGAATAATTATAATTATCTATCGCTCTTATACTAAAACCATCATTTAGCCTTGCTGTTAGAATTGCTTTTTTTTTAAATCGCTTGGCATTATTAAAAAAATATGTCAATTTGACATTTCTTGTCAAAATTTAAAATTTAAGTTAAGTATTACAGATGTCTGAAAAATTCTAAAGTTAGTTTTAATATGTATCAATTTTGGGTGTAGCTGAATTTATTGGCCGCGATGGTACCATATTCATAAAAATTACCAACTTTCAAATATCGAAAAATATTATCTACATATCTACATATATTCTCAAAAACTATTAAAATTGCATAATTTGTAATAGTTTATTTTTAGAGAGTAAATATTTATCAACAATTTTTCGGCAATAATGACCTAATAAAAAAACAAGCCGTGAAGATATGTAATGCTTCGCATTCCATAGTATATAGTGCATAGTATACAGGGTGATCAATAACGGGCATGCCAAAATTTAAGAGGTGATTCTGCATCCAAAAATATCAAAAAAGTTCCTTTAAAGGTTGGCCCGCAAATGAGCCCTAACGGAGCTACGGCCCTTTAAAATTGTAATAAAAATAAGGTTTTTAATTAATAACTCTGTTACCTTTTAAGCTAAAGCAACGAGCTTTTGCATTTATACTAGTATTAATAAGGGTAATAAGCTAATGTTAATTTTTTTTTTTGAATTTATCCAGAGGCGTGCTTAGTCGGAAAAATTAATTAGGCTTAACACATTTTGTCCCCAAACTTTTTTATGTGTATGTTTTTTGGATTTGTTGTAAAAAATATAGATTTCTAGAGTAAAAATACATATAAAATATCATATAGTGTAACACTGTAGGAGCAACCGTTATAAAAAAAAATGCAATTAAGAGGAAGTAATATTTTGTGCCACCAAAAACGTTACTTTTTAAAAGGCTATTACTCCTTTAATATTAAATTTAGGTGTTTTGGTGTATAATACTTTTTTGCTCACTTTTAAATGAAGAATCACCCTGCAGCATTAAAATTTTATTGATTCTCTTATTTGTTCCCCATTCAATATGTCATCTTCGAAGGGCCGTAGCTCCCTTAGGGTTCATTTCCGGACCAACCTTTATAGGAACTTTTTTTTTTTCTTATATTTTGCCATGGCAGTTACTGATCATCCTGTATTAAAAAGTGCCGCCCCCTATAACTTTTTTATGTAAAGATTTTTCAAAATTGGTAAAATTGGTGGCGTAAACGCGCTGTGAGGAGTATAGAAATGACTGAAGTGGAAATTGTGTTATAAACAGGATTTTAATTGGTCATAAAAATCAAGAAATTAAAATTTTATCTAACATTTAATTTTATGATAATCATCATGTTTAGAGTATTACGTAACTTAGGGAACGTTCAAGTATTACGTAACGCAATTTTTGATCATTTTGGACCCCCAGCCCCCGTCCCCCCTGTAACGCTATTTTCCTATACCATTAACATGGGCGTAACACTCCAAAATGAACCCCACCCTCCCTAGGAGCGTTACGTAATACTTGAACGTTCCCTTAGCTATGGGATAGGTAAAATTCTTGATTTTTTTTTTAAGAAATTCTGACTAAAATACACATTTGGATGTATTTTAAACCCAAAAAGAAAATTAAACCTATTTGGTCAAATCGACAATTTTATAAGCTTTAAAATAAATTTTCACATGACCCCCTTTCACTGCACAAAATTCTTCCCCATGCTGCCACCCTGTCCACATTTTAAGGAGTGAAAATATCAAATATATGCATAAAGTTAGTTTAAGTTGTCTTATTTAAGAGTTTTAAATTTGAATTCGATATCTCTATTCCTTCAAAAGTTAAGGGGTATGACTTTTGGACTGTAACTTTTTTAATAATAATACCTGTAAAATACATGTAATTTTTTTTAAATATTTATGTCTTATTCATAAACTCATTTTAGAAATAATTCTAATACATTTTTAAAAATTAAGTACATACATGATATCATTATATTATTTTATTGACTTTATACATACTCTAAAGGTTATACAGGGTGTCCGGGAACGAAGATTTAGTTTGACTTTCAAATAACTCAAATTATTATAAGCAAGCATTGTGATAAAGTATTTGATTATAATTATCATTTTACTAAATAAAAAAAAGCCATCAAGTCGAATGTTTTTATTCATAAAACAAAGTCATTGGCTCACGCCACGTCATGACGCGTCTTATTTTTTCGAGAAACCTTTTTTTACACGGTCAGTTTGGGTACTCATTTCTTTTAGAAAAATAAATACTTCATACACATTTATATAATAATAATAATAACTTGACAGTTAATAATAGTCCGGTCAATTTAGACATTCGAAGTTACATTAAGTCCCAACAAGCTGAATTTCTGTGAAGTTGTTCAAAACATAATTATATACAATGTCTAGAAGTTCCCCATCATTCCCCTGTAAGGAAAAAATTTAATTCAAGGTCAAAGGTCAAAAAAATGAGTTTTCGCGATTTTCAGCAAAACGGTAAGTTTTATCATAAAAGTACCTTAGATAAAAATTGTAGATCATAAAATTATCTATAAAAAATGTATCAATACTTTTTTTCTTACGAGCCACCGTTTCTGAGATATAACGATTCAAAAAGTTATAAAAGTTGTTATCGTCATAATATGCACACGTTTCCACGCCACCTATGAGGTAGTGTACTTAGCGCGTTTTTTTTAACGTGGTTTCTCCAGTAGGCCTACTCCACGGGTCAGTTGTGATCCTGTTTAATGTAAAACTATTGCAAAATAACGGAAATTTTCAAAGATTGGAAAAGATAAAAGCGATGTAAATGAAAAAAAAGTGTTGAAGTTTATTCGTCTTATTCGTAAGTTTCAAATTCTTGTTCTTCTTCTTGATCTTCTTCTTGTTCTTCTTCTCCTGCTTCTTCTTCATCTTCATTTTGGATACAAGTAAATTGCGTCAATAGCGATGTATCGCATGATACTTCGTCGGAGTCAAACGAATCCTCCATTGTTTGTGATTCAATATTAGAGCACGACCGGCCTTGACAATTTGTGCATGCCAAAGAACAAGACAGTCCGACTTTTTTGCAACCACATTTAGCACTGCATCCCTTTTTGCAGTTGCAAAAAATAGTGTTCAGCAGTTTTTCCGGCGCAGGTGGAAGTAAAGTTTGAACTGGCTCTAATATATTGTTGACTAACTTCCAACCCCAGTCTGTAGGGTCTAGCTGATAACCAAGCCACACTTGAACTTGGTAATATACTCGAAAAAGATGTTGGTGAGCAGCAACTGAGGTTGGAGGAAGACAAGCTAATTGAACTTGTTTTTTATTTTTAGTATTTTTAACGAAACATGCATATCGATGCTTATCTAAACAGGTAGTTTTTTTAGGAGCTCCGTACATAGAAAGAAGAAAGCGGATGCCGTTGGTAATAACTTCTTGTTGAGTTGAATTACTCTTTTTAAAAACTTCAGCACATTGAATTAAATCTTGTTTTTCAAACATTTTGAAAACTGCTGTTTTACCCCTCCTGTAAAATGCAGATGTCGTATCACAGCCAGTTATTGCGTGTAAAAATAGTACATGATCTTTACACTTTACTAAAGTATATATATATATATATATATATATATATATATATATATATATATATATATATATATATTATATAAAATATTACAACTCTAGATGTATATACGTGGCGTACTCATGCATATTATGACGATAACAACTTTTATAACTTTTTGAATCGTTATATCTCAGAAACGGTGGCTCGTAAGAAAAAAAGTATTGATACATTTTTTATAGATAATTTTATGATCTACAATTTTTGTCTGAGGTACTTTTATGATAAAACTTACCGTTTTGCTGAAAATCGCGAAAAACTAATTTTTTTGACCTTTGACCTTGAATTAAATTTTTTCCTTACAGGGGAATGATGGGGAACTTCTAGACATTGTTTATAATTATATTTTGAACAATTTCACTGAAATTTAGCTTGTTGGGACTTTATGTAACTTCACTCTCATTTTTTGGTCTAAATTGACCGGACTATAACTTAACCTTAATAGTTATTTATGTACCAAAGGTATTAAGTAGATATTTATACCCTGAGGGCGACGAGCTTACAAACCCGAGGGTTTGTAAGTCGCCCAGGGGCATAAACAATATCTATTAATACCCGCGGTGCATACAAACTTTTATGTCATACCATGGCCTGTTTTTTCAAGCAAGATAGTAAATTAAAAATCGCACAGTAAATATTTTTACAATAGGTTTGAATAGTATATGTTTGTGTCTAGAATATAGTTATGTTTTATAAAATAAACTACGCAGTATATTCGCACATCCAATATTCGAATCTGTTTTGAAAATATTCACTGTGCGATTTTTAATTTACTATCTTGCTTGATGAAACATACCATAGTAAAAGTTCTATCATAGGAAACTTAATTTCAATTAATAATGCGGCCAGAAAAACAATCCGATAAAGCTACAAAGAAAAAAACAAAGGGAATTGGTCCAAAAATACAGGAAAAAAGTTAATTTGATATTTTTCCACCCATAAAAAGGTACCATTTCACATTTTATTTTTATCGTTGCCTTCTAAAAATAATTGCATTCTCCATGAGTAAAACTACATCTTTGCTACACTTGCCTAGAGACCCTCGATATTCTGACAGTTCGGTGGTGACAGAACTGTAGACAGAACTGTAGATCGACTTTTTGTTCTTTAGAAACGGTGTATTAGATGTCTTTTTGGACTAACTTGGAACCAATCTTGTGTTAATGTATTCAAGCTTAATAATTTAATGACTCTTCCTTGTCTCTACATTTTTGAAATATTATCTTTTGTACATTCTAATAAGCATAAGTTCAGCAGTCTAAATAAAAACCATTCGTATAACACAAGACATGGTACTAATCTTGAATTAAATTCACACAGATTGACTCTATATGAAAATAATCCATTTTATATAGGAGCTAAGCTATTTAATAAACTTAATGAGCAGTTAAAGTCAATTCAGCAAACACATACTTTTAAAAAACAAGTTAAAAAGATGTTAATACATCATGCCTTTTACTCGGTTGATGAATATTTAAACTGTCGATTTTAAATTTTACTTTGTTCTGTATGTATCTATTTTTGTTAATTTATTTTTTATTGTCTCTTGTGTATTTATTTGTTTATATATTTGTGACTTGTCCTATATTATTTTATAATCTTTTGGACCAATAAATTACTTTACTTTACTTTACTTTATATCAAGGGTCTCTAGACTCTAGTTCCCGGACACAGTGGATTATATTATCTTATTTACAATACAATTACATTAATGTGGAAAGAATCTTTATTTAAAATAAAAATACTTATATTAGGACAGGTCATGATGATAACCTAATTAATAAAAATGAAAATAAAATGCCGATAAAAGCTATAGGAAATGAAATATTTATTTAATGAAAAATAAATTTTATCTACCGTTTCACCTCTTTGCACTTTTATGCCAAGTGGTGGGGTGGGGTGTTGGAGGTAATTACTTTAATGATAGCTATATATTTTTTTTACATTTTACACAAAATAGATACATACACAACAGTTGCTTTTCATCCGTGAAACGAGTAATATGTGCTTTCGGCAGGAATTAGTAATACGTTAAGCGCGTTTAATTTTCTAGCATCAAGTCTTTTAGTATTAGTTATTTATTTATTTATTTGCTATCTTAGATATGCCCCAGAATCGATTTTATAGTGATTGTATGGAAGATGTACAGTAAAATGACGAACATGTGATTATATTGGAGTAAGAATTTTATGTTTTTTAATCATTTATAATGCTGATAAATTTTGATTTGGAAGCAACTAACACGTGAAGAAGTTTTTATACGTACAAAAATTTTTATATACTAGCGCATGCGCTGATATAATTACATATTAGAAAAAACTGCCTTGGCAACAGCTAACACAACCAACAGTAAACACGAAAAGGAAAGAAGGAAAAGAAAAAGAAAAGGTCTTACAGAAGACTGGAAATTTTATATAATTAAAACAGGAGTGGGCATGGTAAAAAGCCAGACAAGAACCACTCTTGGTGAATTGAGTAACTAAGATAAGAGGGATCTGGCTAATTATCTCACTGAGAAAAGGCCAAAATAAAGGAAGAAGAAGAAGAAGAAGATACATACACAGAAAAAAAGGTTATCTTGGCAGAAGATAATAAATTATCTTGAATGTATATTATCTTAAATCGAGGTAATAATCTTCTTTTAAGATAATGTATCCTCGGTTTAAGATTATCTGTGTCTTTAGTTTCCTTTAATTAATCTCTTGGTAGAAAAATCTTTGTGTCAAGGATTTTGTCCTTAAATGCATGACATTTAAAATAGTAACAGACAATCAAGAGTTATTATCTTGACTCAAAGCCCCTGTTGTCTTACGGTAAAGAGTTTGCCGACCTCACCCCACGTAGATATACGGGCAGACAAGATATGCGCGGTTTGTTTTTTTTTTGCCGTCAGTTGTCTTTAAAGGTGTATCATTGTTTTTATCTGCTTTAAAATGGACGAATTTGTATCTGTTACCCTCAAACGATGGGGATTTTCAAATTTACTTAAAATAATTTATACCTATAATCGCCATTTTGCAATGGCGTTGCAACAAGTTTTTCGTCAAAAACAAGTGCTTTTTCCTACGACCACCTATGAAACCAAATTTCACACGATTAACAGAGTAAGAAAGTATAATATTTCATAGGCGTGCGAAATAATATTATACATGTGTGGGAAATTTTTTCAAAATATTTACCATTTTATTTACCCTGGAACCTGACTGTGGGGTCAATATGATCTTGAATCAAGAGAATCATAATCTTAAATCAAGATTATAATTATCTTCATTCAAGATTATATTATCTTAAACCAAGACTTGGTGTAAGATAATATGCTCTTGGATAAAGATAATATGATCTTAAATCAAGATAATTACGTACTTGGTTTAAGATAATATGATTTTAAATAAATGGTTTAAGTGGCTTTGATTTAAGGAAATGTCTTTAAATCTAGGACCTCAAATGCCAAGATCACGGCGGACTTGATCCAAGACAGTCATGGCGTTGAACATATCAAAAGCCATGGCGGCCTTGGTTCAATATCGTTTTGCTTTGATTCAAGATATCCTTTTTTTCTATGTAGAGATATGATTACACTGCAATTACATACCTCTTATTTACTGTGTACATTTTATGAACTGGCACCTCTGTGGAATGTGAAAAATTCAAGGTCACCTATACTTGCTATATTTTACCTCTTCTCTTCCTCTTGCCTCAGCTCACAGGTGCCAGTTCGTATTGCGACGGCTATGCTTTATCATCAAAATCAAATTTTTGTTTTTCCCTAGGAAAGTCCAGCTTTGGAAAAAAATGGATTTTTTTATTGTTTCCTTTTTTGTCGACGTTTTTTGCAAACAATAAAGATGATTTCTGCGAAACACAACAAAACAATTCGGCGTTGCCATTTATCAAATAAAACGACATCTAATTTTTGAAGACACTGTCCTTTTTTATTTAAAGCAGTGGATTGGGTAAGTAAACAACCCATGACAATGCGATAGTCGTTTGTCACTTCGCCGTTCCTGAATAAAGTGACATTAAACACTATTTTAATATGGTTGGTCTAAAATAGCATTAAATGCATAAGTAATGGAGCTCTCTACAACTAGAATTATCAAACAAAAGACGTCTACCCTATCTCTATCTCATTTGTGCTACACTTTCCAGCCAACCAAATTAATACTGTATTTGTTTTTCATACAACAAATACAGTATTTATTTGGTTGGCCGGAAAGTGTAGCAGTGAGCGGCACGAACGAACATAGCTAATGTGAATCTGTAGAATAAGATAATTCTACTAAAATTTAGATGGCGCCAGTAATTTCTTTAATAATATAGTTACACTTTCCGCCCGGCCAAGTAAATATTTTATTTGTTCAACAAAGAACAAATACAGAATTTGCTTGGTTGGGTGGAAGTGGGAGTGTATATATGTCTTCTATCCTTTTTGGGTAGAACTTTTTGTCCCGGTCTAATCTAACGGGAGAAATCTCCATTGCATTTTTCTAGTAAATGCAAAGAGTAAGCTAAATTTTACAAATGGATTCGAAATCTGCGGCAAAAATTAGATTAAAGCTAACTCTTTTCTAAAAGTAAATGGTATTGAGTGTGATTACTCCTGAACAGGTGTTAAGATTTTTTCATACGATCCTCTATGAAAATGACATTTAGCACACTCTTTTGTTCTTTAGAAAACGCCTCATATCGCACTAGTTTGATATTTTTATATCACACTCGTGTGATATTCATATTGGAGATTTGACTAATTTTATTTAGATATTTACCTCGTAGTTTCTACGAATTTGATTCACCTTGTTTTATAAACATTTTCCACCTTTCACCACAGCCTTTTATATCTTTTAAGTGTTTTAATCCAAATATTTTTGTTTTTCATGTCAAAAATAGAATCTATAAAACGTTACTATTTTGACCATTACTGTCTTGTCTAGACAGTCTAGATCTTATAAAAATTACTTAATTTTTTATTTAGTTACCTTACATTACATAGAAAACATCAAAATACACAGTATTTTTCTTATGAAATGTAAAACAGTACAAAAAACAGTACAATTTTACTCACTCGCCTAGCGGCTCGTTTGGACTTTTCTTCCCACTCGCGTGAAATATGTCACTTTCCACACTAGTTATGTAATATATTATTCTCCAAAAGCGCTACGTCTAGAATTTTACTAAAAGTTGTTATTTAATATCCAGACCTTTCACTACTAGGATCCGTTAGATTTTGTGCACATTTTTTTGTAACTTAATATATATATATATATCGTCATCTAAAGGCTCTAACGGTCTAACTCCAAAACGTCATATTTTTCAGGAGACGTAAAAAACGATTTAAAACTTAATTATAGCAATTTAGAACTTTAAAACTAGCTTGTTTACAGGTAAAAATGTTTGAAATGTGTTAATGTATTTAAAACTTTTCATTGTTATCTATTTTATATAAATTATTTGAAAATTAAATTTTAACCACAAAATCTAAATTCACTAATGGTCTAACTCCAAGGGAAGATAAAAGAGGATACCTATCGTATTATATCGCGTAATATTATTACAAAAAAATTATATTTTTATATTTAATATATAATATTACTACTAGGTAGGCATAATATATATACATTATTAATGGCAATAATTATAATTATCATCAAACAGTAAATTAACAAATATTTGAAACGGGATCCCCTGTTGTCGAGAAATAGTTTGACATTAGTGACAGTTCTCATTTAATTGTTTTCTCACAATCATACGATGGAGTTAGACACTTAGCGACTTAAAGTATTTACATTTTTGCATTTTTTGAGGCTGATATTGGTTTAATGCAACTTTTTTTTTTGAAGTATGTTGGTAATCAGATAATGAAGCAAATTTGATAAAAATCTCATTTTTGAAAAATTTGGAGTTAGACAACTAGAGCCTTTAGTGGACGATATATAATATTGAGGGGTACCGTGTATAAGTTATATTAACTGGTTAACCTTGACGCATCATGACGTCACAATTAACAGAGGAAGAGAGAGAGAGAAAGAGAGACAGCGAAAGAGAGAGAAAGAGAGAGAGAGAAAGAGAGAGAGAAAGAGAGAGACACAGAGAGAGAGAGAGAGAGAGAGAGATATATTTTTTAGAGAAACTCGAATCACGCGAATTAACTAATTGAAAATGCGTATATCGTTCTCAAACAATATTTTATAATTAACATAACAGTCAATTCAATTAATTGGTCCATTAATCAACGGTAATTTATGTTTAATGTGTACACTGGTTTGTTGTTTTACATTTTGCCATATACTTGGAGATTGGGAGATATAATTACTTTATACAGGGTTACTGGAAATTTATTTTTCTTTTAGGAAAAAAATCCGGTATACCGGGTGTCCCAACTCTATTTACCCAGCGATTTTCTCGTAAACTAAAAGAGATAATTAAGTTTTGAGAAAACCATCTTAAATAAGACAACTTAGGGCCACTTGCATCAAACATGATTTAAGCTTAAACTCGGATTAAGTTAATGGTTTAAGAGTTAATTGACGTTTCGCTGTTGCACCATTTTTTAAACCAAGTTTATTTGTCTTAATCTCAGAATAAATGTAATCGTTCGAGTTTGATGGTTTATGTCACTTAAACCTGGGTTATATCAAAACATAACCTAACTTTATGTTTTTATCTGTCATTTCGTACCCGTGAGTGTTTTCCTTTGATTTTACGAAATTACCTGCAATGATGGCAGAAGCCGATTTGTTAGATGAAGACTTGTTGGAATTGGAAATATTGGATGATGGTTTCCGTACCTATCATGAGCGACAAAACTATTTTGAAAGTATGGATGATCTAACATTTTTTCAAAAATTTAGGTTATATAAAGAAACAGTGGCCAATATTCTTGTACGTATTGAAGAACAACTGGAATATCCCAATTGCGTCCGTTTTTTTTGTTTTCGATAACACTATTGTATTGTGCCACAATTTTAATTAATAAAGCTTTATCAGTTATAGTATAATTGGGCGAACGTTTTTTTTTGTTTTCATCTTTTTCTTTAGGCATATCCATTGCTACTTTTTAGCTTACAGAACACAATAACACATAACACAATAAGTTACTGTCAATAACTAACAGCTTTTTTTGAAAATATAATAAACCAAATGATATAAACGTCAAACGTCAAAAAAATGTGAAGTTAGCTACATTCAAATAACACTAAAATTAGAGATATGTGCTCGGTTTAACTAAACTTTGTTCAACTTTCATTGGTGCAATGCAAACATATTTAACCAGAGATTATTTTTTAAACGTAGATTAATTAAACCTTGATCAAAATAAAATTGGTGCAAGTGGCCCTTAAACTATCTTTTAGCATATACATTTGATACTTTCAGCTCTTAAAATGTGGGCAGGGGGCATGGGGGGGATATTTTTTAAATTAATAGGGGGGTCGTGTAATACATCATTTTAAAGAAAATAAAATTCTCTATTGGTGGACTGTATATTTTTAATTTTTACAAACAATTTTTTTTGATTTTTTATTTTTTTGTGCTAAAAATTGCGATATTTAAAGTCTTTTTTGTAAATTTTTATTTATGTCAATTAAAATTAGTTTAAGATGGTTTTCTCAAAACTTAATTATCTCTTTTAGTTTACGAGAAAATCGCTGGGTAAATAGAGTTGGGACACCCGGTATATCGGATTTTTTTCCTAAAAGAAAAATAAATTTAGAGTTGGGACACCCGGTACATGTGGGCAACAAAATAACCTATTTTGAGTACCGGAATTTTATATTACAAACTAAATGTTACCTACCTTTTCGCTGAACCACTTATAAAGGGTAAAGCGGCTTTTTATCTATTGTATTTCTGGCTTGCGAATAAATATCTAGTTAAAAAAAAGTAATGGGCAGTCATTGGGACTGCCGATAGAAGTTAAAACTTAAAACTATGAACCCATAAGATTTTCCCCTACCAAAAATCGCTCAACGCGCCTAAAGAAGTTTTTACTTCAAAAATGTAAATTTTATGTTGGGCAAAGACTTTAGGGGTGAACGTCGGCGTTGCGCGCTTTAAAGTCGACGCCCTCCTTTCAAGATTTCACCTTTTTTTCAATTTGTCGATTTTTAGTTGTTACCGAGTCCTCTTATACCAAATTCTATGTTTCTGCGACTTTCCATTTAAAAAATGTAATTTTGACAGGTCGGTCATCTTGTTTTTTGGTTTCGTCGATTTTCAATTGTCATTATGTCCTTACCAGAGTTGATACTTTCATTACAGGGTCGGACAACAGAAATTTTAAATTATTTCTAACGTTTGGTGAGTTTCTTTAATACATACCCATGCCGAATAAGATTTTTTCTATTTTGCGACTCTTGTAAGCTCATAATCACACGCATTTTGCGTGTTCTTATAGGCCCATAATAGTCTGTACTTTTTGTTCTTTTGGGTTGGCAACAGATCTGGCCTATCGCTTGACGTTTTCCGTGCAAATGTCAATGTCGCTTTAAAGTTGAATTTTCTACAAAATTTTGTGTTTAGGTTATTTTTACCATGTTGTGGCTTGGTTAATTGCAGTAAAAAATAGAAGATATGACTATAAAATATATCAAAATATAATTTGTTCTTAGAATATTAAACATGGTGTAAACTGTAATGCCAATCCAAAACAAAAATCCCTATATCAGTCATCAATTTAAATGTAAGTTTTTTTTAATTTTAGAGCAAAATACAAAAAATTGTATAAAGCACTCGTTTCATAACACGTTTTTAGCGCATCTTGTTTTTTGGTTTCGTCGATTTTCAATTGTCATTATGTCCTTACCAGAGTTGATACTTTCATTACAGGGTCGGACAACAGAAATTTTAAATTATTTCTAACGTTTGGTTTGTTTCTTTAATGCATACCTATGCCGAATAAGATTTTTTCTATTTTGCGACTCTTGTAAGCTCATAATCACACGGATTTTGCGTGTTCTTATAGGCCCATAATAGTCTGTACTTTTTGTTCTTTTGGGTTGGCAACAGACCTGGCCTATCGCTTGACGTTTTCCGTGCAAATGTCAATGTCGCTTTAAAGTTGAATTTTCTACAAAATTTTGTGTTTAGGTTATTTTTACCATGTTGTGGCTTGGTTAATTGCAGTAAAAAATTGAAGAGATGACTATAAAATATATCAAAATATAATTTGTTCTTAGAATTTTAAACATGGTGTAAACTGTAATGCCAATCCAAAACAAAAATCCCTAAACCAGTCATCAATTTAAATGTAAGTTTTTTTCAATTCTAGAGCAAAATAGAAAAAATTGTATAAAGCACTCGTTTCATAACACGTTTTTAGCGCACTAGTACCTTAAAAACGTATGTTATGAAACTATTACTTTAATATACTAATATGTCTGTATATAAAAAGAAGTCTTCAATGGAGCTCTCTACAACTAGAATTATGAAAGAAAAGACGTCTACCCTATCTCTATCTCATTTGTGCTACACTTTCCAGCCAACCAAATAAATACTGTATTTGTTTTTCATACAACAAATACAGTATTTATTTGGTTGGCCGGAAAGTGTAGCAGTGAGCGGCACGAACGAACATAGCTAATGTGAATCTGTAGAATAAGATAATTCTACTAAAATTTAGATGGCGCCAGTAATTTCTTTTAAAAAAATAATATAGTTACACTTTTCGCCCGGCCAAGTAAATATTGTATTTGTTCAACAAAGAACAAATACAGAATTTGTTTGGTTGGGTGGAAGTGGGAGTGTATGTATTTCTTCTGTCCTTTTTGGGTAGAACTTTTGTCCCTGTCTAATCTAAAGGGAGAAATCTCCATTCAAAAAAAATAGCGTGTTGTATTTTTTACTGTTTGATCACGGCATAGCAGATCGATATAGACAATGGTAATAGCCTTAATTCTACCTGGCTAAGTAATATGCAACTAACGTTGATGAGATTAAACGAAAACCTTTAAGTTTAACTGCAGCAGCTACTCTACTATGTGTCTATAGGGCAAAATCATGTTATATCCACTTTTTCAATACTTTTAAACGAGTTATCGAGATATCAACTTCATATATAAAGTTGAATATATTCCAGGGTGCCCACAGATTAGAGAAAACGGGGAAATCAGGAAAATATCAGGGAAAATCATTTAACAAAAATTATTACTTACAATGCTCAACACTTAAAAATTTGCCGGCACCATTTTAGTTGCATTTGGCCATATCTGATGCGCTGAACCTTTTTTCGTTTTTCTTGATCAGCTCGTTTTTTTTTTGAGATATAACGCACAGTAGTTTTTTTGCTTATAGTTGTAGTAAAAAAAATAATTCAGGTTCAATTAATTTTGTTTGTGGTGGATTGGTTCTCTATTAATAATAAGCCAGAAAAAGAGGATTTCAAATATCTTTATTCGTTTGTTTTTTATAGGCCTCTAAATTAAAAAAATTACATTTTTTCGTATTTTTTATTTTGCTATTTATAAAACTTAACAACTCTATCCCTTTTTGTGACAAAAGCTACTTATTTTAAAGTAAATTAAATCTAAAATCACTACATTTCTAAAAAATACAAGTTATAGTGAATTTTTTACCTTATAACGAACACCACTGGAATTATTTTTTTAATTTGACTTAGGTTGTTTAAACTATAGCTTTATTATATGATTTTGTGCAATTTTCATAAATCTAAATCTTGCGTAATAATAATAATGATCTATTGATTATTTTTTTTTTCTAAAAAATACAGGTTTTGTTAAATTTAATATAACGGACGCCACTGAAAATATTTTAATTTGAATAAGGTAATCTAAGGGTCTGTCTATATAATACGTAACGCAATTTTTCAAAAAAATTGACCCCCTTCCCCCCTGTGTAACAAACTGTCTCATTTACCAACACCCCCCCCCCCTGTATAACGCGTAACAATATAATATTTTTGTTTCGCAATAAATTTAACTGTATACTCACTATTGATTCGTTTTTCTCGACAAAACAAACATGAACTTAAAATATAGTATAACATAACCTTAAAAAAAAATTACACGAAAAAATCACTCAAACTTTAAAAAAATATTCATTATCAATATCACACAGGGAAAAAGTACTAGGTACCTCTTTTTACACTGAGTGTCTCATATAACACGTATATTGTTTATGCACAGGTACACAAAATAGCACACACATTGGTTTTCTGTGAGTACACATTCCGCGCGAAAATGTATCATCGCCGATGATTCATCGGCAAGATCACGCAAGAACAGGGTCGTAAGATTTTTTTTTAATATCAATGTCAGTCTTTTTACTGATTACAATATTATTTAAATATGCATAGTTTCGTCAATTTTTGTGTGAAAAAGGGAATTATGTGCCACTAAATAGTAATTTATGTTGAAATAAAAATACATCTGCCACGCTTAGGAAATAACCATTACATTTACTAAACGTTTACCTAGACCCCCCTCCCCCCTTTCACAAACTGTAACAATTTCTCTGACCCCCCCCCCTAGGCGCGTTACGTAATACTATAACTATTTGGGATAATGTTGTAAAAATTTTATGTTAATATCTATCGTGACATAAAAGTTATGGGCCAGTGACCAAACGAACTACTGTGCGGCTGACTTTTGAACTGCACTGCACCGTTTGTAATTCCCAAAAAAGCAAAATATTAAATTTCTGCAAAATAGGTCAGTCTGATTCATCGTCAGGTCAACCTAAGTCTGCATATTTAAGATTATAAATTTCACTTATATATAAGGGAGCGTTCAAGTATTACGTAACGCAAATTTTGATCATTTTAGATCCCACCCCTCCCCTGTACCATTAACATGGGCGTAACACTCCAAAATGACCCCCACCTCCCCTAGGAGCGTTACGTAATACTTGAACGTTCCCTAAACTGGAAATTCAATAAAACCTGCAGTGACTCATACGTCTGCTGCTTTCGTATAGGAGGTCCGCCTTTGCGAAGCTTCGACGAAATTACGCGAGTCGCACCCGAACTGGTACGATCTTCGCCTTTTACCACACATTCGCAACTGAGTCACTGCAGGTTTTATTGAATTTCCAGTATACTTTACTACTGCTTTAGTAAAAAAGAATACACAAGAAACATTTTTTATTGCATTTTAACTGCAAACTAGATGAAACGTTGCAAGAACCCTGTCAAAACATCGGCACTATTGTACACTAGAGCCATCTAGTTTGAAATTTTCAAACTAGGTGTTTTGTTTGATTTTAAATTCTGTATCTTTAAAACATTATATTCTAGCAAAAAACTGTATATAACATTTTTTATAGGGCTTAAAAAGAGCTTTTATTTAAAATATAATTTTTTGAAATCGGGTTATAAATATGTGGGATATGCTAAAAAAACCTTTTACTGCTTTAAACGCCAATATCTCAAAAACAATGCGTTTTAGGAAAACGTTTTTTATAACAAAAGTCCAAACCAATTTAAAATTATCTTTTATATAAGTGCTAAATTAACCAAATACAATAATAATTGCCTTAATTATAATCAAAAAACGCTAAAAATATGAGTTGTACACTATTTTTACCCCCTTACCCCCAATCGTTTACCCCCAAAATGTAATCAGCTCTTCGGAATACGATAAGAGTTTACACCCAGACAGACAGACAGACAGACAGACAGACAGACAGACAGACAGACAGACAGACAGACGGACGGACGCAAAAATTTTTTTTACTGATTTCGACTCAGAATGGTCTAAAACGTCGAGAAATGTGAAAAAAACGTGGTCAAAGATTTTTAATTTTCGCCGAAGATTTCAATACATCGGCACTCTTAGTAGCACTAAGTGCCGATGTAAAAGTTGATTTTTTCGAAACAAAGTCTTTCTTATGCACAGTTTCACTCCCCCAAGCACGGTCGAGTTGGGAGAATCCACTGTCCAGTTGGTGGCAAAGTTGGGAAATTGGCACTATAGTTGGGAAAATTGACTGGTAGAGATGGGAAATTTGTACAAATTTTCCGTCGGGGGTAAAGTTTTTTTCTCAGGGTAAAAAGAATTTGGGAAAACTGTTGAATTTGCGGTACAGTTTGGAATTTTGTAGAGGTGAGGCCCTTTTTTTTAGTCTTTTTAGTCATTAAATTTTCCGTTAGGGGTAAAGCTTTTTTCTCAGGGTACAAAAAGTTGGGTAATTCACTAATATTTAGTTGGAAGGAATTTTTGAACTACACAAGAGGCTGAGAATTATGCGGGAAAAATTCGCTGATTTCATGAAAATTTGCTGTCTGGAAATAACTACGACCGGGGAGTTGCCCCTGGAGTAATTATTTCCTTTGACAGCAAATTTGAATGAAAACTGTGAATTTTTCCCGATAACTCGAAGAATCATGTGTAATTCGAAAGATTATTTTTTAACGATTTGTAATATGTCAAACCAACTTTTATATTTTTTTCACCGCAAATTGATATAAATTGTTTTATTACTTAACTTAATATTTTTAGGGGCATATTCTTTGATTTGTTTAATCTAATTACATTCTCAACTGCTAAACTAAAACCTTTTTGCCCATTTTTAAATTGCAAATTATAGTTCTGTCGATAGTTTAGTCACTTACTGCAATACTGACTATCGCGGTACTGCGCTAGGCTTGCAAGCATGTTCATAAAAGTCAACCTATAAAAACTGTCATTATATTTTATAAAAAGAATATTTTGGGGTATTTTTTGGTAAATAATAAAATAATAACAATAATTATAAATAGTAATATATTCATATTTAATTATTAATTAGTTTTAGGTATGAAATCTTGTTGTAAAAGAGAAATACTGAAAAACAAAATACAACAGCGATTCTCACTAGAATTTTCTACAGTAGAAAATCCCCAATATAGCTACAAAATGATTGGACAGAAATAAACACGTGGCCAGAAATATTGTTAAATGACTGGCTGATAAAAACGTTAAAAAATAATCTTCAAAATTTCAAACAATTTTTGTTTATTGATTAATTTCATGATACATAAAAAAGTAAATTATACCTTTAAACTAATTTTTAATGATATAAATGAAAATTTCAAAAGAAAATCATCGTCATTATCATGACAATCCTTAATATTTTAATTAATGAATGAACCATCCTGTATCGGTCTGGGAAGTATGAAAAAAAACTTTTTTCTGGAAGCACAATGGAGCCAGGGAGCAAGGGAGGATTTTTTTTTAATGGACATGGGGCCGTGTGATAAATTTTACAAAAAAAAGTCTCATAATTTTTTTAGCAAGAAAATGAAAACCTTAAAATAAATTTTTAAAAAATTAAAACCAGTATGGTCGAATAGATAATTTTTTAAGTTTTAAATCTTTATATCACACGACCCTTTTTTCTATTTTAAAAAATGTCTCCCCTTGCCCCCTGTCTCCATTGTGCCCCTGAGCGTATTAAATATGTACCAAAAAATTATTTGGGTTATGTTATTTATGTGTTCCAAATTTCAAGTTGATATCCTTAACCGTTCAAAAGTTAAGGGGGGGTGTACTTTTGACACGCTCTGTATAAACTAAAATATTTAAATTTAAAAGTACAACTATACACTTACTGTATTCACCAACTAAATAATTGTATACAGAGTGTTTTCTAAGTACGGTTCGTAACCAAGGTGTAATAGCTAACCCAAAAATAAGAAAAAAGTTCCTATCAACATGTCCTAATACGTCTCGTAAGGAAGCTACGTCCCTTCAAATGGGGTTTGATTTTTATTTAATAACTTAGTAACCCTTTGTGTTATAGCGACCAGGTATTGCATATGATATGTCCCTAATAAGATCTATCTGTCAATGGTATTTGCATGTAGTTACTTTTACCATGGTTGCAGGGGCGTCCGAAACGCACTTGTTACTTTTTTGACCCAAACTTTTTTCTGCTTATTTTTTTTGTGGGTTTATCAGTAGAATAGTATTCCTCAGGTAAAAACATAAAAAGATTGTTTTAATATCTTGGGGTTAACTGTTTTTGAGAACAACACAATTAAAGGAAAAATTGAACGTTTTGAAAACCCAAAATATTAAACTAAAATATTAAAAACCAAACTTTCGATATACTTAGGAAACCCCGTGTAGTTATTTTTTTTAAACTAAGATATCTCGGCTAAAAGGGCAACCAATTTAAAGTTTGAGACACCATCTGAAAGGAAGTTTCACATATTTTTGAACTATTTCCCTTAAACCGGAATTGGACAGACAGACAGACAGACAGACACCTCATCGATTTTTATTAGGTATTATTATTACTTAAAAAAATGGAGATAACTTGTTATCCTACCGACACAAAACTGTTTCGCTTTCATGTAAAACCGTAATAACAATTAGATTGCCCTACTTCTAAGCTACATTAGGAAAGTGATTCTACATTGTTTATTGTTTTTGTTTTAAAACGTTGCTAATTATAATTATTTAAACTATGTTATTAATTATCAAATATCTATCTAGAAATAAAAGGATTTTTTAGTACTTACTGGATACAATTTTAATTTTTATAATCTACTCGACATGTTTCGTTTGGACTTTAGGTTCTAAACATGTCGAGTAGATTATAAAAAAAAAAATTAAAATTGTATCCAGTAAGTACTAAAAAATCCTTTTATTTCTTGATTATGGAACTGGATAATGGCTTTTTGTTAAACAATTTTAAATATCTATCTATTTTTACATCGGCACTTAGTGCTACTAAGAGTGCCGATGTATTGAAATCTTCGCCGAAAAGTCAAAATCTTTGACCACGTTTTTTTTCACATTTCTTGACGTTTTAGACCATTCTGAGTCGAAATCAGAAAAAAAATTTTTTGCGTCCGTCCGTCTGTCTGTCTGGGTGTAAACTCTCTAACTCCATTTCTACATGAGATATTGACTTGCGGTTTTTTGCATATTGTTTTTTATCGTATTCCGAAGAGCTGATTGGATTTTGGGGGTATACGATTGGGGGTAAGGGGGTAAAAATAGGGTAAAACTCCTATTTTAAGCGTTTTTTGTTTATAATTAAGGCAATTATTATTGTATTTGGTTAATTTAGCACTTATATAAAAGATATTTTTAAATTGGTCAAAAAATGTTATAAACAACTATCCTATATCTCACGACAAACACAAGAGTTATAAACAACGTTTTCCTAAAACGCATAGTTTTTGGAGACATTGGCGTTTAAAGCAGTAAAATATCTCACATATTTATAACCCGATTTCAAAAAAATATATTTTAAATAAAAGCTCTTTTTAAGCCCTATAAAAAATGTTATAAACAGTTTTTTGCTAGAATATAATGTTTTAAAGATACAGAATTTAAAATCAAACAAAACACCTAATTTGAAATTTGCAAACTATCGGCCGGCTCTCGGCTTCTAAAAACCCACTCAATCGAAAAATTTAACTTTTCGCCCTTGTATTATAAATAACTATTAGCTATCATTCACAAACGAAAATTAACAGTAGATTGACCTATGCAACTTTTTAATGTTTATTCCTAAACACTGTTTATCAACAGTTTATATAAGTTTGATAATATTTTCTATAAATTTGATAATTATTTAAATTTTTCATTTTAACTCGGCAATACACAGATTTTTCAAGGGTCACTTGATCAGTTGTTACTTTGTCTAGTATTTTGGTGGTTAGTCGTTTGGGTTTTTGTTTTGGTAGTTTTCGCCAAACCAACCAACAACCAAAACACACTAACACACAAACTAGACAAAGTAACAACCCATCGAGTGACCCTAGACTTTTCATATTGCTAATATATGAGTTAAACGACGGATATATTTAAAAGTTCAAAAAAAATTACGAGATTACACCTAGGTTCGAAACTCTAATTTAAAAGTATTACCGGGTCTTAGAAAGTAATGCTTCTTAACTCACTTAAAATCGATTTGTGTTTATATGGGTTTTAGTACTTATTTTTACATGTTGATGTAGAATCACCCTGCAGTACAGATATGGTACCATATGTATTTTTAGTACCATAGTACCATATATATTTTTAGTCAAGAAATCATATTCTGTTGATAAAATGTTAAAAAAATAGAGGCGAAAAAGTTTGGCGCAAAAGAGAGACAACGCCCCTTAATTTTGCACGCCCCTGTTTAAAGTCACCAAATAAAATTTTATTTTTAAAAATTACATAATCAAGTTTAGGGCATGTGCAAAAATTCTTTAGTGTTGCTCATAGGGTTCCAGGAATATTAAATGTAAGAGGGTCATTGCTCCCTTAGGGGTCATTTTCAGACCAACCATATTTTTAGATGTAGTATAATTTTTTCCCCGTTAGTTCTGAAACAAAAGAAAATAACTTTACATAGGGGGGTAAAAATTGTCCAAAAGTGCTTTTCGTAATACTTGACGTATTAAAATAAAATGTGCAGCGTATCGCGTTTATCCTAGTTCAAATAATACCAAAGTTTGAGATTTAATAATAAATTCAATGTTAAATTAACTAAAATGTTTCTTCTTGTTTAAGTGGCCAGATAAAATATTATTTTATATATTATATTGACCTATAAATCTAACGATAAAATGATAATAACATGATTTATAATGACATGATTACTTCTAATAAAATATTTCAATAGCATTAATATACATATGAAAACGTCTTTAAAATCAAGCATAGTGTTCTTAAAAAGATAGTGACTGCTACCCCGTGTGCACGGAACGATAGTTAGCTGACTCGCGCTCGGTACGCACGGAACGGTAGGTATGTGGCTCGGGCTCCCTGCGCGGCTTGTTACTTTTATATAGGTTAGGTTAGTTCATGTTTTAAGTGAATAAAATGAAGAAAGGTGCGTCATTTCCAACGTTTGAAGAATTTGGATTCCTGTTCATTATTTATAGCGGTAACAAAGTATTTTAGAGCTTCAAAGGGCACTCAAGATCTTAAGTATTATTAATAATAATAATAATAATAATAATACATTTATTTTAAAATGCCACAGAGTATACAAAAACTACACCTAGTGGGTTAAAACAAGTCAAAAAATATTCAAATACATGGATAGAAACTTAAATACTTAAATAATTACATGATAATATTAAAAACTACATAAATCGACAACTACAAAAACTAATTATAATTTAAAAATTCTTCTGTTGTATACGGTTCAATATTTACAATAAAGTTGAAAATTTGCCTTTTAAAGGCTCTTAGTGTAGTTACTTCTTGTATATCAGCAGGCAGACGATTAAAAAATTTTAAACTCATATAACTGGGACCATTTTCTGACATACATAGGCGATGTATTGGGAAATTATAATTATTATAATTTCTTGTTGCGTAACCATGCTTTTTCTCAAAAAGTGCAAACTTATTTTTATTTTTAAAATTAAACATAAGACACTCAAAAATGTATAAACCGGCTACTGTTAAAAAATTGTTTGCTTTGAATTTACCCCTACATGATTCTCGTGATGGAATGTTTTGCATAATTCTTAATACTTGTTTCTGTGTAATAAAAATCGTTTCAACATCACTTGAATTACCCCAGAAAAGTATACCGTATTTTAGTTTTGACACAAAACTTCCATAATACACTGTTTTCAACGTGCTGTATGAGACATAATCTTTAATTACCCTCATACTGTAGGAAACAGTATTTAACTTTTTTGATAACTCTTGTGTATGCCCGGACCAATTTAAAACAGCGTCCGTTACGACACCTAGAAACTTAACATTTGACTCCGCGAAGTTCACCATTTTATGAACTGTATTTCGTAATATAGTGTAAATATCATTTATAAAAATAATAAATAATAGAGGTCCTAAAATGCTGCCTTGCGGAATTCCTAACAAAATTTTTATTTTATCTGATTTTATTGATTTGCCATTTATTGTGAGTAGAACTTGTTGAAATCTATTTGTTAAATAAGATTTAATCAACATTAAAGCAACCCCCCGAATTCCATATTTTTCCAGCTTTAATAATAATAAGTTATGGTCGATACATTCATATGCCTTAGTGAGGTCTAATAGAATCCCTAAAACCAATTCACGATTTTCTATAGCATCCAAAACTTCGTTTAAGTATTCAAAAAGTGCTGTGGATATACTTTTCCCCTTTATGAAACCGTGTTGTTTTTCATTTATAATATGAAATTTATTAAAAAAATCGATAAATCTGTTTGTTAAAATTTTTTCGAAAATTTTTGAAAAAGAAGGTAACAAACTTATTGGACGATAGTTCTCAATATTATTTGTGTCCCCTTTTTTATGCAAAGGTATTATATTTGCTAATTTTAATTGGTCCGGGAATACACCATATTTAAAAGAGTTATTTATGACAAATGTCAGTGGAATCAAAAGGCAGTGTATACATTTCTTGATCAGGGAAACAGGGATTTCATCATCCCCCGCGCTTTTTTTGTTTTTTAACGCATTTACATTTTCCAAAATTTCAGTCTCCGTTACAGCATGCAGAAATATGGACTCAGGATTTGGGTCAATATTGATGTTAGGTTTTACATTTGGACGATCTTTCAATATGTTTGCCGCTGTATATGCAAAAAATTTGTTAAAATTATTTGCACCTTGTTTTGGGTTACCCTGTATGTACAATTTACAGTTTTTATGTTTTCTTAAATTTCCCGATATATTACCTACGATGTCCCATGTGGTCTTTGAAATATTATCAGAGTTTACAATTTTTTCGTTAAAAAAAAAAAAAAAACTTTTTTAGCAGTTTGATAAAGATTTTTTAAATTTTGCTTTTCATGATTATAATCATTCCTATAAATAGGATCATGCTGCATTAAAATGTTTAAATTGCTTAATCTCTTTTTAGACTCTAAAATTTTTGGATCACACGCAATATTCTTATAAATATTTTTAGTTTTATTACTAAATTTTTTAATAGGAAAACTACCATTAAAATCAAAGCTGAAAATATTTAAAAACGTATCCCATTGTTTATTTACATTTTCTGGACTTGTATTGAGCACAGCTGACCAGTCATTTTCTGATAATATACTAATAAAAGATTGAATTGACTGATCATTTATTATTCTTCCCATATTATAATTTTCATTTATTTTTTTATCGCATTTAAAAGATATTATCTGCCCTAGATGGTCAGATACATGATTTTGAAAATTTTTTGTACTATAATCATTTTCTAAATTAGTTAAAATATTATCGATACAGCTTTGACTTTTATGTGTTACCCTAGTACTTTCCCCAATAGTTATTTTAACATTAAACGACTGCAATAAGGATTTAAATTGCTTTGGGTATTTTGTATCTAAATTAAGGTCTATATTAAAATCCCCCGAAATACAGAACTTACTGTTTGTGTTATGTAATATCTCTAAACAACTTTGCATTTTATTGAAGAATTTTTCCATATTTTCTGATTTTTTTGTTGGTTTTTTTGATTTGTCCTGCTTATTTTTATTATGATCTGACTCATCTGTCCTGTATACAACCACAAAAACAATATTTTTTTCACTTTTAAACGACACTTCACAGGCAGCACATTCAAAATTAAACTTTTCAGATAGCACATTTAAATCATCCCTTACTTTTACACTAAGATTTTCTTCACAAAAAATTGCTGCGCCTCCATGGGTGTTTGGTGGTCTACAATATGCAGTTATTAGGTTATATCCTTTAATTTTATACGCTGATAGCTGTTCACTAGATTTCCAGTGTTCTGTTATTGTGACAATATGGCATTTGTTAGCAATAACAAAGTCTTCCACTGTATCTAGACAATTCCCTATTGACTGTACATTTTGACTAAAAATAATTATATCATTTTCATTTTTTAGACTATTTGATGATCGTTTTTCTTCTCCAAGCGGGCTAAAAAATTATTCAAACACGCATGTCTTGGCCACATTTTTGGATTTTTTATTTCATCTACCATATCCATAGGTACAGATAATTTAAAAGAAGAATATTCCATAGGGTGTCTTGAATTCATTTTGGTACAGATTGCATTTATGTTTTTCGATTTTAAATATTCTGCAATATTTTTCTCCGTCAATTTTGGTGACATTCTGAACAGATGAAAGTGTTCATATTTAATTACTCCGCTTATTGATATATCTGCGTCTCCTTCTCCGCGAATAATATTTGATTTCCATTTTCTAGTTTTTGGAAACTCAAATATGTTCTTTTCCGGGGCTCCTGCATCGACAACTGTATCACCGGTATCAGGTGTTTTTAATTCGCATTCCTTATCACTCTCCACGCTGATAACAGGATTCAGAGTGTTCTTTAGATTTAAAACCAAAGGCTTATTTTGTTTGTTTATTGTTTTTCCCCTATTAGTTGGCTGGGAAATAGAATTATTATTTCTTGATAACAAACTCACCATTTCAATATTACTTTCCTTCAAGATTTTCATCTCGTTTTGTAACACTTGAATAGTATCCTCTAACTTTTGTGTTTGTAAGGACACTGCTTTTGAAACGATATTGGTAAAAGCATCACTATTTAAGAACTCAATTATAACATCGGCAGTTTTTTTTGCCATTTTATAGAATTTATACTTTTACTAAGCAACTACCTCAGACACGTCCGATACGTACGGCGGCTACTTATTGAGTATGCATGTCCAAAAGGCGGAGAACGTTTCAAGAGTCGTGGAAAAGCGATTAGAAAATCTTCGTAATTACCTGCTTCTACCTTATACTATTCGCGGCGCCTTCGCCACAATAGTATTATTCGTCTTATAATACGTTACGAAATTATTAAAAACTCTCTGGCGCATCGCATTAGGAGCGCCTAAATCATGAGATCTGATTTTTTGTTGTTTATTGTTTTTTTTTAATGGGGGATGTTGGTTTACGTTAACGTTGGTTTTGCACCTGATAAGGGTTTTTTTTTGTAAAAATTGGTATTTATTTAATAATTAAAAATTATATATTGTAAAACGGTCAGCCCCCTACGAAGCATGAGCAGTTCAGCACAAACTTTGTACAGATCTCAGGATTTAGACGCTCCTATCGCATTTACGTCGCAACTCCATGCGTACGGTGCAGGCAGTCCCATATCTATTGTTCCGTGCGCACGGAGCGCGAGCCACATACATATAGTTCCGTGCGCACGGAGCGCGAGTCAGTTAACTATGGTTCCGTACCCACGGGGTGGCAGTCACGGCGTCTTAAAAAACACTATCTAAGAGCTACTGACCATTTATATTTTATTATTTTCTCCCAGCTTTATTTTATATATGTCTTAAAGTACATTCAAATTAAGCCTTATGCAAATCGCAAAAGTCATGGATAGGGTTCCTTTGGATGCTAGAAGACGCGAAAGGGTGGTAAAATGGTCCCCGAAAAATATGTTTTTAACTTCCGAGTCAAACACATTATATTTATCACATTTAGATTAGTCTATTTTCACAGTTTAACACAATTATTCAGTAGGCAAAGGGGGTAAAAAAGGCTTTAAAGAGTTTATTTGACATAAGTCAACATTAAAAGTCTAAAGATTTTTCATTTAATCAAAATTTTATTTCATAAATTCTCATTTCTTTAAAAAATTAGGTATCACATATGTCAAAGGCACTTTTTAAAGACTGTTCTTGCCCCTTGGCCACAGAATTATTGTGTATATGAAAATATCTTAATCTAAATATAATAGATGTAATGTATATGACTCGGCAAGTTAAAAATAGATTTTTTGGTAGATCTTTTGGAGCTTCTAGCACCCAAAGAAACCGGATCCGGAGCCTAGAAATTTGAAAGTAGCTTAATTTGAATGTACCTTAAGACATATAAAATACAGCCGGGAGAAAATAATGAAATAAAAATGGTCACCCGCTATAACATAATAAATGAAAACATTAACCTAAAAGGTTTTTACGTTTTCAGTGTTACTCAGCGTCTTCTACAACTTCAAAAAGTTTTTTATCCAATACATACAGATAATAAGACAATTATAGATAAATTTAATAATAACCCCCGCGTGGCTTTTACTTTATTGAGTGGATAATTATTTATTTTACCCACTCAACTGTCACTTGCCAAATTATTTTCTTGTAAATGTCATTAAATTTTTTATTAAAAATATGAATTCCTAAGCTATTTATTGGATAAAACCTTGTATGGCACTCATGGGTAAACCGATATTGCCCTCTCGAAAATTAACCTTCTTGGCTGACGCCTCTCAGGTTAATTTTCTCATGGGCAATATCTTACTTTACCCACTAGTACCATAAATAACTATTTTCTACTACCTAATTAAGTGCTAGCTTACATATTATTTAGCGTTGTCAAGACTTGTTTACCTTGGCAACCAATAAAATCAGTGAACTCATTTATTATTGACCGTTGTTAAGCATTGTTTTGACGACGGTCAATAATGGAAAATTAGACAACTAATAACTTTTTTCAACTTATTTGTCAAACTGACAGCTATGTCAAAATAATTTTTAAACTTTATTTATAACTAATATTTGGAGTTACTAGCTTTAGGTAGTAGAAAAAATAGTATATGCACCACGTATGCGAACTGTCTTAAGTGTTCTCGACTGATTTTTTGCCTCGACTCCCTCTCAACAAAAAAACTTCAGTCTCGAAAACTAAAGACTTAGTTCGCATACTAGGTGCATAATATACTAATTTTTATTAGGGTGGGTCAAAAAAACCGACTACTTTTTTTTAACTTTATACTCTGAAAAATCGGTTGCTAGACAACTCTAGAAAATGTTCACCAAATTTGAGCTCTTAATTTTGATAAAAAGGTTCTCCGCTTTACAATTTTCCATTTTTTCCTCAGTATTAGAAACAAAAATTCATATCTCTTTGACAACTGTTCGTTAAAAAGTATCTCTCCTCATATTCTTGTAGGAAATCGAACGCTCTACAAAGAAGGTTTCTTACAATTTTTTCGTAAACCTCACCGTTTAAAAGATATCAAAGGTTAAGTTTGATTATTTTAAGAGACATTTGCTTATGAATTTTATAACTCGCTTACAAAAAATTGTTATGAATTGCGCAATTCATAGTTTTGTAGGAAATTAACTGCTCTACAAAAATGGTCTCTTATGATTTGTCGATGTCGTGAAATTCATAAATTAAATTGAAATTTTTCGAATTATTCGTCAAAAACTATTAAAATTAGTATGCATTGAAGTTTGACGATGAATATCTTTTAAACGATTAATTTAATCGACAAATCATAAGAGACCATTTTTGTATAGCAGTTAATTTCCTACAAAACTATGAATTTCGCAATTCATAACAATTTTTTGTAAGCGAGTTATAAAATTCATAAGCAAAACAGAAATGTCTCTTAAAATAATCAAACTTTAACCTTTGATATCTTTTAAACGGTGAGGTTTACGAAAAAATTGTAAGAGACCTTTTTTGTAGAGCGTTCGATTTCCTACAAGAATATGAGGAGAGATACTTTTTAACGAACAGCTGTCAAAGAGATATTAATTTTTGTTTCTAATACTGAGGAAAAAATGGAAAATTGTAAAGCGGAGAACCTTTTTATCAAAATTAAGAGCTCATATTTGGTGAGAATTTTCTAGAGGTGTCTAGCAACCGATTTTTCAGAGTATAAAGTAAAAAAAATAGTCGGTTTTTTTGACCCACCCTAATTTTTATAGAAATTATTAAAAAAAAGTATAGTGCTGTCAATCCGGGGATACACTATACTAGGTAATTTAAGTCTGGTATTTCCCAATCAAAATTGATTTCATCATTATAAATCTGTTGTTGGACATCCAGTTTAAACTGGTAAACACTAAATCTGACAACAATGTTTGGTGCAATTTATTATTATATGCATTTTAGTTCAATTAATATAACCTTCAACTCTCTGTTTTATTAATTTTACTATTTATGTGCGATGGCTGGCACACAAATGCACAGATGTATTAAAAGCGAGGTATCTGGTAACATTACATACAATTGCTGGCTTTCATTCATTTATTTAACCAAATTTTATTATCGAAACTATAACATACTAGTATGAAGAACAGCATACTACACACATTTTATTAGTTAACTACAACAAACAATGACGTCACACTTACTATTCTTAGTAACCATGTACCCCTAGGTGGTTTGCTCGCATAGTAAGTATTTCTATCCTTTTCTATCATATTTCTGTCCTTTCCTTCGAGGTTTTCTTTTTATTTTAAATACTGTTGCCAACATAAAAATAAGTTCTATAGTTTTTAAAATTTAATATGTTTTCTAAAAATTGAAAAAACAAGTTTTTTTTGAAAAAGAAAAAAAATATAAGAAAAAATCTAACAAAAATTGGAAAAAAAATACTGCTGCCAAAAAATAATACTTTCCCTATAGGCCTAGGTTCATTACAATCAAAAACGAAATTTTGGAGTGTTACGCCCATGTTAATGGTATAGGGAAATAGCGTTGCAGGGGGGGGGGGTCAAAAATGATCAAAATTTGCGTTATGTAATACTTGAACGTTCCCCTAGAACTTTTGAAGTCTTAAGCGTTCTTGAGCTAAGCTATCTTGGTCACAAATTTCCCGGACACAGACCGACTGACAGACAGATTTTTTGTTGTAAAAGAAAGTATTGTGACAGAAAAAAAATATATATTTTTTTTGCTTAAATCATCTTATTTTTTCCTAAAACGTCGAGAAAAATCAAAATAAATAATGTCTGTCGGTCTGTCTGTATCCACGCTATGAGCTAGCGACTTGAAATTTGGTAATCAGATGTATTTTTATATTATCTTGGACAAGTTCATATTTGAGAAAAATCGGTTGGGGGTAAAATGGGGTTAAATTTTTGATTTAGTCGTATTTTTTTATTGTTTATAGTAGAAGAAAAATTTAAAAATCACATAAAACGTTAAATAAAACTACACAAAACATGTTTCATTTTTTTCCAACGATAAAAATAGTTTTGCCAAATATTGAGATTCTAGATAGAGGGTCTCTAACATAAGCTCACTTTTTGAAAAGGACTTACCCCTTACGACTTAAATATTACGATTTTTACCCAGTTAAGGGCCGAATATCGAAAATTTCACGTATCTTTTTGGTATAGATAAGAATAGTTTTGCGTCAAAGAAAAGTACTTTACCAAAAAAAAAACTCATAAATTAAAAAAAAAAACATAAAAAGATAAAAGATCCCCTTCGGCAATAATGTGTAAGACGTCCATGACCATAAACTAAATGTCGTGTTTCCGAAAAACATTCGCCTACTCTATTTATACAGTGAGCTGCATTTATACATTCCAGATGTAACACACGCCATAAATGAGGTTACAAGGAACGGTCTTGACTTTGCTGCACATTGCCTAGTCGAGGCAACTACAAATAATAATAATAATAATAATAATAATAAAGCATTTATTCCGGCATATAAGCCATATCACATAGGAATATTAGAAAAAAAAAAAAAAATAAAAATAAAACATACACAAAAATATATACATAAAAAAAAGGTTGCGTTTACAGTCATTATAACAAAAAACAAAGACGTCGCCAACTACCAAAAATAGTAGAGGTCCAGAAAACATCTGATGACACTACAGCTCTTAACAGATTGTTCTGGGTGCAGGAAAGGCGCTCTACAAAGTTGGCAAGCTTTTTTCTCCGAAGAGCGTCCAAGGTGTTAATTCGGACTGTAGCAAACATTTCAGAGGCACTGTTATACCGCGGAAGTCTGTGAATAATGCGATAGGCATTATTATAGCAAACGCGTAACGTACGCCAAGAAGCCACAGTGTGGTTGCACCAGAGTTCTCCTGAGTACAGGTCGTAACAGAAAGTCTTGAACAAAAGGTTTTTAACTTCTACAGAACACTTGCTGAATTTTCTTGCGATCATATTAGCACGAACACACAAGTTTTTATAGTGACGTTGAATTTCAGAGTTATCACACAGTGTATTGTCTATTATATGACCGAGATATTTAAGTTTAGATACCTGCTCGATAGGGGTATTATTAAGGGAAATTGAGGGAACAATCAGATCCCTATACACTGGGGGTTTAAAAACCATTAGTTTACTTTTGTCCGTGTTGTATTTAAGAAATGTTTTTAACGCGAATTCTTCACACCTACGAAGAAGTAACCGGAGGCCTTCTAAAGAAGGACAAATTGATTTATACGAACGAACTAACAACTCTTCTCTCTAGAATACGCATACCGTTAATATAAAGTTTCGCCAACATCTCGGTTTGTTTGTAAACAAATAGTAGGTATATTCACGCCTGAACAATAACAATTACCAGTAACTGTTATTGTTGTCTCTGTTAGAACAAAGCTGTGCGTGTAAGACAGACAAATGTATATGTTGGTTACGTTTTTTTCAGTTTTTACAAAAGAAATGTCTATTCTAGAGAGAAGAGTTATTAGTTCGTTGATTTATACAAATGTTACAGTAAAAGCTCGAAGTTTGGTTAATCCTAGGATTAACGTGTTAAACTTAGTATTTACCAATTAGATGTCGAAAAGTACAAAAAAATGTATTATGTATATAATTTCGGACTTTTACCGCATCAGAACGGTAATCTTAGGATTTTCCATTTGGATAAACATCCGTGGAAGTGTTAAAATTCCGGAAAACCATGCAATTCAAAATTACATGGAAGTTTATCATGCAGAGGAAATGCGCCTAATTTCGGATGGTTTCCAAATTTCGGATAGTAGTGTATTTAAGATACTGTCTGCAAAGGTAAACAGAAACCTACTTTTATGTGAAGCCAAAAGTCAAACTAAATCCGTCCTGTAATATGATAACGGTAGAGCTTCTCCCCTTTAAATGGCAGCACAAATCGTTTATATTGCAAATGGCAGTTTTGTGCTCAGTTGCATTATTATGCTTGTTTATTTTATTAATAATCGTTATAAAAGTTCGTGATTCTGTCTTGGGTAAGTTATGATGTTAGTTAAGTTGATCCACTATTCATAATTAAGCAATTTGAAAACGTAAACATTCTACAAATTTCTAATCTAAAAAGGAGAAAGTTGCCTAATTTCGGATAGACCATTTTTGTGCATTTGATTCCCAATTTCGGATATCCGCTAGGTAATTATTATTCAGGATAACCAACCATTAATTATTTTTTTTATAATGATACAACAAACTAAGATAAACAATTTTGAAAAAACGAAAATTACCTAAGATACTAAGATATTCGAAATTGGGAATCTAAAATTATAGTTCCTATAGTATTTCGTAGAAAATCGCTTAATGATTAAATTACGTCTTAAATGTGAAGGAATAACAAGAAACATAAGCAATGGGATCCAGAACTACTCTTGAAAAAAATTTTTCGGATATGTCCGAAATTAGCAGCCCTTTTTCAAATGCACAAAAATGCGCTGATTTTTTTAACCGTGTTTTTTGGAAAAAATAAACTGTAATAAAATTGATTTTATAATAAATCATGGTTCGCTATAATAAGTTGTATCTGGTTATATAAAAAAAATATCAAAAAGTAATACCGAGTATTAAATATTGAATACATTGTAAATGGTATCCGAAATTAGGCGACTTTCCTCTATTAACAAGTAAACTTTTATAAATTTACAATAAACTATGTTAAATGATTCAAAACTTTACTTGGATAATATGTAGAGTATATCGGTGTGTTAATAAAAAATATACTTTTTGTAGTTTTTGTTTTCTTTTTCGTTGCTTACTTAATAGATATAACCGCCAACAAGAACTTTTTTACAAACCAAAACTAGCTTTTACCAATATGGAAAATCCTAAGATTGACCGCTATGACGTGGTAGAAGTCCGTAATTATATAGATTATCTTTTAACGTTTTTATCAAACATTACAATATTTCTGACCACGTGTTTATTTCTGTCCAATCATATTACAGTTATATTGAGAATTTTTAACTGTAGAAAATTCTAGTGAGAATCACTGTAGTATTTTTTTTTCAATATTTCTCTTTTACAACAAGATTCATACCTCAAACTAATTAATAATTAAATATGAGTAGGGGTGACCGGGGCTAGTTGTCGCAGGGGTAAGTTGTCGAAGTGCTTATATCTTAAAAAGTAAAATATTTTTCTGCGCCAAACCAAGATTAACCGCTGCGTTACAATAGTGACATTTATCATTTGTAAACTTAAATGCAATAAATTAAAAGAACATCCAGATAAACCAAAAAATGTAAAAATTAAAGAGCCCAGTAATTTTTTTGTGGTAAATATTTTTTCTTATTGTTACTGATTTAAAGCATTAAGATAAGAGAATTTTATGTATAATAATAGTTTAAGGTGTATATTATTTGTTGATATTGTCATTTAGGAGTGTTTATTCGTTAATTAGAAAGTACTTGATACATAACGTAAAATTGGCCACTGGGGCTAGTTGTCGCATTTGGTTTGGGGCTAGTTGTCGCATGATCTGGAGATATGTTCATGGTATAACATTTCCTTTTTGGCATTTTTTTATTCAAAACTGTCTAAAAAAGTGAAACTTTGTCGAATAGCAAATAAATTCTTTATGGAAATTTTGGCACAAAAGTAAAAAGTTAGATAACAATCAGCTTGTGGGGAGGCACATGTCTTATTAGTTATTTATAATTTTTATAAATGCCTTTATATTTCTTCAAAAAAATATACTCGAAGTTCCTCGACAACGTGCCCGTGATGGGGCACGTTTTGGCAATTTTCAACACCTCACAAAAAAAACATAACTCTAATACCCTATAAATTTTTCCATGTTTTTTCTTTAAATAATGTTACTGAAACATGCAGCTAAAATTACCATTAGGTCAATTAAAAAAAAATACAAAAATAAAGGAAAAAACTGATTTTGAATGAAAAGTGCGACAATTAGCCCCGGTCACCCCTATATTACTATTTATAATTATTTTTATTACTTTATTATTTAATAAAATACACTGCCCAGTAAAAGAGCTTTCCCATTTTTCACCCCCGCCCGTAAAATGGATTTTTTATTATCAGATTCACTTTCAGCAACCATAAAAACCTTAATATACCAATTATCACGAAAAGTACCCTCTGCCCCTTTAGGGGTAAAGTTAGAATTTTTTTTATAATCAGATTCACTTTCAGCAACCTCAAAAACCCCAATACACCAGTTTTCACGAAAACTACCCCCACCCCTCATGGGGTGAAATTAGAAAAAAAGTATTATCAGATTCATTGTCATCGACCCCAAAAACCCCTATATACCAATTTTAAAGAAAATATTAATAATATTGAAATATATTTACCCCCTCACCCCCTCGGGGGTGGAATTAGAAAAGTTTTTTTTACCAGATTCAATTTCAGCAACTTGAAAACCCATATACACGGAAAGAAATTAGTGGGCTCTGCGCTATACATTATAAGATATTTGGTAACAGTGGCAAATTATAGTGATTTAAGCTATAGATTATAAGGGACACAATAACTAATAATGTTAAAAATAAATTGGAAACGATTATATATATTACAGACACGATTATATTTATTACAGGCACTATTATAAAATTACAGAAATTTTATTATATTATAAAAATTATTAGCACGGACAATAATTAAATCTATTTAAGCTATAAATGTCATACTATTTGTTATATTTTATTATTCACTAAACAATTAAAGTATTTCATATAAATTTTTACACTGACTGCCATAATTGTAAGAGAAAGCCTTGTATTTATATAATAAGCGATTATAATTTGCTTGGTATGTGTGTTATAGCGCTCCTAGCTATAATTTTTTTTTCCGTGTATAGCAGTTTTCAATTTTTTCTAAAAAAACACCCCGCCATCTTGATTTTAAGGTTTACCTTTGGACTTTTTTTTGCAAATATCCTATTATGAATTTATTGTGAAAAATAAAGCTTTTAAAATTTTCTAAAAAAATCATATTGTTTCTTGCTCACTTTATTTGTTGTGCTGATATAAAGTTCAGTGTTTTAGATGTAGAATTTATGTTTTATAATATAAATATATGATATGATATATATACAGCCTGTTCCAGAACTCGCGTACCGAAATTTGAGGGTATATTAAAAACCCTCTGGAAAATATGAAAAAAATTAAAAAAAAATCCATCTTCAATACTAATTAAAAAGGAAGCTATTTAATCTGACCAATCCTGTTGCTGATGTTAAATTACCTAAAAATTAGTTTTTCTCTACTTATTAGTAACTATGGTTGCATTTTATTGGTTGACTCGTGCATTGTTTAAGACTTTCAACTTTAGAATCTTTTTAGGTTATTATATTTTGACAAAACCGACAGAGGCTATCAAATATTCTATTTTTATAGGGTCACTCCATCCGGCGGTGGTTTTATGATACCCGTCTTAGACGGCAGCAACTGCCGCTGCAACTCCATTCAGCGCGCTGAATGTAGTGTTTTTTTTTATTAGAAACTCAGATCTTTTAATTGATTTACTGGCTATAAATTCTTAATACAAATTAATAAAATAAAAATACAATAACTGAATTTTATTTATTTATTTCAAAGTAATGAACATAGGAAAAATTTTTATCGGTGTTCCGAAAAGAGAACATTCTAGCTAGAATGTAATTTTAAGATTGGTGCAGAGGGCAAGGAATTTTGGTAGTTTAAACGCAAACAGAAAAGTGGTTGGAGACACTTCGCGAAATGCAAAAACTGTTGATAATAAAGAAGCTGTCATTTAGACTTTTGAAGAATAATCTGGAACAAGCATTAGTATCGTGGCAAGAAATCTTGATATGTCTGTCCTGTGTTTAATGAACTCTAAAAGATGAAGAAACGCATTATTTTTAGCAAACTCGCGTTCAATGTATGAAGCATGCTAAAGAATATGTTCAAAATGACCTCCACCAACTTGAACACATAAAGCAGCTCTTTTTAACAGACTTCTCTTGGCATTAATAATCATATTTGGAGTTACTGACTCTAGCGCTTCATGTATTCGTCTCCTAGTTCTTCTGCAGTGTCTGGCATATTTCTATACACCTAATTTTTTACATGGCCCCATAAAAAGAAGTCCATTGGAGTGAGATCAGGGGATCTAGGAGGCCACCTTCTGGGACCCCCACGGCCTATCCAACTGTTTGGAAAACTGATGTCGAGTTGGCTCTTTGAAACCCAGACTCATCCGTAAAAAGAATGCTTTTTACAAAGTTTTAATTTTCTTGATGTTTTTGCAACAGCCATGTGCAAAATTCGACTCGTAAAGGATAGATCTCCGGTGTCAAGCATTGTACTCGAGTGTTATGAAAGGGATCTTTTAGAATTCGTTGAACAGAGGTCTTAGACATATCAAGATTTCTAGCCACGATACTAAGGCTTGTTTCAGGTTCTTCTTCAAAAGCCTGAATGACAGCTTCTTCATTATCAACAGTTCTTGCAGTTCGCGGAGCGCCTCCAATCTCTTTTTTGTTTGGAGTTAAATTTCCAGAATTTCTTGCCCTTTGCACCAATCTTAAAATAGCATTTCTGCTAGGATGTTCTCTATTGGGAAAACGAATAGAATATTCTACAGATGTAGCTGAAGCACTCCGGCCACACTCGCCATATAAAATTAGCATTTCGCAATACTCTTCTGAAGTAAACATCATGAAAGTTTTGATATTTTTTTATGACATTAATAAATATTTATGTCACATTAATCACCATGTCAACCTACAGAATATGTACCTGCAATAATTAAATTTGCTTCCATAGCTACAAATTCAACCTTTAATGGTAATTTATAATCAGCAACAGTATTGGTCCACTTAAAGCGTTCTTATTTTTGAATTGAACGAAGATGGATTTTTTTGAAATTTTTTTCATATTTTCCAGAGGGTTTTTAATATACCCTCAAATTTCGGTACGCGAGTTCTGGAACAGGCTGTATATGATGATCATTTTATTATATATCATAGAAAAACCTCATCATGATAAGATAAAATCAAGCTATTGGCCTATTTCCTCAAAAACTAAGATAGAGAATTTCATGATTTCAAGATGTTTGCAAAAAAGGTTCAACGGGTACTTTAAAATCAATCATCTTCTTTGACGGGGCTAAAAGGGAATTATTTATTTAACACACCCCATTAAATCTTGTGTTTTTGTTTTTTCTTCTCGAGTCTGGTTTTCTACAAAAGGGAATCACATATTTTGATGCCTTAAAGCTACTAGCTTAAGGAAAATACCCTGTTCTTTTCCTCTCTGCCTGGAAATGTAAAGGTTTAAAACTAATGAACTAAGTGTGTAAACAAGCCTTGAAGATATGTAATGCTACGCATTCCATTATATACTGTTCACAGTAAATGGTATATTGCATTTTCCCAAAATATAAAAAACTTTACATTAAAAAGAATCATTTTTGAAAAATTTAATTTTTTTTTTATTTTTTTTTAAGTTTTCTTTTTGCAAAAACGAAAAATTAAAAAAAAAATTGAAAATGATTGTTTTTTTTTATTTTTTTAAAGTTTTACTCCCCATAACTTTTTTGTTTTTCGGGGAATTACTTTCAAAATTTGTAGAATTGATCCTTAAAAGTAATTTTTCTCATTTACGTTAAATTTCTTTCAGCTTTTTTCGATTCAAACCAAACCCCCATAACTTTTTTGTTTTTGGGGGGATAACTTTCAATAACAATAGGGATAGAACTTTTTTTTCTGAAAATTTCTAGTCTATCGGATTATTCGTTCTTGAGTTATCGTGTCTACAAAAAACGTGACACCGGACGGACAGACAGACGGACATTTTCAAAGTTTCTTATTTCACACAGTGATCCCCGGATATGATTAGGTTTTAAAGAAAGGGCATCAGAAACAAACAACGGATCTTGGTAGCACAGTGTATGGACATCATAGATCCATTAACAGTTAAATCGGGTTTGCATATCTTTGAAAGATATTGGTGAAAACTCTTCAGGAGGAATCCCGATTAACACAAACTACTTAAAAGAAAATTTTTAATTTATTCTAGTAGTAATTTTAGCGCAGATTCTAACAATGATTAAAAAATTTACCTATCTTTTGCCTATTTTGAGAAAAACGCAATACACCATGATTTTAGTACAATTTTTCGACTGGCATAAAAACTCTATTTCAGTGAATATTAAAATGTAACTGGTTTTAAATAACAGCTAAAATAGTTAAGTTTAAAAGTATAATAGCAAATATAAAGAATTTTAATCCTACTGACCCGAAAGAAAGTCTTTCTATAGCAATGTTTTAACGTTACGGGAAACTTTAAGGTGGCCAGTGTATAATATCTTCACTCATAGTAAAAAAGGTCGTATGTTAAATTTTACTCTATTTTATTTTGGCGCTCAGTTGTGGCATTTTAATAAAACGCCACAATTCAGTAAGGTCTCTGAATAGAGTGGATATTAAGCTCTACACTGCGTAAAGTGTGAAATTTAATGTAATTTCATTTATATTTCTTACAATTTAGACCAACAAAGTAAAATTTAAAATACGACCTTTTGCATCTTGAGTGATGATATACTTTAAATTTTGACTTAATTGTCAATGTAACATAGTTAAACTTTTTACTGCAGTTGTTCTAAAACAATTTTAAACTAGATTTTTTTTTCTGTTTATAAATAAAATAAATTTAAACTGTGGTTTTAGGGATAGTGAAGATGTTAAACTTGTGTAAGAAATGCTTAATTATTTTTTTTAAGGTGTTATGAATTTATTCCTTGTTTGAAGTAAAGTATATTTAGATCTTTAGTTTGAAAAAGTCAAGTTGACGTTTTGGTTTTAAATTTTTACTTTTTAGTGCATTTATTTACCATAATTTACAATATTAGGGCAATATTTAATAAAAAAATAATAGTTAAATATAAAAACAAGTATAAAATGATAAAATATAGAATACATTAAAATTACAGTAAGAAATACTAAAAAAATATAATAGATTTGATAAAGAACAAGAAAAAGAATTTAAATAAATATTTAAAATCGTGTTTTTAAATTGTTTTATAATTTTTTATTCTTTTTAGTCGTAATAATACTAATATATACCTAACACATGTGTAAGATAAGAATACTTAAGCTGAGCGACCCCAAAAACTATAATTCCTGGAATGAAAGCAAACTTGCTAAGCATGCAAAGACTTTAATAATTATCATAGTGTTCACTATGATATCGGTCTTACCCTTTAGCAATCCCAAAATTGTTTTAGAACCACTGTAGTTCATAAGCATTGACAAGAAAGTCAAAATGTGAAGCATATCGTCTTGTAAATTTCAGGACGTCGTATCTCAAAAAAGACAACTTTACAGGAATGAGAAATAACTCTTTTTCGCATTATTCATAGGTTGAAAATGTACTTTTTTAATATAAACTTAATACATTTTTAATGATTAACTTACCTTAAGTCATTTTATTGTGTATAAAATAAATAAATACAAATAAAAACCTAATGTTTATAGATACGACATTTTGATGCTCAAAATTAATAAAAATTTTTAAGATACGAGCTTTGAAACATTATTAGCGGAACGCACCTCTTGCATCGCATGCGCAGTGTTATTCAAACTGTCATTTTGCCAAGGTTGATTCAAACACCGATCAGCTAATCGGTGGATTCATAGAACAAAATATATATGCAAAAGGTGCGTTCCAAGTCAGTTAACTAGATTTAAGAGATACGAGGTTTTAAAATTTATTAATCTGTAATCATCTAAGATACGCAGTTTATTAATGATAAAAAGCAAACAAATTCAATTCCCAATGTTATGTCTCTAGATAACTCTACAGCATCCAATGCTGAAGATATTGCAAATTTATTTGCAGAATATTTTGCCACAGTTTACAGCAAGGGTAACGTCCTTCCGCACTTTGATGAACCAGTAGTGAGTGGATCTCGTAATATTTCAATAAGAGATATAACTGTGATGGACGTTTTTAAAAAAATTAATAAATTACCCAATAAATTTTCTTCTGGACCTGACAGTATTCCTAACTTTTTCTTAAAAAACTGTGTTTGCACCATCTCGGAACCGTTATCTATTATATTTAATAGATCTATTAATGAAGGCACATTTCCTGTAATCTGGAAACACAGTTTTATTGTCCCAATATTTAAATCGGGAGACCGCAACAATATTAAAAATTATCGAGGGGTATCAATTCAATCGAATATTTCAAAACTTTTTGATAGTCTTATCTGTGACCAGCTAACATGGGCCTGCAAACCTTTTATTATACACCAGCAACATGGTTTCTTCTCTGCGCGTTCAACATCGTCAAACTTACTTCTTTATAAATCCAAAATACTAAACAACTTATCCAAGTATTCTCAACTCGATTCGATTTACACGGATTTTTCTAAAGCTTTCGACAGAGTTGATCATACCTTATTAATTGAAAAGCTCTTTAAGTTTGGATTCTCTCTTAAAACTATAAAATGGATTGTTAGTTTCATAATGAACAGAACCCAAAGTGTGAAATTTGGAGGTGTCCTATCAGGTATAATCGAAGTAACATCTGGTGTTCCTCAAGGATCTCATTGCGCCCCTCTGATATTTTTAATATTTGTTAATGACATAGGTGATGACATTCTTTTTAGTGAATATTTAATGTTTGCTGACGATTTAAAAGTTTTTCGCGAAGTTAAATCTAGGGAGGATATGTTACTATTGCAGTATGACTTGGACATAATATTTAACTGGTCGATAAAAAATAAACTAGAGCTTAACATTGGTAAATGTTGCTATATCAGTTTTTTTACAGGTACAAAAAAATGTAATTCTTTTTATAATTTAAATAACTCGCCCTTAAGCTACGTATCATCGGTTAAGGATCTAGGTATAACATTTAATGAAAGTTGCAATTTCTCTGAGCACATAAAAACAATCACCTCAAAATCAAATAAAATCTTGGGTTTTATTGTGCGAAATTTAACTTCATTTAATCCATCAACTATTCTTACAGTATATAAATCTCTTGTGCGGTCTAACTTGGAGTATTCATCTATCATTTGGGCTCCATACTACCAAATTGATATCAAACTTTTGGAAGGGGTACAGCATAGAATTCTCAGAAACTTAGCTTTCAAGATAAACTTTACTATTAGGAGCCACGATTATAACGCAATTCAAAATCTGTTAAATCTGAAAACACTGGAATCTAGAAGAACATTTTCCCATGTGTGTTTTATATATAAAATAGTACACGGATTAATTGATTGTCCAGATTTACTTAATTTGTTAAAATTTTCGGTCCCAAGACCCGGTATTAGGCAAAGTCGTACTTTCCAATTAAATATTTATCATACAAACTATCTTTTAAATACGCCGTTTAATAAAGCTTTGGTTTATATAAACAACTTTGATATTGACTTGTTTAGATTTAATTTTGAAAACTTTAAAAGTTCATTTTTAGATACATTGCAGTAGTTTAGTATAAAATTTCTAGTTTGGTATACATGTGCATTTATATTTAAGTATATTTTTAGCTATCTTTAAGCTTAGTATTTCTTTTGTTATAATTAATAATATGTAATTATTTCTGTAATGGGGAAGTCCCGTAAAATAAAAAAATAAATAAATAAATAAATAAATAAATAAACTATTTAGCTTATATTTTTATTTAAAAAAAAATAGCAGGTGAAACTTATTTTTTAGATGTAAATTAATAATATAAAGCGTTTAAATCCAAAATCTCATAATCGAAAAAAATTGAGATACGACGTCCTGAAATTTACAAGACGATATAATATACTAGTCAAATTAAAGCACCCTGAGGTGGTAAAAATTGATAAAGAAATATTGTCTTTAAAGTAAATAGGATAAAATTTCATTAAATTTGCTATTATACTTTTATACTTCTATATTCTGGCTATTATTTTAGTCTAGTTACGTTTTAATAGTCACTAAAGTAAAGGTATAATACTAGTCCAACAATTGCACTAAAATCGTAGTTTAATGCTTTTTTCTCAAAAATTAAAAACGATAGGTAAATTTGCCAAACGCTGTTAGAATCGACACAAAAAATACTATAAGAATCGATTTTTAGGTTTTCTTTTAAGTAGTTGGTGTTGACCGTGATGCCTCCTGAAGAGTTTTTACCAATATCTTCCAAAGATATGCAAACGCGATTTAACTAATAACGGATCTATGATGCCCATACCCTGCACTACCAAGATTCATTGTTTGTTTCCGATGCCCTTTCTTTAAAACCTAATCATATCCGGGGATCACTGTGTTCATGAAACACATTTGTAGGTATCCAAGAAATTTTTGACTAGGACTTTTTTTGAAAATTCGAAACTACCGTATAATACTATTCTAGCGCAGGCGCTGTGAATAGTATTATAATGAACCAAGTTTAATTATATATTTTTTCACGCGGCAACGTCGCTGTACGAGTAAAAATTCCCGACCTACAGCAACTACTTCAGCACTGAGGTGTTAAAATCGTCATGCAATTACAATATGGCACTGTACATTTTCAGACAGAAATTTTATTAGGATGGAGCCCGAACTATTTTTTTTTTCTATTTGAGTTGCATGGGATTATACCAGTGACTTAGAGTAAAGGATTGAGGTGCGCTTAAGTAAAAAAAAAACAAAAATAAACTTATATACAGGGTACTTAGCCGAGTGCGTCAGATACGACAGGATCAGGTTGCAAGTCTTTGAAACTCAAAGACTCAACCAAGAGGAACTAAGAGATCTCCCCTGGGCCAATATCTGACCTTTATTGAAAGGACGGGCAGGTTCAAGGAGGACTCAAATTAGTAAATGGCTGTGATTCCCTGGGGTGACAAAAAGGGCCAGAAATGGCCTAGTTGTCCGGCTTTGGCCAACCCAAAAATTTACTACTACTACTACTACTATATACAGGGTTATTCAGAAACAAGTTCGAGAAATTTAAGAGGTGATTCTACGTTAAAAAATAGGAAAAAACACTATAAAGGTTGGTCCGGAAAAAACGCCCTCGAAGATGGACAAATTGAATCGGGGACAAAAAAAGCACCAATAAAATTTTAATGCTGCAGGACGATTCTTCATTTAACTAAACAAAACAGTATTCCTTACCAAAACACCTAAATTTAATATTAAAGAATAATAGCCTTTTAAAAAGTAACGTTTTTGGTGGCACAAAATGTTCCTTCCTCTTAATTGCATTTTTTTTTCCTACAGTGTTAAGGGCTGTCCATATATTACGTAACGCGCCTAAGGGGGGGGGGAGAGGGGATCAGAGAAATTGTTACAGTTTGTGACAGGGGGGAGGGGGGGGTCTAGGTAAACGTTACGTAACGGAATTTAATAAATTTAATGTTTATTTCCTAAGCTTGGCAGATGTATTTTTATTTCAACATAAATTACTATTTAGTGGCCCATAATTCCCATTTTCACACAAAAATTGACGAAACTATGCATATTTAAATAATATTGTAATCAGTAAAAAAATGTTGACATTGATATTAAAAAAAATCTTACGGCCCTGTTCTTGCGTGATCTTGCCGATGAATCATCGGTGATGATACAAAAGAGGTACCTAATATTTTTTCCCTGTTTGATATTGATTATGAATATTTTTTTAAAGTTTAAGTGATTTTTTCGTTTGGTGCTATATGTATTATTATAATAAATATGTATCATTTTTACACTGTCTTTTTACCGTCTTGCATTATGCGGAATTCTGTATCAAGATATGTGAGAAAAAAAAAATTATATTGTTACGAGTAACACAGGGGGAGGGGGGTGTTGGTAAATGTGACAGTTTGTTACACAGGGGGGGAGGGGGTAAATTTTGTTGAGAAATTGCGTTACGTAATATATGGACAGCTCCTTTCACTTTATGACATTTTTTATGCATTTTTACTGCAGGAATCTATATTTATTACAAAAAATCAAAAAAAAAAATACACATAAAAAAGTTTGGGGCCAAAATGTGTTAAGCCTCACATATTTTTCCGTCTAGGCACGCCTCTGGATAAATTCAAAAAAATAAAGTAACATAAACTTATTGCCCTTATTAATACTAGTATACATGAGAAAGCTCGTCGCTCGAGCTTAAAGGGTACAAGAGTTATTAATTAAAACCCTTATTTTTATTATTTTAAAGAGCTGTAGTTACCTTAGGACTCATTTCCGGACCAACCTTTATAGAACTTTTTTTTCCTATTTTTTAACGTAGAATCAGCTCTTAAATTTCTCGAACTTATTTCTGAATAACCCTGTATATTAGGAAACTCTAATTTTCAAAAAAAATCAAACAATTCAAAGCGAATAACATCTTCACCGCTTGTTTTTTTTTGCCAAAAAAAAAAATCTTCTGAGGTTAACAGACTTTCGGGATTTTTGTATGATTTCCAAAAATTTCGAAAAAAAATTCTTTGAAATTTTCGGTAGGATTTCTGAGTTTTTCCGTAAAATCTTCTAAATCTTAACGAAAATTACCTTGATTCTTGAGATTTTCAGGACTTTCGAAAATTTTTACACGGACTTTCGATAATGTAGTTTATTCCATGTTCAAAAAAAATAGTATATTATTTACCAAGTGAGAGAAGTTTAACATTTTTGACCTGCGTCAAATTGCGGGATGAGCGCGCTAGCGCGAAGCCCGCAAGACGCGGTCTAAAATGTTAAATCTTCACTCACGTGGAAAATATAGTATTTTTTTCACTACCAGTACAATTAATTAGCTATTTATTTATTTATTTTACTAAAATTTAATGAAAAAGCTTATAAATTTAAAATATCACGCTGGCCGTTCGCGGCCATTAAAAAAAACAAATGAATAACTTGACATTTCTGGCAGAAATTTTCTGGTGATCTGCTTAAATTATTAAGTTAGAAAGTGTTTCCGTGTTAAGTGTAATAAAATATATAAAAATGGAAAGTGAAATGCAAAGTGATGTATCTGGTACTCCCCCAGAAATAAGGGGACAGGCGAAAACTGTGAGGGAGAATCTATTGCCTCAAAAATCAATATATGGAGGTTGTACCTCTAGTAATCTATGATCCTTACGGTAATATATGGGTTGTATAATCTATGGTTGAATATGATGGACCAATGATTTTCACTTTTCGAAGTGTTTTTTGTAATACATGTTTTATAGGTACTAATTTAGTTAATATTTTTTCATTTATCATACAATAAATAAATTTGCTGCCTAAAGACACTTGTAAATAGTAATGTGATTTAATAATTAAGTGAAACGTCAGATACCAAAACAGCTGAATAAAAATTCATTATTAACCATGGTGCAATTACATTATTTTTAGAACCTCTGACGTCATAGGTAGAGAAATAATATTTCTATCAACGAAAAGAACAGTAATAAAGATGTGGTTTTAGGCTGGTGGTGAAAAAAGGTTCTTTTAACCCCAGTCTAGCCGGGGTGTTTACATTGGCCCCATGTGCTTCGCGCGAAAATACACAGCATCCTTTGTTTAAGTTGAATGACTTTAACGAGGACTAAATATCGGGTAATTATTATGTATGTAAAACAGGAGTGGCCATCAGTACACGCACATACTGTATAAACATTTACAGGTTTTTCATCAGATGGCCATGAAATTTAGCTACATTGTTGCAGGCACGATCTTTAGTTGTCTTAAATCAAATTAAATGCACAAAAGTATGCGTTCTGTTTTTTATTTATTTATTTATTTATTTATTTATTTAATGAACAATAGAGCAGAGGAATACCTATTATGCCCAGGAACTACATAATAGTGTTTAAAATTATAAAAATTAAAAATATCGTAGAAAAAAAATAATATAAAAATGAAATTGAAAAACAAAAAAATATCGTAGAAAAAAAATAATGATAAAAATGAAATTGTAAAAAAAGGAATAAAATAAAATAAAATAAGATAAATTTGTAAAAAAAACTAAATAAGTGTGCCTTCATGCCAATCATCGTAGCGATGTGTTAATGGTAGAGGAGGATACTATTGTTTCATGCAAATAGTTCCATTGCCCAAATACTCTATTGGATAAGAAGTTCTGTCTTGCTGTCGTCTTGAATTTCTCTCTGGTTAATTTCAGACTGTGTCCACGTAGTCTACCATCAGTCTTCAGGATGTACAAATGAAGTAAGTCCACAGTAAATGAATCTTTGAGGACTCTGAGTGTCTGGATGAGATCGCCACGGGACCTGCGTGTAGACAGACAAGGCAGCTTAAGTAATTCAAGTCGGTCGTGGAATTGCATGTTAAATAACCCATTACACCATTTTGTCATTTTATGTTGGACTCCTTTTAATAGCTTAATATCCTTGATAAGGTGAGGATTCCATATAACTACGTTATATTCAAGGGGTGGGCGTATGTATGATTTATAAAGAGAAAGGACTAATTCAGGACTGGGAGACTGAAAGGATTTACGCAGGATGTAGGACGATGAATTAGCTAATAAGCAAGATCTTGCTTTAAATGTTGTTCATCAGAAAAGGGATTGCCGAAAAACTTAAGATCATCAGCGAAGGAAACGTGAAGTGAGTTAAGGTGGAACGGAATATATGCTGTGTAAATTAAATAAATGATTGGACCAAGAACAGAACCTTGCGGGAAACCAGACATCACAGAGCGCAGTGTTGAATAGCAATCACCGATCCTTACTCTAAATTTTCTGTCGTATTAAAATGCTCTTATCCATGTCAGTACTTTTCCACGCTTCTTAAAAGTCTTCTTTTTGGAACACGATCGAAGGCTTTTGATGAGTCCATGTTTCTAAAAAGAAAAGATCTGGTAAATAAAGTGTCTTAATGTGACGTTTACTGTCAAAAATACGTCAAATTAAGGTACTCTATTGGCAAGCACAACATTTTGTTTGGTTGCCCTTACCAGATTTTTGGTTTCAGCAAGTAGAAAAATAGTTGTCCTTACCAGATCTTTTTTTTTCAGTGGAGGGCTCAAATAAATCCGTTAGAGGTGCTGTGGATTCCAATGATATTCCTATTTATTTTTTCCCGCTGAAACTGAATCCGTAACCCGTTTAACCCCTACACGTCAGAATTTTGACATAACCTCAAAAAACACCCGAAAAACTACTGAAACCTCTAAAATCATCTATACCATACCACTGTCACCCCCCTGGCCCCAAATTGCTAATTTTGAAACCCCAGAAACTCATAATCCCCTAACCTTATAATACCATAGCCGCATAACCTCCAAACCCCGTAACCTCATTAAGTAGAAAAATCTAGTTTGGGAAAACAGAAAAAATTCTTCAGTTTTTTTTTGTGGTACATAGTTATAGGTAGGTAACTCTATAACCCCAAAATCCCTCAACACCATAACCTCAAAATCCCTTCACTTCGTAACCCCATATACTATATCCCCTTAATCCCGTTATCCTATTCTGTGGAGAAGTCCGGTTAAAAAAATAATCAAGTAGACCTTGATTCATGACCACTCACAAAACTCTTATGATTTTGAGAACCGGACTTCTCCACAGAATAGGATGATGGGGTTAAGAGGTTATAATATATGGGGTTAGGAAGTGAAGGGGTTAGGAGGTGTGATGGGATTTTAGGGTTATACAGTTACTTATTCATAACTATATTCTACAATAAAATTTTCACGTAATTGTTCTGTTTTCCCGCACCAGATTTTTCTACTTAATGAGGTTACGGGGTTTTGGGGTTGTGGAGTAATGGTATTCCGCGGTGAGGGGATTATGGGGTTACGAAATTACGAATTTGGAGGAAGGGGGTGAAATTGGTATGGAGTAGATGATTTTAGCGGTTTCAGCAGGTTTTCGGTTGTTTTTTGAGGTTATGTCAAAATCCTGACGTGTAGGGGTTAAACGGGTTACGGAGGAATATCATATTGGAATCCAATCCAATATTTTTTGTGGGCTTGTGTTATGGGACTATTTAAACAACAAAAATATGACCAGCTTGTCTGACATCTACATATTTCCTGATACAGGGAGAGTTCTATGAACAAGTGTCAGGCGCCGCAATGGGATCCCCATTATCACCCCCTGCGGCCAATGCTTTCATGGAATACTTCGAGAAAAAAGCTATTGAGTCATTTCCATTAAAACCTAAAATTTGGCGCAGATACGTAGACGATGTCTATGCTATTTGGCCCCATGGCATGGAAAGCCTTCAAGGTTTTCTAAATCACCTCAATTCCCAACATAAATCTATACGGTTTACGATGGAAATTGAGAACAACGGATCACTTCCCTTTTTGGACGTTTTGGTTTACAAAACGGAAAATGGCTCAATAGGACACTCGGTATACAGGAAGAAAACCCACACTGACAGATACCTAAACGCATTTTCACATCACCATCCCTCTCAAAAACGCTCGGTAGTTAATTCACTTGTTCATAGGGCTTTCATGATTTCAGACAAGAATTCCCTAGACACAGAACTCCTTAAACTAACCAAAGCCTTGACCATGAACGGTTATACCAAAAAAGACATTAATAAGACCATATACAAATACAGAAATCCCAGACCCAAACAACAGGACAATAGTGACAATGACAGACAGACACAAGTTATACTTCCCTATGTAAGCGGTATCACGGATAAAATAGGTAAACTTTTGAAGAAGTCAAATATTAAGCCTATATTTCGGTCCAACCAAAAATTAGGTCAATGTTTGACTTCAACAAAAGACAAAATACCCCTGAGTTCAGAAGGCGTATATAAAATACCCTGCTCCTGTGGTACGGTTTACATAGGTGAAACTAAGAGAAAAATTTCTACAAGACTTCAAGAGCATGAGCGCAATATAAGAAAGAAACAAATTTCCTTATCGGCAGTAGCCGAACATGTACATGAAACAGGTCATAAAATCAATTTGTCTGAAACAAAACAAATATTAACAGAAAACAGAAAAATGCCAAGGAAGATACGGGAATCGATAGAAATCATCAAGCATCCTAACAATATCAATCGGGATACTGGTTACCACTTACCTGCAATATGGAAGTCTTTGATAGAAAAACCTCGTCACGGGTTTAACCACAACTCGTCATAAAAAGTGACACAAGTTGATTCGAAACTTAGTTTCAGATTAATCCCTGAAGATGTCTCTAGTAGTAAGAGACGAAACGTCGGAAAGTGAAAATCCATTAACACGGTCTAAACCCGAAAGTGAAAGTTCTTTATATCTTAATGGCCGTGAAAGCTTAAAATCTAAAATAAAAATATGACCAAATAAAAACATGTTCCAAATTATATTTATTTCTGTAAAAAATTACTCATTTTCCTAAAGCATATCATTTTCAAAATAATGAAGTGTTTACAAAATATGCTTCAAAGATCCAAGAGACATGGATTCCGCAGGTTTGCCAACAATGCGATATGTTTGTCGGTAGGCATTTATCATAAAAAATCAGTGGACGAACAGTTGAAAGCATGTACCTAATAAGTATAGGCCGACGCCGAGGTATTGATTCTAGTATACCAGTCAAGTAGATGCCGCAAATACATTACTGCAGTAACTTATCTCTTGACTGGTACTCTGCAAACAGCGGCGGTTTCACTGCAATCAATATCTCGACGTAGGCCTCACTTATAAGCCTTATAGGGCTGTTATCTTCGGAATCGTCTGGGATAAGTCTCTTTTTCCACAAAAGCCTGTCTTTTTCTAAACTATTCTTAACCTTTTATTGCCTTTTTGTAATATTTTTTAAATTTCATGCAATTAATTCTACTTTCATTACAAAACATATCAATTTTCTTCAAAATAATAAAAAAAAATATTTTCTTTTGTCCAATGCTTATTTAAGGTAGATTAAGGTTTTTTTATTATCAGGTTTAGCGTCTCAAAAAGTATAGGTATCTGATACCTGGTCACTAATTTGATGAAATTATTGTGATTATTTCACAAACAATATATAGGCCAATCAAAACCTTGCATTTTTAGTTTCTTGACCAATCAGATCAAAATGAATTTGATAATTTTTGCACAAGTGTAATTATCACTTGGTTACTATGGAAACAAGAAACTGTCAGTTACTGACATCTTAATAAATGTTATATTTTTGCAAAATGTGTTTTTAATTTGTGAAGCTTACCTTTAGTTGTTTTATTTTTATTGATGCTTATTTTATTACCAAAACATCCTAGGTATAAACCCTAATTAATTTCAGATAATATAATATATTTTATGCACTTTCCATCTTAAAAGCTTAATCACTGATATTCATAAATTTTAATTTATTTACTTGAATCTTGGTATTAAAAACAGGCCACTCAAAACTAATTTAAACACTTATTTATTAAAAATATATTTATAGCAAACAAGTAAATAATTTACTTCTTTTAAATGACGGAAATCAAAACATCAAATGACTGCTATGGTACCTTTTTCTAAAGGTAAGAGGAGAAGAATTAGAAGAAGGAGAAGAGTAAGAAGAAGAAGATGATACTTCTGCACCTTTATGTTTGTCGGTAGGCATTTATCATAAAAATTCAGTGGACGAACAGTTGCAAGCATGTACCTAATAAGTATAGGCCGACGCCGAGGTATTGATTCTAGTATACCAGTCAAGTAGATGCCGCAAATACGTAACGTAACGTATCTACTTGACTGGTACTCTACAAAAAGCGGTGGTTTCACTGCAATCAATACCTCGACGTCGGCATATAAGGCTGTTAGTTTCTACTGTAGAAAAGGACACTTTCTTCGGAAACGTCTGGGATACGTGTCTTTTTCCGGAAAAGACTGTCTTTTTCTGAACTATTTACTTTATGAAACATTACAAAACACATCAATTTTCAAAATAATACAAATAAAATTAAAATATTTTCTTCTGTCCAATGCTCATCTAAGGTAGATTAAGTTTTGTTTTTTTATTATCAGGTTTAGCGACTCAAAAAGTATAGGTATCTGATACCTGGTCACTAATTTGATGAAATTATTGTGATTATTTCACAAACAATATATAGGCCAATCAAAACCTTGCATTTTTAGTTTCTTGACCAATCAGATCAAAATGAATTTGATAATTTTTGCACAAGTGTAATTATCACTTGGTTACTATGGAAACAAGAAACTGTCAGTTACTGACATCTTAATAAATGTTATATTTTTGCAAAATGTGTTTTTAATTTGTGAAGCTTACCTTTAGTTGTTTTATTTTTATTGATGCTTATTTTATTACCAAAACATCCTAGGTATAAACCCTAATTAATTTCAGATAATATAATATATTTTATGCACTTTCCATCTTAAAAGCTTAATCACTGATATTCATAAATTTTAATTTATTTACTTGAATCTTGGTATTAAAAACAGGCCACTCAAAACTAATTTAAACACTTATTTATTAAAAATATATTTATAGCAAACAAGTAAATAATTTACTTCTTTTAAATGACGGAAATCAAAACATCAAATGACTGCTATGGTACCTTTTTCTAAAGGTAAGAGGAGAAGAATTAGAAGAAGGAGAAGAGTAAGAAGAAGAAGATGATACTTCTGCACCTTTATATCCGAAGTAAAAATTAAAATTATACCCCTCGTACTTTCAAAGTTAAATTTTGACGTAAATTATTAGCCCACATTGGGAGGTCGACATATAAATATGGGCCTTTGTATGCAGGACCTGTTTTTAAATTGGAATGAGACTTGATAAATGCAAGAAAAAAATCATTAGCATTATAAACTAATCAATAAAAAATATCTATAGATCTGCTGCGTCTGAAAATAGTATAGGAAAGACGCCTAATTTCGTACGGTTTCCTAATTTCGGATAGTAGTGTATCTAAGATACTATCTGCAAACCTAAATTGACACGAAAACGTTTTAAAATGGGTAAAATTGTTTAAATTTTACGAAATACGGTGTTAAAATTTCACATTTTTACACAATTTAACACAATTCCTTGTCAATTCAGGTCTACACTGAGATAAATTTTTACATGCACGTGCATGGGTAATTTACTTGCAGCTGCTGCTGATGTGAATTTACACTCGAAGCGTTAATATAAATGCGGTGTGTATTATATTTTTACATCCAGTGTGAAAAGTTTACACTAACGCGTAAATATACTTTTTTCCTAAAACCCTTCAATTTATTTAAAAAAAAATAGAATAACCATTTTGTTATTTTTCTATTTATGAATAGTATTTTATGAAAAACTATGCAACAGAAAAATAAAACGTATATTCGTAATCAGCGCTACAAAAGTACCAATATAAAATAGAAACAGAAAACATACACAAGTCTTAACAACTCAAAATTTGCAGGCCAGTGTTACCGCCTAGTGTAGTGTCACATCAATGTTGATGTACATTTATATAAAGGTGTAAAATTTACACATTTATAGAGTGTATTTTTTTACACCTTTTCAATGTTATTTCTTTCAGTGTACACGGTCGACTGGGTAAAAAAATACATCAGTGTAGTAAATACTGCGATACTGCAACGTTATAGATTATACTTAGTATACTTATACTTAGTAAATAATACTAATTGATGGTAGTAGATATGTTATTGAATCAACTAACTAATAACTCTTCTTTCTAGAATACGCATACCGTTAATATAAAGTATCGCCAACATCTCGGTTTGTTTGTAAACAAATAGTAGGTATATTCAGGCCTGAACAATAACCAGTATCTGTTATTGTTGTCTTTGTTAGAACAAAGCTGTGCGAGTAAGACAGACGAATGTATATGTTGGCTACGTTTTTGTCAGTTTTTACGAATGAAATGACTATTCTAGAGAGAAGAGTTATTAGTTCATTGTATTGAATACGATAATGCATGCATTAATGGTTTTTGCTTAAGGGATAAAATTTAATAATGGTATAAATTGGTTTAATAATTATAAATTAAAAAAAATATATTAAAAAAAGAAAAAATTGTCATAGTTATTCTTCATATTGTAATAAAAGATCAAATTCAAGAGGGTTGTACATACAGTTGATTAGCCACAATTTTATTATTCTTAGAGGGACCGTCGTTATTATTTATAGGGGCCGTCGTTATTTTTTTATAGGGACCGTTGTTCTTAGCAAAGAGACCAAATTTTCTCAATTTAAAAATAAATAAAATTAATATAATTGATTAGAAAATAGATTTATGGAATAATAAAATAATATTTTTTATATTTCTCTCTCCCCTTTTCATCCAATTGGCTTTCTCTAAGATTAATTTTAGGCATTATATTGTTTTTTTGAGTTTGGAATATATTTATTTCTTTATTCTGCAATAGTTTTAGAAAGAACAAAGTTAACAGAGTAAAAATTTGCATAATTTTTCAAATATGTAACGACGTTCCCTATGTTAGCAACAACGGTTCCTTTTCGTGGGGACCGTCGTTACAAGGGACCGTCGTTGCGTTTAGACACAATTAGTGGGATTTGGATCAAGTTGTTTGAGATCAGTTCCCGCAAATTTGAGGTTAGGTATTGTATATGTTATTGTACAAATCTAAAATGTTTAGTCTTAGATATAATTAAAAACAATTAAGATAATATTAGGGACCGGCGTTGTTCATTAAAAAAGTACGCATTAAAATAACATCGCTTAAACTAAATTTATTAAATGCATATTTACAATTAGAAGTACTTACCGCTCTTAACACGTAATGAAAATACTTGGTACTGATCTGCTACTAATAATTTTAACGTACCACGATCGGCATTCTAGCAGTGTCGGATTTTACTAATATAAGAAGCGCTCGATTTAAATTGGGAAACATAAGTTATTATTTTTTTTATTCAAACCAGTATAAGATTTTCCAAGTAAATAGGTCTTATGACGTAAGTTAACAGTTCTTAGATTAACTAAAAAAAAAATTTCAAAGTTCAATTAAGGTCATCTACATACAAATATGGATTGTATGTCAAAAAAGGTTGCGGGAGACAAGGGACCGTTGTTATGTTTTTTAGGTTAATATATCAGATTTTTAAAACAGACGATATTTATAGAAGCTATTAGTAACTGAGTATCAAAACCAGTTAATATTGAAGACATTTCATTAACTAAATTGCACAAAAGGTCCATATTTAAGTTTTTTTGGAGCTAGAGACATATTTTCTCCCATTACTGAATTTTGTCCCTTAAAAAGTCCAAACCTTTCTGGTATTTTTACTTTAGTTTCCTTGCTAGTGGGTAAGTTATTATTTTTAACTGTTTAACTTTTACTTAATGTATATTGGTCTATTCTAAGTATATTTAGTTACTATGTTGGTTATTTTTAGAAAACGAGTTGAATAGTTGGCAATCATGTCGCATTACAATTTTCTTTAAAGAAAATTGTGTCTCTTTTGTTTTCTTTTAATGAATTAAATATACTATATATAACTAAAAAAATAGACAAAATAAATATTTTATATTTCCACGCATATAAGTGTTTTTAAAAAAGAAAATCTTCATTTGACTGTAATAATAAACAAGCCATGAAGATATGTAATCCTACGCATTATACAGGGTGATCAGTAACTGTCATGCCGAAATTTAAAAGGTGAATATGAAAAAAAGTTCCTATAAAGGTTGGTCCGAAAATGAGCCCTAAGGGAGTACGGTCCTTCGAAAATGACATATTGAATGCGGAACAAAAATAGCATAAATAAATGTTAATGCTGCTGGGCGATTCTTCATTTAAAACTGAGCGAAAAAGTATGCTTTACCAAAACACCCACACGTTAGGAGCCGTCATCGAAAATGTCGTATAGAGTGCAGGAAAAAATTTTTTTTCACTATTTATGAAAAATCCTGTCTTTTAAATGACTTCCATTTTCCGCTTTGCAAGCATGGGCTCTTTTCACGACGTTTTCCATGGCAGCTCGTAAGATGTATGGCTTGGGCCTTGCTTCTGCGAGGAAAATGCCAATACAGTTACGGCGAACGACGACCGATATCGCGCAATGCTGGAAAATTTTGTGCGCCCTGCAGTGGAGGACATGCCAAGACATGATGGGGCAATTGCCCAGGACTATCCAACAGCTTAAGCCAGACACGTTAGGAGCCGTCATGGAAAATGTCGTATAGAGTACAGGAAATTGATTTCTTTTTTGACTATGTATGATAAATCCTATCTTTCAAATGACGTGCATTTTCCACTTTACAAGCACGGGCTCTTTTCACGACGTTTTCCATGTCAGCTCGTAAGATGTATGGGCTCGGGCCTTGCTTCTGCGAGGAAAATGGCAATATAGTTACGGTGAACGGCGACCGATATCGCGCAATGCTGAAAAATTTTATGCGCCCTGCCAAAGACATGGTGGTAGCAAGATGGGGCAATTGCCCATGCGACCAGAGCCACAATGCAGCTTTTAAGGGAGATTTTTTAAGAGCGAATAATTTCGCGAAATTCGGATTTTTATTTTCCTTCACGATCGCCCGATTTGACAGCACCGGACTTCTTTCTTTGAAGCTGAAAGATCGGGTGTATGTCAACAAGCCCAGACTACTTACTCAACAGCTTAAGTCAGACATATTAGAAGCCGTCATCGAAGATGTTGTGAAAAGAGCCCCTGCTTGCAAAGCGAAAAATGGACGTCATTTAAAAGACATGATTTTTCATACATACATGTAAATGTGTAAAAAAAGTCAATTTCCTGTACTCTACACTTAAAAAAAAAATAAATAAAAAAAATTGACAAACAAAAAAGTTATTCAGTTTTTAAAAAGTAAAGTGACTTATGGGCAGGGCCGGACAGAGCAGCCCGGGCCCAGGGGTAGCTTTATTCCCGGGCACCCCATTTTTGCAAAAAAAAGTCTTCGCCTCTGAAAAAAAGACTTACCCCTGGAAGAAAATTTTCACCGGGCCCCCTCGGAGGCCCGGGCCCCAGGGATCTTCTCCCCCTGAATCCGGCCCTGCTTATGGGCCATAACTAGATCCTTATGTACTACAATTTGTAGTAAATAATTTATTAAATGCAATAATAATAATAATATCTTTATTGCCCAACAGAAAAACCAATTACAGGACAATATTATTTGAAAATTTACAAAATTAAAGTTTACAAAATAAAGGTTTAAAGTTAATTAACAATGTAATAAAATATCTAATATTATAACAATATAACAAATACAGATACGATATATCACTGAAATGGTAGAAATTAAAATCAACATTTTGGCCAATACTCTAGAACTATACAATTAATTATTCTACTCACTGAATCAAAGTGGATATCGCAACTCTTACAATATCTATTATAACAAAACATCATATTGAAAATTGGTTCAGTGCGTAGAGTATTCGTTCTGGCAACTTTATTATAAAAAGTGGTAGAAGTTCTTGTACAATTAGCTGGAACGCAAAAATTTAGCTTTGATAAAATAAATGGTGAGTCCATTCTACCATTCAATACGTAACATAGCATTTTAATACTGGTTATTGTTCTGCGAAGTTCTAGGGATTGATACTCAAATTGAGACAGTAGGACGTCATAATCATAACCTCTGGCTGGATATATACCAAATACTTTAAAATATAAACACTTAAGAAACTTTTTTTGCACTTTCTCTACCTGTTGTCTGTGAACTTCATAAAACGGATTCCAAATGGTACAACAATATTCCAGTCTAGAGCGAACAAAAGAGTTGTAAAGGGTCTTTAAAGCAAGTACACTGGTAAATTTACTACAATTTCTTATTATAAAACCATACATTTTTAATGAGGCTGATACAATACTATCTAAATGTTCTCTGAATAAAAAAATCACTAGAAAATGTGACACCCAAATCTTTAATGCAGTATGCAGACCAAAAATACTTTATTTTGCCTTTACTGTGATTTACCGTTCAGATCACCCACGTGAAAAAATAAAAGAAGATTAAAAACCTAATTTATTTATGTTATAATTTTATCACTTTTACTGCCTCGGTGTGATAACATTATTATAGCAGGAATCCATGTAAACAAAGTGTTTTTTTGGGATAAAAATAATCTTTATGTTTTTTTATAGTCTTTAGTGATGTACAGGTAGAAGAGCAGAAAGTACCTAAAGATCTTCACGGTTCACCTGGGCGATTTTAAATAAAAATTTCGTGGACCCCTACATTTTTTGGACTAAAACATACCTGATGACATAGGAAATCAATTTCCATTTGAAAGAAAATCGTAAAAGATACACTTTTTTTAGAAAGATACAAAACGTTTTTTTTGAGTAATAGGGTGTGTCAAAAAATCCCGATTTTCGAAATCGAAAATGCTCTCTGGCTCAAAAGTTGATACTTAGTAAAAAACGGTGGCCACTCAAAAATCAGCAAAATCAATTAATGTTTAGAGGTAGCTCAAAGCACTCAAACTTTGAAAAATATCGGTACCTGTTTTTCGGATAAAAAGAGATTGTATATAAAATTAAGGAAATTTTGAAGGGTTTCTTTGGTAATATTTCGAAACAATACTAATTGTGAGAAAACTAAAAAAATTATATTCACACAGGCCCTCAAAAATAAAAATAAAATTATCTATCTATTACACAGGCCACCAAGGATTTTGTGATCGGATCTATTTTTATTTTCTGGCTGCCAAATAAGCAATTTTTTGTTTCTATCAAGTATAATTTTTTTCAGCTATTGGCCATGCCAAAAATCTCATTCTTTAACATGATGTAGAATTTTTAAGTTATGGACATTGTACATCAAAAGAAGCCATTTGACACATTTTTAAAAAGATCGAAGGAAAATAAAAAATTTGGACCACTCTAATGGCGCGGAAATTTTGTTTCGAAATTTTTTGTTATTAACCGACTTCCAAAAAAGGAGGAGGTTATCAATTCGACGTGTGACGTGTTTTTTTTATGTTTGTTCCCGCATAACTTTAGAACGGATGAACGGAATGAAATGATGAAACCTTTTGCAACTTAAAGAGGACATTCATGAGGTGGTTCCGTTTTGATTTGACGATCGGATAATGCCGGGTAAGCCGGATAATTAATCCTTTTAACTCAGTTTCACTTAAAACCGGTTTAATTTGGTTCTAATACCAACCAAATTTTTAGAAAATGATCGGATAACTCGGGGAAGCCGGATAACTTAATTAATGGGTCACTCAAATATTACGGCAGGCTAAAAATGTTTTAAATGCCGCGAAACTTAATTTTGTGGACCGGTAATATTAAAATACCAAGAGAAAAGGATAAAGTTTGTGATTGTACCATAAGGCGTTATTTGATAATTACTTAACGCTTAAAGTTTAACAAAGATTTTCTTTAGTATTTCGTTTAAAATAAGATTGGTTGGACTCTTGGGAGCTGAAATAAAAATACTACTAAATTTATTTTTTAGAAATTTATCTTTAAGGTGATGACGTCACATCGCACTAATAGTGCCTTGTGACGTCAGCAGCTTGCCGAGATGGAAGAACAACTATAATTTGGCTTAGATGACATTACAAATTTACAATTTCTGTGTCTCTAAAAAGTAAAAAATAAAAACATTTCGCAAAAAAAAATTAACCGACTTCTGTCTCTAAAAAGAAAAAAATAAAAAATAAGTCGGTGCCTATTTCACAGCAAACAATTTAACAACAAAAATAATTGTTAGTATTTAACTTAGGGAGTGGTGAAATTGGCACCGGCTTATTTTTTATTTTTTACTTTTTAGAGACAGAAGTCGGTTCATTTTTTTTTTTCGAAAAGTTTTTTTTTATTCGAAATCAAAGATATCAAAAATAGTCGTATGCAAAAATTCAGAATTTTCTCCATTTTTTTTCTTGGCCCCCGCGGTTGTTCAAAACCCTTACGTAACTAAATTACCCAAAATCAGTTGTCAGATCCAAATCAACTTTTAAATGTTGAAAATTTGTTGGCCTGTGTTATTTAAAGTTATTAGATTAATAAAAATTAACTATTAAAAAACCATCAGTAGTTACTTCATAGAAAAATAAATAATTTAGCTGCAGTTTTGCCATCATTTCCGAATTTGATTGTGTCAACCTTGAAAAATTAATTTAAGTTTACCTTGATCTCATTCGTTTGTTTTCTTGGACAGTTAAAATTGGTTAGGTTTTGTTTATTTTTATCTTATCGAAATTAAATCGATTTATAATTCAGATTTACCTAATATCTATATACATGGTGATCAATAACTGGCATGTCAAAATTTAAGAGGTGATTCTACGTCCAAAAATATCAAAAAAAGTTCCTATAAAGGCTTATTTAAAATGGAACATCTTTGTTAATTGCACTTTTTTTTTCTAAAAATGAATCCTTAAGCCACAATCTTAATAAAGAGCAAACACTTGTTCAAGAAAAACAAAAGATAATCGATTTTTCTCAAAATTCTCCTCCACGATTATTTTTCTTTTTGGATAGTTTTACTCAAAATTATTTACTGAATGTAAATTTACACGAAACGAAAATTTTGGTTAAAATTTTTTAGACGACTGTGATTATGCCAAATAAATTAATGTTTTTCTATAAAAAACAAATCAACAGATAGATTTTTTTATTTTTTTTTGCGGAAATTGTCCGCAATACCCATATAACCAGTATTCGGCGTAAACTTAGTTATGACTCATCAACGTTGAAAATAAACACAGAAACATAGGCTTACGGAATGATTTTGACGAATTATGAGGGAAATTTTTATAAATCGAAACATTTGACGACTAATTTCTTAATTAAATCTATTAATAGCCTCTAATTTCTTACCCACAACAATATTAACTATACATATTAACTATACATGCCTATATATATATATCGGTGTCTTTCAAAGAAAAAAACGACATTAGATTTTTATCTTTTAAGAATAAAGTGCGCAAGTACTAATCGGATATACTGACTTGCGCACTATCACTGATAAATTACTACTGTAGTAATTTCCACGCTAATATCAAAAGTTATCATTAAAAACAGACAAAAAAATGATCTTCAAACGTCCATTATTATTAACTTAAAATTCAACAGTTCACACGATTTATAACCATAAATATATGGTTCACTTTAACTTGTACATAATACATTAATATAAAAATACTCTAGGCACATCATAGAAGATGGCAAAACAAAAATGCACAAGGCACATCATAAAAGATGGCAAATTCGGTGCACTAGAATGTGCCAAGATGGCTACACCCGTCCCATTCAAAGGCCACGCTGTAACTGCCTGAAAATCCAAAAAATCCAAAAAGTCAGTCTATCTAAGAAGAGTATTCTGTGGAGCTCAAGGCATTTTAGTATATTTTCACGTTTTTTTTTTTGTTGTTCGTTTCCAAGTTTCTTTCAATTATTTTGGCAATTCTTTTCAAAAGAAAATTCGCTTAAAAAAAATTGTTTGTGGAGAAATAATATTGTTATTGTGAAACCGGCAAACTTTTTTTAGAAAACGTTTATTGGAAACATATTTGGCAATTTGCTTTCAAGGGTTTTATTTTATAAATTGAACAAATTTATTTGAGAGAATATTTTTAGTATAATATTGGTAAACATAATAAAAATACAAAATTTTATAATAACATTTTTAATATATAAATTATAAATTTTAAGCTGAAAACTGCGCATGCGGTACTTTAATTTCGAAAGCCAGAAAAATATTTTTCTATTTTGCGACTCTTATAAACTCATAATCACACGCATTTTGCGTGTGATTATTGGGCGATAAGAGGTCTCTTTTTTTTTCTTTTGGGTTGGCAACAGACAAAAGCCTTTCACTTGACGTTTTCCGTGCAAACGTCAAAGTCCCTTCTAAGTTTAATTTTCTACAAAATTTGGTGTTTAGGTTATTTTTTACCGTGTTAAAATTGTGGCTTAGTTACTTGCAGTGAATACGAGAAGACATGACTATAAAATATATCAAAATTATATTTGTTCTTAGAATTTTAAACATGGCGAAAACTGTAATGCCAACCCGAAACAAAAATCTCTAAACCAGTCATCAAATTGAATGTAAGTTTTTTTAAATTTTAGTGCAAATAATAATAATAATAATAATAATAATAATAATAATAATAATAATAATAATAATAATAATGGACTTTATTGTCAAACATGGAAATATGAACATAAATAAAAGAATTAATATTGCATTGACAAAGGGCGAAGTTCAGCAAGCTGCTCTTCCACTTAACCCTAAACTATATTAAGTTACTAAATAACTAAACTTATATTAAAAAAAAAAAATTATCATTCAGCCACAATAACAAAAAATTAAAAATATTAATAAACAGAAATATCAATAAACAAAAATACCACTAAAAATTAATCTCTTTAACCGAGCTTTAAAATTATTTAAGCTTAAGCTTTTAAGATCCTCTGGCAAGCTATTATAAATACTGTATACTGTATAAGAAAATGAACGTTTAAATAAAGCAGATTTGTGAGCAGGACAAGTTATAAGATCTTTTCTTCTAATATTAATATTATGTACATCCGTTCTAAATGTTATTTTGTTGCACAAGTATGAGGGAATTTTAGATGTGATAACCTTGTGAAAGAGAACCGAAGAGTGCAGTAATCGCCTATTAGCCATGTTGAGCCAACCAAGGTTTTTTATATATTGACTAGTGTGCTCACGTCTAGGAATTCCACAAATAAATCTAGTGCACGAATTTTGAATACGTTGTATAATTTTTTTGGTAGCTAAGTCCAAGCAAGGGCCATAAATGGAGTCACAGTAAGAAAAATGAGAGAGAACGAGAGAATCGCATAATGTTTGTTTAATTTTTTGGTTCAGGTAATCCTTATGTACATATATTTTTTTGAGGTTACAAAATGCCAGCCTAACACATTTTTTTATGTGATTTTTAAATCTTAAATCTACATCAAATATTAGACCAAGGTTTCTTGCTTCTTTTACGGGTTCTAGGATAACATGATCAACTTTTATTATAAAGTTTCTGGAATACATTTCATAATCTTTATTTTTTCCAAAAATCATGAGCAAAGATTTTCTTGGATTTATGGAAAGATCATGGTCTTTTGAAGCTTGAACTAAAGCGGTTAAATCATCATTAATCATTCTAATAGCTTTATCAGAATCTTCTGGACTAAAAGAAGCATAATATTGCGTGTCATCAGCGTAACTGTGAACTTTACAAAATTTCGGCCTGTGTAAATAACATATATAAATGCAGAACAACAAGGGACCCAAAATAGAACCTTGAGGTACACCACATGGTAAGGTAAGTACAGAGGACAAAAGATCGTTTAGACTGACAAACTGCTTCCTTTGAGTTATATAACTGTAAATAAAAAGAATGGCTGATTCATCAAAACCTATAAAATGCAATACTGATTTTAAAATATCCGGATTTAGGCAATCGAAAGCTTTGGAGTAATCTAATAAAACTAAAACAGTAACTAAATTTTAGTGCAAATTAGAAAAAATTGTGTAAAGCACTCGTTTCATAACACGTTTTTAGCGCAAGCGGCTCGTTTTTTAAACTTGTACTAGTGCTCTAAAAACGTATGTTATGAAACTAGTACTTTAATGTACTATTTAAAATTACTAAAATTTCGTAAAAAATGGCCTGTCGGGCCGGATCCAAATTACTGTTTACAGATCAAAAAATATGTAGGCCGTAGGAAATAGAGAAAAATTATACACTTCTGCTCAAAAATATCGGCCCACCTAAAAAAATACACATTTTCAAATGCTAATATCTCCAAAACTATTCAATAGATTTATTTGACCTTTTTATTTATTTTAAAGCTTGAACTTTTAGCTCTTAATTACTGGAATAAAAATTATCAAAAATCTTTTTTTAAACCGGCAGCAATGAAAATTACACAGCTATGTTTTTTTACTGCTTCTTTCGATATGCGCACGGTTTGCCACTGCATATTTTTTTACAATTTAATTAATTGATTTTATAGGCCAATTAAATGGGAGTAATTTCTTTTTTAACTTTTTAATTTTCCTTTTCTCGTTTAGGAGATATACGGTTTTTTCTGAAAATAAACATTTTTGCAAATAACAAAAAAACTACACAGTGGATTTAATTGATTTATTTTTTAATTTGAAGCTTAAGTCCTTAACTTTTATTTATTTAATTTAACCCATTCGTAGCCATGTTCCTATATTGGAACATCGCATAATTCATCCTCCCGCTACTAGGTGGAAGCAGTTGTGTATTACTTAGACACGTTTCCCATTCGACAACATTCCCGATGTAAGATTTAAGTCATATAACAGTGCCTGTGTCGTGTTTAATCAAAAATGGTAAGATTTTATGATTAAATTTTACTTTCGTTTTTTTTGTTAAAACTTTTACGTTACGTAAGGTACATTGAAATTACATTTTAAATAATTGTTGCCTAAAATACTGTATTATAACCTCAAAAACAAATCTGTAAACACAAGATTTTTATATGCTCAATAAGTTTATGGATAAAGGCATTTTTATTTGTGTTCCAATATCGGAACATGGCTGCTCATGTATATAATTTATGTTAATTTTTAGCAAAAATGAACGTGAAAACATTTTATGGTAACAAGCATATGACTTGTGTGTCAGCAAGTTTAAATAAGTTATTAGACAAAGTTAGTGAAAAAACCTTTGAATCAGTTGATATATATATAAATCCACCATTTAATGAATCAGATGGGGATTCCGCTACTTCAGATATTGAAAATGATGATCTTGCAAATCGGTTTTCATCAAAAATTTTAAACGCACCAGCAGAGGCCTGTCTAAAGCTTCAAAATAAAATAGACGACAGTAGCGGCGATGAAGTTATACAATCTGACCCGAAAAACAAAAATATTATTTATGAGAGTGATGACGATGAACCTCTTATACAGATAAAAAGGAAACTAAGTAAAAAGAGAAAAGTTGCTTGTCAGAGTGAGGAAGATAAACAAAAAAAGTTAAAAGGTAATATTTGTGAGAGCGAAAAAGACGATAATTCGGGCTATAATGATAAAAATAAATTAGCTGTTACCAAAAATAAAAAAAAAGTAAAAATATATAAGGATACATGGGAAAAAGGTGACTTGGTTGGTAAAACGTTTCCAGCAAGCGAGGATTTAACACCAAATATAAAAACAATAACCAACCCAGTCGATATGTTTGAACGTTTTTGGGACAATCAACTTTTGGATTATATTAGAAACGAGTCTATAAAGTATTCCAAAGAAAAGAATCCAAATTCTAATTTTGATGTATGTGTAGAAGAAATAAAAGTATTTTTGGCTATACTGATGATCTCAGGGTATAATTCTGGTTGTAGACGGGAAATGTACTGGAGCCTTGATGCTGATATAAGTAATCTAGCAATTTCAAATGCTATGTCACGTAACAGATTTAGGGAAATTTTAAAACATTTTCATTTCTGTGATAACTCCAAACTTTTACCAGAAGATAAGTTTAGTAAAATAAGACCAATAATTAAAAACCTAAATTTAAAGTGTATGGATAATAAGCCGATAGGTATAAATGTTGATGTAGATGAATCTATGGTCCCATATTACAGTCACCATAGCTGCAAACAAAGAATTCAAGGCAAACCTATACGATATGGATTCAAATTTTGGTCACTAAATGCTTCTGATGGGTATTTAATTAGTACCGAGCCCTACCAAGGGAAAGGTACCCAGCTTGAAAATGCCGAACTTGGACTTGGAGCATCGGTCGTTTCTACCTTCGCAGAAAGACTTAAAGGTTCTTACCCAGATGTACATTTTAATTTTTTTATAGATAATTTTTTTACGGGTTTGCCTCTGCTTAGGAAAATGAATGAACTTGGTTACAGCTGCACAGGGACCATTCGTCAAAACAGAATTGAAAATTGTCCTCTTAACAAAAAAGAAGTTAAAAAAGAAAGAGGTTTTACTACATCTTATGTAAACTCGAATAAAGACCTCATTATAATTCAATGGATTGATAATGCTGTTGTTCAGGTGGCTTCAAATCTATATGGTGTATTACCAACAAAATCAGTAAAAAGATATTCAGCATCTCAAAAAAAGTATATTAATGTGGACATGCCTAACGCAATTAATTTATATATGGGAGGAACAGATTTGATGGATAGAAATATCTCAAATTATAGAGTCAAAATTAGAAACAACAAATGGTATTGGTCTATATTTACACACTTACTTTCAGCCTCTTTATCAAATGCATGGATTTTACACAGACACGAAGTGCAATCACAAAAGGAGATCGCCTTAAAATCTTGCGACTACAATAACGTAGCCCATGCATTAGAATTTCTTGCTTTTATTCGGTCTATTGTGTCTACATATTTACTTCTAAGTCCTGGACGTGTTTCTAGCAATAACAGAAGCTTATTTAGAAACGTACCAAATGCAGTATCACAAAATTTAAATATTTTTCATTACCCTGAAACGATTAAGCAAAATAGATGCAGGGTATGCAAAAAAAATTCTACCATTGGATGTGGTATATGTGGAGTAAATATGCATGCTATTAAGTGTTTTAGAATTTTTCATACTTCTCAGCACTGAGGGTAAAATTATAAATTTTAGGTGTTAACAGTTATTATTATTAGTTTAATCCGTTTCATAAATAAAAATATAATTTAAAAAATAATAAGTTTTTATACTTTTTTTTAAACAAATCCTGCCAATTTCCAATATTGGAACATTTTTTCAAAATCAAAAATAAAAAAAAGGGAGAGACTAGAATTTTTTTAAATATTTTTTCATGACTCTGGGCAACAATATCTATCTATAATCTTATTTTTATAAAAATAAAAAGCTTGGCTACGAATGGGTTAAGTTTCTGGTGCAAACATGTTTAAACTGGGTTTACATTGCTTAAATAGTCATGTTTTTTTTACCCAATCTTTTTTGATGCAATTTAACCACAAACTCAAATCTTTCCATAAGTTTTAAAACTTATTCTAAAAGCCACACTTATTGTGACTGATTCCTTCTTTTATTTTTTATCATAAGTCTTCTCATTTAGGAGAAATTAAAGTTTTTCGGAAAAAGTGACTTTTTAATCAGTGGGCTAGTGCCACCCCTGTAAAACTGTATATGACGGAAAAGCGTCGATAGAATATAAAGATCTATTGCACTTCTATAACTTTAGCTTAAATAAATACATTTAATTAACACGTTTTCTGCGTTAGCAACTTTTTGGTTCCCAGCTCAGACTGCGTTTTGAGGCATATATGTCGAACGAACTTTGCACACTGTTTAAATCTCTAATGGTACTCCAAAAACAAGTTCTAACGTCTTTTTAAGGACTTTTTGCTTTTTAATAAAAGTTTACGATTTAAGCTTCAAATTAAAAAAAAATCAATTAAATCCATTGCGTAGTTTTTTTGTTACTTGCAAAAATGTAAATTTTTAGAAAAAACCTTATATCTCCTAAACGAGAAAAGGAAAATTAAAAAATTTAAAAAGAGATTACTTCCATTTAATTAGGCTATAAAATCAATTAATTAAATTGTAAAAAACTATGCAGTGGCGAACCATGCGCATATCGAAAGGTGCAGTAAAAAAACATAGCTGTGCACTTTTTATTGCTGCCGGTATAAAAAAAGATGTTTGATAATTTTTATTCCAGTAAGTAAGAGCTAAAAGTTCAAGCTTCAAAATAAAAAAAAGATCGAATAAATCCATTAAATAGTTTTGGAGATATTTGCATTCAAAAATGTGTATTTTTTTAGGTGGGCCGATATTTTTGAGCAGAAGTGTATATACAGAGCGGTCCAAATCTCACCCTTCCCCCTCTTAACTTTTGAACGAGTTGGGATATCGACTTCAAAGGACCCCGCACGTTTTTGATGGAAAATGGCCTACCGCTAAATTCGCTGAAATTTCGCAGAAAGGAAGTTCCCTGTATGCTGATCAAAAGTCCCAATGGGCACTAAGCTCGAAAAATTATATTTTTCGAGAAACAGCAGAACGATGTACGTAGTTCGGTTTTTTTTTCCCTAAAATTTATAGAAAATAATCGCAAACAGTTGGGGTGGGGCATTGAGAGGGGAGCGCTGTGGGGGAAGGGGCAATGACAAACAAAAATCAAGAAAATCAAAAAACAAGATGGCGGACCTGTCAAAGTGACATTTTTCGAACGCGAGCTTGTAGAAACTTGAAACTCGGTATGTACACTAATAAACAAACAAAAATCGACAAAACCAAAAAATAAGATAGCCGACCTGTCAAAGTCACATTTGTATTTTATTTTTGTTTGTCATTATACCCCTACATACCGAATTTCAAGTTTCTACGACCTCCTGTTCAAAAAATGTCACTTTAACAGGTCGGCCATCTTATTTTTTAGTTTTGTCGATTTTTGTTTGTCATTGTTCCCGTATGTACCGAGTTTCAAGTTAATATCCCATATAGCACACGTTTTACGATGGATATCCCCAGGATATACTTTTGTTACTAAACGGGAATTTGCGACATCCCCAGTACAAACTTTTGTTACTAAACTGGAATTGAAGCGATTTCCGAACCCGCATATTCCATGCATGGATATACCTCGTACATCCCAAATGTCCTTCGTGTGCCATTGGGACGTCCCGAGGGGTATTTCCCGGGGACATGCTGCCCGTATATCCCAGGTATATCCCGACATTCCCGGGACATCCCCTCGGGACGTCCCTGGGATGTCGAAGGACATACCGTATATCCTTGGCATATACGGGCAGTATATCCTCAGGACATACCTTTTGGGATATCCTTGGGATATACGATTAATGTCCCGGGACATGCGACATTAAAAGGATATTGGGAGAATATCCGGAGGATATTGTGTTGTATATGGGATTGAACCAAAGTTATAAAAAAAGAGACCAATCAAATCGTAATTTTTCAAAAATGAAGTAGCAGTTACTGCGGCAAATTAAAACAAAAATAAATACCAATCAATTTTTTAATGTAAATATTTACGTAAAAAAATGCTGTGCTATCTTCATTCCGATATACACTGTTTTCAATGTTGATGTTAATGTTACACTCGTCGCGTTTTCCAGATAGAAAACTAAATTATACACGGTGTATTTGAAATAGCGTCGGAAATTTTAACAGATGATTCTACATCATAAAATATGACAAAAAGTTCCTATAAACATATGTCTAAAAATGCGTCATAAGGGAGCTACTCCCCTTTGAAAGTGGCTAAAAAAATCGGTTTTTATTTAATAACTCAGGAACCCTTTGAGATATATCAACAAGGTTTTGCACGTCAACTAATCCTACCAAGGCCCGTTTTTATGTGTTATTTTCATGTACATATTTCAACCAGGGCTGTGCGAAACGGGGGGGGGCTTATCAGTTTTTTGTCCCAAACTTTTTTCTGTGTAACTTTTTTGCAATTTTATTTTTGAAATATGATTCCTCAGGTCAAAATACATAAAAAAGATACTCTTGTTGTAATACTGTAGGATTAACCGTTTTCGATAAAAATTCATTTGAAGGTGAAATTCCACGGTTCGAGGACGAAAAATTAAATACTAAAATGTTGAAAACTAAAATTTTAATGATGCAGGGCGAATGTACATTAAAAACTAAGAAAAAAACCTCATATACAGGTACTTCCAAAAATCAATCCTAATGGAGCTATGGTCTCCTAAATATGCACCATTTTTAAAGGGCTATGGTAGCTTTAAAAGCGTTTTTTCGACCTACATGTATGGAAACTTTTTTTCTTAGTTTTCGATGTAGAATAACATTGCATCATTAAAATTTTGGTTTTCGACATTTTGGTATTTAATTTTTCATCCTCGAACCGTGAAATTTCACCTTCAAATGAACTTTTCTCGAAAACGGTTAATCCTACAGTATTACAACAAGAGTACCTTTTTTTATGTATTTTGACCTGAGAAATCATATTCCAAAAATAAAATGACAAAGAAGTTACACAGAAAAAAGTTTTGGACAAAAAACTGATAAGCCCCCCCCGTTTCGCACACCTCTGGTTTAAATAAGTATGTGAAACTGACATACAAAGATGGGCCTTATTAGGATTAATTCACGTGCAAAACCTCGTTAATATATCTCAAAGGGTTCCTGAGTTATTAAATAAAAACAATATCCAATTTCAAAGGGGCGTAGCTCCCTTATGACGCATTTTTAGACATATATTTATAAGAACTTTTTGTCATATTTTATCATGTAGAATCACCTGTTAAAATTTCCTACGCTATTTCAAATACACCCTGTATACCAAGGTTGAGAGGTGTACTTTTATAGCCTTAGTTAGAGCCTCTTGAACAAAGTATGATTTAACTTTAAACGGATTAAACTGAGGGGCGACCAATAAGAACACACCATTTTTAACTCAGGTTAATCGAAATTAGAGATCCCAGTTAAATATCCATCAGCCGGTTTTTCATCGTCCAAAACTCCATTTGTTTATGTTCATATAAACTTTTTTTGCAGATTATTTTTCCACTATTATCTTATACATTTGGAGGGAATCGTATTTTAGGCTAAATCGTCTGCAACAATAAGACTTTACATGCTTATAGATACATAAAAAATAAACTCTTAGCCAAAAAATTCAACCCTTTTTACATCCCGGAACATACTTTAATTAATTGTTTAAATTACGAATTTTGACATATGTCAATGCACGATTTGACAACATTGTACGTAACAATGGTTAGTATCAAGTGTCATGTCATGTCAAAATAAAAATAAGTTCTTCTGTGGGGCCAAGGGCTTGTATTGTGATTTGTTGACTGCGCTTGACTGTAAAACTAGAATATTTTGTTGTTTTGTTGTTAATGTTTACGGATTTAACATGGTGTAAAATACACATTGTGTATTACACAATGTGTATTGGACTTATCAGACTAGTTTTTCAGTATTGACTTGTTTTCGAGGTATATATTTATAATAATATTGTAAAGCAATGGAGCAGCTCCAACGTTATAGTATAGTAACCTATAGCCTGCAGTTCCATGGGACAATATGACCCCAGATCAGTAATTTAATGTGGCTTTCAAAGTATTAAATAACTTTATTTCCATGAAAACGTTTTAAGAGACTTTTAAGCTGTAGTGTTAAATAAATATATTTAATTTTAAATTTAAATTACGAATTTTGACATATGTCAATGAACGATTTGACAACATTGTACGTAAAAATGGTTCGGGTCAAGTGTCGTGTTATGTCAAAATAAAAATAAGTTCTTCTGTGGGGCCAAGGGCTGTGTATTGTGATGTGTTGACTGTGCTTGACTGTAAAACTAAAATATTTTGTTGTTTTGTTGTTAATGTTTACGGATTTAACATGGTGTAAAATAAACGTTGTGTATTACACAATGTGTATTGGACTTATCAGACTAGTTTTTCAGTATCGAGTTGTTTTTGAGGTATGTATCTATACTAATAATATTGTAAAGCAATGGAGCAGCTCGACGATTTGACAACATTGTACGTAAAAATGGTTCGTGTCAAGTGTCGTGTTATGTCAAAATAAAAATAACTTCTTCTGTGGGGCCAAGGGCTGTGTATGTTGATGAGTTGACTGCGCTTGACGGTAAAACTAAAATATTTTGTTGTTAATGTTTACGGATTTAACATGGTGTAAAATACACGTTGTGTATTACACAATGTGTATTGGACTTATCAGGCTAGTTTTTCAGTATCGACTTGTTTTTGAGGTATATATTTATACTAATAATATTGTAAAGCAATGGAGCAGCTCCAACGTTATAGTATAGTAACCTAGAGCCTGCAGTTCCATGGGACAGTGTGACCCCAGATCAGTAAGTGTTAAATAACTTTTCTATGAAAAAGTTTTAAGATACTTTTAAGGTGTAGTTTTAAATAAATACATTTAATTAATATTGTACAGTGTTTTTATTATACATTCCAAATGTTGATGTTCAGATAAACAAAAAAAACTACACTTTTTTAAGTTAAGATAGAGGCATTTAGCACGTTAATCTTAATTTTGTGGGTGGACATAAATAAAACTGACCTGGTATAGTATAGTAACTATATTAGTTCTCCGCATGAAACAAAGTCTCCGACGAAAGGGGGAGGAATCATAAGCGTTATAAGACTTGCGTGGCTACACCGGGCCTCTCACTTGCACACACATTCCTATCATTTTTCCCGTAGCCACAGATCCGTGAGTTAAAGTATACCTTGTTAAACGAAGCAACATAGGTCTTTGCTTAACTTGTTATGGATTGGATATTGTTTTTCGGTTAAAATGTAGTCAGAAAGTTGTACAGAAAATACATATCAACCGGCGAATATTTATTTGTAGACTACGTTGTTATCCGGGACTGTTTATGGGGCGTTTCACGTAAAAATGGACCTTATAGTCTAAGACCTGGTGACCATTTTTATTTCATTATTTGCTCCCAGCTGTATTTTATTTATGTCTTAAAGTACATTCAAATTAGGCTATTGGCAAATTTTCAGGCCCCGGATCGGGTTCCTTTGGATGCTAGAAACCTCGAAAAGGTGATGAAATGGGGTCCCCGAAAAATATATTTTTAACTTACCGAGTCAAACAAATTACATTTATCCAATACATAGATAATAAGACATTACCAGCTTTATTTTAAATAGATAAACTCAATAAGAACCCCCGAGTGGCTTTTACTTTATTGAGTGGATAATTATTAATTTTACCCACTCAACTGTCACTTGTCAAATTATTTTCTTGCAAATGTCATTAAATTTTTTATTATTTGTTGGATAAAACCTTGTATGGCACTCATGGGTAAACCGATATTGCCCTCTCGAAAATTGCTTGGCTGACGCCTCGCAGGTTAAATTTTCTCATGGGCAATATCTTTACCCACTAGTACCATAAATAACTATTATTATATTTAGGTTATTGTATTTTCACAGTCTTACACAATTATTTAGCAGGCTAAGGGTTAAAAAAAATACTTTAAAAACTTTATCTGTCATATGTGAACATTAAAAACTTGAAATAATTTTCATTTAATGAAAATGTCATGTTATAAATTCTCATTTCTTTAAAAAATTAAGTATCCCATAATGCAAGGGCACTTTTTAAAGACTGTTCTTACCCCTTGGACCCAGAATTATTGTGTATAACTATGAAAATAGCTGAATCTGAATGTATTAAATGAAATGTATATGACTCGGCAAGTTAAAAATAGATTTTTTTGGTAGCTCATTGTCATAGCTTTTGGAGCTTCTACCACCCAAAAGAACAAAAGAACCAGATCCGGAGTCTAGCAATTTGAAAATAGCTTAATCTGAATGTACTTTAAGACATAAAATATAGCCGGGAGCAAATATTGAAATAAAAATGGTCAATTACGAGTAAGGTAAACCTAGAGAGCCTCAATGTCAAGGAACAGAGTGGAGACAATAAAATCTGGAAAAAAATTGTTTTGGTATAGATGTCATTACATGCGCGCACATTTTCAAAGAAAATGTTTATTAAATATTATTATAATTGTGATAATAAATGCGATTGTAATATTATAGAAAAAACAAGTAATAGAAAATATTTGGGTTTACTGGTTGATCAGCATTTCAGATGGGATGAACATACAAAATATCTTACTGGAAGACTCGGAAGACTAAATCATATGTTTTATCAAGTTAGAGATATACTCAGTAATAATCTACTCATGATCATATATAATGCCTTAGCTGAGTCCCTACTTAGATATGAATTACTAATATGGGGAGGGCTTCTTCAAAATTCTTTGGAAAATCTTAATACGGCACAGAACACCCTCTTAAAATATTATTTAAAAAACAGTTTCAGATACTCTACGGAGCAGTAGTTATACAGTGAATTAGGCATTTTTAACCTTAAGAAGCTGTATACATATCAAGTTGCCTTATGGATGATAGCTAATAATGAAAAATTTACTAAAACCACATATTCTAAGAGCTTTATCAAATGTCTCTATGGTTAATAAAAAAAATGTGAAATTAGAATTAAGACGGTTTATTCCTAATAATTATAACACAATAATAACAACAATTTATATTCCTTTAATATAATACACCTTATCTGACATTTTATGCAGAATTGCGATATGGTGACAGTCTTCCTTTTTTTTTTGTGCAACTTATAGCCAAGTCTTGTAAAATATTCTTTTATATTCCATAAAGTTTTCTTCAACTTACTTTTTAGAATAAGAAATTTAGCTTAGTTTTTTTTTATCTAATTAAATTATAAATATGGAACCCTGTTTAGGCGGATCTAGTAATTTATAATGATTTTGTCAAAATGTATGTATAAATAAATGTATTATAAATAAATATGTCGAAAGAAAATTGCAAAAGATTTGAAGGGATAGGATCTCAGCGCCAGTGCCCCTCTTTGGCCGTGTTCAAATTACATGCGCAAAGGTTTGTTTCGCAGACTGCAAACGCAAAGATCACCGAAACAACTCCTATCCCTACTGCTGCACTGGTGTTGAGATTCCCCTATCCCCTTCAAACATTTTGCTTCGTAGGTACTTGGCCACTCAACTTAACTATCATTCAACGTGTTTCGTACTTTTTACGTGCGCTGTATTTTTTTTTGTTTTCACGTTAAGATCCCTTTTCTTGAGGAACGTAACATTAGTAGACGAGTGTGAATGTATTTTGCAGCCAGACTGAAGTAAACACGACTATGCGGGGCAATGCATCAATCCAAGGTTATTCTGCGCGCCCGCCTAGAATGCTGCTGCTGCTCCACTGCCAGTGGTGGAGTCGCAGGAACCTTGCAGGAATACCTGTACCCTAGAGTGCCTTAATGTAACATTTTACGTCAAGATTAATTGAGGCGTATAGTGCAAGAGTGGCCCATATGTGTTTTTTTGGGATTTGTGTTTTTTTTATAAATGTAATATATATCTTTCATTAAATACCACCCTCATAACAGAGGGTTTTCTTTTTGGCACGATACAAGCATTTAAAGCACTATTGCATTATTAAAATTATCGCTTTTATTAGTGCAAGAGTAGCCCACAGCTAAAGGCTACCAGTCAAACATATCTTGACAGTCATAAAAACGTCCAAACGCAGCGAAACGTTTTAAACAAATTCGCCCTCCCCCCTAGAGCGTTACGTGATACTTGAATGTTCCCTAATGGGTTGATAGTGGTGTTCGCTGGGTTATATTATTGGGGATGTTGAAAAAGCCAACTGCATCATTAAAAATGTCAATTTTATTCTTAAAAAAGCTAATAAGGCAAGTTTTACCAAGGATTTATAAAGATATTTTTTGAAAGATTCTTAAAAAAGCCAAAAATTTTTTTATCGAGAAAGTTATTTGTTCGCCCCAAAACAAATCATTTTCTGCACAAATGCAGGAGCGTTATGTTACCAATTTCGTACATTTTGCTTTATTAATAAAAAATAATTACAAGTTACCTTAAACTTTGAGATCATAGGAAATAAAATCCCTTTAGGTACTTCAACAATGTTTACACATTAGTTATTCTTCATTTTTAAAGGTAATTACTCCAAGAACAGTAAGAAAACGTTTATTTAACTATTCCAGAGCATAATTATTGGTATTTTGACTATTCTGTTATTAAATAACGAACATTTCTTTCACATGTAAAAAATAATTAAAATTTCAAAGTAAAATGTGAGGTTAGATCAACTCAAAAGAAACGTGTTATTGAAGGTCAGATCTCGTTTGTAATGCAATAGTGGCCCAAAATGAACACAATGTATAGTGCAATAGTCCAAACCAATTTTTTTTCTCTAAGAAAGTAAAGAAAGTAAAATAAATTTGTTTGTCATACATTACCCTAATGTTGGTTGAGTCTAAAAACCCTAACAGAAAAATTTTAAATAAAATAATGCGTCCTAGATCAAAGATTAAAAAATCGGAGAAATTTAAATAGCCATTATCTCGATATTTCCATAAAGTGAGATGGGTCAATTAGAATCTAGGGAAAGGGCAAACCCGCAATAGTTATTTACGCTCCTAGTAGAGGTAAGTCAATTTTTCTGTGTGAGGTCGTATTTTGTGGACCGAAGCGGAGCACTATGGGACGAACCGGGCCGTAAGCCGGACATCATACTTTTCTTGAAAACGATAACTGGGATTTTGATAAAATTTGGTATGCAGCCATTTTTAGGTACGACAAAGCATTTTAACTGGGTTTCGTTTTTGGGAAAAAATCTGGAAATCTGGAAAACTTAAAAAAAATTAAATTTATTTTTCTTTCATATGGTTAATTACCATTTAGTGTACAAAAAAGATATTTAGCTATGTATTTAATACGGTTTGGAAAAAATCTGCAAAATGTGTGTAACTTGTAAATTATAATTTTAGCTAATAAATTTGGCTTTTTCGAGAAAAAGTAAAACATTTAGCCAAGTATTGAGTATGAAAAAATTGTCGAAAGATTTCGAAAAAAAAAAATAAAAAAAAAATAATTTTTTCAAAAAAAACATTTTTTCGAAAAAAAAAATTCAAAAAAAATCGGGGGATTATTAAAAAAACAATAGGGATCATCCCCTGATAGAACTTGATTTTTCCTGAAAATTTTGAGTCGATCGGATTATTCGTTCTTGAGTTATCTTGTCCACAAAAAAGTGACATGGCACGGACAGACGGGCGGATGAACAGACGCTTACGGGCTGTGAATAGTATAATAAGGTAATTTCCCAATAAATTTATCCGCCACAAAGAATATCTGTAAAAGTCTATGTAAAAAGTAATTTTTTTTAAATTGTTTTTTAACACAAAAATTTAATTTAAAGGGGTTCTGGGGTCTTCTGGGGTCTGATCTCTACATCATTTTTTTCCTTACTTAGTCCACTATATTGTAGTAATAACAAATGTGCGGGACTTTGCGGGACTTTGCGGGACTTTAACGAAAAACATTTAAATGTCGGAAAATTAAAAAAAAATCGATAAAACAAAAAATAGGAGATGGACATAATATTTTATTTTTTATATAATACACTTTAATGTTGTTATTATTACGCAATTAATAGGAAAAGATTATATTGTATGATAAGAAAAAAAAAAGACTACAAATTTTCGTAGGCATAATTTAGACATCTATATAAGCGCTAATTTTTCTGGCTAACCTTAATTATACATGAAAATTTTGCCTGCACTCAATGTATAAAATGATTAAATATAATAAAACCAAATTTAAACCCCTATTTTTGAATTTTTGTTTTTTACCCGATGTCCAACCTATGGCCCGGTTCGTTCCATAGTGCGGGGCTGAGGTCCAGAAACACGACCGAAGACAGAAAAAAACTTACCTACGAGTAGCGCATTACGTTTTTCTCACTACCAAGGAGTTAAAATCATATTTTATTAATAATATTTTTGACTTTTATATGTGTGACTATTCAAGAAATCATTTTTTTATGGAATCACTTTATAAAATTAAAAATAGTAGCCTTATGTCTAGATGTCCCCTTGCGGTAAGTGTCGTACACTTAGTGTCCTTACGCGGTAAAGCGTTTTTTCTGTCTTTAGTTACGGTTTTGTTTGTATTTTCTATCACTATAGATATAGAACTTTCCATTACTGTCGATTTTTTGATTAAGTAATATCAACTTACCTAGTTGGTAGTGAGAAAACGTGTTTTTCCATTGACACCTTGCAGGAACCCATACCCAAACCTCATTTCTCTAGACAATTTATGATGTATTAAATTGTACAAAAAAAGTAAACATTCAAGATAAATAAATTAATTTTGTTTTTCAAAAATATTAAATATTATTTTTTTTTTAGTTTTTACAGCAAACATAATTGTTTTATAAATAGTTATTAAGCAAGTTATTATACAGAATAACAGTTTTTACACCCTATTGCTTGCCTTTACCAAAAGGGTCGTCCACGACCTTTAAGGGTAAAGATCTATGTAAATAGGACAATGTCGTTTTGCAGCGGGTTCCATATTTAAATATTTTTACTTCTTTCTTAAACTGGCTACCTCCATTTTTTTCGAAACTGATATTATGACATATTTTATACAGGAAATCTATATATTTTACCAAAAAATAAAAAAAATATATACATGAAAAAGTTTGGGGCAAAAGTTTGTTAAGCCTCATATATTTTGTCCGTCTAGGCACGCCTCTTGATAAATTCAAAAAAATAAATTAACATATCGTCCACTCTAGTTGTCTAACTCCAAATTTTTCAAAAATGAGATTTTTATCAAATTTGCTTCATTATCTGATTACCAACATACTTCAAAAAAAAAAGTTGCATTAAACCAATATCAGCCTCAAAAAATGAAAAAATGTAAATATTTTAAGTCGCTAAGTGTCTAACTCCATCATATGATTGTGAGAAAACAATTAAACGAGAACTGTCACTAATGTCAAACTATTTCTCGACAACAGGGGATCCCGTTTCAAATATTTGTTAATTTACTGTTTGATGATAATTATAATTATTGCCATTAATAATGTATATATATTATGCCTACCTAGTAGTAATATTATATATTAAATATAAAAATATAATTTTTTTGTAATAATATTACGCGATATAATACGATAGGTATCCTCTTTTATCTTCCCTTGGAGTTAGACCATTAGTGAATTTAGATTCTGTGGTTAAAATTTAATTTTCAAATAATTTATATAAAATAGATAACAATGAAAAGTTTTAAATACATTAACACATTTCAAACATTTTTACCTGTGAACAAGCTAGTTTTAAAGTTCTAAATTGCTATAATTAAGTTTTAAATCGTTTTTTACGTCTCCTGAAAAATATGACGTTTTGGAGTTAGACCGTTAGAACCTTTAGATGACGATATACTTATTGCCCTTATTAATACTAGTACACATGCAAAAGCTCGTCGCTCTAGCTTAAAGGATACAAAAGTTATTAATTAAAAACATTATTTTTATTGAAATTTTAAAGAGTCGTAGCTTCCTTAGGACTCATTTCCGGACCAACCTCTATAGGAACCTTTTTTCATATTTTTTAACGTAGAATCCCCTCTTAAATTTCTCGAACTTATTTCTGAATAACCCTGTATTATTTTAATGATAATAATTATTAAAATTACAATAATACAGTAATTACAGTAGTAAACAAATTTAAATAAAAATACTAACATTTAAAAAATTTAACCATGATGTTCTTCCCATTCTCTCATCTCTTTTCTTTTGATTTCTTCCCATTTTTCAACATTTCCAGGGCTGTTAGCTGGAAAATTATTCGTCTTAATATTGTGAAAAAATACTTTAAAATATTTCATATTTTATAACTGAACACACTAGTTAGAATTGATCTATTTTTTTACAGTAAAAAAATGAGTTCATTGTTATACGCCGTAAAAAAAAGTTAGTTAGCAAAACCACCACTGGCGGCAGCAATCTTTGACTTTGATGACAGCCATACATCAAACTTGTTTGTTTATTATGTAAACAGGTGGTTGACTCGAGATTCTGTGCAAAAACCTTGTGTGAAATTGATTAAAAATGATTGAAGAAGAATATATGGTTTATACACCTACAAATCTCTCCGAAATTGCAAATGCTACATTAGATACATGGCGGCACATCAAGCCAATCACGGCATCGCATTCTTGTGTACTATGTTTTTATGCGAGCCTGTGGATATGGGAGATTTAGCTCAGCGGTCTAAGGCATCGACATAGCATTGACACTGAGCTAATGATCGTGAGTTCAAACCTCACTGGCGCCAATTGCCTTTTTCAGTTAATTAATATTTGAAATTTGGCGAAGGCTTACTCCCTAGATATATTGGTTCGAATGTCAATTAAAGCCGGTGGTTCCCTCTACTGCTAGCCCACACAAGTCCTGGACTTAGGGGATGCTTAATTAAGTAGAATAGTACGAGGTTAAAAAACAAAACATATGGAAACGTTCCAGTATGACGTAACGCAAATTTTGCACCCCTCCCCCACCCTGTAACGCTATTTTCCTTTACCATTAACATGGGCGTAACACTCCAAAATGAAATATAAAAGTTGGTTTAAACATATTATAAATCGTTAAAGGATAATCTACTGAATTACACACGATTCTTAGAATTATCGGGAAAAATTCACAGTTTACATTCAAATTTGCTGTCAAAGGAAATAATTACTTCAGGGGCATCGCCCCTGTCGTAATTATTTCCAGATAGCAAATTTTCATCAAAACAGCGAATTTTTCCCGTATAATTCTCAGCCTCTTGTGTAATTATATTTGATAATCTTACCCAATATCTAAATAAATATATAATAATAATAATAATAATAATAATAATATTTAATTGTTGTTGCAGTTAACGTGGAAAGACCCAAAACTACTCTGATAAAAAATTATGAAAATAAAACTTAAATCGTACACACATCCCCCCAAATGAAAATAGGTTAAAAAAAAATAGCAAGTTTAGATGACTATTAATTATGTTCGCTTCAAAATGTCTAAGAACGAAATCCTAATGCGCACTAGTTCTTAAATAGTGGTGAAAGTTCTTCTGCAGACTGCATGCCAAACAACAGTAACAAACTGCAATTTCTCATGCACAATTCTAATAGTGTTTTTGTTGTTGATTTCGATTTTGTTTAGACCAAATCTCTATCTCTTTACGTTTTTGATAAATACCCTGCCGAAAATTTAAAAAAATTAAAAAATGTGATTCTAGGTGAACAATAAATAATTTATTAAAGCACCTACAAAGGTTTTCTATAGCTTGAATTCAAGTTAAAAGATAAATTCACCTTCCTTTAAACATCACTGCAGAGGCATCAAAAGCTATTCCTCAACTGAACTTTTAAAATGATTTCCATGTACTGAATTAATTTGTAATATACAAGTTCCCTTTAGATCACATCCCATTGAAGAATGGGAAGTCATTAAAGTTGTTAACTCCTTTAAAAACAAAAATTCATGTGGGGAAGACGATATATCGATTAATGTTATCACGAAAATCCTAGACTTGGTTGTTAAACCGTTTACTTATTTGATTAATCAATCCATCATACAGGGTTATTTTCCAAATACTTTTAAAACCGCCTTAATTACCCCTTTACATAAGAAAGGTAATTTTGAAAGTGTAGATAATTACAGACAGATATCTATTTTAAATTCTTTTTCCAAAGTTATGGAAAAAATTGTATTTAAACAATTACGAGATTTTTTAGAAAACAATAACCTGATTACAGATTCACAACATGGTTTTCGCGAAAAGAAATCAACTGAATCGGCCTCATATCAGTTTTTAGATTTTGTTTACTCTGAGTTAGATAACAACAAGTATGTGGTAAGTATCCAGTTTGATTTAAACAAGGCATTTGATACGGTACGACCTGATTTTCTGAGATCTAAACTTAGAAGTTTTAGGGTTCCTTCAAATATTTCAGACTGGGTATACTCATACATGTTGAATAGAAAACTTTTTATTAACTTAAACGGGAGAACAAGGTCAAACATATTTTTTTCTAAACTAGGAGTGCCCCAAGGATCAATATTAGGTCCACTCTTGTTTTTGATTTATATCAATGATCTACCAGAATATATTAAACGTGCTTTTATTGTTATTTTCGCAGATGACACTACTATAATAATTTCTTGTTTATGTCCCCAAGAATTATATCATTTAATTTTGGATATTATTAGTGATTTTGAATCGTGGTGCCAGAGAAACAAACTTATACTTAACAAATCTAAAACAGTTGCTGTGAATTTCTTTAAGAGAAGATGTCTCCCACAAGAACTTAATATACCTGACTTGGATCTAAGTTGTAAAACTAATTTCCTTGGTACCATATTTGACCAACAGCTAACTTTTAAAAATCACATTGACATGGTCTGTAAAAAGTTGAACAGCGCGTATTTTGGTATTTTGCGTATGAAAGGTGATTTAAACGAACCAGCAATATTATCGATGTACTATGCTTTAGTTTATTCTCATCTTTCCTATAATATTATCAGTTGGGGTGGTTCCACTGACATTAATAGAATAGTTGTAGCTCAAAAAAGGATACTAAGACTAATATTTAATTTGCCTTTTAGACATACCTGTAGAGAAGTTTTTAAAAACAAACGAATTTTAACTGTATTTAGTATTTATATTTTTAAATGTGTGTTATATGTAAAAAAGAATTATGTTGATTTTATAAGAAATTCAGATATCCATAACTATAATACTAGAAATAGTAATAACTTACATATACCTCAACACAAGAACGCTTTTTACAAGAAATCTCCTTCATATTCCTGTATACGTTTTTATAATAATCTTCCTAGGGAACTTAAAAGTATTGAAAATTACAATTTATTTAAAAAATCAGTGAAAGATTATTTGATAGATAAGGTTTTTTATTCTATTAATGAATATATTACATTTTAATCTATTTGTACTTTACCTATCTTTGCATATTATTTATGTTACTATTTTTTGTATTTCTTGTAATTTGTTTATAATTTATTTATTTTTTTGTTTAGTGTAAAATTAACATATATGTGTATATATCTATATTTTTGTGACTTGCCATATATACTCAATGTATCTTTCATGGTTAAATAAATACATTACATACATTACATTACATTACATTACATTACACACATTTTTCGTAATTATTTTATAGAGCATAAATGTAACTTTAATTTAAACTAGAAAAAACTTTTGTAGCTGCTAAAACAATATTAATATGAGCATCCAAAAATGACAAATATTAATTTTTATAAAATTTTGGAACGGCTTTTCTCAAAAGTGGAAATATATAGAGATTTGAAATAAACAAAATCGAAATCAGCAACAAAACACGGTACCCCTCAATATTATTAAGTTACAAAAAAATTTGCCCAAAATCTAACATCGGATCCTAGTAGTGGAAGGTATGAACATTAAATAACCACTTTCAGTAAAATCCCAACCGTAGCGCTTTTGGAGAAAAGGCTTAACATCTCTTCAGGAGGATTCACGCTTCGTACCATTTATTTTTAGAAATGAGTTTGCTTTAATCTTATATAATTTTTGCTGCAGAATTCGAATCCACTTGTAAAATTTTGCTAACTATTTGCATTTTCTATAAAAACGCAATTACTTATGCATTTAATGCTATTTTAGAACAACCATATTAAAACAGTCTTTTAGTCTAACGGTTTTTTAGCAAGCTAAGAATAAAGCTTTATTCTTATACTTTAAAATTGTAAAATTATAAAACAAAATATATTTATGTTTTGTACCTGCTGACCCATTTATAAAAAGATATTTAGAGATGCTTAAGCCTAAATGTGTAGACTAGTGTTATTAGAAATGTAATTTTTTCTGACAGCGGTTCTCAATAAGTTATCAGTTCTTATTAAGGTTTTATAAAAAAACGTTATGTTTAAACTAAGGAAAAATGCCATTTTTACATTGTTTAAAAATAATTATGTTGCTTAATAATTTTAATTTCTAAGTGTTTTTTTATTTTATGAATTGGATCTATAATTAAATTTCAAAACAATTTGTATTTGATTTTAATTATTTTTACTGAACTATGGCAAGGTGAACTGAGGGCTATGTTTTTTGCATATTTGTATTTATGCATGCATATTTATTTAGTACCTTCTATAGCTTAAACTACTGGGTCGATTTTAACGACAGGCAAAAATCAAAAGAATTATCACGCAAGTGATATAGGCGATATCAGGGCCGTGCGCAGGATTTGCTAATGGGGGGGGGGGGGTTTATCAAATTTTTCAATCTTCAATAAAAGAACATACAGAATAATGTTTAAAAATATCTGATTAAGTCTGACTAAACGAAATTTTACCACAAAAGTATTTTTGTACTTTTAGTAAAGTATAATGTATTTTAATAAATTTTGGTTTTGGGACCGCTGCATTTAATCTCCACGATTCTGCTAAATTTGACACTATAATCAAAATTTGACGGATAGCACAGTCTACAAAGTTAAGCATAAATATCTGAAACTATGGTTTAATTAAAGGGTCTGAAAGTGCAATATATACACATATTATGCTTTGAACTTTGACGATTTTAAAGAAGAAGCGTAAAGCTGAATTTTAGGGTCGCCAAAAGAGCGTTAGGTTAAAAAACTATTTTAATATGGTTGTTCTAAAATGGCATTAAATGCAGAAGTAATTGCGTTTTTCTAGAAAACGAAAAGAGTTAGCTAAATTTTTCAATGGGTTTCGAATTCTGCGGCAAAAATTATATAAGATTAAAGCAAACTCATTTCTAAAAGTAAATGGTACGAAGCGTGAATCCTCCTGAAGAGATGTTAAGCTTTTTCTCGAAAAGCGCTACGGTTGGGATTTTACTGAAAGTGGTTATTTAATGTTCATACCTTCCACTACTAGGATCCGATGTTAGATTTTGGGCACATTTTTTTTTAACTTAATAATATTGAGGGGTACCGTGAAAAACACTATTAGAATTGTGCAAAAGAAATTGCAGTTTCTTACTGTTGTTTAGCATGCAGTCTGCGGAAGAACTTTTACCACTATTTAAGAACTAGTGCTCAGAGGTTTTGAAGTTTACAGACCCTTTGCTAACATAATTAATAGTCATCTAATCTTGCTATTTTATTTAAACTTATTTCCATTTGGGGGGACGTGTGCGTAGGTAAGTTCAGTTTGTTGGCCACTAAATAAACGGTGATAGGTGGCCAAATTTTATCTAACATTGTAAATAACAATTTGTTAAGTTTTTATTTAACTCTTAAGTTTAAAATTTGGCACACGTGTGGCATTACTCAAAAGAACATTGTGTGCAATAATATTCTTGCCAAAAAGCCTTTTTTTAATACGATCAAAAAAAGAATGTGTTTTGCCTTAGGTGGTCTATAAAAAATTCCGACAAATTTCATTTGGAAATTCATATCTGGAAATCTAGATCTGTTGATGAAAACCATATGTTTTCTCATAAGAATACATAATTTTTTTAATTTTTGCGTTACGTCATATATGGACAGCCCCTTAGGGCTCATTTCCAGATAAACTTTTATTGGAACCTTTTTTCATATTTTTTAATGTAGAATCACCTCTTAAAATTCTCGAACTTATTTTTGAATAACACTGTATATAGGGTACTTACATAAATTCTGGAGGTACTGAAACACCGGAATTGAGGCAAAAACTGCAAATACGTAGTACTTATAATTTATGTTCCCTAAAAAGTAAAACTTCCAGGGAAATTGAACGAGTTTGGCGGTGAAGGTGTAGGGGAATTTCATTGGTCTTCTCCCAAATTTTTCCACCTTCTCTGCTGGGCAGTCATCTGTTGGAACTTGTTTCGCTGACTTGGGTAATATTGGGAGTTTAGGAAATTTTGGAAATTTCATTTCTTTCGTTGTTAAATTACAAAACTATTCTTCACAACTGTCAATGTTTGATGACTTTTCTAGTTTGGCCTAAGCTAACTTTGTCCTTGGATTGTTGATCTGTTCTTATCCGACTACAGCAACGGGAAAGGGTGTTGGATTTTTAACGTGTTTGTACAGTTAAATCCGAAAGAAAACCAGGATTGAAAATTTAGTTGCGTAAATGCAATAATTACAATACAAACAAAGCCGTTGTCATGTTGACAATATTTGTCAAAATTACTTATAATAATTATAAAGTAATTAGAAATGCGTTAAGAAATGTTAAGAAATTTCAAACTATTAGTATATTGGAAGCAGGATGTACGGAAGTGATTGTGGCTAGTGATCTCTATAGAAAAAACAATAATGGTTAAGATTGAAGAAAAAATTGAAGGGGGAAGAAAGGCCGTGCAGACTCGGAAAGAAAGAAGATATCAAATGAAATACAGGATGAAAATTTACTTAACTATTTGAGAGAATACCATTTACAAGAAGCGGTGCATGATATAAACAATACAAATTTTCCTTATAATATTTTCCTAATTATATGTTTGGTTAGTAGAGTTCAAATTTTTATATTTTCATAAGATTTACTAAATATTGTGTTTTAATTTTTGATTTGATTAAATATTCTAAATGTTTTTTCAGTTAATTATTTATTATTATTATTTTTTTAATATTCGACATTATTCGCATGCATTTTCTGTAATAAACTTTGAAAAAACTGACAATTAATTGTCCAAAAGTCCAAACTAATCTAACCTATTTCTTAAAATCTTACTTAAACTATAAAATAATTAGTAAAATCGACATTTTAGCATATATATCTTGCGTTTTTTGTGGGTCCAACTGTATGTATACATATGTATTTTTATGTATATTTGTATGTTTGTTTCCCTTTAAACCCTTAACTAATGAGTCGATATTATTCATCTAAGCATCAAAAGATTGACTTGATTATGAGTGAGTTTTTATAAAAGTCTATGTTTCAGCAATATTGTTGCTTCTGATCTAACCTTTTTCAAAACTGGGAAAATGTTTTCTAAATGTTACTATAAGTTGGAAGAAAATAGATTCCAATTATTTTAAACTCAACCTGGTAACAGAATGGAGAGAATATATGATTAACCCATGGGATTAATCATATTCTCTCTCTGTTCTGCAAGGGAACGTTCAACTATTACGTAACGAAAATTTTGATGATTTTGGACCCCCTGTAACGCTATTTTCCTATACCATTAAGATGGGCGTAACACTCCAAAATGACCCCCACCCCCCCCTAAAAGTGTAACGTAATACTTGAACGTTCCCTATGGTATGTTTCATCAAGCAAGAGAGTAAATTAAAAATCGCACAGTAAATATTTTTACAACAGGTTTGAATAGTATATTTGTGTATAGAATATAGTTATGTTTTATAAAATAAACTACGCAGTATATTTGCACATCCAATATTCGAATCTGTTTTGAAAATATTCACTGTGCGATTTTTAATTTACTATCTTAACATTATAAAATGTAAATACATGTCAACTAAACATAATATAATAGACTACCAGTATCATATAAACGGTACTCCGCTTGAGAGATGCTATGAGTTCAAAGATCTAGGGGTTGTATTTGATACGACTTTATCTTTTTCATGTCACATATCCCAAGTCTGTTCTTCCGCTTCTAAGATGTTGGGATTTATAATTCGAAATTCAAAATCTTTTAATAATGTATTATGCCTTAAGTCATTATATTATGCATATGTGAGATCCAGACTAGAGTATGCCTCTCTTGTCTGGTATCCCACATATGTAGTTCATACTGATGCCTTGGAAGCAGTGAATGGAAGATTTGCAAAATTTCTTTATTTTAAACGTGAAGGAGTCTATCCTGCTCAAGGATACGACAATATTGAACTGTTAAACCGCTTTAATATGCTGTCACTTAAGACTAGACGAATAAATTTTTCCCTATGTTTTCTATATAAACTGCTTCACAATGGAATTGATTGCATGGACTTACTCAGGCAAATCAATTTCAGAGTGCCGCGTTTGGGTTCGAGACGTGAGGATACTTTTATTTGTAATTTTAGCAGGACTAACGTTATGGTTAGATCGCCAATAAATATAATATGTAATAACTTTAATTCGTTAAACAGATCCATTGATATTAAGGCGTGTTCTCTAAACTCACTTTTATACACTAACAACCTACAATAATAGGTTAAAATTGTGTATTTATGTATCCATATATATTATTTATTTTGTATATTTTTATATATAATTGTATATATGTATTTTTGCCCTAGAATTGGTGCAAACTGTTGGGCAAATAAAGATTATTATTATTATTATTATTATTATTATTATTGGTGAAGCAGACCATAGTATAAAGGTTTTGTATAAGTACACTTGTAGCTTTGGTCTGTTTTTTCAAGCAGATAGTAAATTAAAAATCGCTCAGTAAATATTTTTACAACAGGTTCGAATAGTATATGTTTGTGTATAGAATATAGTTATGTTTTATAAAATAAACTACGCAGTATATTCGCACATCCAATATTTGAATCTGTTTTGAAAATATTCACTGTGAGATTTTTAATTTACTATCTTGCTTGATGAAACAGATCATAGAAGTAAAAGAAGAAATAATCGTATATTTAGTAAATATTATTTACATAATTAAAAAACCGCTGTCATATATCTTTTTGACGCTCATAGTACTCTACTATGTACACTGAAAAAAATGACGTTCTTGTCTCAAAGTAGTCAACACTCTCGGCAGTTATTCTTTTAGCTTAAAAGATGTGTATCTTCAAACAAAAGTATTTATCTTGTCCCAAGAAAAGTGTCGCTTTTGAAATATTTTTAAAATTCTCTTGGACCTGGCGCATTTAAGGCAAAAACCATTTATTTTGTATAAAGATTGTTAAAAATTAAATAATTTTAAATACTTTGGCCCAAGAATTATTCCTTTGAGACAAGACCACTTGCACTTCACACAAGATCGAAGAATTTTAAGTTAAAGAATCAGAAAGATCTTGGCAAGTGAATTATATTTTCATGTTAAGAGAAGACGCTTTTGGACGTATTCAAGAGTGCGAAGCATTTGGCCTAATTTCATATGCCATTACCGCAAAGGATCCTTTTTTTCAGTGTACTAAAATGATAAATTGTCAAGCACTTGAAAACAACTTTATAAATTCTAGCCAGATGGGGCACCTCTGGGCTCCTCATTTGTACCAGATTTTGTTGCTCGTAAGTAAATAAACAAATATGGCGCCAAACACCTATGATTTTAATAAGTCTTCTAACGCTTTCAGTATGTGAAAAGCGACTATACAAGTGCAAGCATTGTGCGATTTCTATACCGTTTTTACTGGTTTCTTTTTTTTTTCTAATAGTGGCAACATTGTTCACGAGATGCAACCGAACACGAATAGATTTATACATAAATATAGATATAGTAGAATTATATTTCCAAGGCCTTTTTGGCACCCTAGATTTGAATTGCAGTCAGTGTTTGCAGTCTGTTGGCTTAAAATAAAGGGAATGATTCTACATCACAAAAAATAAAATCGAACAAAGGGACATAGGTCTGGAAATACGCCCTAAGGAAGCTACGGCTCTTCGAAGATGGATATGGCTGAATATTGAATGGGGAACAAAAAAAGCACCAATAAAATTTTAATGCTAAGTGCGATTTTTTATTTAAAATTAAGCAAAAAAGTATTCTTCACCTAAACACCTAAATTTAATATTAATGGATTCATAGAATTTTTGGTGGCACAAAATGTTACGTCCTCTTAATTGGATTTTTTACGGTTACTCCTACAGTGTTACACTATATGACATTTTTTATGTATTTTTTACTCAACGAATCCATATTTTTTACAAAAAAAAAAACGAAAAAAAATTGGGGCAAAAATGTGTTTGTGTCTCACACATTTTGTCCATCTAGACACGCCTCTGAATAGATTCAAAAAAATTAATTAACAAACTAACTACCCTTATTAATGCTAGTATATATGCAAAACCTCGTCGCTCTAGCTCAAGGGGTACAAGAGTTAATAATTAAAAACCTTATTTTTAGTACAATACAATAGTTGCTATGTTATGCTAGTTTTTCATGTTTTGTGATGTAGAATCATTACCTTTATTTAATGCCAAAAGACTGCCAGCACCGTGTAGATATATTTTATTGATAAAAAACACTTTTTTTAAGAATACAGGGAAAAAAGATTCTTTTGTGGCAGTATTTTCTTGCGGTATGTTTGGTATAGTCGGTGTCACATTTCTAGTAGAATTTTTACATTTAAAACAGGTTAATATGAGACAGGGACGTAATTAAATGTTATTATATTAAATACGTATTTATCTTATATAGCACAGAACAAAAATAAAACAAATTAAAGCCGGTCCAGTAAATATTTATTGCTACAAATGCCTTGTGGGTGTGGCTAAATCTTATGTTTAATACGATTGGATAGGGTCGAACGTTAACTGGCTAGATCAGTCCATGTGGACTGGATAAAAATACATTATTTTAAATGAGTCTAAAATTATGCAACGTCCTGATTGGGCGAACAGTTTGACACGCGCCAGATAAAAATTATCCTTGTAAAAACAAATCTCATATAACTCTGTCAGCGACTATACACCTTTATTTAAAAAAAGGACTTGGAGATATAATTAGAGTTTATAGATGGCCCCAATGAATGCATGTGTACATATGGTCTCAAGGACAACTGCAATTATGTAGGCTCTCGCGGAGAGCTGGTTGTGCAGTCTCCGACGACGACGACTTTTATCTTCTTTGGACTTTTATTTAGACTTGCGATGGAAGTCGGTAAATAGTATGATCATGGCCGCCAAGAGCCAGACCTGACCCTGGTATAGCAACAGTTTACGGGCACACATTAATGAACATCTAAAAAACAATAAGGGAACGTTCAAGTATTACGTAACGCAAATTTTGATTATTTTGGACCCCCACCCCCTCCCTGTAATGCTATTTTCCTATACCATTAACATGGGCGTAACATTTTGGAGGGAGGGTATCGTAGGTCAGTTTTTCTTCTGGGCTATAACTGAATATAGTCCGAGAGCTGGTGACCATTTTTGTTTCATTATTGTCTCCCAGCTGTATTTTATATGTCTTAAAGTACATTCAAATATTATAGAGTGTTTTTATTTTTTTAGTATTTCCAAAATAATCTGCCTTGCTAAGCTGAAAGGTCCTATCTGTATATGCTAAACCTATGTAGATAGGACCTTTCAGCTTAGCACGGCAGTACTATTCCTATTATATTTTATGCCTAATTTTTTTTTCTTCTCCTTGATTGTGATGTAATAGTATATTAAAGTACTAGTTTCATAACATACGTTTTTAGCGTACGAGCACAAGTTTAGAAAACGAGCCGCTTGCGGCGAGTTTTCTAAAGTACTAGTGCTCTAAAAACGTGTTACGAAACGAGTGCTTTATACATTTTTTTCTATTTTGCTCTAAAATTTAAAAAACTTACATTTAAATTAATGACTGATTTAGGGATTTTTGTTTTGGGTTGGAATTACAGTTTACGCTATGTTTAAAACTCTAAGAACAAATAATATTTTGATATATTTTACAGTTATCTCTTCTTTTTTCACTGCAATTAACCAGTCCACAATTTTAACACGGTAAAAAATAACCCAAACACAAAATTTTGTAAAAAATTAAACTTTAAATCGACATTGACATTTGAACGCAAAACGTCAAGAGATAGGCTTTGTATGTTGCCAACCCAACAGAAAAAAAAGTAGAGACTAAGAGGACGACCCTGTAATGAAATTATAATAATTTTCGAAAAGTTCAATAAATGAATTATTTATTATTTATTATAAATTAAGCTATTTTCAAACTGCTAGGCTCTGGATCCGGTTCCTTTGGTAGCTAGAAGCTCCAAAAGCTTTGGCAATCTGTTTTTAACTTGCCGAGTCATATACAATACATTTATTTCATTCAGATTAAGTTATTTTCATAGTTATACACAATAATTCTGGGGCCAAGGGGTAAGAACAGTCTTTAAAAAGTGCCTTTGACATATGTGATACTTACTTTTTTAAAGAAATGAGAATTTTTGAAATGATATTTTGATTAAATTAAATTTCTTTAGACTTTAAGTGTTGACATATGTAAAAAAAAAAATTAAAGCCTTTTTTTACTCCTTTGCCTACTGAATAATTGTGTTAAACTGTGAAAATAGACTAATCCAAATGTGATAAATATAATGTGTTTGACTCGGTAAGTTAAAAATTTATTTTTCGGGAATCCCATTTCACCACCTTTTCACGGCTTCTAGCATCCAAAGGAACCCGATCCAGGACCTGGCGATTTAAAAATAGCTTAATTTGAATGAAATTATATAAAATTTAAAATCAATAAATATAATAATAATAATAATAATACACAGGGTGATTCGGGAGAAACGGACCAAACTTCAGGAGTGATTGTACACATAAAAAGAATTTAAAAAACTTATATTATAAAGAACTTTCACTTTCGGGTTTAGACCGTGTTAATGGATTTTTACTTTCCGACGTTTCGTCTCTTACTACTAGAGACATCTTCAGGGATTAATCTGAAACTAAGTTTCGAATCAACTTGTGTCACTATTTATGACGAGTTGTGGTTATTCACCCGTGACGAGGTTTTTCCTATCAAAGACTTCCATATTGCAGGTAAGTGGTAACCAGTGTCCCGATTGATATTGTTAGGATGCTTGATGATTTCTATCGATTCCCGTATCTTCCTTGGCATTTTTCTGTTTTCTGTTAATATTTGTTTTGTTTCAGACAAATTGATTTTATGACCTGTTTCATGTACATGTTCGGCTACTGCCGATAAGGAAATTTGTTTCTTTCTTATATTTTATCAATTTGTCTGAAACAAAACAAATATTAACAGAAAACAAAAAAATGCCAAGGAAGATACGGGAATCGATAGAAATCATCAAGCATCCTAACAATATCAATCGGGACACTGGTTACCACTTACCTGCATTATGGAAGTCTTTGATAGGAAAAACCTCGTCACGGGTGAATAACCACAACTCGTCATAAATAGTGACACAAGTTGATTCGAAACTTAGTTTCAGATTAATCCCTGAAGATGTCTCTAGTAGTAAGAGACGAAACGTCGGAAAGTGAAAATCCATTAACACGGTCTAAACCCGAAAGTGAAAGTTCTTTATATCTTAATGGCCGTGAAAGCTTAAAATCTAAAACTTATATTGTTTGTTATTCGATATTTATTTTTATTATAGTTATATAGTCATCAAATTTTTTTATTAATCTAGCGTTTTTGTAATAAAGATTAATATTTTTGCTTGTTTTCGAGTCTTAGATAATAAAAAATATCCTCGCATTAACTATCCATGTAAAACAAAAACTTGGTTTTCTCCATAAAAAGTTAAAAAAATAAATAAAAATCGTATGACAATATATGAGTTTTTTAAAATTATTTTTAATGTGTACAACACATTGTTTGAGTTTGGTCCGTTTTTGCCGAGTCACCCTGTATAATATAATATTTTTTATTCAATGATTTTAAAAATTAATTCAATAAGGTATTAATAAATTGTATTCGAAATTTTATTGAAAACAATTTGCATAAGTGTCTAAATATAAGCTCCGTAAAAAAAATTGATAAAATTCATTTGAGAAGCAGATAATAACGGAAGAATAAACTAACTTCCAGCTAATAGCATGACATTGTTATTACTAGGAAAAGGATTAAAGAGATATGAGATTCGTAGTAGTTAAAATCAATAGCAACACCTAAATAGTATATTCTATAACTAGTATGGAAAAGACAATATTCCGCGTGAGCAGAAAGTTTGTCATACGAGCCGGCAGGCGAGTATGGCGGTCCCGCGAGCGCGGAGTGACTATTCCATACGTGTTGTAGACTATACTTTTTCTTCGACTGCAAATATGAAACACTGTATGGCTTTATAAATAATAAATATAAAATATAAATCAAAATTAAAAAATTATTATGTCTACTCCAAAGTTTTTTATTGAAGCATTTTATTTATAAAAAATAGCTACAATTGTTTCAACCCTTGAATTTAGGGTCATCTTCAGGCTAAAATAGTCAAAAAATTTAAAAACAAACAACACGGACTACATTATAAACATACACCACGAGGTCCAAACATACACCACGAGGTGTATGTTTATAATGTAGTCCGTGTTGTTTGTTTTTAAATTTTTTGACTATTTTAGCCTGAAGATGACCCTTAATTCAAGGGTTGAAACAATTGTAGCTATTTTTTATAAATAAAATGCTTCAATAAAAAACTTTGGAGTAGACATAATAATTTTTTAATTTTGATTTATATTTTTTGAATAAAATTATAGACCAGATTTATTTTAAGTTAAAAATTTTCTGTTACAGCGTTTACATTAAAATTTTATTGAGCACTGCATTATATTGCTTCATTTAAACAAAATATTTATAGATTGATGCTTTAGTTCCCTTTTAAGGACTTTTCTTGTTATTTCTTCTTGCTAAAGCAAATTATTTGGATTTTTTTATAAACGTCAAAATAATGTTTTGATTGACAATGAATTTGAAACAAGATATCACCCTTACATCGGGAACTAAATTTATTCTGCCAACCATACAACAAGAAACAAATCATCATTAACTCAGATAGATAATGCGCGGAGTATAAGTAGAAGACAAAATAGATAAGGAAAAAATGTGCAAAACAATGTTTTTTTTATGGGAAAGCAATGTTTTATCTTTTCAGTAGTATTTTGTTATTTACTCATATTTCAGGATCCGAATTATTGTGCTGCATCAATAATTGAGAACCCCGTACGTATTTTGCAGAAAATCTGCTCTTTTCTTTACTTAGATTTATTTAGTACTATTTTTCCAAACTATGAGCTTTTTGAAAATACAATATTTTTCTTTTGAAAAATATAAGAGTTATGCAAAATACAATTTTTTGTTGCGCAAAATATGAACTTTTTCAAAAATACAAGATTATTCTTTTGAAAAGTATAAGCAAAATACGAGTTCTATTTTGCAAAAATGAGTTCTGTTTTGCAAATACTTGCTTTTTTTAAACTGTGATTTTTGTAAAATATATTATTTTGATAAAGCGTGTTTTATTTTCCAAAGTACGAGTTTTTGTTGCGTATGTTGTTTTTCTGTAAAAAAAAATCATTTTTTTTGCCAAATAAGGGTTCTATTACAATTCACTCACCGCAGTAATGAGAAGAATCCAGCGCATGCGCACTGATTTTCTTATTTTTGTTTTGACGTATGCCAAAAATGATTATGTAACATTCTTTTGCAGAATTTTACAAAAATATCTACTTTTTTCTTTGCGAGCTAACAGTTTTTTTTTAATTGGCTAAAAGTACTTGCTTTTAAGAGTATTTTCGTAAAAAAAAATTGCCGAATATTCATTAATAAAAATTTGATTCTTAAAATATATCGCCTTCTAAATTCTGAAATATCGTATCTGAAAAATGCCTCCCATTAAAAAAAAAACAAACCAGCAAACTACCAAACCAAACCATTATTAACGTAAACCAACGCCTCCCATTAAAAAAAAAAACACCAAACCAGCAAACTACCAAACCAAACAATTGTTAACGTAAACGCCTCCCATTAAAAAAAAAACACCAAACCAGCAAACTACCAAACCAAACAATTGTTAACGTAAACGCCTCCCATTAAAAAAAAAACACCAAACCAGCAAACTACCAAACCAAACCAAACCATTGTTAACGTAAACCAACGCCCCCATTAAAAAAATCAAACAGAAATTCGTGAGTATCTTAACAATCTTTTGCTATATATTCTAACAAAAAAAACTGGATTTTCCGCACCTAATTATATTCAAGACAGTAAGTTTTAGTAATAAAACCAGAAATCAGTGCAAAAATTTAGTTCATTATTGTGGACCTGATGCGCACCGTAACCCCACTCAAATTAAACTATTTCATAAAACTTACAGAACACAAATAAAACTACAACTGCCTAAACGGAAGCCACTTTTGACATCCGTCAAAACAAAAATAAGCAAACCAGTGCGCATGTACTAGATTCTGCTCATTACTGCGGTGAGCGAATCGTGTTCTATTTTGCAAAAACTCTTGTTTTTTTCCTTTCATAGTTCTTTTAAGTTTTATTTTGGAAATTTGTTTAACTACGAGTTTTTTTTGCAAAATACGCATTTTTACAAATGTAAGATTTTTCTTAAATTTCGTAAAATACGAGCTTTTTTTCCATAATGGCAGTATGGACCATGGTATGCGCAACGAGAGGCTCCTTGGCCTGCCCCAATCCACCGATTCGGCAACAGCGCGCGTCGTCGCCAGAGTCGATTCCATGGCAGCCGCGATCAGAGAGCTCCGACTGTAATTATTGTAGCTGGTGCATTCGAACGCTGTCGTGCCGTCGTCGTTGATTCCACCACGTCCTTCAAATCGCTCGGTGTGTGTGCAATTTCGGTTTTCGACCGTTTGGGATATACGTGGTTTTGCACTTTACCAATAAACCAACTCAGTCTCTCGTTAAAAGTCGTTGTTTATTTAGAAACAAGTGAACTGTTTGTGTTTTAATTAATTTTACTGTGTTTGTTTGTTATTGATTGTTTGTTTGGTTGATAAACGAAGATTTATTGTTCTTTTTGTGGATAAATTATTATTATTATTATTATTAATTTCTGTGGAGTTATCTCAGTTAGTAAGTATTTCAAAAATCTATTTTGAAGATGAATGTATGTATATGCTAGGGATATTTATAGAATGTTTAGAGATGATACCATGTGCACTAGTAGTTTTTCGGGTGGGGATTCTGAGATGCATTAAAAACCAGTTGGAACGAAGAGTGATTGTTGTTAGATGGGTATAATGGGTAGAGGCCGGAGTTTTAATATTCATTTCCCGGGGTTTCCCAAAAATTTACAATTTTTAAATAGTATATGCATTTAAGTCTTTTGTGTTCGAGACTGAACAAAAAATTATTCAAGAACACTAAAGACAGTTCGCATACGTGGTGCATATAATATTTTTTCTACTAAGTAAAGCTAGTAACTTCAAATATCATTTAAAAATATGGTCCAAACGTCGAGAAAAGTGAAAAAAAACCTGCAAACCGATTTCTCATTTTTTTTAAATATACAGGGTGATCCATAACTGGCATGCCAAAATTTAAGAGGTGATTCTAGATCCAAAAATATAAAAAAAGTTCCTATAAAGGTTGGTCCGGAAATGAGCCCTAAGGGATCTAGGGCCCTTTAAAATTGTAATAAAAATAAGGTTTTTAATTAATAAATCGGGTACCGTTTAAGCTAGAGCGGCGAGCTTTTGCATGTATACTAGTATTAATAAGGGCAATAAGTTTATGTTAATTTATTTTTTTAATTTATCCAGAGGCGTGTCCAGACGGACAAAATATATGAGGCTTAAAACATTTTAGTGTAACACTGTAGGAGCAACCGTTATCAAAAAAAAAATGCAATTAAGAGGAAGTAACATTTTGTGCCACCAAAAACGTTACTATTTAAAAGGCTATTACTCCTTTAATATTAAATTTAGGTGTTTTGGTGTATAATACTTTTTTGCTCAGTTTTAAATGAAGAATCACCCTGCAGCATTAAAATTTTATTGGTGCTTTTTTTTGTTCCCCATTCAATACGTCATCTTCGAAGGGCCGTAGCTCCCTTAGGGCTCATTTCCGGACCAACCTTTATAGAAACTTTTTTTCATATTTTTGGATGTAGAATCACCTCTTAAATTTCGGTACGCGAGTTCTGGAACAGGCTGTATTTTTTCATTAAATCTATTAATTAAATTTTAATTAATTAATAAATCAACTAAACATAATTAAAATAAATAAGATTTTAAATATTTTATTGATCTTAAATCGATGTAGAAAGTTCAATACTACCTTAATGAGTATTTAAAAGTGATATTGAGGTCAAGGTATTTACCACAAACATTAAAACTAAAGAGTTGATCAACCTGACTGGATGCTTTAGAATAAAAGCAGGCGCCATATTGGGTTCCAAAATAACATCGGCACTTAGTGCTACTAAGAGTGCCGATGTATTGAAATCTTCGCCGAAAAGTCAAAATCTTTGATCACGTTTTTTTCACATTTCTCGTTTTAGACCATTCTGAGTCGAAATCAGTAAAAAAAAATTTGCGTCCGTCTGTCTGTCTGTCTGTCTGTCTGGGTGTAAACTCTCTAACTCCATTTCTACATGAGATATCGACTTGCGATTTTTTGCATATTGTTTCTTATCGTATTCCGAAGAGCTGATTAGATTTTAGGGGTAAACGATTGGGGGTAAGGGGGTAAAAATAGGATAAAACTCCTATTTTTAGCGTTTTTTGTTTATAATTAAGGCAATTATTATTGTATTTGGTTAATTTAGCACTTATATAAAAGATAATTTTAAATTGGTCAAAAAATGTTATAAACAACGTTTTCATAAAACGCACTGTTTTCGAAATATTGGCGTTTAAAGCAGTAAAAGGTTTTTTTAGCATATCTCACATATTTATAACCCGATTTCAAAAAATTATATTTTAAATAAAAGCTCTTTTTAAGCCCCTATAAAAAATGTTATATACAGTTTTTTGCTAGGGTGCTTGCAACGTTTCATCTAGTTTAACTTTCAATTTAGGCCTTTTTATCCTTTCATTACGATTTTTTAAAATTAGTTTTTTGTATAATTATGATCGTCATTCTTGGGTGAAAAAAAAAAGCCTTTAGAAAAATAAATGGAAAGAAACCATGGGTTTTTCACAAAAAAAAAACAGGAAACTCCAGAAAAGGAGACTTTCTTATCATTAATTTTAAATGGTTAAAAAAATATGTTCATCTAAATTGGCAAGCATAGGTTCCTGAGGTCGCTGATAAAAAATCCGTTAATAAAAGTTTTCCTACCCCAAACCGGGGGGCGAAAGTCCCAAATCTTTTAAATATGCATTTTTTTAATTGGTTTGGGAGTTTTGAGGTCGTTGACACTGAAACTGATAACAATTATTTATTCATTCTGGAAAACTGTCCATTTTTAATGTTACGCTTTCTTATAGTGAAGTTATAATATATAAAATAAAATAAGGGAAACATATAATCAGACTTCACAATTTTTTTTTTTTTTTTTTTTTATTAAATATTTGTGACTGCAGTTTCGTAAGCATAAAGCTACATCATCAGACTAAAAATTAAAGTAGTATTTTAGAAAAAGGATACATAAATAAATATTAAAGGTTTAAAAAACAATTCTTACCAATAAATAAATAAATAAGTTAAACAAATAAAAACTATAACATTGTAAGGTTAGGAATGACAATCACAGATTGAACCAAAAATAGATGTGCAACTTTATTGCGTGTATTATGAGTATCAGACAAGTGGCGCCACAACATGAAAAAATTGGCGGATTGAAAGAAAAATTCTGTTAGAGAACGGTAACTTTTCCATTCTTAATGCACCTAAAGGCAAATAAACAAAAGTACACTGAATATCAGGCATCATTATTTTTCTGCTGTCACTTAAAAATAAAATGTACGAAATTCGCTAACTTTCGCCAGCCTGGAGTGTGAACCAAGAACTTGATATTGGAAGAGTTGGGAATAATAAAGTTAGCAAACGTCATCTTTCACAATCACCCTTGAGCACCAAGAAACGAACTCGCAGTAAATATCAGACATCATTATTTTTGCTGTCACCCAAAATAAAGTGTCCGAAATTCGTCGATATTCGTCAACTTAAATGTAATAACTGAATACTGGGGAAAGAAGTATTTTAAATATCGGACATTATTATTTACGCTGCCACCTAAAACAAAGTGTCTGAAATTCGTTACTTCAAAACCCCATTGCCAGCTAAAACATGTTAAGTAAGGTGCTTCTTGGGAATGTTAACTGTTTATTTAAGATGCCGTCTGGGAACTTAGCTGAGTGAGAAATTATTTCCAACTCCTCCAAAACAGCCAACTTCGTACTATTATACTCTGTATGTAAAAACTTTATACATCTATCTTTGTCAGCGCGGTGATCGTCATCTATAAGGTGATTTAAGAAGTGTGAAAAATGGTTGTTGTCAAAATGTTCTTTGAGTCTTATTTTTTTGAAAGACCTTTCGGTTTTCCCAATGTAAAAACAATTGCAAGAATCACAAGAAAGTTTATAAATACCTGGTTTCGTCATTGGGTCCAGTGGATCTTTATTTCTTACGAAAAATGATTTGAGGTTATTGGTGCTGCTGAAGGCAGTAATTACGTTACATCCTTTTCGGATTGTGTTTGCAAGCTGTTGGCTTATGGGGCCTATATAAGGGATTGAAACATAAATGGGTGGGTTCTCATTAATTCGTTCTAGTGCTGTCATATTATTGGTTATCAGTTTGTGTTGTTTTTTGTTTAGGATTTTTTCTATAATATTAATGTTGTAACCATTTTTATGTGCAATCTGTTTTATAATGTCAATCTCTAAAGAAAAATTTTTCTTAGAAAGGGGTACGGTTAATGCTCGATGAACCATGCAATTGAAAGCACTCATTTTGTGTGAATGGGGGCTATTTGAATGGGAAGGGATGGCGTGATCTGATTATTTATTGTTAATCCACTTCCAATTTACCACTATTGGTAAATTTTAATCACAATTTTTAAATTTTTACATAAAGTAACATTTGTTTTTTTTTTGAGGTGCTGAATCCAATAAAAAAGTCTTCCTCCTACGTAATTTGTGCATGGTCCCTAATAAAAATACATGTTTTTGAAACTTTCTTTAATGAAAACTTATTTTCAATTTTTTTCTGCAGTAGTATTTGTAAGAATTCTCTTGAAGGGTATATGTAACAATGAACAATGTACAAAAGTGAAAAATATCGCTTAACACACTGTTTGTATACTTTTTGTGTAACATTTATATTTGCCATAGATAACGTGTAATCTTATCATTTTTATTAAAATTAGTTGGAAAAATATGAACAAATACACTTTTGTTGAGGTAGTCTCGTTTTATATAAAAATATCGAAAAATATAAATACTAGTATACTGTCAAAAAAAAATAATTAATACAAAAGCCTATCTCTTCACGTTTTGACTGCAAATGTCAATGTCGATTTAAAGTTTAATTTTTTACAAAATTTTGTGTTTGGGTTATTTTTTACCGTGTTAAAATTGTGGCTTGGTTATTTGCAGTGGAAAATAGAAGAAATGACTATAAAATATATTAGAATAATATTCTTTCTTAGAATTTTAAACATGGCGAAAACTGTAATGCCAATTCGAAACAAAAATCCCTAAATCAGTCATCAATTTAAATGTAAGTTTTTTTAAATTTTAGAGTAAAATAGAAAAAATTGTATAAAGCACTCATTTCATAACACGTTTTAAGCGCACTAGTACTTTAGAAAATTCACCGCAAGCGGCTCGTTTTCTAAACTTGTACTCGTGCGCTAAAAACGTATGTTATGAAACTAGTACTTTAATATACTATTAATATGGTCTGTTTCCTCAAGCAAGATAGTAAATTAAAAATCGCACAGTGAATATTTTCAAAACAGATTCGAATATTGGATGTGCGAATATATAGTTTATTTTATTAAACATAACTATATTCTATACATAAACATATACTATTCGATTTTAGATTTTAAGCTTTCACGGCCATTAAGATATAAAGAACTTTCACTTTCGGGTTTAGACCGTGTTAATGGATTTTCACTTTCCGACGTTTCGTCTCTTACTACTAGAGACATCCTCAGGGATTAATCTGAAACTAAGTTTCGAATCAACTTGTGTAACTATTTATGACGAGTTGTGGTTATTCACCCGTGACGAGGTTTTTCCTATCAAAGACTTCCATATTGCAGGTAAGTGGTAACCAGTGTCCCTATTGATATTGTTAGGATGCTTGATGATTTCTATAGATTCCTGTATCTTCCTTGGCAGAAAACAGAAAAATGCCAAGGAAGATACGGGAATCTATAGAAATCATCAAGCATCCTAACAATATCAATAGGGACACTGGTTACCACTTACCTGCAATATGGAAGTCTTTGATAGGAAAAACCTCGTCACGGGTGAATAACCACAACTCGTCATAAATAGTGACACAAGTTGATTCGAAACTTAGTTTCAGATTAATCCCTGAGGATGTCTCTAGTAGTAAGAGACGAAACGTCGGAAAGTGAAAATCCATTAACACGGTCTAAACCCGAAAGTGAAAGTTCTTTATATATACTATTCGAACCTGTTGTAAAAATATTTACTGTGCGTTTTTTAATTTACTATCTTGCTTGAAAAAACAGACCATATTGTCAAAATTTGTCATCTAATTAAAAATGTAAAAAATATATTAAAATTTATTAAATTGCCTATATCTCGGAAACTAATAGTCCTAAGATAAAAATGATCACATATGTTTTTGTAGGGAATTAAACATTATTTTCATTTATGCTACACGGAAAAAAAAATTATAGCTAGGAGCGCTATAACACACATACCAAGCAAATTATAATCGCTTATTATATAAATACAAGGCTTTCTCTTACAATTATGGCAGTCAGTGTAAAAATTTATATGAAATACTTTAATTGTTTAGTGAATAATAAAATATAACAAATAGTATGGCATTTATAGCTTAAATAGATTTAATTATTGTCCGTGCTAATAATTTTTATAATATAATAAAATTTCTGTAAATTTATAATAGTGCCTGTAATAAATATAATCGTGTCTGTAATATATATAATCGGGTCCAATTTATTTTTAACATTATTAGTTATTGTGTCCCTTATAATCTATAGCTTAAATCACTATAATTTGCCACTGTTACCAAATATCTTATAATGTATAGCGCAGAGCCCACTAATTTCTTTCCGTGTAAATAAATTATCCTACTATAAATAATAAGTGAAATATCGCTAAAAAATTTAATTTTTTTCCATTTTGACCCCGTTGCTCTAGGCTAATGTTAACCATATTTGATGTGACGCAAATAGAAAAGGCCATGAATTCTTTGGTGAAAGAATTTTTCAAATCGGACGTTCCGTTCGAAAGTTATACGGTTTACGTACAGCCAGACAGACATTTTTTTATCACCCACTTTTTTCACATTTTCTTGACGTTTCATGACATTCTTAACCCGAAAATTAAAAAAAAAAGAAATATTTTTGGGTCGATTTTAATAACGGATGTTTCCGTAATATTTTTGTTTTGTTACTACATTTTTTTTATAAAAAAAACAATTTTCCTAATTTTTACGGTTTGTTTTTTCATATTTAAAGGTGTAATAAGCGGGTACCATCAGTACTGCATAAATGGATCAATTGACCTATTTTAGCATATCTGACAAAAGCATTTCGAGGTGAACAATTTTCTCATATACACGCAGAAAAATAATGTGATCAAAACATTGTGATGTGATTTAGCAGTGGTTGCTAAAATATATTTCAGTACACACAGAGAAAAATATTTTACGGGTCCTTTTTGAAAACATTGAAATAAAGGCGTTTATTTAGTAAAAATAAAAACGGTTAAAATCGACTGAAAATAATTATTTATGGTACTAGTGGGTAAAGTAAGATATTGCCCATGAGAAAATTAACCTGCGAGGCGTCAGCCAAGCAGGTTAATTTTCGAGAGGGCAATATCGGTTTACCCATGAGTGCCATACAAGGTTTTATCCAATAAATAGCTTAGAAATTCATATTTTTATTAAAAATTTTAATGACATTTACAAGAAAATAATTTGACAAGTGACAGTTGAGTGGGTAAAATAAATAATTATCCACTCAATAAAGTAAAAGCCACGCGGGGGTTATTATTGAGTTTATCTTTTTAAAATAAAGCTGGTAATTGTCTCATTATCTGTATGTATTGGATAAATCAATTTTTTTTTTTGCATTTTCGGCTTAAGAATGTCATGAAACGTAGAGAAAATGTTAAAAAAATGGGTGTTAAAAAAATGGCTCTCTGTCTGTATGTAAACCTTATAACTTTTGAACGGTATCTTTGATTTGAAAAACTTTTTCAACAAACGATTCAGGGCCTTTTCTGTTTGGGTCACATCAAATATGGTTAACATTAGCATAGGGCAAGGAGGGCAAAATGGATAAACTATAATTTTTAGCGATATCTCACTTACTATTTATAGTAGGACCATTTTTTTTGCACAAATGAAAATAATGTTTAATTCTTTACAAAAACATGTGTAATCATTTATATAATAATAATAATAATAATAATAAAAAGACTTTATTTATAAAAAAATACATAACAAGCGGCGAAGTCTAGCTAGGCTACTCTTACTCAACCACAAGATATGTTTTACTACATTTTAAATATAGGATTGATTTTTATTTGAAACTAATACTAACTTACACCTAAGCATGGCGCAAAAATACTTTAACTTAAAATAAAATTAAATGATAATTATAATTATTAACCACAAATACACACACTCCTGCAACACACTTAAAAGACTATTGATTGTAGAAATTTAAAAATACAAAATACCTTATTGATTTTCAAAAAGAATTTGCTGAACTTTTGTTTTAAATGGGTTAATTTTAAGCAACTTAAATGACTCAGGCAACTTATTATATTCATTTATAGAATTATAACTGAAAGATCGTTTAAAAAAACTTTTACTGAAAGTAGGCATATTAAGTTTTACATTATTTCTTGTATTAATGGAATGAATTTGATTTCTAGTAACATATTTATTAGCAATAATTTGTACTGGGTTCGTTTGTAAGGATTTGTGAGTAAATACTAAAAGATGTAACTTACGCCTCTGTTCCATTTTTAGCCATTTTAACTGTGTTATTATAGGGGACATACGGTTGTACCTGTTGACCCCCTTGATAAACCTACAACAACTATTTTGCACTTTTTGAATTTTAAATTTACTGTTTTCATCAAGACAAGGACCATAAATAAAATCGCAATAATTGAAATGGGAAAGTACAAGAGATTCTGAAAGACTTTTCTTTAGATGTTCGGTAAGAATGTGTCTGTTGGAATAGAGCAGTTTTAAACTTGACATTGATTTTTTTATTAAACTATTAACGTGATCTACAAATCTTAATTCATTATCCACGAATAACCCTAAATTTTTTGCGACATTGGTTGAAGGCAGTCTAACACCATCGATCTCAATACTCATGTTATTCTCAAGAAATTTTATTGATTGCTTGTTACCAAAAAAAATAACATTACTTTTGGCTGCGTTTAATTTTAAATTATGATCGTTTGAAAGTTGAAATATTGTATTAAGATCGGAATTAATAAGACGAGTTGCTTCAATATATTCATTTTTTTTAAATTTTAAATATAGTTGAGTATCATCCGCAAAAATCACCGACAAGCAGTTTTTTACAGATGTAATTAAATCTGCCGTATATATACAAAAAAGAAGTGGTCCAAGGATACTTCCTTGCGGAACGCCTGAAAAGATCATCATCATCATCAATAGTTTGTTTGGGTCTTTAAGAGACAGGCGCAGCCTATGGCTCATTTATCTAAAAAAATATTTAATCTGAATTGAAAGTTGGGGCAGTGAGTCTATGCTCACTGATGCGAGTTGCATCTGTCATAATTTGGGGGGAGTGAGTCTCTGCTCACTGATGCGAGTTGCATCTGTCATAATTTGGCGCTGTGGAGTGGGTGGGAGGGGGATGGGGAGGGATGTGATAGGGAGAGGAGGGATGTGCGGGAGGAGTGGGACTATCTCACTGATGCTGGGAATGCATCTGTCCTGTATTAGTGGGTACCATTACTGGTTGAGGACGTTTTTGATCTTTTTGTGAGTGTTGTGTATTTCGTGATCGTAATCTAGAAAGTTTGAAATGAGGGGGTTTGGGTGATCTAAATTGTCTTGTATAAAAGACGTGCTAGCGGATGATTTCCGTTTTTAGGAGGGGCATTTCGAGATCTCTGTGTATCTGGTTGTTCCTCATGAACCAGGGGGCATCGAGGCATATTCTGAGTGCCTTGTTTTGGAAGGCCTGAAGTTTTGCTGAGAGCGCTTTGTTAAGGGTGATTTTATTCCAGGCTGGGGCTCCGTAAAGAAGTACCGGCTTTAGGGTTTGGTTGTAGAGAAGAAGTTTGTTTTTAATGGATAGGGGACTCTTTCTGCCTATTAAGGGGTAGAGTTTGGAGAGGCGGCAATTTGCTATTTGGAGGGTGTTTTTGACGTGCTGATCCCACGTCAAGTTTTTGGAGATTGTAATGCCGAGGTATTTGGCATGGTTTTCCCAGTTAATGGGGTGGCCATTTATCTGAATGGGTTGGGGTGGGCCTCTTCTAATCCTAGAGATTAGGATGCCTTTGGTTTTATTGGCGTTTACTTTGATTTTCCATTTGGAGAACCATTTGATTAGGGCATCCATTTGGCGCTGGAGGGCGATATGGATGCGCTGGGGGTTTCTGGCTTTTGCTAGGATACCGGTGTCATCGGCGAACAGGGCTAGTTCAGTTCCCTGTGTTTTTGGAATATCTGCCGTAAAGAGGTTGTACAGAAGGGGGGATAGTGGGGAACCTTGTGGACGCCAGCTCTGATGCGGCGGGTGTTGGACTTACAGTCGCCTATTTTTATCTGAAAATCTCTGCCTTTGAGGAAGGAGTATATGAGTTTGGTGATGCCTGGGGGGAGGCCGAGAAAGTGGAGTTTGGCTACAAGACCTTTGTGCCAAACCTTATCGAAGGCTTTTGCGATGTCCAGGAGGATCAGTCCCGCGGCTTCGCGCCTATTTAGTCCGTCCGTTACAGAGTCTACCAGGCGAGCTACCTGGTGGACTGTGGAGTGTCTGCTTCGGAAGCCGAATTGCTCATTTGGAAGGAGATTTAGTTCTTCAACTAGAGTTTGAAGTCTGGTTAGTATGACTTTCTCGGCTATTTTGCCTAGGGAGGAAAGGAGGCTTATGGGGCGGTAGCTTTCAGCAAAAGTTGGATTTTGTCCGGGTTTTTTGATTACTATTACGTCTGCGTTTTTCCAGGGCTTTGGAAAGTGGCGCAGTCTGAGCATTGCGTTAACAATGTTAACGATTTCCATAATGGTTTTCCGGGGGAGTATTTTAAGGATTTTATTCGGTATTTGATCGGGACCGGGGGCTTTCCTTTTTGGGAGATTTTTGATGATGCGTTTGATTTCCTCGGGGGATGTGGGGGTGATAATGTCGTTTTCGACTTGGTTAGTGACTCTATTATAGATGTGGTTTATGTCTTTTTCATGCATGAGTTGCTCGTAGTTCTCGTCGTCCGAGTCGGGCTCGGAGTCGGTCTCTGATTCGGAGTCGGAGTCGGGGGGGATTGGAGGGTTTGGTTGAAATTGTTTCCGCATTGCGTCAGCAAATGCTTCGGCTTTTTCGGGGGTGGAGTAGACGACTCCTCTTTCGCCGTGAATTGGGGGCATGCCTCGTTGGTGGTCGAGGGATAGGGTTTTGGCCATTCTCCAAAGTGATCTATCCTGGGGGTTGAGTGACTTTATTTTTCCCTCCCAGCGGGAATTTGCTAGTACGTTTAGTCGGTCTTTGACTTCCTGGGTAAGTCTGTTTGCTTCGCGTTTTATATGGGGGTCTTGGAGGGTGCGTGCACGACGAAGAAGTCGGTTTTTCTCTCTGATTAAGTCTTTGAGATCTCGGGGAAGGTCCTGTGGGTTTTGGATATCTACTTTTTTGATTAATTTGGCGCTGTCCATTGCGGATTTTATGGTATTGGTGAGTGTGGTTACTGCAATATCTAGTTCTTGGACGGAATTTATTGAATTGATTTTGGTGTTGCTTTCTAGGAGTTCGGAAATATAGGAGAAGTTGTAAACGGTTTTTTTGGTGTGATTTGCGGTTGGTATGCCTCCTGCCGTGATAATGATTGGAAGGTGGTCGGAGCTTAGTTCGTGTCTTAGTTCGATGTTAATGTTTAGTGTCGTGTTTTTATACAAAACGATGTCAAGGATATCAGGAAGGCCGTGGCCATAGTGGGTTGGGGAATCGGGTGCGGTAACCATTATATGGTTACGTTGTAATATTTCGTAAAGCCTACGGCCGTTGGCCGTAGTTGTTCTAGAGTGCCAAAGGGCGTGTTTGCAATTCAAGTCTCCGGCTAGGATTGTTGGATGATTGTCGTTAAAGTAGCCTTCGAAGTCGGCGGGTCTGACCTCCTTATTTGGGGGTTTGTAGAGGGACACGATCCTGAATTTGGAATTGTCGTGCATGTTGACGAATATGGAGGTAGTTTCGACTTGATCGCTTTGTGTGGGGGGCGCATGAAGAAGATCGTGAGATATGTGTTTTTTGATATAGATTGCTGTGCCTCCTTTGCGGTCCTGGAGTCTATCGTTACGGTAGCAGGAATAGTTGGGTATGGTACCCCTATGATGTGGTTTAAGACCAGTCTCTTGGATGAGGGCTATATCTATTTGATTTTCGTGTAGAAATTCTATGAGTTCCGGTTTTTTTGAATTGAGGCTATCAGCGTTCCAGGTGACTATTTTAAGGGCTCTGGGTTTTGTTTGTCTAGACATTTTGGGGGCCTAGATTGGGTAATTGAAGGGAGCCAAAAGCCTGCATGAAGCTGGCGAATTCTTGCATGAAGGTGTGGATTTTTGAAATTTGGGATTGATCAAAAATATTGGGGGGATTTGCACTGGGACCTGGGGCCGCCTTGGGTTGTTGTGGGGTGGCGGCGTTGGTTGCCTTTTGGGCGTAGGAGATGCCCGGGGTGAATTTTTGGGTTGGGGGTATGACCCTTGTACGGGTTGGAGCGATGTTTGATGGGTGTTTGGGGCATTTATGATAGTTTGCCGTGTGGGGGCCTAGGCAGTTGGCGCATTTTGCGTCCGTGTGACGGGGTTTTTCACACTTTGTTGTGTGGTGGTCTTGTGCGCATTTTACGCATTTGGCCGGGGCGTTGCAATTGGCCTGGGAGTGGCCGAAGAGTTGGCATTTGTGACATTGCCTGAATTTGGGTTTATAGGTCTGGCTTTCGACCTTTATGACTAGGTGTAGAAGCCTAGTCTCTTTAAATATGGGGTGCTGTTGTCCTGTCACCTTGGGGAGGATGACTAGGATCAGGGGCATGGGGGTCTTGTCTTTAGTACGCGTCATTCTCGAGACTGACGTGGGGAGGTAGCCACGCTCAATAAGAGCGGCTTGGACGTCTGCGACGTCTATCTGGGTGGGGATTCCCCGGATTACGGCGTGGATTGCCTTGTCCTCCGGGAGGGTAAAACTATGATACGGAATTTTTTCGGTGTCTAAGTGCCTAGTGACTTTGCGGAAGTCGTCACTGGTCTGGGTGCGAATTTGCACTCCTTCGGAGGTATTTTTCGCGTGGAGGATGTTTACTTTTTGGGAGTTGAAGTGGCGGGACAAGGCTAGCCATTTTTCAGGGGCTCGAATGATGATGGGGGGGATTTTGGGGGTTTTGTGGGCTTCCTGGTCGGGGGGGGTTCCTGGGCCAGTAGCTTGGGTTTTTGGGTTTACAGGGGCCGTAACGGGGGGTTGGGGCCCTGAGCCGGAGGGGTTAGCGACTTCTTCGGAGGCAGTCGCTTTGCCGGGGGTTTTTTGGGTCTTAGCGGGTTTTTCTTCTAGGTCTGAATTCAATTTGTGTTTCTGGCTCCTTCTGCGCCGGTTTAGGCGCTTGCGCGGGGAGGCAAGGGGGGATCGGACTGCGTCCGAATCGGTCTCTACTACGGACATGTCCGTTTCGAAATGATCGGGGGCATCGGAGAGCTCTTGAGTGGGGGTTTGGGTTTTTTGGGATAGGAGTGTCCCTATTTGAGAGGAGAGGCGGGAAATTTCCTCTCGGAGTCCATTGATGGTCTCATTTGCGGTGGCTAGTTGTGTCTGAAGGAATTCGAGCTGATTTTTATGTGATTCAGCCTGGGTTTTGTAGTGCTCTGCCTGGGCCTTGATTTGATCTTGCAAGTAATCTGACATTTGTTGGTTTGGGAAGTTTGCCATGGTGGCGTCGATATTTTCAGCCATAGTGGTTTTTGAATTTCGAAGGGAAAAATAGAAGTAGTGTTCTCGGGGGCCTGGGTGGCCCCGGGTGGGGGGGGGGGGTGTAGTGTTAAGCACTAATTGTTAGTGGTTGGGGTCTCAGGGAACCTTTAACACACCAAACCGCCAGCCTCAGCGGTTCGTGGGAATTGGCTTAAGTCCACAGTGTGAAAAGGGCTGCAGCACTTAGCAAGCAAGCTTACAAGTGAGCATATGTTAGTTAGAATAATTATATACCAAAATAATCTTACTCAATGGAAATCTGCTGGGCGACGTCTGACCTCTTCACTGTCACTCACTCGACTATATGTGTATTGCCTGAAAAGATATCTGTGAAGGAAGAAGAAGTATTATTAAATACAATTTTTTGTTTTCGATCTGAAAAATATGATTTAACTAATTCTAAAGACTCGTTGTCAAAACCGATGTATTCTAATTTGGCCAACAGAAGACCAGGATCGATGGTGTCAAATGCCTTACTGAAGTCAAGTAGAATCAATGCAGTAATAAACTCTTTATCACAGTTATTTATAATATCATCAGTTACAGATACAAGCGCAGTTGATGTGCTGTAACCTTTCCTAAAACCACATTGGTTAGGGGGAATGACATTGTGTAAATTGCAATGATTCAGTATTTGCTCAAAAATAATTTTTTCGAAGATCTTGGACATTGTAGGTAAAATACTTATTATTCGCAGTTCAGAAAAATTTTCAGGGTTAGTTTTTTTTGCCAAAGGTTTACCTATAGCACATTTCCACATTTTTGGAAAATAACGTCTTTCAATACAAGTGTTTATGATGTGTAAAATGTACTTATCAATAAACGGCGAACAAATTTTTAACATTTTTGCATTAATGCCATCAATCCCCACAGCATGAGTTTTAATATCGTTTAAATAACTATTTACCTTCTCCTCTGTACTTAAATTGAAATTAACATTACAATTGTTGTTAAGTTTTTTATTTTTATAATATTTAATTTTATTTTGGCAATTAGGTTTTTGTTGAAGAATTTGTGAAAAAAAATTATTTATTTCATTTACATTTGAGAGATGAAAAGGTATATCGTTATTTTTGGTACTTTTTACCCTTAAATTTTGTAAAGCAACCAAGTTTTTTTAGAATCATTATTAGACGCAGTTTGTTGTAAATGATTCTTTTTTTCTATTCTAACTAAACTAACACATTGATTGCGTAAACCTTTGTAATTATTCCAGTCTACGTCAGACTTGCTTAGTTTAAAAGTTTGCAAAGCATGATCACGGCGTTTCATAAATGCTTTAAGTTCAGGTGTTAACCATGGGGCTTTGGGCTTTGTAACTCGAATTGTTTTTAAAGGCGCATGAGTGTCAAATAAGATAGTAATAATTTCGTTAAACTTTTCAACTTTTTGGTCGATATCATGAATATACACAATGTCATTCCACGGCAAAGCATGTAAATCCCCTAAAAATAAATCAGAATTAAAATTTTTAAAACATCTGTAGGTTATAGATTTAGGTTCAGGCTTTTTACACTTAAAGTTTAGATTACAATAAACTAGTCTATGATCACTGATATTGTGCATAGGAATTGTGCCGCAAGATTTTACAATATCCGCATTTGAAATAAAAATAGGATCTATAAGCCTCTGAGTCTTACTGGTAATTCTGGTTGGTTCATTAAGTTATTGTTTGAAATTATATGATTCAAAACATTCTTCAACTAAGTTGTCTATCTCAAGAAAATTTGTGTTTAAATCACCTAAGCATATGACTTCATCAGCCTTATGGCTAAGATTAGATAACACACTTTCATAATCAGCAATAGCTGCCGCTCCCTTAACTTTGTGAGGCTTATAAAATGACAGAACCATTAACGACTTGTTTTTCAATTTAATTTTAAAAAATAAATGCTCAATATCACTTACCAATACAAAAGGAACTTCTTCGTATATTAAATTATTGCTAATATATGCCAACATACCTCTTGCTCTGCCTATGCCTATCGTCAACATCTCGGTTTGTTTGTAAACAAATAGTAGGTATATTCAGGCCTGAACAATAACAGTTACCAGTAACTGTTATTGTTGTCTCTGTTAGAACAAAGCTGTGCGAGTAAGACAGACTAATGTATATGTTGGCTACGTTTTTGTCAATTTTTTCAAATGAGAAGAGTTATTAGTTCGTTGATTTTTACATTCATTTAAAAGAATCCGATAAAGCGACAAAGAAAAAAGCAAATAGTCAAAAAATACAGGAAAAATTAAGTCAGTTTGATATCTTATTTTATAATGATCATTTTTCCACTCGTCTGAAAAAGGTACCAGTTTCATACTTTTTAACATGTTTTTAAAAAGTGCAAACAAAAACCGGCCATATCTTAAAACATCTAATTTGCACTAAGGATAACTTGTCTTAACAGGGCAGTACATCTACATCTTTTATTATTTTTGAGCAACTTGAACCAAATTTTATTATCGTAACTATAACATACTAGTATGAAGAACAGCATACTACACACATTTTATTAGTTAACTACGACAAACAATGACGTCACACTTACTATTCTTAGTAACCATGTACCCCTAGGTGGTTTGCTCGCATAGTAAGTATTTCTATCCTTTTCTATCATATTTCTGTCCTTTCCGAATCATATTTTTTCAACGAAGAAGAGGTTAGTGTTTTTGTGGAAGCCGGACTTATGTACAAGATTGTTTTGCCACTTTTGCCAGAATCTCGGCAAGAATTCTATTGATATTATTTTAAACAATCGTCAATTCGTGGATAATATAGATACGATAAACGAGTAAAATAAAAGTAAGTTATTTATAAGCTTTATGCAAAAATGTTCTTGCAAAGTTAGGACAAGCCTAATTTTTTCTTTGTAGACCTCGTTTTTGGTTCTCAATTTCAAATATCGCAAAATAAACTTTTTAACCTCGAAAAAGATTTTACTTTTACTTTACCAACTAACTATGACGTCATTTAAACAACACTGTTGAAGCCATACTAGTATGTTATAGTTAAGATAATAATAATTTGGGTTTGATGAGTAGGTATTATTATTATTACTAAAATAGTTTTCTATGTGTGACATAAATGTTTCGAGGTAAACAATTTAACCATATACACGCGCGTCGGTACTTCTTGACCTTTTCCCAAAATTAACCTTACTCAATTCGAATCAAGGCTACTTGGTTCAGTAGCGGTTGGCCGTTAACCTACATTTATTTATTAAAAAGTAAATGTTTTTCTACAAAAACTCATTATTTTAAAATATCATTATTTATTATAACAAACTGGTTATTTAACGTCCTATGTAATATACAGTAGTCGGCGTACACTCAGTTATGACTCATCAACGTTGAAAATAAACACAGAAACATAGGCTTACGGAATAATTTTGCTGAATTATGAGGCAAATTTTTATAAAGGTCACTAAATCGAAACATTTGACGACTGATTTGTTACACACAACAATATTGACTATACATATTAACTATACATATGTATATATATATATCGGTGTTTTTCAAAGAAAAAAACGATATTCAATTTTTATCTTTTAAGAATACGACAGTTTTTAATTTTTATTTATAGATAACTTTTTTCCCACCTTACTCATTTAAATGGTATCATTAAAAAAAATTAAGATAAAAAGAAATAAATATATTTAAAACCTCGCGTCAACGCTAGAGTCGACACGGCGCCTATGCGAGTACTGGAAATTCGCCGAGTACTGCTAATATAACCTCTGTTTGGTGTTTTTGATGCTGGTAAGAGGGCGTAACCCCCGCATTTGAACGGGGAAAATACAATTCTGACGAAAAATATACAGTAAAAGCTTTAAAAACCTAAAAAATCAGCCAATATTATACAAGACGTACACTTAGCTTCGTAAACGTCGGACGTATAAATAGCTTGTTGCAAGTAAAATAACAATCCGTGAAAAACTAAAATTAATAAAATATACCAAGTATAATCGCCTATTATACAGTGCGTGCATTAAGTCTGGAATCACCCGAATAACTTTTTAGTTACAAGTAAAATACAAAAATCCTCGGACAGTTCGATTTATATTTTTAATTCTGCAAATTTTGGTCTAAAAAAAGTTATCAAAATTGGCACCCCCTTGCACCCTCACCCCCCAACTTTTTTTTTCAAATAGCAACCTACCCCTTGTGATACATCATTGGAAAGGTAATTTAATAAGCTTTCCAACAGTGTATGATAAAGCCTAATTTGTTAAAGGGTCTATGAAAAAACGCATGTTTTATTTAAACATTGTTTGTGTGAAATATTACGCATAATATGGTAATTGTTGCCCTATTTCCTACTTGGCACCTTCCTGAGAATCTAAATAAGGTTATTTTAAACTTATTGTAATAATTTATACCCTGTTGGAAAATGAAATTTTTTTCTTTTTATTGACCAATTTTATGTTTACTATTTAATCGATTTTAATCCCGTTTTTTTACTGTCCACTATCAAAGAGCTGAAGGACATCAATTTGAACATTTATAGTGAACTAAAGTTATACTTTACATGTCTTTATAATAAACTAAATTGTGTATTTTATCATTAGCCCTTTACCAAATTAGGCTTTATTATACACCGTTGGAAAGCTTATTAAATTACCTTTCCAACGAAGTGTCACAACTGTTGGAAAATGAAATTTTTTTCTTTTTATTGACCAATTTTATGTTTACTATTTAATCGATTTTAATCCCGTTTTTTTACTGTCCACTATCAAAGAGCTGAAGGACATCAATTTGAACATTTATAGTGAACTAAAGTTATACTTTACATGTCTTTATAATAAACTAAATTGTGTATTTTATCATTAGCCCTTTACCAAATTAGGCTTTATTATACACCGTTGGAAAGCTTATTAAATTACCTTTCCAACGAAGTGTCACAACGGGTAGGTTGCTATTTGAAAAAAAAAAGTTGGGGGGTGAGGGTGCAAGGGGGTGCAAATTTTAATAACTTTTATTACACCATAATTTGCAAAATTAAAAATAAAAATCGACCTATCCGAGGGTTTTTGTGTTTTACTTGTAACTAAAAAGTTAATCGGGTGATTCCAGACTTAATGCACGCACTGTAGAATTATTAATTAACTTTCTATTTTTATCATAAAATTGATAGTATAGTAAACTTTGTTGGTTTTTATTGTATTTTTTAATGATCTATAGAACTATACTTGACATTATTATAATGGTACTCACGTTAAAAATTGAAGGTAACGTAATTTAGTTATATTGTGGCAATAATAATGGGTTACTTTGATGTTTTGTCAACAATGTTTTTTATAATAAATTATTAATAATAAAAATTTTATTAAGGGTCCTTTATAATAAAAAATAAATAAAAATATATATCTTATATACTCTCATACTCACAAAGAAGGGTATCGTTTTAAATAGGAGTTTTGGGCTAAATAAGAAAAATATGTTTTTGTTTAAAAAATTGCAAAATGATGAAAAGAAATGATAAAAAACTGTGTTGTTTGTTAATAAAGAACAAAATGAAAAAACAAATTAAAAACTCAGGAATTATTTGTTATCGTAAACCCGACAACATCGCATTATTCTTGCGCTAAATGTTATATCATATAGAAAAAAAGCAATATTTTTTGTTTGTCTTAAAACCAACATAAATACATTTAGGTAGAATGTATAATAAAAACACAACACAATATTAATTAAATATATCTATTTTTAAATAAGTATATTTAATTAATATTAAAAGTTAAAAGTCTATGTGTAACTTTTTCATAATCTAGTTTTGAATCATATCATGGAAATAAAGTAATTTAACATGTTGAAAGCCACATTAAATTACTTGTCTTGGGTAAGACTGTCCCAAGGAACTACATGCTTTGGGTTATCGCTGAAACATCTGGTTTGCTTACAGTGTTATTATAGTATAAATACCTCAAAAATAACTCCATAATCGTACTGAAACATAAGTAACTAGTCACATAAGTCCAGCCACATTGAATTACAGTATATTGAATCCGTGAAAACTAATAAAACACAACAAAATATTTTAATATTATAGACAAGAGCAGTGAACACAACACAGACCCTGTCCTTTGGCCCCACTGTAGTAGTTAACGTGCAAAGTTATTTTTATTTTGACGAGATGACATTTGACACTTGAAGAATCGTGCAATTTTGCTAAATCGTACATTGACAGATGACAAATTCTTAATTAAAATAATTAATTAAAGTATGTTCCGGGATGTAAAAAGGGCTGAAATTTTGGCTAAGTTTTTTTTTATGTATCTATAAGCATGTAAAGTCTTATCGTTGCAGGCGATTTAGCCCAAAATGCGATACCCTCAGTTCGCCTTTACAGATAACAGACCTAACAAATTATAACTTGGTCAAACCAAAGTTACTGACGAATGCAAAAATGTAAATATTGTCATTAAACAAATTCCTAATTCCTGATTCTTGATCCAAAAATTCTCAGTTATAATTATAATTAAAAATATTAATAGGGTTTTTTTTTATTGTGCAATTATAGAGTTACTTGAGCGCTTTTTTTTAACTGTTTGCTTTAAGGACTTAGTTTTTCATGATTAAAATTACGTAAAATGTCCTTATATTTTAAAATCAACTTTTAAATCAGTTGAGATAGCGACTTCAAATTTGAAAAACTTAAGTGAGACAACCCAAACTATTTTTTGTATCTATTTAATATTTTCAGCTCTTAAAATGGGGGTTGTGTGATACATCATTTTAAAGCTTATAAAATTCTCTATTTAACTATATATTTTTTAATTTTTTCAAACATTTTTTTGTGTTTAAAATAGGGTTAAAACTGGGAATTTTCGTCAAAATTTCTCTAAAAAAATCAAACAGTTTATTAAATGACTAATTTCATTATAAAAAAACGTAAATTATACTTTTAAACTAATTTTAGTCAATATAAATAAAAATTTACAAAAAAAAATTTAAAAAAGAATTTTTTAGCACAAAAAATTGAAAAATCAAAACCCTAAAAAGATTAAAAAAATAAATAAAAAATAAACAATTTTATTTGCTTTAAAATGATGTATCACACGACCCCCCTTTCCATTAAAAAAAGCCATGCCCCCTGCCCACATTTTAAGAGCTGAAAGTATTAAATATATGCTAAAAGATAGTTTAAGTTGTCTTATTTAAAATTTCCAAATTTGAAGTCGATATCTCAAAAGTTAAGAGGGGGTGGTGACTTTTGTTTCGCACTGTATATTACTGTATTTATTTGTCACCTATTAATAAAATAAAGAAATAAATTTCTTTTTGCACGACCAAGACTAAAACTTAATTTTACGCTTTCATTTTCGGGACTAAACTTGCCGTTTTTGCCCCAAGGGAATAAAAATCACGGCAACCTTGATACTATTAAAATATTATTCTTAATATATGCTTTACTGGTACAAAAATTAGGTTTGGTGAAGTTTTGTAATAAATTAGCGAATCAAAAAAAATATATTTGATTTAAAAAAAAATATCATTGTTTAAATTACATAAAATCTATCGTCTTCGTCCATTTTTTCGAACTGACTTTTGTGTCAACCGCATTAAAAAACAATTGAAATCGCGATACCGTTAAACTGACTTTTCGCAATTCAAAGGCATCTTGATTAAATGCACCCGATTTTAGATCCATGGTTTTTAATTTTAATTTTTTCTACCTACCTAAATTATGTTTGGTCGTTCAAAAAATAGTGTATATACCTCAGGACTAAACGTGGCTGTTTTAGTCCCTTGGTGTATAAATAACTATTATTTTTTTTCTATTGTATTAATTTTTCTTTTCTTCTTTGTTACAGAAACTAAAGGATTATAATTTCAAGACTGTGTAAAAGTAAGTACACAATAATAGGACATAAAAGATAAGGATAAGGCTTGTTTAATTAAAAGAAAAAGGATTATTTAAAGATACATTATAAACCTAAAGTCCTACATTTCTATTTCTAGAAGTTTATAATAACCAATTAATTAAACTGATAATGGTCCCAGACAGCACATAATAACTGGTAGAAATCCCATGGATATCCAAATGTCCGCCTATGTCCAGGATATCCATTGGACATTTATTTTTTAACCTCCCTAAAGTATATCCATGATGGGACTCTAATGGATATCCAGTGGATATACTTTGGGGAGGTTAAAAAATACATGCCCACTGGATATCTCGTGGATATGCAGTGGATATCCTGGACATAGGCGGACATTTGGATATCCATGGGATATCTACTGTCAATCCAGGCTATCCACTGGATATACTGGATATCCAGTGGATATCCTGGACATATGCGGATATTTGGGTATGCATGGGATATCTACTGTCAGTCCAGGCTATCCACTGGATATACTATATATCAAGTTTATCCAGTGGATAGCCTGGATATCCAAAACTCCGTCTATGTCCAGGATATCCACTGGATATCCACGAGATATCCATTGGACATTTATTTTTTAACGTCCCTAAAGTATATCCATGATGGATCTCTAATGGATATCCAGTGGATATACTTTAGGGAATTTAAAAAATACATGTCCACTGGATATCTCGTGGATATCCAGTGGATATCCAGTGGATATCCTGGACATAGGCGGACATTTGGATATCCATGGGATATCTACTGTCAATCCAGGCTATACACTGGATATACTGGATATCCAGTGGATATCCTGGACATATGCGGATATTTGGATATGCATGGGATATCTACTGTCAAACCAGGCTATCCACTGGATATACTATATATATCCAGTTTATCCAGTGGATAGCCTGGATATCCACTGGATATCCACGAGATATCCATTGGACATTTATTTTTTAACCTCCCTAAAGTAAATCCATGATGGATCTCTAATGGATATCCAGTGGATATACTTTAGGGAATTTAAAAAATACATGTCCACTGGATATCTCGTGGATATCTAGTGGATGACCTGGATAAAGGCGGACATTTGGATATCCATGGGATATCTACTGTCAATCCAGGCTATCCACTTGATATACTGGATATCCAGAAAGTATATCCCCTGGATATCTACTAGTTATTATGTGCTGTCTGGGGTACGGTTCCACAGTACGTTTCCCGAAAATGTACCGAAAAATTAAGATATATACTAGGGTGCTTTTTTTTTCGACTATTTTTTTTTCGGTCCCATCACAAAATTTTGTTGGAAGTACCCTAAAAAAAATCCCTCAAAATTTTAGCCCTTAATATTAATATTAAGTAGTGGACCATGGCATGTAAAGATTTCCCATTGAAAATACACGTAAACTATGATTTTTTTTCTTTAAATTTCTATAGCTTAGCGGCATTCTATGGCATCGCTTCGACCATAGACAGGTATTTCGCAAAATTGAATGCTCTACAAAAGTGCCCATTGCGGCATAATCATAACTTGTACTGGTGAGGTAGTTTGGGCCACCAAACCCAATTTTTTCATAAAATTTACGTTTTTCTGTCTTTATCTCGTAATTGACAAGAGCTACAAAAAATATTTAAGTAACAAACTTGTAGGAAATTTAATTTTCTACAAAAATAGTCCTTGGCACTAAATCGCTAACATCAATATTTCTTGAGATATTAAATTCTAAAGTTTTTGTTATATCAAATTATTATCGAGTATCACGTCAAATTATAAAAAATCGTTATTTCATTATACATCACTACGTTTTTAACTAATTACTTTTTTTTTAATGGGAGGCTAAAAAAATATAAAAAATCTAAAATATGTCAGTATTAATTGAAAAAAAATGTTACATTCATAGATAGATTGATAGGTTAGAAATTTTTGTAATTTATAAAATATTTGCTTAAGTTAAAATATGTCCAAACCTATCAATCTATCTATTTTTTTTTTTTCAATTATTACTGACATATCTTAGATTTTTTATATTTGTTTACCCTCTCATTAAAAAAAAAGTAATTAGTTAAAAACGTAGTGATGTATAATGAAATAACAATTTTTTATAATTTGACGTGATACTCGATAATAATTTGAAATAACAAAAACTTTAGAATTTAATATCTCAAGCAATATTTATGTTACAGATTTAGTGCCAAGGACCATTTTTGTAGAAAATTAAATTTCCTACAAGTTTGTCATTTGAATATTTTTTGTAGCTCTTGTCAATTACGAGATAAGGACAGAAAAACGTAAATTTTATGAAAAAATTGGGTTTGGTGGCCCAAACTACCTCACCAGTACAAGTTATGATTATGCCGCAATGGGCACTTTTGTAGAGCGTGACCGAAAAAACAAAAATAGTCGAAAAAAAAGCACCCTAATATACATACATACACATTACCCCCCTTTCTTGGTCAGTCGGGTAAAAACAACAAAATCATCTCATTGTAAGTTTAACCTACATACAAAATTATTCTGCTCACTCGTTACGAAAATTATTTTTAACTTGACGAAAGTGAGTCTGTAGTGCGCATCCTGTATGCAGTCTAAATTACTTAATTGACGATAATTACTAAAACGCTACTTCCAATAAAAACTACTTAAGTCAACACACGTTTTTTCGTAATAAAACACGAACAATGAGAAAATAAGTTTATCCAACACTTGTTAATTATTAGGCGTTTTTGAATAAATCACCCGTCAGATAATAATAAAAAATACTTTTTTCTTCAAGCATACTTAAATGTTCATATTTTATAACTGAACACACTAGTTAGAAGTGATCTATTTTTTTACAGTAAAAAAATGAGTTCATTGTTGTACGCCGTAAAAAAAAATAGTTAGCAAAACCACCACTGGCGGCAGCACTCTTTGACTTTGATGACAGCCATACTTCAAACTTGTTTGTTTATTATGTAAACAGGTGGTTGACTCCTGTGCAAAACCCTTGTCTGAAATTGATTAAAAATGATTGAAGAAGAATATATGGTTTATACACACACATCTTTCCGAAATTGCAAATTCTACATTAGACAGTTACCATCAAAACCGCGAAAAATGTACGATTTAGTCTACGAAAAAAATTTAAAATGAGCTAAGGGAAGTTTAAGTTTATTTCGAAAGAGTTTTATTGGCATATTTTAATAAAAGAACATACTTTATTACTGAATAAATTAAAATCAAAAATTAATATTTAAAATATATATATATAGGATGCTTGAAGAAAAAATAGTATGTTTCACTCAGAGGAAAAGTGCTTTTTTTTACTCGTCTGTTGTTTCTATAGACTAGTAAAAGAAAGCTTCACTTTAACTCTTAGTAAAACAATATACTATTGCTGACAAAAGAATACTTTGCCCTACTGTTTATTTAAAAATAACTTTTTTATATTGAAAAATTTTCAAAAAAAAAAATAAAAAAATTTATAACTCTTTTTTATTTTTTCGAAAAACGAAAAAATGTAGAAAAAAAAATAAAAATAATTGTTTTTGCCCCCCTTGACCCCTTACCCCACCCCTTTTATCAAAAACAAATTAGTATTCTTTTGTTAGCAGCAGTAACATTAAAAAACAACATCTGGGAAAGATACCGCAGTGTTGGATAAAATTTTGTACGAAACATGTGAGTTAAGTCACCCCTATGCCACAAGAGCCCCTTAAGCTATTTTTTCCACTAGTTACGTAATTAACTAAATATCAATATTATTATACTGCCCTACTACCCTAAAAAGCAGTAACTCCATATTTAATAAAACTGAGATAATGACAAAAACAGTCAATCGTCTTAGCCACTCCCTTGTGTTATAGCTAGAATCGAGAAAGTGGGTGTATAACTTTAGGTTTAAAGTACCTTTATTATAACACAAGTACGCAATCATTAATTATTTATTTTAATAAAAAAATGGCACTTACTGCTTTTTAGTTTAGTATCTCGTAGTCAAAATTTTTAGGAATGCTAAACTAAACAGCAGTATGTGACAAGATAAAGAGAAAACAACTCAAAAATAAAAAAATATATTTTTAAATTTCTTTTTAAAAATAAATTTTACTTTTCCCAAGGAAAGTCTGAAAAATTTGCTTTTTTTCACGTTTGTCAACGTTTTATATCCAAAAAAACATGATTTCCGTCAAAAAAAATCTGTGTCTCGGTCTGTCTGTCTGTCGATCTGTCTCTGTATCCTTCTGTCCAAAAATTTGTGACCACGATAACTCGACAACGCTTTGAGCTAAAGACTTTAAATTTAATTATCCAAAGTTTTGGGCTGGGATTGTTTTTGATAAAATTCGGTGTAGGGAGTAAAACAGGGTAAAAACAAGTTTTTTTCAAAAACATTTAAACATTTTTATTTTTTATTTTTAGTTTTTAAAAAAAAATAAACTTTTTTTGAAAAAATTAAAATTTTTAATTTTTTTTGAAAAAATGAAAAAAACAAATTTAAAAAAAAAAAATTCAAAAAAATATTTTTATTTTTTTTTATTTCCCAAAATAATTGTTTTAATGGACAAAGGCTTACAGGAAAAAGTATTATTTTGTTGGCAACAGTTTTTTTTTTGGCTATTTCCGTCATACCAAAGCTTTAATAATGCAAAAAGAAACTGTTTTATTAATGCTTTAAATTCTAATTTTATTTTAATATATTAGGTAATAAAAAACTGTTTGTCCGATATGCCACTAATATTTTCTTTCATAATAAAAAACTTATTTGGAGTTACTGCTTTTTAGCTTAGTAACAATCCCTTATTTTGGAGATACTGCAATTTTCATATGTTTATAACTGCATAAATAAAACTATTTACTCAAATTTGATTGGTTTAATAAATAGCCCATGGAAATGCACAGTAAGGTTAATTAAAAATCCACCAAAATTGGAGTTACGGCTTTCTAGCCTAGTAGGGCAGTAGAGGAAATGCGCCTAATTTCGGATGGTTTCCAAATTTCGGATAGTAGTGTATTTAAGATCCTGTCTGCAAAGGTAAACAGAAACCTACTTTTATGTGAAGCCAAAAGTCAAACTAAATCCGTCCTGTAATATGATAACGGTAGAGCTTCTCCCCTTTAAATGGCAGCACAAATCGTTTATATTGCAAATGGCAGTTTTGTGCTCAGTTGCATTATTATGCTTGTTTATTTTATAAATAATCGTTATAAAAGTTCGTGATTCTGTCTTGGGTAAGTTATGATGTTAGTTAAGTTGATCCACTATTCATAATTAAGCAATTTGAAAACGTAAACATTCTACAAATTTCTAATCTAAAAAGCAGAAAGTTGCCTAATTTCGGATAGACCATTTTTGTGCATTTGATTTCCAATTTCGGATATCCGCAAGGTAATTATTATTCAGGATAACCAACCATTAATTATTTTTTTTATAATGATACAACAAACTAAGATAAACAATTTTGAAAAAACGAAAATTACCTAAGATACTAAGATATTCGAAATTGGGAATCTAAAATTATAGTTCCTATAGTATTTCGTAGAAAATCGCTTAATGATTAAATTACGTCTTAAATGTGAAGGAATAACAAGAAACATAAGCAATGGGATCCAGATCTACTCTTGAAAAATTTTTTTCGGATATGTCCGAAATTAGGAGCCCTTTTTCAAATACACAAAAATGCGCTGATTTTTTTTAACCGTGTTTTTTGGAAAAAATAAACTGTAATAAAATTGCTTTTATAATAAATCATGGTTCGCTATAATAAGTTGTATCTGGTTATATAAAAAAAATATCAAAAAGTAATACCGAGTATTAAATATTGAATACATTCATACTTTCCTCTATAGTAGGCAGGATAAAATAAAAATATCGATAAAAATAGATATCTTAATAGTATCTGTCTATTTAGAAAAATAACAAAATGATGTTAATGAGATTTTTAAATGCGCATTAGTAAGTTACACATGTGTATTTTTAGACTTTTTTTAATTGTGAAGTATTGTAATTTAATGTAGATCACTAGATATACATGTATATGTATGTTTATGGATATACAGGATCATTTTTAAATAAATACATAAAAAAATATGAAAAAAGTTATTTTAAACATATGTTCAAAAACCGCTTGTAAGGATCTTTTCCTACGACCCCTTATGAAAATGAGATTTAATATATTCTTTTGTTCTTTAGAAAACGCCTTATATCACACTAGTTTGATATTTTCATATCACCCTAGTGTGATATTTATGTAGGGGGGGTTGCCTTATTTCACGCAGAGGAAAGTCGCCTAATTTCGGATACCATTTACAATGTATTCAATATTTAATACTCGGTATTACTTTTTGATATTTTTTTTATATAACCAGATACAACTTATTATAGCGAACCATGATTTATTATAAAAGCTATTTTATTACAGTTTATTTTTTCCAAAAAACACGGTTAAAAAAAATCAGCGCATTTTTGTGCATTTGAAAAAGGGCTCCTAATTTCGGACATATCCGAAAAATTTTTTTCAAGATAGATCTGGATCCCATTGCTTATGTTTCTTGTTATTCCTTCACATTTAAGAAGTAAATTAATCATTAAGCGATTTTCTACGAAATACTATAGGAACTATAACTTTAGATTCCCAATTTCGAATATCTTAGTATCTTAGGTAATTTTTGTTTTTTCAAAATTGTTTATCTTAGTTTGTTGTATCATTATAAAAATAATAATTCGACACTTCCATGCAACAAGGATGTAACTCAAGTTAGACCTATTTTGAGTTATACTCATAGGTAAACGCCTTGAAAAAAGACACACATGGTGGTACTACTCAGATTTCTCCACAGGCCATTTTAACCAAAAGTTTACCTAAAAAAACTAAAGTAAGAAATTCTAATGTTGAATATTATCAGAAACAAACAATAAATAAACAATAAATACTTATAGGGTTAAATAGAGAATGTTATAAGCTTTTAAATGATGTGTCACATGGCTTTCTTTTCCACTTCAATCATTTCCCCACCCTTAAATAAGAAAAAAAAATATTTTAAAAATTTAGCTGTCGTGAAAAATGACAATATATGAGTTACGGCTTTGTTGCTTGGGGGTATCGAATTAATGGTTGGTTATCCTGAATAATAATTACCTTGCGGATATCCGAAATTGGGAATCAAATGCACAAAAATGGTGTATCCGAAATTAGGCAACTTTCTGCTTTTTAGATTAGAAATTTGTAGAATGTTTACGTTTTCAAATTGCTTAATTATGAATAGTGGATCAACTTAACTAACATCATAACTTACCCAAGACAGAATCAGGAACTTTTATAACGATTATTCATAAAATAAACAAGCATAATAATGCAACTGAGCACAAAACTGCCATTTGCAATATAAACGATTTGGGCTGCCATTTAAAGGGGAGAAGCTCTACCGTTATCATATTACAGGACGGATTTAGTTTGACTTTTGGCTTCACATAAAAGTAGGTTTCTGTTTACCTTTGCAGACAGGATCTTAAATACACTACTATCCGAAATTTGGAAACCATCCGAAATTAGGCGCATTTCCTCTATGTAGGTTTGCCTTAATTTACGTTGTAGATTCTACGAATTTAGCTAACCTCATTTTATATGCCATTTTCCACCTTTCATCACAATATTTCTGTTTTTCATGTCAAAAATAGAAACTATAGTTATAGCCTTACTAGTTTGACCAAGATATAACTTGGAATGTTTTATTTATGTCTAGATTTTATAAAAATTACTTAATTTTTGATTACCTTATATTTCATAAAAAACAACAAAATACACGGTCTTTTTCTTATGAAATCGTAAAACAGTACAATTTTACTGTTTTATGGGAACATATCTAAAGAAATCTAATTTAATTAGCAAACTATCAATGTTGCCTTGATTTACACAAGAGGCTTGCCTTATAGGCAACTCACTAAACAGCTAGGTACTATAATTATATATTGTATTTTAAATTTAAATACCAAGAAAACTAATAGTAGAAAAAAATCATATTTTCTGTTTAACATACATAAATTTGTATGCTATTTTTTACTTTGTATGCTTTGCTTTTCTCAAAAATTTCAAAACCAAGTATTAAAAACTATAGAAAATATTAAATTAAGAAAATTTATATTTCAGGATCGTAGGAAAAATAGTGTACATAACTCGTTGGAAAGTGTATTTCATACACTCGTGGCGTTTCCTCACTCGCCTAACGGCTCGTTCGTAAGCCTTCCCACTCGCGTGAAATATGTCACTTTCCACACTAGTTATGTAATATACTAATTTAATAATAACTCAGGAACCCTGTGAACTATATCACTTTATGCTACAAAAAGCTAGGGGCAAAGAAGTGATTAAAAAAGAATTATGTACAGTGCGATTATAAAGTGCCGAACAGTTTGAAAAGAAAATACTCTTCGTTTAAAGCCACACCTCTGTTAGAGTTGTACGCGACAAGCCCATGTGATTGCTACGTACAACAGCTCGGTGCCCAGTAAAACGCACAGCTTTCTTGCATTTTACTCATCGCTAATGGCAGTTTTGCATTAAAAAGTGTTCGGCACTTAATAATCGCACGGTATATGTGTATGTAGTTTAAATCGTATAATAAAATGGATCATAACCAGTTACCCCCATAAAGGGATTGCGCTCATTTTGATTGTTTTGAATAGGAAAGTTTAACACCTCCATTGATATATGATGAGTGCAACTAACATAAGGGCCTAGCCCTCATATTTTTGCGAAATACGGTTTGGACTTGAAACGGGTACTACTTAACGTACTTTATCGCTATAGTTAATAAAAGTTCCTAATATGGCAAAAAAATGCATTCGAAAATAAGGTTAGGGGTGAAAATTTTGATAATTTGTTTTTTGCCCCACCCAAATATTTGACTATTCTTATTAAAAAAGGCTTATGAACCTATTTAAGACTACACTGTAAATGTTTGGGTTTTATTATACATAATTTCATTTAATTTCTTTACTTAGTTATAATTCAAAAATAATATTTTGTTTTAAATTAATTGTATTTTTGTAAGTAATGCGCTGAAAACCTCCTAGCTTTTCTGCGCGAGTTCGGGTAGGTTGCCTTCCGCAAGCAGTAGGAATTTGACTCTCGAGAACGATCGATGCGTGTCAATAAAAATATACTCAAATCCGCTGACGAATATACCACGCGCCGGGCATTTCGTTAGAATTTACCATATTTTACGGCTGCAAACTATAGAAATAAGTTCCATATACACATATGTATTTAAATAATTAGTAGTGTATAGCTACACTGGTCAAACAAACTTTAATTCGCGTACATCAGTTTCCAATTATGTGGTGTCTCCTGTGAAGAAATGGCGGTCATGACCTGTCGTGCTGAATGCTGAAACTAAGGTAAGATTACCATATATATTATTGGAACTGTCGTTTTGTCTTTAATATTCTTTTCAATCATTAATACCTATTCGCAGTCCACTTAATTAATATCATAAAGGCGATGTTACGGAGGCAATCCCATATCACCGAATGGGACCTTTCGACGTCACACAACAGTAAATGAAAATAGATTAATTTTACAGCAAATAAAGTAGGTCATATGTTACCAGGAAAGAAAGTGGTAAATCTAAATCAGTACTGTAAATTCGCTGTTCTGTAAAAATGTGAATTTTTATCTGTGATTTCACAGTAATTTAAGCAGCGAATTTAATGAGTATTTCAAGCAGTATTACGGTCTCTTTTAATTTTCGGGACTGTTTTTGGACCACATGCATGAATTTTAATGCAAAATTATTTTACCGACAGGAAAAGAGCTGATATTTTACTAAACCAAGTTTGAGGTTAATTTAACTCGGCGTCTGACACGTGGGGTGTCACAAACCCCAGAGTCCAAATATTACTCCGTAACTATTTTATTTTCGCGCCAAGCGAAGACAGCGCCTCAGTACCTTTCAATCGCTTTTTACTTTGCACAGTGTAGCATGAACGGCAGTATGAATATTGAAGCATTAGAGGCCACGTCCTTTTGAAGTCGTCTGGGGTTTCTGACACCCCACGTGTCATAATAAGTAACATTTATTTTCCTACAACCTAGCTAGTAGTTAGTGCCTATTTTCCACCCATTGCCTATGACAATGGCTGAAAAGTGAAAATTAGTTGATTTTACATCTGCTGTCAGAAAATGAGTAAACGTGAAACACATAACCTTAAATTGACAAATTAATATTTTAAGACAATTTTTGCGTCTTTTGGATGTTTAGGTCGTAGAAAAAATAGTATACGGACCTCGACGCAAACTATTTCGGTGGACTTCGAGAGATTTTTTACTCGGCTGCGCCTCATAAAAAAATAAGCACTCTCTTGCACTGAAAACTAGGTTCGCGTACTCGGTGCGTAATATACTATTATCTTCCTGTTTCTCCTGTATTTTTCAGTCATATTACGATTACTTAAAGTAATTTATTTTGAACCCTACCTATAATATTTAAAAGTTTATAATTTATGTTATTCATGTAGATCTTTGTTTGGCAATTTTAAACGTTATTTTTTTTAGTTAATAGGAAACAAAAAGGTTTCCTATTTTTTGTTTTTTAAATTTGATTTATTTTTGTTAACCGATTAAAAATAAATATATATATGTATTTAAGATTTTTAAAATTATTTTTAGGTTAATATATTGTATAACTCAAATATTTTACTACATTTTATATAAAATTTATTAAATAAAGCAAAAACGGTCCCATTTATTGTTGGGGTTTATTATACCCCACCTGTCGTTACTTGTAAAACTAATCCACCTGTCAGACGCCGGGTTAATAAATATTGTAAATTCACATTTCAAATGGTGAATTTGCTTTAATTATTACAGTTAATACTATTGAAAGATTGACGGACAAATTTAGAGTGTAGCAAAGAGAAGATTTTATTCAAAAACAACCTTATAAGAAATGTGTGGGTTAGGCCCTTTTCATAATTAAGGGCATTGGTTAGGCCCTTATTTCAATTTTTTTTGTTGAAATCTACACAAAACGATGTAAAAAATCAAACACTATTAAAATATAATTATTATTAAGTATAAATATCATTAGAAAAAAATTAATCACAATTTTGCTTCTCCTGTAAAATAATAATTTTGTGGGTTAGGCCCTTATGTTAGCTGCCCTCTTCATATATGCCTGGGACGGTTTCCAATATTTAACATTACATTACATTACATTTTGTTTAACCTCGTACTATTCTACTTAATTAAGCATCCCCTACTTCGAGGACTTGTGTGGGCTAGTAGTAGAGTGAACCACCGGCTTTAATTGATTTTTGAACCAATTTATAGGGAGTGTCCGCTTCACTTACGCCTTTGCCAAATTTAAATTATTAATTAACTGAAAAAGGCAAATCGGCGCCGGTGAGAATCGAACTCACGCTATTTGTGTAGTAAACTCGCCAAGTATGATGCGGTAGTCCACTACACCAATCCTCCCATAAACATTGCATTGACTGTCTTGTATATTCGGTCTACGGTCGTAGCTCCTTTAGAGCTTTTTGGACATATGATAATGAAAACTTTTTTTCATATTTTTTTGATGTAGAATCCCCCTTCTTAAATCATGCTTAAATAAAATAACGCGTCTTTGAAATTGTGCTACAGCGCATTAAATTTTTTTCTTGTTTTACGTCATATTATTTAGGACATGGGAAACGTTCAAGTATTACGTAACGCAAATTTTTATCATTTTGGACCCCCACCCCCCCCCTTTAACGCTATTTTCCTATACCATTAACATTAACACTCCAAAGTGTTACGTAATACTTGAACGTTCCCATGTCAGATTGTAGCGAAAGGGGTTCCCGTCCTGAAAGGGTTAATCCCTAAACCAGAATCACGAATTTTACGTTGCAATTTATTAATTCGGCCTTCAAAAGGATCTAGATGACTTTTAATTAGTGTTAATTAGACATCGTATTTTAGGGAGTCTTGACGTCAGAATGCATAGCCGGGTACAATAACTTAACAAAATCATATTAATTTTATAAAAATGTTTAATATGTTGCCAAACTACTACATTACCAAAGAAAATTATATAAATATTATGAAAAACCTCTAACGTTTTATTTAAGTAAACGAAAATTTAAAAAAATAACAATTCTGAAAATTACGATTTAGTTGGGCTCTTTAATAATCCAAATTTAATTTTATAGTATTGTGGCATGGTGGCTGGGTATTACTTTTACCAAGTAAAAAAAAATCTGCCTGTCACTTGTGATTAAAATTAATTTAATGTTTTTTACTTACTTTAAATATTTAATTGTCCTTGCTCCTCATCTTCTTTATGGGTTTTTGTATTCACATGTCTTAAAATATTAGTTTTTCTTTCCCAGGTTAATTCTTTTTTACAAAATGTGCAGTGTAAAATATTGCCGTCGAACTCTAGTTCTGGATGATCTTCAATTCATGATTTAACCGTAGTAAGTATGGATTTTACGAACATTTTATTAAGGGATTTAACTAATAAAATGAACGGTGACAAATGAATATTAGATTAGGCCCAAACGAAAAAGTTAGAACAAAAAAAAGAAATTAATTCTCATTGCTAATTCAAACGACATGATTCAATGAAAACCTTGTTTCCGCATGCGCGTGATTCTAACCAATAAAATAACGTACATGTGATATGCTTGATCTCACATCCTACTTATTTCGTCGCACGCATACGGAAACAAGTTTAGAGCTTTTAGATCTCTGCAGAGTACATGTTTATAACGATTTTATATAGATTTCACCTTCCAGTCACCTCTTCACAAATTGAATAAAACAAAAACATTTCGTCGGTAGTGTGTTTTTTCTACAAACACTATAAGTTTTAGTTGTGTAATTTATTATTTTATTTATAATATGAAAAAAAAAAAAAGGATTTGAGTAAAAATAATAATTTTGAAGAAATTTTTAAAAACATTTTTCACAAGTTATAAACGTCACAGCTTACGTTATGGAGAATAGAAAAGGATTGGCCAGGTAGATTTTTTTTTAACTTGATAAAAGTAATACCCAGCCACCATGTTACAATACTATTAAATAAAATTTGGATGATGTAAAAGGCTAACTAATTCATAATTTTCGGATCTGTTATGTTTTTTTTTTTAATTTTTTCTTTCTTAAATAAAAACGCTAGGGGATTTTCATAATATTTATATACTTTTCTTTGTAAATGTAGTAGTTTGATAGGTTATAAAACATTTTTATAAAATTATTATTTTATTGTACCCGGCTATGGATTTTGACGTCACGACTCGGTGAAATCCGATCTCTAGTGTTAATCAAAATTAAAACTGGACAAGGACAAAATTGGGACGAACTGTCTGCAAAAAGAATAAAATTTAGCGAATACCAAAGAACTTTTACCTAAAGAAGTAATTTCAGACTAATGTTTATGAATGTGTCATCTTTTTGTTTGTTTAATTACTAACAGAAACGCGATCAGCTTTGTGGTGTAAAATGTAGATGTCGCTAGTCGACTTTCAGGCTACCTAGTAGCGATGTTGCGTAGTTTCCACCTTATCATGAATTCAAATCATTATACTTAAATTAAAAATGTAAAAAACTTTATTGTGTTTACTATAATTATGTTTAATAATATAGTATATTTAAATCTATTAAAATTAAACTACTAGTTCATATAAAACTCATACAGAACTAATGTTTCTTAAAATTTACAATAAAATATCCAAAGTATATGTTTCCAATCGGCAACACTGTACCCCTGTCAGTCATTTTACGACATTGGACTGTGAGTTTACACATTCTTTCTCTCTCTTTAAGTGTAAACAATAGTCACTCCCCACCAGCCCCTCACCTTAGTTGGTTCACGCTTCAAACAAAGGATACGGTAGATTTCATCATGCTCCTTCTTGAGGTAAAAGTTCTTTGGCGAATACCTACATTAAATGGCAATGGTCACCGCTAAAATACGTTAGACAACATAAATTTGTGTCTTCAATATCAACTTAAAAATAAAATTCCCTAAAAATATTATTTTTGAAATAAATTATAATAAAATGTGTGTGGTTTTAAAACTTTTCCTCTGTTGGTAATAATAAAAAAATTACGACTAGAACAAAAATTTAACCCCCCTTTTACCCCCCTTCCCCAACCGAATTTGCTCAAATGCGAACTGTATCGTGGATACAGACAGACAGACAGACAGGGACATAATTTTTTTTTTTTGCTTTCTCGACGTTTCAGAAAAAAATAAGATAATTTAAGCAAAAAAAATGATTTTTATAATACTTCACAATACTTTCTTTTATGAGAAAGTAAATGAGAAAATTGTAAAATACCATATGTAATTTTTATGTATTAAATAAATAAATAAATAAATAGTGTTCCAGTAAAAATAAAAGACAATAAAAAAAAATATATATAAAACGCCACAAATGGCTCTGGATCCGTTCCTGCTTTTAACTTTTTGTAAATATTCCTATAATTGTTAATGAAAGGTTAAAACCGGACAAGGACAGAACCGAGACGGTTCGTCTGCAAATAGAGCAAAACGTAGCCAATTAGTCGACGCATGAGAGGTGCAGCAAACTTTATTTATAAATATTGCAGTCTTGGCCATAGATCAGGGCCGTAGTTAAAACACAAGTCACTCACCGCAGTAATGAGAAGAATCCAGCGCATGCGCACTGATTTTCTTATTTTTGTTTTGACGTATGCCAAAAATTATTTTAAGGTTATGTAACATTCTTTTGCAGAATTTTACAAAAATATCTACTTTTTTCTTTGCGAGCTAACAGATTTTTTTAATTGGCTAAAAGTTCTCACTTTTAATAGTATTTTCGTGAAAAAAAAATTGCGGAATATTTATAATAAACATTTGATTCTTAAAATATATCGCCTTCTAAATTCTGAAATATCGTATCTGAAAAATGCCTCCCATTAAAAAAAACACCAAACCAGCAAACTACCAAACCAAACCATTATTAACATAAAGTTTATGTCATAAACCAATGCCTCCCATTAAAAAAAAAAACACCAAACCAGCAAACTACCAAACCAAACCATTATTAACATAAAGTTTATGTCATAAACCAATGCCTCCCATTAAAAAAAAAAACACCAAACCAGCAAACTACCAAATCAAACCATTGTTAACGTAAACCAACTCATCCCATTAAAAAGAAAAACACCAAACCAGCAAACTATCAAACCAAACCATTGTTAAAGTAAAACAACGCCCACATTAAAAAAATCAAACAGAAATTCGTGAGTATTTTAACAATCTTTTGCTATATATTCTGGCAGACTAACATCTCTACTCTAAATTTCTCTACTCCCTAACATCCCTACTCCATAACATCCCTACTCCACAACAACTCTACTCCGTAACATCTCTACTCCATAACATCTCTACTCCGTAACAACTCTACTCCACACTATAGACACTCGATTAGCCACTTGTCTTAACTCAAAAGAATATTTGTCATGCTAAGTCACTGTCAAAAATGAATTCAGTTTATTAATTACTTACATATTAGTGCATGTTAAGAGTACGCGGTCATTGTTGCTTTTAGAATAATTCATTTATAATTGTTCTAGATTTACATTTAAAGATAAACGTTTTCTAGGAAAAAAATAAAATAATCTAGAAGAAGAAGATTCTTTGTTCTTTGAGTTGCTCATTTATTATTAGGTGGCTAATAAAGTGCATATAGTGTGGAGTAGAGTTGTTACGGAGTAGAGATGTTATGGAGTAGAGATGTTACGGAGTAGAGTTGTTGTGGAGTAGGGATGTTATGGAGTAGGGATGTTAGGGAGTAGAGAAATTTAGAGTAGAGATGTTAGTCTGCGTATATTCTAACAAAAAAAAACTGGATTTTCCGCACCTAATTATATTCAAGACAGTAAGTTTTAGTAATAAAACCAGAAATCAGTTCAAAAATATAGTTCATTTTTGTGGACCTGATGCACACCGTAACCCCACTCAAATTAAACTATTTCATAAAACTACTACTGCCTAAACGGAAGCCACTTTTAACATCCCTCAAAACAAAAATAAGCAAACCATTGCGCATGTGCTAGATTCTTCTCATTACTGCGGCGAGCGAATCGTGTTAAAACGGTTGAATAGGCGGGGGCGCAACAGATTTGATGCGCGTGAAGCCATTGCCGTAAAAAGAGTTGCAACTAATTTATTTTTTTCACTACTAAAGTTTATTTTTTTAAGGTATAGTTATTTTAAAGCTTCCCGCTTGTAAACAGTCTCGAAATTACCATAATAGCAACGTAAGATACGCATGCGTCGTAAGCGAAATGACTAGGCCCAATTTACACAACCCTAAAACGTTGACATATGCCATTAACGAGAACAATAGTTTATTCCTCTAAATTATTGGAATAAAAGCGATTTTATAAGCAAATTTTGTTTCTACAGGAATACAAAAGTGTATTTAGCAACGGCTTTATCAATTCTCTTTTTTTTTACATCATAAAAACAAAGTAAGTAAACAAAAATTATAAATTTTAAATACTGTTCAAAACTGAGTGTTTTTAGGTATCCATTTTATAAGAAACAAATTATTTTCCCTAATTTTTAAATATGATAAAGAATGTGTTCTCTAAAGTGCAACACCAACGAACAGGACTGAAAAGGTACATAACATTATTAATTCTATAAAATAGTTACGTCAAAATACACAAATTATGCTTAAAATCGTAAAATTTTTGCGAAACGAATTAAGCGCAGCCTCCATAGGCCCGTCTCCCATATTTTTAATTGAATTTAAGCATCCAATTGCTTTAAAAAATAGGGATTATTAAGTCTATTAGGATAAATAAATGATTTTCTAAATAACTAACATTTCATGCTTTTTATCATAAAAACCTACGAATTAACACAATTCTCATGAAAAATTGTAAAAATTATGTGAAATGAGAAGTATTTATTGGTTTGGTTCATAAAAAAATCATTTATAAAATAAAAAAGTTTTTCTTGTTTATGTTGACATTCAAAACAAGCCACATGCTTCAGTGTAAATCGGACTTTGTGGAGTATTTAGCGGCAAATTTAAAATAACTATACCTATACCTGATAAATTAAATCTCTGCACCTAGATCAATAATCATTTTTTCTCTCCTAAAGTTTATTTTTTTTAAGGTATAGTTATTTTAAATTTGCCGCTAAAAACTCCACAAAGCCCAATTTACACTGAAGCATGTGGCTTGTTTTGAATGTCAACATAACCAAAATTTATAATGTTTGTTTACTTACTTTATTTTTGTAATATTTTGATGTAAAAAAAGAGAATTGATAAAGCTGTTGCTAAAAACACTTTTGTATTCCTGTAGAAACAAAATTTGCTTATAAAATCGCTTTTATTCCAGTAATTTAGAGGAATAAACCATTGTTTTGTTCGGGTTAATGACACGTCAAAGTTTTACGGTTGTGTAAATTGGGCCTAGTCATTTCGCTTACGACGTACCCAGGTAGCAAAATAACATGACAGTCACGTGAAAGTCACGTTAATATGTGACATGTGATGTTAAGATTGTAGTCTCATTTAACAAGAATGTAGCATGGTGGGGATGTCCTAAGTCCGCCCCTAATAACATCACACAATGACATCCCGAAAATAACGTGTTTGTGACATCATAAATCCACATTCCTGTTATATCTAATATCTTATGGATGCCGTTACTGGTACTTTAATATTTAAATAATATTCTAGCTTTTTCTAAATTAAAACCATTAAAAACGCTATAACCCTATAAAAAAATCGGATTTAAAATCAATCTGTAATTAAAACAATCACAGATTGAAACAGATAGATTCTAAATACGAAATTGCAGATTAAGCGGAGAATATATTCCTTTAATTCGTGTCCGTGGTCTTGAGAAGCCCGACAGAGCCCCCTATCCATTGGAAATCGTATAATGTGTATACAATTTCCTTATAATAATTTACTCTATCAACATTATCTTATATCGATTTTTTTGCTTCGAACGTCGGTGAGAAGCAAAATAACATGACATTCACGTGAAAGCCACGTTAATATGTGACATGCGATATATTCACAGCGTTGCTAAATATTTGTTATTAAATAACATGGTTGTCACGTTACACGTGTTACGTTGCAAATGTGATGTTAAATACATGTTATTTTTCAATATTATGTGATGTTATGATTTAGTTTAAAAATACACCCAAAAGTGATGTTAATTTCTTGTAATATAACATCCCTTGCTACCTGGGTATGGTAATTTCGAGATTGTTTACAAGCGGGAAGGTTTAAAATAACTACACCTTAAAAAAATAAACTTTAGTAGGAGTTAATTTTATAAACAATTGACAACTGTCACTTGATTTCCCTGAAATTGCAAAGACCTGACATTGCTGAATGATTTCAGTTGGACAAAATTAAACAAAATTTTGCCATTGGATAAAAAATGAGCATGGCAAATATTATAAATAAATTAATTTTAATGGAATATAAAACATTATGTAGTAAATAAACAACTTACCGATATGTTTTTGCACATTTAAAAATTTAAAAATGCTACCTTCTATAGAACTGTCAACTTTTAGTAAATAAATTTATTCATTTGTTTTTAAAAATGGCGATTTCAAAGGCTGCTTGTTTTTTTCGCGGTTAATTAGAATCCAGCAAACGTTTTACTTTATTATTGAAATAAAAATGTCTAAATAATAAGAATAAAAGTCCAAACCAAAACAGGTCTGTGTTCCCTGCATTAAAACTAGGCTTAAATAAGCACGGTTTAATTCTTTAAATAAAAAATTTAGAGATGCTATGTCACTAACAAAAATGGCAACGGATCAGGGCCGTAGTTAAATCGGTTGGCTTAGAGGGGCGTAATAAAACGAAAGCGCGCTTAAGCGCTTAAAAAATTTAAATTTCCTGCGAAAGTCCATTACCGCGAAACCGTTACCGCGCCGCCGTTACCGCGCATAGACTTTACCGCGAAAGCCATTACTGCGAAGAAAATAACAGCGAAGGGTCAACTCCGCGCATGGACTTTACCACGAAAACCATTACCGCGAAAACCATTACCGCGCATAATTATTTTAATTTTTTTTTTAAGAAAAAAAGATTAAATAAAAATAAATATTTTGCAGAAAACAATCAAACATTTCTAACTGATATAGCTGCTGAGTCAGGGTTGTGGCCATTACTAGTTTTCTTTAAAACATTTCCGTCCGAAGTATGCAAACCCTCCTTGCAACAAAGCATGTCGTAATTTGCGCACTTACATTTACTTACAGTTCTTTCCTGTATATAAAATGTTTATATACAGCGAGGTCTTTGCTCCTAGCACTTTTCATTATTTCGATAGACATGACGATTCGTACTAAACTGATTATTAATCAGCGATTTATAAAAATCCGTCGATAAAAATTAAAAAAAACACACACACAAATAAAAAACACAAACACCGATATATGGGCACATTTAGTAAACGTTTCACTTTATCAATAAAAAACCAAACCAAAACCAAAACTAACCAACCCAAACTACCATCAATCCCACCGAAATACCCTTACATAAAATAAAAATAACGTATACGTAAACGATTTTCGCTGTAAAAGTCATTCGCGGTAAAGACCGTTCGGGGTATTGAACTGCGCGGTAATGGTATTCGCGGTAAAGAACATGCGCGTAATGGCTTGTCGCGGTAATGGCGATCGCGGTAATGGACTCCGCGGTAATGGTCTTCGCGATTGTTTTTTCGCTTTAAAGTCCAGCACCCTATTTTGTCTAATTTTGTCCAGTTTTGTCCAATTTTGTCCGGTTTTGTCCACCGGCCTGGACAATTTCAAAAAAGTGTACTTTTTCACAACCCTGCAAATTTCAATCATGTTCCATTATCCTATGGAACTCAAGTGCATACTAATTAGTTTAAAGTACAGTTTAATTCACCACAAGGTGGCCATACAGGCCATACCCTATAGGGAGATCTCGGTAGTCTCATTTTTCCCACGTTTTTAAAAATCTTTGGTTTTTCGCTGTAAAGTCCGGCCACCGGCCTGGACAATTTCAAAAAAGTGTACTTTTTCACAACCCTGCAAATTTCAATCATGTTCCATTATCCTATGGAACTCAAGTGCATACTAATTAGTTTAAAGTACAGTTTAATTCACTACAAGGTGGCCATACAGGCCATACCCTATAGGGAGATCTCGGTAGTCTCCTTTTTCCCACGTTTTTAAAAATCTTGTTTTCCAAACTAAGAACTTGATACTTATAATTGGACACCCTTTGAAGTGCCGAGGTCATTCCTGCCAGGAGCGCGCGCTTGTCCCAGATGCAACCCTGCACTGTTGCCCTCGTTTAAAGGATAGTTTTATTGTACACACACACACACAAACGGGCCTGGAAAATAGGTCAGGCTCCGCGAAACTGGGACAAATTTTAATCCTGTTTTCGTATTTACGCATTTATAATATGTATTGACAGATCGTCAGGTTAAAGTTACAAGGTTTTGGTACACTAAACCATGTTTTGAGTAAATTGAAAAAGAAAAATTCTCTTTCTGCTTTTCTTACACAAAATAAATATAAGGTGGGTGAGCCAAATACTGCCGGGTTAAGACATTTAATTTATAGGAACTGTTTCATATTTTTGGATGTAGAATCACCTCTTAGATTTTGACATGGCAGTTACTGATCGCCCTGTTTATGAGGTTAGTTATCAAAAAAAAATAAACTTTAAAAATGGTCAAGCGCCCAATTAATTCAAAACTGGACGAATCTGAACTTATCCTTGCTAATTTGTGGCCAAACTATCTAATTTATACAGACCGTGTCAAAAGTCCGCTCCTCACTTTAACTTTTGAACGGCTTAAAATATCAATTTGAAATTTGGAAAATGTGAATATAATGACCCAAATAATTTTTGGTAGGTATATATTTGATAGGTTTACGGGGCAGAATAGTGGCAGGGGGGCAAGGTGGGACATTTTTCTAAATGAAAAGGGGGGTCGTGCGATACATCATTTTAAAGCCTATAAAACTTTCTGTTCGCCCACATATTTTTTATTTTTTGGAGCAAGTTTTGGTGTTTAAAATAGGATTCAAAATGGGATTTTTCGTCAAAATTTCTTTAAAAAAATCAAACAATTTTTGAAATATGGTTTATTTAATGATGCAATAATACTTTTAAACTAATTTTAAATGATAAAAATAGAATTTTACAAAATAAATCCTAAACAATCGCTTTTTTAGCATAAAAAATTAAAAAATTAAAACCTTGAAAAAAAGGTTTCAAAAATTAAAAAATATGTGGTAGAATAGAAAAATTTATGAGCTTTAAAATGATTTATCACACGACCCCCCTTTCCATTAAAAAAAAGGGTTCCTCTTGCCCCCCTGTCTCCATTGTGCATATTAAATATATAACAAAAAAATATTTGGGTTATGTTATTTACGTGTTCCAAATTTCAAATTGATATCTTAAGCCGTTCAAAAGTTAAAAGGGGGGGGGCGGCGTCCTTTTTACACGCACATTTGTAGATTATAATTTAAAAAAAAATACATTTTTCGCATCCATAAATGATATTTGTTCCTGCAGTTTATTTCGCATTTTGTCGTAAAACAACTAAAACAACCATATCTGGGGCACATCTCTGCAGAAACGGAAAATGTACGAGACGCATCATGGCCATCTGCGTGGGTTGGTGTAGGTCACGTCCGTCGCCGGTGAACCGCGCCCTTTAATCACAACCACCCACGATTTTGTTGATTAGTTGATATTTTGGGCGATGGAATTTTGGTAATGACAACAATTATTGTTGGCTAATTATCTCACTGAGAAGGAAAACAATTATTGTGTATTATACTGCCTCCTAAGGGAACGTTTAAGTATTACGTAACGCAAATTGTACCAAAATTCATAAACTTCATACCCCGGTTTTCACGTTATTAAAGATTATAGAGATTTTATATTTTGGCTACCTAGGGGGGGTAGCCAAAATATGAAATCTCTACAGCCTTGAATAACGCGAGAACCGAGGTATGAAGTGTATGAATTTTGGTACATTTTGCGTTACGTAATACTTGAACGTTCCCTAAGCTGAAAGGTCCTATCTGTGTATGTTAAACCAATTTAGATAGGACCTTTCAGCTTAGCACGGCAGTATACACCTACGGTGTTTTTTTGCAAATTTTAACTTTTTGTTTGCGACACCTGATTTTTTTTTCGTAAATTATTTAAACACAAAAAGTCCAAACCATTACTTCTTATGGCAAATATAAAAAAACTGTAGGGGCCGATCTTTTTTTTTAAGTTTTTTCTAATTTATTATAATATGTACATATTACGTACTTGAACCTCAATATATACAATAAAATTATTTTTTATAATCACTACATATAATATTAATAATGTATACATTAGAAAAATGCTTATCTCCAACGCCATAGGGCCTATATTTTTTTTTCTAGCGCGTTATTAGTTCAAACAAATTAGACTTTTTAGAAGAAATAATTTATAAAGTTTTAAAACTTTTGTTGTGAACTCCCAGTAGGAAACTTTTTTCTGTGTAACTTTTTTGCAATTTTATTTTTGAAATATGATTCCTCAGGTTAAAATACATAAAAAAGGTACTCTTGTTGTAATACTGTAGGATTAACCGTTTTCGAGAAAAAATCATTTGAAGGTGAAATTCCACGGTTCGAGGACGAAAAATTAAATACTAAACTGTTGAAAACCAAAATTTTAATGATGCAGGGCGAATGTACATTAAAAACTAAGAAAAAAACCTCATATACAGGTACTTCCAAAAATCAATCTCAATGGAGCTATGGTCTCCTAAATATGCACCATTTTTAAAGGGCTATGGTAGCTTTAAAAGCGTTTTTTCGACCTACATGTATGGAAACTTTTTTTCTTAGTTTTTCATGTAGAATAAAATTGCATCATTAAAATTTTGGTTTTCGACATTTTAGTATTTAATTTTTCGTCCTCGAACCGTGAAATTTCACCTTCAAATGAACTTTTCTCGAAAACGGTTAATCCTACAGTATTACAACAAGATTACCTTTTTTATGTATTTTGACCTGAGGAATCATATTTCAAAAATAAAATTGCAAAAAAGTTACACAGAAAAAAGTTTGGGACAGAAACTGCTAAGGCCCCCCCGTTTCACACACCTCTGGTTTAAATAAGTACGTGAAAATGACATACAAAGATGGGCCTTATTAGGATTAATTCACTTGCAAAACCTCGTTAATATATCTCAAAGGGTTCTTGAGTTATTAAATAAAAACCGATTTTTTTAGCCAATTTCAAAGGGGCGTAGCTCCCATATGACGCATTTTTAGACATGTTTATAGGAACTTTTTGTCATATTTTATCATGTAGAATCACCTGTTAAAATTTCCTACGCTATTTCAAATACACCCTGTATAAAATACAGCTGGGAGCAAATAATCAAATAAAATGGTCACCAGCTCTTAGACTATTATAAGCAGATAGCCCAATAACTTTAGATTAAATTCGATATAAGAAAAAAATCTATAAGTTAGAACTTTTGACGCAGTTAAGTGTCCCCCGAGGAGTAGATGAAGAAATCACATTCTTGCCCATAAATTTGATATGGGAAATGTCCGCCATCTTGGATTAAAGGAATGCGTGCGGTTATCTCGCTAAATATGCATCTTACGATAAAAATGCATATTGTCAATTTTGTTAAGAAGGAAATCTCCAACAATTTTTTTTGGATCATTTTATATTATTTTAATAACAATCGAGTCATATTCAAAAATAGCCATGTTGGGGGTGAAATTGCTTTTTTTTTCGATTTTCAGCCAAATTATAATAAAATAAATTATTTTCATGAAAAAATCTAAAATGATTGGGCTAAGCTCGGATCGAGATATTCGTTTATCGAGGGCTCTGGCAAATGACTCACTGCACGTTTTATTGAAACTGAACTATAATTATTATTTTTTACGTTAGCTGGTTATTTTTTTTTATGTAAAATTTTTAAGGGGCAATAAAAAACTATCTTATTTTATCTTATTATTTTATCTTTTACATTGTAACCGAGATAGTATCACAAAAACGTCTAGACCACAAATTAGTACAACATTTATTGTAACGATATAAATCGTCACTTTGTAATATAGCAAGGGTTAATTAAACTATTCGTTTACTTACGTTATAATTTATGTTTATTTTGTATATAAATAGTTACGTACGTACAGAACTATTTTGTATCTGGGACTATTTTGTAGCAGGAACTGAATTCTAACCATATAAGTCTCTATTCCATAGTTCTACCTGAAAATAACATAAAGAAAACATAATTAGAATATGATTTTTAATAATAAAGAATCATATGACTTATTTCTCTATAATGCATTTGTCTATGGACTTACCTGGTTTTTATATGTTTCAGAGTCTATTGAGGGTTGGATTTCACTGGCTTTCATCTGTAGCTTGTTTCTCCTGGAAAGTTGTGTATGCTTATTCCTTCGGGATAATCCAGAATTTGTTGAAAATAGTTTGCTGGAACTGCTCACTTAGATTCAGTATTTTGTTTATATTTAGTTCACAGGACACTTAGTATTCTGTTCGTATTTTTATTAGTTTTGCTGATAAACAATAAGTATTGTTTATATTTGTTTCTTAGAGTAATATTTTGAGGTTAGATATCACTAATACGGATTTATTAGGAAATAGTCTTTTTGTTATTATTTTTGGTGTAGTTTTCGTTACCTTTATTAGGAATCCTATACGGTAAAACTGTAGTTGATAATGACTTGCATAGATGTCGCTAATAGTTCAGAAATAGGATTTTATTTACCTGAAGGGTTCATACTAGTGAATAAGGTCGATTTTCGCTCCTTCTTGAAGCAACTCGAATACAATGGTGGTGTCATTTTGACGAGTGTTTATTTTCTGTAATCATCGAAGTAATCCTTCATATATTTTTATTTAAAGTTAGTGAAAATGAATATTTAAACAATGCGGAAGATATTATAACTGTTATTTTCTACAATTACGCATTTATAACGTTTCGATGGACATCGAAGACTTAGTATGACATCACCATTAATTAATTACCATTAATTACTCACCATTTCTATACCATTAATATGGAATTACATTAATTTAAGTTGAAGTTTATTTTGGTATATTTGATATACAAGTTCTCCGCATGGAGTGATGTTCTGTTGGAACATGGTTCTGTAATTTTTGGCATAGATAAATTCTATGTAACCGTCTAGCAGACAATTTTATATTGGACATAATTTTCAAAAGTATATTTTATCCCGGACAACATTTTCAATCGTACATTTTATCCTGGAAGATGATTTTTCCAAAGTAGATAGGACAGCATATATTTTTTTCTTTCATTTGAGAAATGAATTCATCAGCATAGGGGAGACTTGTACAGATGGAGACGATGGAATTCATACCTCATGGATTTTGCAGAAACCAGCTAAGTACTCATTCTGAAAACTTTTGAAAGCAATATTTCATATTTTTAAATTCTTTTATTTCAATATTCTTATAACTGTAAACTTTATCAGATCTGATATAGTATTGATTAATACTATATGCCCTTCTGGCTTTTGTTCATTTTTAGGTACTTATTTTTTTTAAAACATTTAATCTCATTTATTAATTATTAAATATCATACTTTTGATTAAATTATTTCTAATTTAAGCATGACTTTTATACACTGCAAGAAATGATTGTTGTTTACATACATTTCTTGGTGCTTGCTGAACTTCATGTTTTCTTTATACATTTAAGTCGAATGATTTCTGAATTTAGTAATTTTTATTAAGATTTCTTTAATTATATCTTAATATAATTACACATATTTTTTATATATATTAATACATTACTTGATGTGCTTTCATTAAGTTTATTTATAATAAATTTCTCAAATGAATTATCTTATTTTATTTAGGGGTTATATTTTCTCAAACTGAAAAGCTTAAGTATTTACACTAGGTTGTTACTTACCTAAAGGAGTAAAAGCTAAAGTAACTGGCGCCCCTAACAACATTAATCAATTCTTTCTATTTTTCCCTTGCCCATACCCATTGCTCCGCTGTCAAAACTAGCCGTTGGCAGTGAACGTATTAATTACGGTACATTATTTATTTGTCTTCTTTCCTTCTCTCTGAGTAACGGTTGTGCTTTTTTCTCTGGAAAATGTTACTTTTAAAACAAGAAAATGAAAATGTTATTTGAAATATGCAGCACAGTGTCATAATCTATTAATTAAAGACTCTCGCTTTCCGGAACGCAGTCTAGCAGGTTCTGAGCGACCGGTCGCGACCGGATTCGTCCGGGTAACACACTTTCCGTTCAATGGAGAAGCTACTTTACATCGTCACTTTATTGCAGACTTTTCTAGAACACACTATAGACAGACATACAGTGGTAACTGTCTTCTAGACAATCTACAGACAGATCCAGGCAACGCACGGTGGTCCCAGAAAAAAAAGTGACAAAAGTCTGCTTTTTTGCATAGGGCCATTTTTTGCACCGCTGAATACGAAAAAAATAGTGAAAAAATTAAAAAAAAAAAATTGCGACATTAGGGTGGTTCAAATTTTTTTAAAAATGGCGGAATAAATATGGCCGATCTATTTTTAAAATGTTGCCCAAATTAACGAAAATAAGGCACAAAACAAACAAAAATTGAGAGATTCAACACAATCTGTTATGGGTTATTTTCCTTATATAAAATTACATTAAGTTTATTAGTTTTTTTTTAATATTTGACCAGTTTTTTATCAATTTAGTTCAAAAAATTAGAACTGCTCCATCTATTGTTAAATATTTAAACCTGATATCTGTCACGACAATCTGACATAACCTTCAATTTTTGCATTATAATTTGTAAATATGTGCTAAAATTAAATTAAAATCTATTTTAAGTTCTGATTTGATAAAATTATTAAATGACATTAATTGCTTTATTTAAAAATATGTGTTTTGTTGCATTTACAATTTCGAGTCACAAAAAACATTGTTTTTAACCTTGCCCGCAGTTTAAAGCCATACAGTGTTTCATATTTGCAGTCGAAAAAAAAGTATAGTCTACAACACGTATGGAATAGTCATTCCGCGCTCGCGGGACCGTCATACTCGCCTGCCGGCTCGTATGAAAAACTTTCCGCTTGCGCGGAATATTGTCTATTGTCTATACTAGTTATAGAATATACCGTCGGCTTACAAGTAAAGAGCACTAAGTCCAAAAACATGGTTTTGAGATATTGACAAATTTAACTTTCATTGTTGTTTTTTAATTTTTGTAATAATTGTTTTTGGAAAAAAACTACCGCAAATTGCAATGACATGTTTGGACATAATAATGTCTCATTTGCAGTTAAATAAAGAAAAAATTGAAGTAGTTTAATTCAATTAAATTTGAAAAAAGACATGGACTTAGTGCCTTTTACTTGTAGGCCCACGACTTCGGTTTACAAGTAAAGAGCACTAAGTCAATAAAATATAAAAATATAATATAATAAATATAAAAAACAACTATTTAAAATTAAAACCCTTCTATAAATAAAACGTAATGTATCACTATAAAGTAGAAAACAAGATGTTTTGATAAATTTTTAAAAACTAGATTTTTAAAAGAAGGGTTTAGACTTTTTGATTGTTTAAAGAACGTTTCCAAAATTTATAATGATAATTAATTAGTATTAATTATATGAAACTGCTTACTATGTCAGAACTAAGACAGTTTTCAGAGGCCATCGGCTTTGCCGGCAAAGAAGCATCTCCTAAAGTCAATAATTATAATGAATCATTATTAATGATAAAACACCCCTCAGAAATGCACCGAGACTTTGAACTTAGCGTGAAGGCTTCAAATTTAGTTTTGAAATATTATCTGATAATAAAAAAACCAATGCAAATGAAAATTAAATTATTACCTATACATCGAAAGTACACGTAAAAAGCATTATCATTTTACAGGTAAAGTTCTGTTTCTCTGTCTGTATTCCATCAACTTTAACATAGCATAATTTGAATGCGTTTGTCAGTACAATAAATAACGTGATATTGTATCATATAAATGATTCAAGCAATCATATTTTTATAAATTAACTCTTTTTAGAAAGTCGATTAGTGCATAAACATTTAAAATAATCTACAAGTAAAACGCACTAAGTGCACTAAGTGACTTAGTGCCTATTGCCAGATAAAATTTTAATCAAAATCAAATTGGTGCGTTTTGTATAGTGAGTAACTCCCTTGGCAGTCCACCTAGAAGTTAGTTCGGTTTACCTATACATAGATCATCAAAAATTAATTACAGTGCCATTAAAATCCCATTTTTGCAAAAAAGTGACTTAGTACCTTTTACTTGTAAGCCGACGATACTATTCTTACTTTTATTTGCTTAAAAAATATCTTGTGCTTTTCTCAGGAAAATATACCTACTATTTTTTTAATGTTTTAAAAAAATTGTCAGTAGTAATATCATAAGTGCATGTTGAATTATCGATAATTTTTTTACTGTATTAAAAAAATATTTTGCTTGGCAATTGTTTGAGGTGCATTTTTCGTGTTTCAAAATTCCGAGACCGAAGGTCGAGGAGTTTTGACGAAAAATTCACGAAAACAATTTCCTTAAGCAAAATATTTTTTTATATATAAAAAAATTATGTATAATAACATGCACGAATGGTATTTTGATTTTAAATCTCAAATTGCCGCACTTTTTAAAACCACTATGTTCACTTGTTGTTTAAATTAGTTTTGAGTGGCCTGTTTTTAATACCAAGATTCAATTAAATAAATTCAAATTTATAAATATCAGTGATTTAAAGCTTTTAAGATGGAAAGTGCATAAAATATAATATATTATCTGAAATTAATTAGGGTTTATACCTGGGATGTTTTGGTAATAAAATAAACATTTACATTGCTTATCAATAAAAATAAATCAACTAGAGGTAAGCTTCACAGATTAGAAACACATTTTGCAAAAATATAACATTTATTAAGATGTCAATAACTGTCAGTTTCTTGTTTCCATAGTAACCAAGTGATAATTGCATTGTGCAACAATTATCATATTCATTTTGATCTGATTGGTCAAGAAACTAAAAAAGGTTTTGATTGGCCTATATATTGTTTGTGAAATAGTCACGCAAATCTACCTACTATGATTTTAATGTTTTAAAAAAATTGTTATTATTAAACCATAAGCACAATATTTTCTGAGATTTTCTCATCAAGAAACTTTTGTTTGCTATTTTCCTCACCGTCCAGCTTTTTGCATGATATTTCCCGGTGAATCAGACGTAAAGCTCTCTGACGACTCTTGAACGTCATCATCTCTTTGTATCCGCTCTGTTGCAATCTGTGACCTGAGTAGACTGAAAAAAAATAAAAGTAAAATTTGAAAAAAACATTACCAAAAATTTGTACGCGGACTTTGAGATTTTTTGTATGATTTTCGAGATTTTAGTAGAGATTTTTGAGATTTTAGGATTTCCGAAGAGATTATTTTTTTTTTTATTTTTTCAAAAAGATTTCCGAATGATTTCCAATATTTGAACAGGGAATATTTTTTTTATAGGAACAATATTAAAACTGAAAGGGGAATATTTTTTTTATAGGAACAATATTAACACTGTGAATCACAGTCTGTGATACAAACAGTTTAAACTAAAAACAATCATTACCTTTAAAAAAAGAAAGACAAAATGGCCACTCATTCTTACCCGATGTTTCATTTTATCTATAAAGGTATTTTATCCAATACATACAGATAATAAGACAATTACCAGCTTTATTTTAAATAGATAAACGCGTGGCTTTTACTTTATTGAGTGGATAATTATTTATTTTACCCGCTCAACTGTCACTTGTCAAATTATTTTCTTGTAAATGTCATTAAAATTTTTAATAAAAATATTAATTCCTAAGGTATTTATTGGATAAAACCTTGTATGGCACTCATGGGGAAACCGATATTGCCCTCTCGAAAATTAACCTGATTGGCTGACGCCTCGCAGGTTAATTTTCTCATGGGCAATATCTTACTTTACCCACTAGTACCATAAATAACTATTACCTGTATTTATATCGGGATTTTACCATACTTGGCAATGTTGTCTTTTTTCACAATGTATGACCTATTACACAACCCCACAAAAAAAAAAGGTCAAGACCCTTGAGACAGACCATGATATTCCTATGTATTTTTCGACTCTGAATCTGAATCCGGGGTCAGAAAAGACCCTAGACGTCTGGAATTCACCCCCGGGCCCAAAAACTAGCCCTGAGAAGGGTTGGAAAATTGAGTTTCGGAAGCCAGATGCTCGACCATGGTATACCTATGTATTTTTACACCATGGTTGAGTATCTGGCATGCGAAACTCAATTTTCCACCCTTTCTTGGGAGTAGTTTTTGCGCTCGGGGGTGGATTCCAGGGGTGTAGAATTTTTTTTGACCTCAAATTGGAATTCAGCGTCGAAAAATACATAGATATACCATGGTCGAGTATCTGGAATCTGAAACTCAATTTTTCAATCCTTCTCAGGGGTAGTTTTTGGGCCCGGGGGTGAACTCTGGGGGTGTCGAATTTTTTTTGACCTGCAATTCGGCTTCAATTCGAACTCAATTTTTCACCCCTTTTAAGGGTAGTTTTTGGGTCCGGGGGTGAATTCCAGACGTCTAGGGTCTTTTCTGACCCCGGATTCAGATTCATCGTCGAAAAATACATAGGAATATCATCAAACTCAATTTTTCACCCCTTTTAAGGGTAGGTTTTGGGTCCGGGGGTGAATTCCAGACGTCTAGGGTCTTTTCTGACCCCGGATTCAGATTCAGCGTCGAAAAATACATATGAATATTATGGTCTGTCTCAAGGGTCTTGACCTTTTTTTTGTGGGGTTGTGTTACAGGTCTATAACAGACCTGTAAACGCATAGAGAAAAATGCAAACATTGGGTTTTAATTACGTGGGACCTTAACATGAATAAAAATATGGAAACTTTTTTTACTACCCTACCCTGTACTGCAAATTATTTTATTTTGCAACGAAAATGCATATTATAGGTCTTTTGACTTGCATAATTCATAAGAAATATTATTTTTTTTTCTTTTATTTGAAAAATTTTGATACACTTTTTTTTAAGTCCATCCGGAAACACTGAGCACATAAAGAACAAAAATGAACACAAAACTAAAAAATACTAATATTTACTTGTTCACAAATTTTATGGTAATTAATTATGTGGTAATTAACAAAACAATCATTAGAATCTTTTAGAACTCAGTGGCACGTTTTGGAATAAAAACCAACAAAAAAAAACGACTCCAGCTAATCTCAAAAGTGCGTGATATGATCAGCAATATTAGATACTGCCATCTATCAAAAGTTATTCCAAAAAGTTATTATTTAAGAATTCAGTTACCATTCGCAGCGTGATCTTTGTAAGGGACGGGTGTGACCGCTTCGGCGGATATATTCCAGCATCAGCATCGCAATCATAGATATGCACAGGACTTGATGAATTTTATTTTTTATTTTATGTAATGTCGTGAAAGTGTTCGTTTAATGGCGATTTCTCCCGTTAGATTAGACAGGGACAAAAGTTCTACCCAAAAAGGATAGAAGACATACATACACTCCCACTTCCACCCAACCAAACAAATTCTGTATTTGATCTTTGTTGAACAAATACAATATTTGCTTGGCCGGGCGAAAAGTGTATTTTTATTAAAGAAATTACTGGCGCCATCTAAATTTTAGTAGAATTATCTTATTCTACAGATTCACATTAGCTATGTTCGTTCGTGACGCTCACTGCTACACTTTCCGGCCAACCAAATAAATACTGTATTTGTTGTATGAAAAAGAATTACAGTATTTATTTGGTTGGCTGGAAAGTGTAGCACAAATGAGATAGAGATAGGGTAGACGTCTTTTGTTTCATAATTCTAGTTGTAGAGAGCTCCATTGTAAAGTTTTAAGTTTAAGAGTCGTGATTATTAATATGTGATGTTAAATTTAAATACAATGTATTTCGTTGTACACGTGGATATTTTTTTATGAATTTCAAAGAGATAATTTTTTTATTACATGTTTGTTTAACCTCGTACTATTCTACTTAATTAAGCATCTCCTAAGTCTAGGACTTGTGTGGGCTAGTAGTAGAGGGAACCACCGGCTTATACTGACTTTCAAACCAGTTTTTATGGGGAGTGTCCGCTTTTACTTACGCCTTCGTCAAATTTCAATTATTAATTAACTGAAAAAGGCAAATCGGCGCCAGTGAGAATCGAACTCACGCTAGTTGTAGTAGACTTGTCAGGTACAGACGCGGTAGACCACTACACCAACTCTCCCATAAGTTGGCGTCTGCGCAAACATCACTACAGAGTGAGACGGTTTTGCGTAGGCCGAAAATTATACTAGATCGATCTGGCCAACTAAATGCGGAAACTTTTTTTACTACCCTACCCTGTATTGCAAATTATTTTATTTTGCAACGAAAATGCATATTATAGGTCTTTTGACTTGCATAATTCATAAGAAATATTGTTTTTTTTTTCTTTTATTTGAAAAATTTTGATACACTTTTTTTTAAGTCCATCCGGAAACACTGAGCACATAAAGAACAAAAATGAACACAAAACTAAAAAATACTAATATTTACTTGTTCACAAATTTTATGGTAATTAATTATGTGGTAATTAACAAAACAATCATTAGAATCTTTTAGAACTCAGTGGCACGTTTTGGAATAAAAACCAACAAAAAAAAACGACTCCAGCTAATCTCAAAAGTGCGTGATATGATCAGCAATATTAGATACTGCCATCTATCAAAAGTTATTCTAAAAAGTTATTATTTAAGAATTCAGTTATCATTCGCAGCGTGATCTTTGTAAGGGACGGGTGTGACCGCTTCGGCGGATATATTCCAGCATCAGCATCGCAATCATAGATATGCACAGGACTTGATGAATTTTATTTTTTATTTTATGTAATGTCGTGAAAGTGTTCGTTTAATGGCGATTTCTCCCGTTAGATTAGACAGGGACAAAAGTTCTACCCAAAAAGGATAGAAGACATACATACACTCCCACTTCCACCCAACCAAACAAATTCTGTATTTGATCTTTGTTGAACAAATACAATATTTGCTTGGCCGGGCGAAAAGTGTATTTTTATTAAAGAAATTACTGGCGCCATCTAAATTTTAGTAGAATTATCTTATTCTACAGATTCACATTAGCTATGTTCGTTCGTGACGCTCACTGCTACACTTTCCGGCCAACCAAATAAATACTGTATTTGTTGTATGAAAAACAAATACAGTATTTATTTGGTTGGCTGGAAAGTGTAGCACAAATGAGATAGAGATAGGGTAGACGTCTTTTGTTTCATAATTCTAGTTGTAGAGAGCTCCATTGTAAAGTTTTAAGTTTAAGAGTCGTGATTATTAATATGTGATGTTAAAGTTAAATACAATGTATTTCGTTGTACACGTGGATATTTTTTTATGAATTTCAAAGAGATAATTTTTTTATTACATGTTTGTTTAACCTCGTACTATTCTACTTAATTAAGCATCCCCTAAGTCTAGGACTTGTGTGGGCTAGTAGTAGAGGGAACCACCGGCTTATACTGACTTTCAAACCAGTTTTTTTGGGGAGTGTCCGCTTCACTTACGCCTTCGTCAAATTTCAATTATTAATTAACTGAAAAAGGCAAATCGGCGCCAGTGAGAATCGAACTCACGCTAGTTGTAGTAGACTTGTCAGGTACAGACGCGGTAGACCACTACACCAACTCTCCCATAAGTTGGCGTCTGCGCAAACATCACTACAGAGTGAGACGGTTTTGCGTAGGCCGAAAATTATACTAGATCGATCTGGCCAACTACCTAAAGGGAAAAGCCATACTGGAATGGATTGGATTGGAATTCAGGGATTTCCAAATGGGAACAATGTGCAATATAGGGTTAAGTCCAACCAAAAAACTAGGTAAAGACATGCTGATGTAAAGTGGTGTAAAATAGTAAATAAAAAGTCATATTTTTTTTAGTGTATTGCAGTCTGTGACCTGAATAGGACGTCGTTGTATGGCGCCGTCGCGACGCTTAACTCCCCTTTCTCATTTTCGCCTCCCAATCCTCCTCCTGCTCTTCCTCCAGGCTGCTGTCTTTTGTTTTCACTTCTTTTGTTTCTTAATATGGAGACGTGGTAATAATTATGCTCCAGACTTATGAATTTATTGGCAAAAGGGTGAAAAATTATGTTGGTTTTAATATTTATTATGTTTAAAACAACGATATAAAAAGTCTTAAATTAAGGATTAGGTAGGTATTTTATTATAAGAGTCTAAGAGATGCACAGTGTTTCGTCTAGTGTATAGCTAGCTGGACAAAATTATTTTATTTGTTTTAATGGAGCTCTCTACAACTAGAATTATGAAACAAAAGTCGTCTACCCTATCTCTATCTCATTTGTGCTACACTTTCCAGCCAACCAAATAAATACTGTATTTGTTTTTCAACAACAAATACAGTATTTATTTGGTTGGCCGGAAAGTGTAGCACTGAGCGGCACGAACGAACATAGCTAATGTGAATCTGTAGAATAAGATAATTCTACTAAAATTTAGATGGCGCCAGTAATTTCTTTAATAAAAATAATATAGTTACACTTTTCGCCCCGCCAAGTAAATATTGTATTTATTCAACAAAGAACAAATACAGAATTTGTTGGGTTGGGTGGAAGTGGGAGTGTATGTATGTATTCTATCCTTTTTGGGTAGAACTTTTGTCCCTGTCTAATCTAACGGGAGAAATCGCCATTAAACGTGAATATAGGGCATTACATCAAAGAAAAAAAAATAGCCTAACGCAGGTCTAGATTAAAAGTTGTGATCTAAAAATTAGAGATTAAAGAAATTTTCAAAAAAAAAATCAACAGTATTTTCAGTTACATATTTTAAGTATAACTACCCAACAAAAACTGTATTTTTTTACATAAATATAATAAACATACCTTGAATAAAAGATTTCATCACTAAAACACTTTTCACTTCCACGAAAAATTTTGAGAGATGTTACCGAAACTGTGGCAAAATTGCAACTGTTACGAAATTGACCGCGACGCTTTGCTTATCACTTACCTTTAATCCAGGGAATTAGGGAATAATCCTGTAACCTTTATTTCTTGGAATTGGTACCTGGGAGGGGATGTTTAGTACCTGGTAGCGTTAGTTTCATGTAATTAGGTCATGCATTTTGTCTTCTAGACGAAACACAGTGACCATTTTTATTTCATTATTTGCTCCAAGCTGTATTCTATGTATGTTTTAAAGTACATTCAAATTAGGCTATTTGCAAATCGCCAGGTCCTGGATCGGGTTCCTTTGGATGCTAAAAGCCTCAAAAATTTGCTGAAAAGGGGTCCCCGAAAAATATATTTTTAACTTACCGAGTCGAACAAATTACATTTATTACATTTAGATTAGCCTATTTTCACAGTTTTACACAATTATTTAGTAGGCTAATAGTTAAAAAAGACTTTATCTGACATATGTCTTCTTCTTCTTCTTCTTCAAAATGACCTTTTGGACACTAAATTAAAGTGACCCAAAAGGACTTAATGGTCTTGAACTCTCGTTCTTATTGACCAGGTACAAGTATTAGAGACTTGAAGCGAGTCTCTCTAATCGTTTCAACTAAATATATTTTCTTATTAACATAACCTCACAAAAAAAACGTGGTTAACCCACAAAAGTACATCACAAACATAAAATATTTAATTTAAATCAATTTAAATATATAGAACGGTTTCATAGTATAGATAATTTTCTTGACAATCCCATTTTCACATAAAATACTTGATGCGTAAAATAAACGTTGTTACCGATTTACAAATTCTAGCCGAAAGTATACATGTTGCCCATTCCACGGGTGGAACGCAACTCCTGACATATGTCGATACTAAAAACTCGTCTTTAATTTTCATTTAATCAAAATGTCATTTCATAAATTCTCATTTCTTTAAAAAATATATTTTAAAGGCACTTTAAAGACTGTTCTCACCCCTTGGCCCCAGAATTATTGTGTAAGTATTCTGTTTTTCAGAAAAAACTTTTTTATTTTCAAGGAAAAATAAATTTAAATTCTAATAAACATGTAGCAAAATACTATTGGAAGAAATAGGATCAATTATTAGGCATTAAAGGAAACCCTTTACTTTAAACCTGTTAAAAACACGTAATTTAATTTACTAACAAATTCATACATGCATGCAAATGAAAAAAAAAACAGTAGAAAAATTATCAGTAGTAATATCATAAGTGCATGTTGAATTATCGATAATTTTTTTACTGTATTAAAAAAATATTTTGCTTGGCAATTGTTTGAGTGCATTTTTCGTGTTACAAACTTTTTGACGAAAAATGCACGAAAACCATTTCCTTAAGCAAAATGTTTTTTTATATACAGTAAAAAAATTATGTATAATCAACATGCACGAATGGTATTTTGAAAGACTATTTCACAAAAACAATAAGGAAGTATATAATTTTACAATGTTTTATGTTGTTTCATATTTAAATTAAAAATTTAAGAACTAAACAATATTACTTCACAACTATAATTAAAAATTTAAATCTCAAATTTGCCGCGCTTTTTAAAACCACGATGTTCACTTGTTCACGAATGTTGCCAAGTCTAAACTTTGCTTGAGGGATATTTTGTGCTTGAGATTATTCCAATAAAATAGTTGTTATCATATATTTTAGCATTTAAATAAAGATCATTGCTGTTTTTGTTTAAAAAGTTTAGTGTTTCCACCCGTAAAAAGACAATCTGCTATCGGTTTCTAATAATGTTTGGCAACGCGCAGTCATTTGATGTTTTGATTTCCGTAATTTAATAGAAGTAAATTATTTACTTCTTTAGTGCAAATATATTTTTAATAAATAAGTGTTTTTAGTGGCCTGTTTTTAATACCAAGATTTAATTAAATAAATTAAAATTTATGAATATCAGTGATTTAAAGCTTTTAAGATGGAAAGTGCATAAAATATAATATCTGAAATTAATTAGGGTTTATACCTAGGATGTTTTGGTAATAAAATAACCATTTATATTGCTTATCAATAAAAATAAATCAACTAAAGGTAAGCTTCACAAATTAAAAACATATTTTGCAAAAATATAACATTTATTAACTGTCAGTTTCTTGTTTCCATAGTAACCAAGTGATAATTCCATTTGTGAAAAATTTATCAGATTCAATTTGATCTGATTGGTCAAGAAACTAAAAATGCAAGGTTTTGATTGGCCTATATATTGTTTGTGAAATAGTCTATACAAATAACAAACTATTTGCTGAAATCAGTATACTTATTAAAATACTAGATTTATTATACACGGTATTTGCAGTATTTTGGCGCAAAATAAAGGGGATGATTCTACATCACAAAATATGAAAAACCAGCATAGGAAACGTAGGTCCGGAAACAAACGCTAAGATAGTTACGACCCTTTAAAATTATACTAAAAATAAAGCTTTAATTAATAACTCTGGTATATTTTGAGTTTAAGCGACGAGGGTTTGCATTTATACTAGTATTACACGGAAAAAAAAAATTATAGCTAGGAGCGCTATAACACACATACCAAGCAAATTATAATCGCTTATTATATAAATACAAAGCTTTCTCTTACAATTATGGCAGTCAGTGTAAAAATTTATATGAAATACTTTAATTGTTTAGTGAATAATAAAATATAACAAATAGTATGGCATTTATAGCTTAAATAGATTTAATTATTGTCCGTGCTAATAATTTTTATAATATAATAAAATTTCTGTAAATTTATAATAGTGCCTGTAATAAATATAATCGTGTCTGTAATATATATAATCGTTTCCAATTTATTTTTAACATTATTAGTTATTGTGTCCCTTATAATCTATAGCTTAAATCACTATAATTTGCCACTGTTACCAAATATCTTATAATGTATAGCGCAGAGCCCACTAATTTCTTTCCGTGTAATAAGGGCAATTAGTTCATGTTAATTAATTTTTTTGAGCCTGTCCACAGGCGTGTCTAGACCGACAAAATGTGTGAAGCTTAACACATTTTTACCCCAAAATGTTTATGTGTATTTTCTTTTGGATTTGTTGTAAAAAATATGGATTCCCTGAGTAAAAATACGTAAAAAATGTCAGTGTAACACTGTTGCTCCTACCTTTAAAATAATGAATCAAGTATTTTATAAGAAAATTCCTATTTAAGTAAATGGTAAAAAAATACAAAAATATGGGCCCATATACTACCTTCTCAAATTGATAGATTGAAAAGAGGATACTTAGTAACCACTTACCGAATCCTACATAATAAATTTTCTGTGGATCTTACCAACCTCTTCCAATTAAATCACAACGTTCGTCTTAGAGGACACAGCCCAAAGCTGTCGCATGAGCAGTATCATTAGATCATATATCGTCATCTAAAGGCTCTAACGGTCTAACTCCAAAACGTCATATTTTTCAGGAGACGTAAAAAACGATTTAAAACTTAATTATAGCAATTTAGAACTTTTAAACTAGCTTGTTCACAGGTAAAAATGTTTGAAATGTGTTAATGTATTTAAAACTTTTCATTGTTATCTATTTTATATAAATTATTTGAAAATTAAATTTTAACCACAGAATCTAAATTCACTAATGGTCTAACTCCAAGGGAAGATAAAAGAGGATACCTATCGTATTATATCGCGTAATATTATTACAAAAAAATTATATTTTTATGTTTAATTCTTCAAATTCTTTGCATTGTAAAATAGAGTTTCTTTCATGTACGCAACTGACAACTTTTTAGCTTTTTTTCTTCTCGATCAATGACAATCCATTTTCCATTAATTAATGTTTTTCCTTGGAATGGAAGGCCCTTTTCCCGATCTATTTTTTGCTTTTTTTTTCTCCATTCATTTTCATCGACGTCCGTCTTTTTACATCTTTTCCTTTTTTGACGCACTTCGAAAACTTTTTCACTTTCACTTTCTGTATCGGAATATGGGACCAACATTATTAATGGCAATAATTATAATTATCATCAAACAGTAAATTAACAAATATTTGAAACGGGATCCCCTGTTGTCGAGAAATAGTTTGACATTAGTGACAGTTCTCATTTAATTGTTTTTTCACAATCATATGATGGAGTTAGACACTTAGCGACTTAAAATATTTACATTTTTGCATTTTTTGAGGCTGATATTGGTTTAATGCAACTTTTTTTTTTTTGAAGTATGTTGGTAATTAGATAATGAAGCAAATTTGATAAAAATCTCATTTTTGAAAAATTTGGAGTTAGACAACTAGAGCCTTTAGTGGACGATATACATAGATATGTCATTAATGTTGATTTGTTTTATGTAGAACATATACAAAGCCAATTGTAAACAAACCACTATAGCGGTGAGGTTGCGAGGAGGTGAAGTATAACATATTTGTCAACAAACCACTATAGCGATGGGTGGTGACCAGAAGCGGGAAGGTGAAATCTACCTGGATATAGCAATGAAAATATTTCGGTTTGACGTGGACTCAAGGCGCATCTATGTATATAGTATCGTACTTCCTGCAGAAAATCATTTATTTCCAATCGAGTGTTCAATACTTGGAATTCCCTAACTGAAGACATAGTAAATGCTACTAGTATAAATTGTTTTAAAAACAGACTGGACAATTTTTTGTTAAATTAAAAATGTGCACATTACACGGTAAAAATAAATTACATTAAATTACATAGTCCGTAAATGGTAATATGTTGCCATAGACCAGAATGGTAAAAATTACATAGTCCATAATGGTAATATTTTGCATAGACCGGAACGGTAAAAATTACATAGTCCAGAATGGTAATATTTTGCATAGACCGGAACGCTAAAAATTACATAGTCCAGAATGGTTTGGACTTGAAATTTGAAAAAAAATATTTACTACTTAGAAAATGTTGTTCCAAATTACAAATCTCTGTGTCAAAGCTTTTTTTAAATTTCGTAGCGTAAAGTTCATTTGGTTTAATAAACCAAACCATTTGCACCCTTAATACGAGTATAAACTGCTTACATCTTTCTTTAAAGATCTATTGGTTGATAAAGATCGTAATTTATAATGAATGTAAATTTTAGGCCACAAATAAAGCATTTAAATATAGTACATAAATAATATCTACCTTTTTTTTACACTTTTAACACTTTAACCTACCAGCATGCGTCGCTATCTCTCTAACAATAACAATATTAAACGGTCCGTCTCATGATGCGATGCCTTCTTGGTTATTGTCCAAAGCGCACGCACGTCTTAAAATAACATAGCCCGACATACAAAAATCATGTAAAAATATGTAAATCAATGTAAATATATATTTTTACATTATTTTACATTCTTTTACATTCTTTTACATTCTTTTACATTCTTTTACATTATTTTACATTAGTTTACATTATTTTACATTCTTTTACATAAGTTCATGAATTATGCCTAGTCCAGAATAGTAAATTTACTATTCCGTACTATGTAAATTTATGTATTTTTACATTATTTTACATGCAGTTTTTACAGTGTAGTGTTAAATATTAAATTTTAGTTTTAAGTTTTAGATATAAGATAGAGTTTACATTAGTTATATTATTATGTACTCGATCAACTTTTGTAATTTGAGTTTTATAGGTTTTAAATAGCCTTAATCTTATATTAATAATAATAATAATAATAATAATAATAATAAAACACGATCGTACGAATTGCTCATAATGTAATAATTACGTGCCTGTGTAAAGAACGGGTTTCACGGCTTGTCGTATTATACTATTCACAGCGCCTGCGCTAGAATGATTTAATACGGCAGTTTCAAATTTTTAAAAAAAATCAAAAATCGCCCTAGACAAAAAATTCTTAGATTTCATGAAAAAATAAGAAACTTTTTTTTTGAAATTTTATTTAATGTCCGTCTGCCCGTCCGTCCGATGTCACGAATAAACTGATCGACTTGAAAATTTCCGGAAAGATCAAGTCCTACGAGGGAAAGGACCCTATTGTTTTTGAAAATAATCCCCCCAAAAAAGTTATGGGTGGTTAAACTTTAAAAAAATCGAAAAAAACTGACAGAAAATTCCGATTAACGTAACTTTTTCAAATTACTTTTATTATAAAGATCAATTCTACCAATTTTGAAAGTAATTCCCCCAACAACAAAAAAAGTTATAGGGGCTATAAAAAAAATAAAAAAAAAACTATGAAAAAAAAAATTTTTTTTCGCTTTTTGCAAAAAGAAAACAAAGAAAAAAAAATGATTTTTTTGTTTTTTTTTTTTGAAAAATTTTTATTTTTTTTCATTTTTCAAAAAAAGATCTTATTAAAAAAAAATATATTTTTTATTTTGAATAAATATTTTTTTTCACAAAGAGAAAATTAAAAAATTGTTAAAAAACGTTTTAAAGTTTTTTTATTTTTTTTTTCAAGTATTTGGGAAAATGCAGTATACCATTTACTGTGAATAGTATATAATGGAATGCGTAGCATTACATATTTTTACGGCTTGTTCTTTTCGAAAGGTTGTAACTTAAACTTCCGCAGAATCACTATTTTTAGTTAAATAGAAAATAGGTCAGAAGTGACTTGGTATTGTTCAGGGTTCACGCTGAAGCCCCGAATCAGCTGCACTTTCCAAATGCCAAAGTTAGCTTCTTCGACTGGTCGATATCGTCGCCTACTTTGGTCTTTTATTGCATAAAAATTGTTCAAAGAAAACCAGAGATAAAGCTGCATAATAGACGTTTCTAAATGGTCAATCATTACGAAGGCGTACAAGGGACATAATTATTATAAACTTTTTTTTAGTTATTATCACCGGTCAGATCGACGTATTTATTTACCAGGGGCAAGCAAAAATTAGAATTAAAAAAAACTGTTTTTCTAAACAAAATTAAAAAAAAATAATAAAATAAAAAAACAAATTTTTTTATAAAAAGTTCAAGTAATTCACTATGTAAAAACAGCGTCGATGTGACGCTGTTCCCTGTAGGGCAAAAATGTTTTTTTTCGGAAAACGAAAAAAAAAAAAAAATTGAAAAAAAAAAATTTATTTTTGTTTTCTTCAAGCGTACTAAAATGTTCATATTTTATAACTGAACACACTAGTTAGAAGTGATCTCTTTTTTACAGTAAAAAAATGAGTTTATTGTTGTACGCCGTAAAAAAAAGTTAGCAAAACCACCACTGGCGGTAGAATATATGGTTTATACACCTACAAATCTCTCCGAAATTGCAAATGCTACATTAGACAAGTTACCATCGAAATCGCGAAAAGTGTACGATTTAGCCTACGAAAAAAATTTAAAATGAGCTAAGGAAGGTTTAAGTTTATTTCGAAAGGGTTTTATTGTCCTATTTTAATAAAAAAAAACATACTTTATTACTGAATAAATTAAATGGAAAAATTAATATTTAAAAAATAGTATGTTTCACTCAGAGGAAAAGGGCTTTTTATACTCGTCAGTACTTTCCGGACTCCGCTTCGCATCGTCCGTAAATTCTACACACTAGTTAAAAAAAGCTTCACTTTTCCTCTTAGTAAAACAATATACTATTTTAGGTTTCTTTTTTGGCATAACGAAAAAAAAAAAAATAAAAAATGTTTTTTATGTATACACTCCTGGAGTTTGGACCGTTCCTCCCGACTCACCCTGTATATATTTACGGCTTGTTTATTTTCCTGGGATCTTGATATTATTTTCGACATATATAAAGACATCGTTTATTCATTTCAAGCGTCGTCTATTTTAAAAGGTCAAAGAAAAAGTCGCTCCGCAATGAATGCCCTTTTGAAAATCCTTACCTTCTTTTAATGTGCCGTTTTAATGGCTTCTATGTAGGCTTTATGGTATGATATACTTACGGCTAATGTACCAAAGATAAAAAATAAATATTTATGGGGCATGTATGGGGTACTTAGAAGCTAGTGGATTTAAGCACGGAAAACCTGGTTTTGAGAAATACATATGAGGCGTATAGTGCAAGAGTGGCCCATATGTGTTTTATTGAGATTTGCGTTTTTTTTTATAAATGTAATATGGACATCTATATCTTTCATTACATATCACCCTCATAACAGAGGGTTTTCTTTTTGGCACGATACAAGCATTTAAAGCATTATTGCATTATTAAATTTATCGCTTTTATTAGTGCAAGAGTGGCCCACAGGTATAGGCTACCAGTCAAACATATCTCGACAGTCATAAAAATGTCCAAACGCAGCGAAACGTTTTAAACAAATTCGCCCTCCACCCCTAGAGCGTTACGTGATACTTGAATGTTCCCTAATGGGTTGATAGTGGTGTTCGCTGGGTTATATTATTGGGGATGTTGAAAAAGCCAACTGAACCAAGGATTTATAAAGATATTTTTAGAAAGATTCTTAAAAAAGCCAAAATTTGTTTTATCGAGAAGGTTATTTTTTCGCCCCAAAACAAATCATTTTCTGCACAAGTGCAGGAGCGTTATGTTACCAATTTTGTACATTTTGCTTTATTAATAAAAAATAATTACAACTTACCTTAAACTTTGAGATCATAGGAACTGAAATCCATTTAGGTACTTGAACAATGTTTAGTTATTCTTCATTTTTAAAGGTTCATGCTAAATGTTTATTTAACCATTCCAGAGCATAATTATTGGTATTATGACTATTATGTTATTAAATAACGAACATTTCTTTCACATGTAAAAAATGATTAAAATTTCAAAGTAAAATGTGAGGTTAGATCTACTAAAAAAAAATCAAAATAAAAAGAAATAAAAATGTAAATATTTAAAACATCCCGTCAACTCCAGAGTCGGCGCGGCGCCTATGCGAGTACTGGAAATTCGCTGAATACTGGCAATAAGTTTTTTTTTTAATTTGTGAAAATGCAATATACTACATGACTTGTTTAGTTAGTATAAGATCAAAACTAGATGAAACGTTGCAAGCACCCTGTCAAAACGTCGGCACCATTGGGAAAACTAATAACATGCTATTAGAACAGGGTAGCATAACATAATTACAACTTGTATAATATTTATATTAAACTTTAGCTTTTCTTGTACACTTAATATATAATTAAAATTAATAATAAAAATATGTTTTTACTTGGATGCAAGTTGAAATTATTAATTACAATTTTTGATTGATTTTAAAAACAAATGAATGGAAGCTTAAAATTTGTACATTAGAGCCATCTAGTTTGCAAATTTCAAACTAGGTGTTTTGTTTGATTTTAAATTCTGTATCTTTAAAACATTATATTCTAGCAAAAAACTGTATATAACATTTTTTATAGGGCTTAAAAAGAGCTTTTATTAAAAATATAATTTTTTGAAATCGGGTTATAAATATGTAAGATATGCTAAAAAAACCGTTTGCTGCTTTAAACGCCAATATCTCGAAAACAATGCGTTTTAGGAAAACATTGTTTATAACATTTTTTGACCAATTTAAAATTATCTTTTATATTAGTGCTAAATTAACCAAATACAATAATAATTGCCTTAATTATAAACAAAAAACGCTAAAAATAGGAGTTTTATCCTATTTTTACCCCCTTACCCCCAATCATTTACCCCCAAATCTAATCAGCTCTTCGGAATACGATAAGAAACAATATGCAAAAAACCGCAAGTCGACATCTCATGTAGAAATTGAGTTAGAAAGTTTACACCCAGACAGACAGACGGACGCAAAATTTTTTTTACTGATTTCGACTCAGAATGGTATAAAACGTCAAGAAATGTTAAAAAAACGTGGTCAAAGATTTTGACTTTTCGGCGAAGATTTCAATACATCGGCACTCTTAGTAGCACTAAGTGCCGATGTAATTAATCTATTCCTTATGAAGAATCTGTAGTATAATTTTATAGTCTGGGGATTATCTCCGAAACATCGATCATTCCATAAAGACGCGAAGCTGAAAGCACCCGGGGGCCGTTACCAAGGAAGGAGGGTTAGGGTTGCCACTTTGAAAAATTAACAACGTAGAAGTAGTATATTAGGCACCGAGTACGCGAACCTAGTGTCCTAGTGCCCAAAAGTGCTTTTTTGCGCCCGAGAGTGGTTTGCGTCGAGGTGCGTATACTATTTATCCTACGACCTAACTATCACCTAAACATCAAAAACCGCAAAAATTATCTTAAAAAACTGACAATTTACAATTTGAGGTTATGTGTTTGACGTTTACTAATTTCCTACGACCTACGACCTAACTATCACCTAAACATCCAAAAAACGCAAAAATTATCTTAAAAAACTGACAAACTACAATTTGAGGTTATGTGTTTGACGTTTACTAATTTTTTGACAATATGTAAAATCAGCTTCCAACACTTGTCTTAAGCAAAGGGTGGGAAATAGGCACTAACTACTAACTAGGTCGTAGGAAATAGTTATTTATGGTACTAGTGGGTAAAGTAAGATATTGCCCATGAGAAAATTAATCTGCGAGGCGTCAGCCAAGCAGGTTAATTTTCGAGAGAGCAATATCGGTTTACCCATGAGTGCCATACAAGGTTTTATCCAATAAATAGCTTAGGAATTCATATTTTTATTAAAAATTTTAATGACATTTACAAGAAAATAATTTGACAAGTGACAGTTGAGTGGGTAAAATAAATAATTATCCACTTAGTAAAGTAAAAGCCACACGGGGGTTATTATTGAGTTTATCTATTTAAAATAAAGCTGGTAACTGTCTTATTATCTGTATGTATTGGATAAAAAATTTTATTACAAATTTTATATTATAAAATTAAATCTAGAACTAAATATTCGTATTTTTTCTTCTACTTACATGCATTATCTGTTATCTAAGGATATTTTTTTACAAAAATATCAGTTTTGAACAATTTTTACATGCTTTTTTTTTAATTTTTATTGCGAGAGAAACTGACACTATGTCGACTTGAATTTCGGATAAAACTTCAAAGCAACCTACTTGATTTATTAGACGATCATTTAGAAAGGTAAAATTTATACGTTTGAACCAAAAATTGACATAATTAATGTATAAATTAAAAAAAAACGTTTAAAATGGGTATTGGACAAATTATTTTTTTGTAAATGTCATTAAAATATTTTAATAAAAATATGAATTCCTAAGCTATTTATTGGATAAAACCTTGTATGGCACTCATGGGTAAACCGATATTGCCCTCTCGAAAATTAACCTGCTTGGCTGACGCCTCGCAGGTTAATTTTCTCATGGGCAATATCTTACTTTACCCACTAGTACCATAAATAACTATTATGATACTAGTGGGTAAAGTAAGATATTGCCCATAAGAAACTGACCTGCGAGGCGTCAGTCGATCAGGTTAATTTTAGAGAGGGCAATATCGGTTTACCCATGAGTGCCATACAAGGTTTTATCCAATAAATAGCTTAGGAATTCATATTTTTATTAAAAATTTTAATGACATTTACAAAAAAATAATTTGACAAGTGACAGTTGATTGGGTAAAATAAATAATTATCCACTCAATAAAGTAAAAGCCACGCGGGGGTTATGATTGAGTTTATCTATTTAAAATAAAGCTGGTAACTGTCTTATTATCTGTATGTATTGGATAAAAATTTTTATTACAAATTTTATATTATAAAATTAAATCTAGAACTAAATATTCGTATTTTTTCTTCTACTTACATGCATTATCTGTTATCTAAGGATATTTTTTTACTAAAATATCAGTTTTGAACAATTTTTACATGCTTTTTTTAAATTTTTATTGCGAGAGAAAACTGACACTATGTCGACTTGAATTTCGGATAAAACTTCAAAGCAACCTACTTGATTTATTAGACGATCATTTAGAAAGGTAAAATTTATACGTTTGAACCAAAAATTGACACAATTAATGTATACATTAAAAAAAACGTTTAAAATGGGTATTGGACAAATTATTTTTTTGTAAATGTCATTAAAATATTTTAATAAAAATATGAATTCCTAAGCTATTTATTGGATAAAACCTTGTATGGCACTCATGGGTAAAACCGATATTGCCCTCTCGAAAATTAACCTGCTTGGCTGACGCCTCGCAGGTTAATTTTCTCATGGGCAATATCTTACTTTACCCACTAGTACCATAAATAACTATTATGATACTAGTGGGTAAAGTAAGATATTGCCCATAAGAAACTGACCTGCGAGGCGTCAGTTGATCAGGTTAATTTTAGATAGGGCAATATCGGTTTACCATGAGTGCCATACAAGGTTTTATCCAATAAATAGCTTAGGAATTCATATTTTTATTAAAAATTGACATTTACAAAAAAATAATTTGACAAGTGACAGTTGATTGGGAAAAATAAATAATTATCCACTCAATAAAGTAAAAGCCACGCGGGGGTTATGATTGAGTTTATCTATTTAAAATAAAGCTGGTAATTGTCTTATTATCTGTATGTATTGGATAAATAATATTATCTAGCAGCTTCATAAAACCATTTGTTTTTTAGCACTATTTTAAATAAAAAAAGGCAAAAATAGTATGTTTCACTCAGAGGAAAAGTGCTTTTTTTACTCGTCTGTAGTTTCCGGACTCCGCACGGAAAGAAATTAGTGGGCTCTGCGCTATACATTATAAGATATTTGGTAACAGTGGCAAATTATAGTGATTTAAGCTATAGATTATAAGGGACACAATAACTAATAATGTTAAAAATAAATTGGAAACGATTATATATATTACAGACACGATTATATTTATTACAGGCACTATTATAAATTTACAGAAATTTTATTATATTATAAAAATTATTAGCACGGACAATAATTAAATCTATTTAAGCTATAAATGCCATACTATTTGTTATATTTTATTATTCACTAAACAATTAAAGTATTTCATATAAATTTTTACACTGACTGCCATAATTGTAAGAGAAAGCCTTGTATTTATATAATAAGCGATTATAATTTGCTTGGTATGTGTGTTATAGCGCTCCTAGCTATAATTTTTTTTTTCCGTGCGCTTTGCGTCGTCCGTAAATTCTACAGACTAGTAAAAAAGAGCTTCACTTTTCCTCTTAGTAAAACAATATACTATTTGTCATAATTTTTTGCTAAATTATATATTTTTTTTAATTAATGGTGGTTGGATAAATTTTAATTCTCAACTCGTGTATTAATAATAATAATAATAATAATAAAAAGATTTTATTTATAAAAAATACATAACCAGCGGCGAAGTCTAGCTAGGCTACTCTTACTCAACCACAAGATATGTTTTACTACATTTTAAATATAGGATTGATTTTTATTTGAAACTAATACTAACTTACACCTAAGCATGGCGCAAAAATACTTTAACTTAAAATAAAATTAAATGATAATTATAATTATTAACCACAAATACACACACTCCTGCAACCACACTTAAAAGACTATTGATTGTAGAAATTTAAAAATACAAAATACCTTATTGATTTTCAAAAAGAATTTGCTGAACTTTTGTTTTAAATGGGTTAATTTTAAGCAACTTAAATGACTCAGGCAACTTATTATATTCATTTATAGAATTATAACTGAAAGATCGTTTAAAAAAACTTTTACTGAAAGTAGGCATATTAAGTTTTACATTATTTCTTGTATTAATGGAATGAATTTGATTTCTAGTAACATATTTATTAGCAATAATTTGTACTGGGTTCGTTTGTAAGGATTTGTGAGTAAATACTAAAAGATGTAACTTACGCCTCTGTTCCATTTTTAGCCATTTTAACTGTGTTATTATAGGGGACATACGGTTGTACCTGTTGACCCCCTTGATAAACCTACAACAACTATTTTGCACTTTTTGAATTTTAAATTTACTGTTTTCATCAAGACAAGGACCATAAATAAAATCGCAATAATTGAAATGGGAAAGTACAAGAGATTCTGAAAGACTTTTCTTTAGATGTTCGGTAAGAATGTGTCTGTTGGAATAGAGCAGTTTTAAACTTGACATTGATTTTTTTATTAAACTATTAACGTGATCTACAAATCTTAATTCATTATCCACGAATAACCCTAAATTTTTTGCGACATTGGTTGAAGGCAGTCTAACACCATCGATCTCAATACTCATGCTATTCTCAAGAAATTTTATTGATTGCTTGTTACCAAAAAAAATAACATTACTTTTGGCTGCGTTTAATTTTAAATTATGATCCTTTGAAAGTTAAAATATTGTATTAAGATCGGAATTAATAAGACGAGTTGCTTCAATATATTCATTTTTTTTTAAATTTTAAATATAGTTGAGTATCATCCGCAAAAATCACCGACAAGCAGTTTTTTACAGATTATTATTAAGTGATTTTATTCAGGTGAATGATACGACAGTTTTGTATTTTAGCATATGTATTATTGAAAATATAGAATTATCGCCTAGCGCTTTCAGTCTATCTCAGACTATCATCAGGGCTGGGCTCTGAAAAGTAAGAAGAAGGGGGGTTTTATAAAATATTTTGTGAAAATGTGTAGTGGCTCTGACAAGTAAGTAACTTTTCTAATTTTCTTTTTCACGTAAAATTTTTCACATAACCTCAAAATTTCAACGACCCACATTTTCACAAAATATTTTATAAAACCCCCCTTCTTCTTACTTTTCAGAGCCCAGCCCTGATGATAGTCTGAGATAGACTGAAAGCGCTAGGCGATAATTCTATATTTTCAATAATACATATGGGTATTTCTGTACGAATCCATATCACCTTGGTGATTGAATGTCACGGATTTTCGTTAAACTTTTTTTATATTATCACCACTCTAATACTAAAAGCCTTATGCAAAAAAAAGAGTTTAAAAAAATTTTTTGGCTGAGATATGATTTTTTTAAAATTTTGTAATTTTTCAATTTTTGACTAAAGAAAACAGCTTTATTTTCAATTTATTACTATAAGTCTGACAATTTTAATCCAAATTTGATGAAATTTGGTGCACCCATGTAATCTTAGATGACAATCTTGAATTTTTTATAATTTTTTTTAGTAGTGGGCTTCTGCTCTTCTTCTTCTTCTTCAAAAATATTTTTTTACGTTTTTTTATAACTATGTTTAACCCGATTTTTCGTAAAGTGCCCAACCTACGATTTTTCTCAAATTTTGGTCAAATGTACTTCTAAGTGTCCTTTTTTCAATGACGTAAAATTTATTCTGGGCAAATTAGGTTTACTATATACTTTAGCCATTTTAAATTTTTACAACAATGAGGAATTGTGCTGGAAATAGCTGTTTTACAAAAAAAGGCACATATTATTTTTTATATGTTTTTAATAGTTTAGGTCAAATGCTTCATTTTAAGACAAAAACAAAATAATTAATTCTTGGTTTTTTTCAAAAAAGGCGTAAGTCCACAATTTTATTACTTTTTTATTTCTATATATTTTGTAGGCGTTTTTTTCTGGTGTAAACGTTAGCTTACGTTAAATACTAAGACTTTAACATCAAAAACTATTTTTATTTTTTTTTTAACACAATATGTTTTTTGATTTTGTTTTTGATCTTAAAAATGCCTGAAAGTTGGTAAACTGTCAGAGTAAGAAACTTTTTTTTTGTTATAAATCTTTTTTTAATTCGCAGCTCAGAGAAAAGTTTTCTATGCCGGGAATAAATCCTTAATAAAAATTAATTTAAAAAATATTAATTTATTTAACATACTAATTCTTTATTTACAATTTATTTATGTCTTATTATTTAACTTTAATTATTATACAAAGCTTATCAAAATCTTTTAAATTTTTGTGAAGCGCATCCATCGCTAAAATATAATGAACTATTTTTTTATTTGCTTGTATTCCAAAGTGACATTGTTCGGTTAGAACTGTTAAGTTAAAAGTGACAATTTTGTTAACAGTTTGTCTTTTGTTTTACTTCGGCGTTCCCTTTTGGAAAATTGTATAGCGGTTGTGCTTGAAAAAAACAAAAACAAAATTTTGTTGGCCCCTTATGGATAATTGTCAGATAACTGACAGAACCAAATTAAAACTAATTTTACCTATTACTTTTACCTTTTTGTGTTAAAATATGTTTAGAAGCGAAAAAAAAAAAATAGCGTATGATCCAAAGACGAGGAATATATCTCAATCTCTGCATGCGACCGAGCAACATTATTTCTCGTCCTTGGATCATACGCAATTTTTTTTCTCTTATAAACATATTTTTAACAAGAAATAAATAATAATGTCATATTAAAAAAATGGCAGGCCAGCATCTTGTCGTATATAACTGGCAGTTGTGGCTAATTATCTCACTGAGAAAAGGCCATAAAGAAGGAAGAAGAAGAACTGGCAGTTGTTTTACGATTAACATTCCGCGGCATGCCGGTTGCCTACACTGTGCGCGCGAAAAAATGTACTTTCCCGCACGCTGCCATGGTAACGTGCGGGAAAGTAAAAAGCTAAGAAATAGGATATTTTGTGGTCAGAAAACTTCATTTGTTTATGTAGAAATGTGAACTTTTCTATTAGATCGTAGAAAAACTTTTTTTGATCTGCGTTATTATGGTATGGTATTTTTTAATTGTAAATCAGTTAGCCTTGGATTGGTTTATGCATGACATGTGTCAAAATATACTAGCGTCTTTTCAGAATTTAAATAAAAAATAACTTTGTATAATAAATTAAAGTTAAATAATAAGACATAAATAAATTGTAAATAAAGAATTAGTATGTTAAATAAATTAATATTTTTTAAATTATTTTTTTTTAAGGATTTATCCCCGGCATAGAATTCTCTGAGCTGGGAATTAAAAAAAGATTTATAACGAAACAAAAGTGTCTTAGTCTGACAGTTTACCAACTTTCAGGCATTTTTAAGATCAAAAACAAAACAAAAAAACATATTGTGCTAAAAAAAAATAAAAATACGTTTTGGTGTTAAAGACTTAGTATTTAACGTAAGCTAACGTTTACACCAGAAAAAAAAAACGCCTACAAAATATATAGAAATAAAAAAGTGATAAAATTGTGGACTTGCGCCTTTTTTGAAAAAAACCAACAATTAATTATTTTGTTTTTGTCTTAAAATGAAGCATTTGACCTAAACTATTAAAAACATATAAAAAATAATATGTGCCTTTTTTTGTAAAACAGCTATTTCCAGCACAATTCCTCATTGTCGTAAAAATTTAAAATGGCTAAAGTATATAGTAAACCTAATTTGCCCAGAATAAATTTTACGTCATTGAAAAAAGGACACTTAGAAGTACATTTGACCAAAATTTGAGAAAAATCGTAGGGGGGGCACTTTACGAAAAATCGGGTTAAACATAGTTATAAAAAAACGTAAAAAAATATTTTTGAAGAAGAAGAAGAAGAAGAGCAGAAACCCACTATTAAAAAAAATTATAAAATATTTAAGATTGTCATCTAAGTTTACATGGGTGCACCAAATTTCATCAAATTTGGATTAAAATTGTCAGACTTACAGTAATAAATTGAAAATAAAGCTGTTTTCTTTATCGTCAAAAATTGAAAAATTACAAAATTTTAAAAAAATCATATCTCAGCCAAAAATTTTTTTTAAATTCTTTTTTTTGCATAAGGCTTTTAGTATTAGAGGTGCTAATATAAAAAAAGTTTAACGAAAATCCGTGGCATTCAATCACCAAGGTGGTATGGATTCGTACAGAAATATGCTAAAAATACAAAACTGTCGTATCATTCACCTATATAAAAACCAGCATACAAGTCAAAAAATCATTCATTTTGATTTTATTCACTTAATAATTAAGAAAATAACTTTTTTCTTTTTGAAAAGTCAATAAAACGAATTATGTCACCTTTAATTCAACCCTTAAAGGGGGATAACAAAGTTAATTTATTTTGTTCTCAGTCCCTCTTTGTCTATTAATATTGTTCAGTAACACGCTGCTTGTTTTATTTTACAAGGGCTGCTTTAATTTTGATTGATTTGGGGGCTTGGTTCTGACACATTTCGAAACTTTCCAGGCAACAATATGATTTTTTGATGGAGCCAGACATGTAGCCAGAGAGAAACTTATGTGATCAGTGGCGCCCGAAATTTAATACTCATTACTGGACATCGGATTTTACCGAGTCGTGACGTCAAAATCCATAGCTATCAAACTACTACATTTGCAAAGAAAAGTATATAAATATTATGAAAATCCCCTAACGTTTTTGTTTAAGTAAAATACAATTAAAAAACAACAGATCCGAAAATTATGATTTAGTCGGACTTTTTGATTTTATTTAATAGTATTGTAACATGGTAACCAAGTTAAAAAAAATCTGCCTGGCCAATCCTTTTTTATTCGCAATAACAGCTCACGTGACGTTTATAACCTGTGAAAAATGTTTTTCAAAATTTATTCGAAATTATTATTTTTACTCAAATCTTTTGTTTTTCATTATTATAAATAAAATATAAATAAAATACAAAATTATACAACTAAAACTTATAGTGTTTGTAGTAAAAACAAACTACTGACGAAATCTTTTTGTGTTTTATTCAATTTGTGAAGAGGTGACTGGAAGGTGAAATCTATTTGAACTCGTTATAAACATCTACTCTGCAGAGATCTAAACTTGTTTCCGTATGCGTGCGACGAAATAAGTGAGATGTAAGATCAAGCGTGTACCATGTACCTACTTTATTTTATTGGTTAGAATTACGCGCATGCGGAAACAAGGTTTTTATTGCAAGTCATTTCGTTTGACTTATCTTATCAATGTGAATAATTTCTTGTTTTGCTCTAACTTTTCCGTTTTCACCGTTCATTTTATTAGTTAAATCCCCTAATAAAATGTTCGTAAAACCATTACTTACTAGATTATCCAGAACCAGAGTTCGACGGCAAATTTTACACTGCACATTTTGTAAAAAAGACAACCTGGGAAAGAAAAACTAATATTTTTAGGCATGTGAATACAAAAACCCGAGCAAAAACCCATCAAGGAGATGAGCAAGAACAATTTAATATTTAAAGTAAGTAAAAAAATACAAAACTAATTTTAATTTGCCTATTTGATCACAAGTTGAAAATGTCACGTGACCTTTTATTGCGAATAAAAAACGATTGGCCAGGCAGACTTTTTTTATAACTTGGGAAAAGTATACCCAGCCACCATTCCAAAATATAGATATAGATTTTTATTTAATTTTAGCACATATTTACAAATGGTAATGCAAAAATTGAAGGATATGTCAGATTGTTGTGACAGATATCAGGTTTAAATATTTAACAATAGATGGAGCAGTTTTAATTTTTTGAACTAAATTGATAAAAAACTGGTCAAATTTTAAGAAAAACTAATAAACTTTATGTAATTTAAACGCAAAACTTTAAATTGCATTAAATTATTCATGGTAAAATATATATATATATTTTTGCTAATTTTGCTACAGTTTTCTTTACTTTTATAAACAAGAGATGGCACTACATGTGCTCATTCTAACACTTGATACGGAATATTCATACCGTATCTAGAGCTAGAATGGATTTATTCTGTATTTGAAAAGTGTGTGTATTTGCTTACATTCTAAAGCAGTCGTAGAAAAAGCGTATTCTACAATAAAATACTCAAGTCTAAGTAAAACAGTTTTATTAAAACTGTATTGTAATTTGATGTAGTAGTTACACCTTTTGTGTACGAGTCCCCCTGGCGGTGTGGGGGTTGTCTAGACGCCTCGGGAGCGGTGTACTTTGGTAGGCCAAAGCCTGCTCGATATCGAGCCTCAGGACTGTGTCGTGGCAAGGACGAAGGTCGGGGAACTGGGAAAGTGAAATCCCCGACGCATAAAAACTATATCAAAATCTACCTCTTTCCTAGGGCTGCCAGTCTTTACTTTATTACAGAACACAGTCCGAGTGAAAGTCAATTTTCTCGGGACACCAGATCTAGGTCCCAGGTATTACTTAAAGCCAAAAAATATTTAAAGCCAAAAAATATTTAATGCTAAAAATTAAAGTTTCGGTAGATTTTATTTTATTATTACTTCTCCTTATCGAAGAAGGTGTAATTTTTTCGATCATTTGCTTTAAACTCGTCTATATCAAACTCGTTACAAAACGACTTACTATCTTTCCTTGTTAATTAATTAATATACTTTACTAAAGTTTATTTTTTTAAGTTATAGTTATTTTAAATTTGCCGCTGAATACTCCAAAAGTCCGATTTACACTGAAGCATGTGGCTTGTTTTGAATGCTAACATAACCACAATTTATAATTTTTGTTTACTTACTTTGTTTTTATGATGTTTTTATGTAAAAAAAGAGAATTGATAAAGCTGTTGCTAAAAACACTTTTGTATTCCTGTAGAAACAAAATACGCTTATAAAATCGCTTTTATTCCAATAATTTAGAGTAATAAACCATTGTTTTGTTCTCGTTAATCAGGGCTATTCACATATACCATTGAGATTGAGATTTGTGGCAATATTGACGAAAATTGCAAGGTCATTTACGTCAACTGTATTAAAACTGCATGGGATTGTAATTTTTGTCAATATTGAATAGATTTCAATGGTACGTGTGAATAGACCTGAATGGCACGTCAATCAACGTTTTACGGCTGTGTAGATTGGGCCTAGTCATTTCGCTTACGACGCATGCGTATCTTACGTTACCATGGCAATTTCGAGATTGTTTACAAGCGGGAAGGTTTAAAATAACTATACCTTAAAAAAATAAACGTTAGTAACTTTAGAACTTTCCATTATTAACAGAGTTGATTCTTTCAATACAATAACAGGGTCAGACAACAGGAATTTTAAATTATTTCTAATTTTTGGTGAGTTACTTTAATACATACCTATTCCGAATAAGATTATATGTCTGTTTACAGACATATAATCTTATTCGGAATAGGTATGTATTAAAGACAAAATTCAACAGTATTTTTCCATTTAATAAGAAATGAACATGACAAACATTATTTAATTAGTTATAAAATAACTAATTATTTGTTTTAATAATTTAAAAAAAAAATACTTAATATATTTTCACACATTTTAAAAATATAAAAAACACTAATATTATTGTCAACTTTTGGTAATAAATTAATTTATTCATTTGTTTTTAAAAATGGCGATTTCAAGGCCTACTTGCTTTTTCGCGGGTAATTACGATCCATCAAACATTTTACTTTATTATTGATATAATAATGTGTAAATAATGCAGAAATGCAATAGTCGTGAAAAAATAATATATAAAACATGGTAGAGAAGACTATTATAACCTCGCACTCTTATATCCCTCCATGCTATGCATCTCGGGATATAATACTTTCGGCTTTAAAACATGTCTCTTTAGCTTCGTATATAATTACTATTTCCATTAGAAGAATTTCCATCTGTCAACATTCTCGCGTCCCTAGTGTTGTTTATAATTTCTATTCTATCCCTGGAAATATTAGACAGACAGGGTACAACGCCCGGCAAAATCAGGGAACGCCGAGACAGTTTTTGGCAACGGTGCGGGGGCGGCCAAAGATCGATACCCACAGACACAACATACGCATTTTACCACCCTCTCTCTCTCTCTTCGCACTTTTCTCGGGTTTCCATTTAATTTCTCCTGTTGAATTTCAACTGTGTGGAAATTGCTGCAAAAATAAAATGGTATAAAAAAACAAGTTTTTAAAGTTAAAGCACTTATATTAATTACATAGTACGTATAACTTAAAAGTAGAAAATAAGATATATAAACCAAATAATTGCAATTTCGAAAAACGTGATTTTTAAAAGAAAGGTTTTTGATTTTTTGATTTATAATTGATTTGGGAACAGCCTAATTTCAGGGGCGTACCGAAGGGGGGCGGAGGGGAGCCTCCCACGATCCTTTGAAAAGGAAATTAAGAGAATATTTTAAAAGTTGGGAAATTGGCTCTTGAATAGTTAAAAAATCTGGATTATATTTCAAAAAAGTTGGAAAATAGGTTTTCAAAATATGTGTTTTTTTTTCTTTGTTTTTCCAGAGGTAAGGAAGTTTTCTTGGTCATTAAAATTTCTGTCAGGGGTGAATCTTTTTTTCAAAGTTTTTAAAAGTTGGAAAATTTCGTTTTATTCGTTGGGAAATTTTGGTAGTCAACGATGTTCCTTCGGTACGCCCCTGTCTCTTTTGGATCAAACTTACCCATATAGCACCGGTCGTCCAATGGACGTCCATTTTAGATCCCTTTTAAGTACATTGGTCCACGGACTAATAATGGATGTACTGTGTACGTCCATATATTTACATCCTTTGTACGACCATTAGTGGACGTCCATTCAGTGTCCATTTTACGCCCATAATTTCAGGGCTCTCTACGTTTATGGGGGGTGATGGTAAGATAAGGGGGGATGTAAAATTTATTTTAAAATTTGATTATCAGTGGATCAGTACTTAACCTAATTTAGTTTTAAATTATCTCGTGGGTAATAAATGGATTTTTTAAATTTTAGGGGTGGGGGTTGGGGGGTAAGTTTTATATAAAATTGTATTGTCAGACGAGCATGTGTACCAAATTTTATCTTACTAAGTATATTCTAAGTGGTCGAAAAAGCCTTTGACAGATTTGCCCTAAACAAAAAAACAACAACAAACATTGCAAGTTAAATAACAGTTTTTCACAGTCGCAAAAACCAGTTAAGTAAGCAAAAAAGCAAGTCCTATGGATGCTGGATGGATGGTTGAATGGACACCTTATGGATGTCCACAGTTGTGTCATCTGGACTCTGAACCGATGTCCATGGGACGTCCATAGAGAAAAATTGGGCATCCTATGGACATACAGCCGTCCATGAACATACGTCCATTGGACGTCCATAGTATCATTTTGTGCCATCTGGGTTAGGGTGGGTCAAAAAAACCGACTATTTTTTTTTCTTTATACTCTGAAAAATCGGTTACTCGACACCTCTAGAAAATTCTCACCAAATATGAGCACTTAATTTTGAGAAAAAGGTTCTCCGCTTTACAATTTTCCATTTTTTCGTCAATATTAGAAACAAAAATTCATATCTCTTTGACAACTGTTCGTTAAGAAGTATCTCTCCTCATATTCTTGTAGGAAATCGAACGCTCTACAAAAAAGGTCTCTTACAATTTTTTCGTAAACCTCCCCGTTTAAAAGATATCAAAGGTTAAAGTTTGATTATTTTAAGAGACATTTCTGTTTTGCTTTTGAATTTTATAACTCGCTTACAAAAAATTGTTATGAATTGCACAATTCATAGTTTTGTAGGAAATTAACTGCTCTACAAAAATGGTCTCTTATGATTTGTCGATTAAATTAGGCGTTTAAAAGATATTCATTGTCAAACTTCAATGCATACTAATTTTAATAGTTTTTGATGAATAATTCGAAAATTTTTAATTTAATTTATGAGTTTCACGAAAATTTATACAAACTTGAGTTCCTATGAAAAGAGAAATTAAACTATTTGTCTCGTTTTTTTTTTAGTCCTACGTATGTTTGGTTATATTGAAAAAAAATAGTGCATTATTTCTAACTCAGAGTCAATGATTTATTAAATTTTGAAAAAAATAATAATAAAATAATAAGTTATTATAAAGATAAATTTTATGAAAATATTATTAAAATTATTAAAAAAAGTTTCAAATTAATTTTCGAAAGAGAAACTTCTATAAGAGTTACTCTTACGATAGAAACTCAAATTTGTATAAATTTTCGTGAAACTCATAAATTAAATTGAAATTTTTCGAATTATTCATCAAAAACTATTAAAATTAGTATGCATTGAAGTTTGACGATGAATATCTTTTAAACGCTTAATTTAATCGACAAATCATAAGAGACCATTTTTGTAAAACAGTTAATTTCCTATAAAACTATGAATTGCGCAATTCATAACAATTTTTTGTAAGAGAGTTATAAAATTCAAAAGCAAAACAGAAAAGTCTCCTAAAATAATCAAACTTTAACCTTTGATATTTTTTAAACGGTAAGGTTTACGAAAAAATTGTAAGATACCTTTTTTGTAGAGCGTTCGATTTCCTACAAGAATATGAGGAGAGATACTTTTTAACGAACAGCTGTCAAAGAGATATGAATTTTTGTTTCTAATACTGAGAAAAAAATGAAAAATTGTAAAGCGGAGATACTTTTTATCAAAATTAAGAGCTCATATTTGGTGAGAATTTTCTAGAGGTGTATAGCAACCGATTTTTCAGAGTATAAAGTACAAAAAAAATAGTCGTTTTTTTTGACCCACCCTAATCTGGGTAGTAACACACTGTATACTAATTAATTCATTAATTTGCTTAAATGCATTAATTAATACTTTCTTAATGCATCTAATAGAAAGCCAGACAATATATTGTTGTAACACCATTTTTTTTCAAGCAGTCTAATTTTATACTGCCTACAGGGGCTGACTGGCCCAGAACAGGGTTCCACCGTGGAACTTCCACAAAAGTCAAGAATCGGAACTTCTTCTCCCGATTACACTAAAGTATGTTTTTTTTTTAAGGTATAGTTATTTTAAATTTGCCGCTAAATACTCCACAAAGTCCTATTTACCCTGAAGCATGTGGCTTGTTTTGAATGTCAACATAACCAAAATTTATAATTTTTGTTTACTTACTTTGTTTTTATGATGAAAAAAAGAGAATTGATAAAGCTATTGCTAAAAACACTTTTGTATTCCTGTAAATTTGCTTATAAACTCGCTTTTATTCCAATAATTTAACCATTGTTTTGTTCTCGTTAATGGCACGTCAACGTTTTACGGTTGTGTAAATTGGGCCTAGTCATTTCGCTTACGACGCATGCGTATCTTACGTTACCATGGCAATTTCGAGATTGTTTACAAGCGGGAAGGTTTAAAATAACTATACCTTAAAAAATAAACTTTAGTTTACAATGATTTTGCGCTCCAGGTTTTTTAACATGTTCTTACGTCTTTTTTCTCGCTTTATTTTTTTTTTAATTTTCTTTTGGTAGAATTGCCCTAGTAGAGGTAAGTGATTTTTTCTATGTGAGGTCGTATTTTGTGGACCAAAGCGGGGCACTATGGGACGAACCGGGCCGTAAGCCGGACATCATACTTTTCTTGAAAACGATAACTGGGATTTTGATAAAATTTGGTATGCAGCCATTTTTAGGTACGACAAAGCATTTTAACTAGGTTTCGTTTTTGGGAAAAATTCTGGAAATCTGGAAAATCTGGAAAACTTAAAAAAAATTAAATTTATTTTTCTTTCATATGGTTAATTACCATTTAGTGTACAAAAAAGATATTTAGCTATGTATTTAATACGGTTTGGAAAAAATCTGCAAAATGTGTGTAACTTGTAAAATTATAATTTTAGCTAATAAATATGGCTTTTTCGAGAAAAAGTAAAACATTTAGCCAAGTATTGAGTATGAAAAAATTGTCGAAAAATTTCGAAAAAAAAAAATAAAAAAAAAATAATTTTTTCAAAAAAAACATTTTTTCGAAAAAAAAAATTTAAAAAAAATCGGAGGATTATTAAAAAAACAATAGGGATCATCCCCTGATAGAACTTGATTTTTCCTGAAAATTTTGAGTCGATCGGATTATTCGTTCTTGAGTTATCTTGTCCACAAAAAAGTGACATGGCACGGACAGACGGGCGGATGAACAGACGCTTACGGGCTGTGAATAGTATAATAAGGTAATTTCCCAATAAATTTATCCACCACAAAGAATATCTGTAAAAGTCTATGTAAAAAGTAATTTTTTTTAAATTGTTTTTTAACACAAAAATTTAATTTAAAGGGGTTCTGGGGTCTTCTGGGGTCTGATCTCTACATCATTTTTTTCCTTACTTAGTCCACTATATTGTAGTAATAACAAATGTGCGGGACTTTGCGGGACTTTAACGAAAAACATTTAAATGTCGGAAAATTAAAAAAAAATCGATAAAACAAAAAATAGGAGATGGACATAATATTTTATTTTTTATATAATACACTTTAATGTTGTTATTATTACGCAATTAATAGGAAAAGATTATATTGTATGATAAGAAAAAAAAAGACTACAAATTTTCGTAGGCATAATTTAGACATCTATATAAGCGCTAATTTTTCTGGCTAACCTTAATTATACATGAAAATTTTGCCTGCACCCAATGTATAATATGATTAAATATAATAAAACCAAATTTAAACCCCTATTTTTGAATTTTTGTTTTTTACCCGATGTCCAACCTATTAAATAGTTTTAATGTGCCAAAAAACATTTCCAATTGGGTACACTCGTATATGACTTTTAGAAAATTAATTATAAACTTAAATAGAAAAATTAAATCTAAATTATTTTTTACTAAACTCGGAGTTCCCCAAGGCTCTATTTTAGGGCCGTTATTGTTTTTGATATTTATAAATGACCTACCTATTTATATTAGACAAGCTTTTTTGGTACTGTTCGCGGATGATACTACAATAATTCTTTCTTCAGATTGTCCTAATAAACTGCATAATTTATTGATAAGTGTTTTAAGAGATATTGAGTTATGGTGTGAAAGAAATAAACTTATACTAAACAAAAATAAAACTGTTGCAATAAATTTTTTTAAAAGGAGATGTGTGCCACATGAATATAATCTATCTGAAATTGAATTCAGTATTACAACAAAATTCCTAGGAGTTATGTTTGATGAACATTTGACGTGGAGTAAACATATTGATCTTGTGTGTAAAAAAATGAACAGTGCATACTACGCTATCTTGAAACTAAAGGGCGATTTAAGGGAGTCCGCTATTCTTAGTATGTATTATGCATTGGCTTATTCAGTGATAAAGTATAACATTTTATGTTGGGGTAAGGCTTCGGAGATAGATAGAGTTTTTAAAGCACAAAAACGTATTGTCAGATTGATTTTTAATAAAGAATACAGGGAATCTTGTAGAGGATTGTTTAAAAATAATGGACTACTCACTGTCTTTGGTGTTTTTGTATTTAGATGTGTATTATTTGTAAAGAAAAATATAAGCTCATTTATGGTCACCTCAGATGTACACAGCTATAAAACCAGGCAGAGTCAGAGTCTAAGGTTACCTAAACACAACCATTCTTTTTACAAAATGTCGCCAATATACTGTTGCATTACATTCTTTAATAAATTACCTGCAGAATTTCGTAATATACTAGAATATAACGCTTTTAAAAAATCGGTAAAAGCATATCTAGTTGATAAAGAACTATATTCTGTAAATGAATATTTGTAGTTGGATATTTTTATTTATTTATTTATTATATACAAATCCAACAGATCCTAAGGATCCAATAACAGGATAGGTTAATATAATTATAACTATTTACAATATATATACAAAAAAACAAAAAAACTAGTCTAAGTCTAAGCGTTATCAAGATTGAGATCAAGAATTATGTTTTTAAAATTTGAAATCTTTGTGCTAAAAAAATCTATTTCTCTGTTTACGGTGTTTCCAAAACGACAGATACGGTACAGTGGTGACATGGCATATTGATTCGTTCTTAATATTGGTAAATAAAACAAGTCCTCATTTCTGGTTACAGATAAAGGCACTCGAAACGGCAGTCTACTTAAAAATTCGGGATTATCCTGATAGCTATTTAACAATTTGTGCAAAAATACTACACAGATGTTAGCTCTACGTTGTTGTAACGAGATGAAATTGTATTTAACCAACAAATTATTGTAATGGGCTCTATGATTATAAATACCTGTGTCCTTATAATCAAGATATTTAAGAAATTTCTTCTGGACCTTTTCCAATTGATCTATATGTGTGTTATATATCGGAGACCAAACAACCGCACAATACTCAAGTTTGCTTTTAACCAGACTGTTGAATAAACTAATAATACAAGAAAGGTTATTAAAGTCTTTGGTATTACGTACTATAAAACCATACATTTTTAAACAAGAACTAACTAAATTGTCCATGTGTTTGTTGAATGTAAGTTTAGTGTCAAAAGTCACACCCAAGTCTTTAACTTCCACAACGCGAGTTAAAATTTCACCACCCATCTGATAATCAAAAATCACTGGAAGTTTCTTTCTGTGGATCGACATAATTGAACATTTCGACACATTTAAATTAAGTTTATTTTCAGTGCACCATTTTCCTCAAATTTTGACTTAAAAATTTATGTTTTTAAACTTGTTTTTGTATAGTTTCTAGATTTACTTGTATTTTAACTGTAAAATGTATTATTTACTTAATCTGTGTAATTTATTTTGTGTAATTTTTAATTTATTTAATTTTTTAGTTTATTTAATTTATTATAATTAGTTTTGCAAATTAGTACGTCTTCTATCACACATTAAGCCCTTATCAGCATAGGCTTAAAATAGGTTGATTATTTTATTTTGTTTTTTTTGCATATATATGTATATGTTTTTTTTTTTTATTTTTATTTTTTTGTCATATTAATTCTAATGAAGAATATTAGACTACTATGTAAAATTGCAAAATATGTATATGACTTGTACTTTATGTATCCTATAAAAGTGGTTAATAAATTATTATTATTATTATTATTATTATTATTATTATGGCCCGGTTCGTTCCATAGTGCGGGGTTGAGGTGCAGAAACACGACCGAAGACAGAAAAAAACTTACCTACGAGTAGCGCATTACGTTTTTCTCACTACCAAGGGGTTAAAATCATATTTTATTAATATTATTTTTGACATTTATATATGTGACTATTCAACAAATCATTTTTTATGGAATCTCTATAAAATTAAAAATAGCAGTCTTGTGTCTAGGTGTCCCCCTTAGGTGTCGGACACTTCGTGTCCTTTAGCGGTAAATCGTTTTTTCTGTCTAGTTACGGTTTTGTTTGTATTGATTTCATCTATCACTAAGTGTGCTCGATATAGTACTTTTCATTACTGTCAGCTTTTTGATTAAGTAATGTCAACTTACCTAGTTGGTGGTGAGAAAAAGTTTTTTTTTTGAAAAAATTACGTTAATCGAAATTTTATTTCAGCTTTTTTAGATATTTTTAAAAGTTTAACCCCCCATAACTTTTTTGCTTTTGGGGAGATTACTTTCAAAAACAATAGGGATCTTTCCCTCATAGAACTTGATTCTTTATGAAAATTTGGAGTCGATCGGATTATTCGTTCTTGAGTTATCGTCTCCACAAAAAACGTGATATCAGACGGACGGACGGACATTAAAAAAAAAAGTTTCTTAATTCTTCATGAAACAAATTTATATCCAAGAATTTTTTGTCTAGGACGATTTCTAAATTTTTTTGAAAAATGAAACTACCGTATATTATTCTAGCGCAGGAGATGTGAATAATATAATAAATAAGCTAGTCCGCTCCTGACTGCATATGTAACAGTCAGTTACCAAAAGATTGTGTAAAATTTAAGAAATCAAACCATTTGTTTCGTTATACTCTTTGCAGCCTTGCAGCTGCTTCGTTTTCAAAATTTTAAAATTGACAATTTTCAAATCAAAAATTTTATAAAAATTGAAATTTTTTAAAACCCCTCAAAATAAAGGTTGCAGAAAGTCGATTTCTATGACATTTAGGCCCGGTTGTACAAATCTGGTTTAACTTTGAGCAAGGCTCCTTTACCATGGAATCTTTTGTTGCAACAATCGTTTCCATGACAGATAGGGTAGGTTCCGATTTGGGCAAGTTTTGTACAACCGGGCCTAAGGTACACACTGAAATAATAACTGGTTTGGGCAACCAGAAATCTGGTAAGGGCAACAACACAACTTGTTGTGGTTACCAGATATAAAACATAAGATTTTAAGGATCTGGAAAGCATAACGAATTTATTATTTATTATTCACTATTAGTCTTGTTGCCCTATTGTAGCCACGCTCAGTAAAAAAATCCTAACCTGAAATAATAATAAGTCTTGAAGAATCACTGAAAAAAAAATAGATCTGGTTGAAGCAACCAGATCAATAGTTAAATACGGAACAGCTTTTTTTTTTCTTTTTTTTTTCTTTTTCAGTAGATTTTATTTATAACCTCACCGTTGAGACTTTGTATATGTGTTCTTTATGTCCAGTCAACCAACTTCTTACATAAGAAAATTCTCGGTAGCGTGGCGCCCTAAAGTTAAGGGTTGGTCCCAAAAAAAGACGCCCGCTACACACAGGCGGAATTTTCTAAATTTATGGCCAAAACCCAATTTATACCAAAATTGGTATTCAGGGGTTTTTGGGGCTGCTGAATACAAATTTAACATTCAAATTAATTTTTACAAAATGGCGGATCCAATATGGCTGCCGACTATTTTTAAATTTGCATATTTCTTACTAAAAACTGAAATATTTGGAATACAAAGAAACTGGAGTTTACAATAATCGAGCGAAATATAATACACTTCTAGCAAAATATAATTTCATCTCGCTAGAACAACATAGAGCAAACACAGCTGCCGTGTTTTTGTATAAACTTCTAAACAGCCTACAAGACAACTCTAACTTTTTAAGAAGACTGCCTTTTCGAATTCCCATTATTTCGACAAGAAATGAAGACCTTTTCTACATACCTAGGTGGAGAACAAATCAGTTTAACATGTCGCCACTTTTCAATATGTGACGACTGGGAAATACTGTTAACAAACACTTGGACTTTTTTAATATTAGATTCTAATCTTTTAAGCATGTAATTTTGGACCTTAATCTTGGAACTAGTTAGATTGTGTCATTATAATTTCACCAAACAATTGACCGATCCTTTAATTGGATCTTTGATCTGTATGGATTGTAAATAAATAAAAACCATTGTACAGAGGTTTTTGTGGTCGCTGATTAAGGAACGTTATTACGTATTACGTAACGCAAATTTTGATCATTTTGGAATTAAAAAGTAAATATCGTCGGCTTACAAGTAAAAGGCACTAAGTCACTTTTTTGCAAAAATGGGATTTTTAGGGTACTGTAATTAATTTTTGATGATCTATGTACAGGTAAACCGAACTAACTTCTAGGTGAACTGCCAAGAGAGTTACCCACTATACAAAACGCACCAGTTTGATTTTGAATAAAATTTTATCTGGCATAGGCACTAAGTCACTTGTGCGTTTTACTTGTAGATTATTTCAAATGTTTCTGCACTAAGCGACTGAGTGTTTGTTTGGAGAAACGTGCATTTTTGTAACAATTATAACAAAAATTAAAAAACAACAGTGAAAGTTAAATTTGTCAATATCTCAAAACCATGTTTTTGGACTTAGTGCTCTTTACTTGTAAGCCGACGATATATTTATTGTGAAATTAAAAAAAACAAAATATAAAAAATATAATAGCGCTCTGCCATAAATTTTTTAACTAAAATAAAGAATTTTTAACCTCTATCTCAAAAATTTGTTGAGTTCCTTGAGAAACACATCCGATCCGAGTTTCTCTTGTGATGGTTTCACAATTTTTTTTTATCATTACATTAAGTATCTATTAAACACAAAATTTAATTTAATTTCGATGCCCTAACGGTTAATAAAAGTATTATAATTTTATAAGTTACAGTTTTGATTAAAGCACTCAAAAACCTTACCTTTGGACCCAAACCCAAATAAAATAATAATAATATAAAAAACAGTAAGAAACACTTTTTTTTTATTTTTTTAACATGCTTTTTGCTTTGTATCAAGGTTTCAAGATTTTTAAAATAAAATATGTGACGTAACTTAATAATAGGACAACCCCTTATAATTTATTATATTTTTTTTAACTTATTTTTTCACTGCAAAATTATCTAAAACTGACATTCTGTATGTTTGGGGTGGAGGGGGGGATAACACTACTGTCTTCTCAACCAAGTGTATAAATTTGCTTAATTCTGATTAATCTGAAACTTTTTGCCAAGTCGTAATACAAATTTTAAAAAAGGAAAGCAAATTTACGGACCAACATTTATGACTTCCCTTTCTAAACTAAATAAACTAAAACAATACTTTTTTCTGATAAATTAATAGGTACATAGCTACAAAATTTAAATCTATTTTTAAAAACACCTTAAAAAAGCAAAAGCTTTGAAATTTATATTAAAAAAAACTTGATTTTTAGGAAAAACAACGTTTCAAAATTAGTTTCTTGAAACCCGATTTTTGAAATGACATTTTTAGTTTATTTGTTTCAATAGAAAAACGACTTGAGCACCATCAATTAGTACAGATTATAGAAAGATTCCCAGGTAGCAAAATAACATGAAATTCACGTGAAAGTCACGTTAATATGTGACATGTGATGTTAAGATTGTAGTCTCATTTAACAAGAATGTAGCATGGTGGGGATGTCCTAAGTCCGCCCCTAATAACATCACACAATGACATCCCGAAAATAGCGTGTTTGTGACATCATAAATCCACATTCCTGTTATATCTAATATCTTATGGATGCCGTTACTGGTACTTTAATATTTAAATAATATTCTAGCTTTTTCTAAATTAAAACCATTAAAAACGCTATAACCCTATAAAAAATCGGATTTAAAATCAATCAGTAATTAAAACAATCACAGATTGAAACAGATAGATTCTAAATACGAAATTGCAGATTAAGCGGAGAATATATTCCTTTAATCCGTGTCCGTGGTCTTGAGAAGCCCGGCAGAGCCCCCTGTCCATTGGAAATCGTATAATGTGTATACAATTTCCTTATAATATTTTACTCTATCAACATCTTCTTATATCGATTTTTTTGCTTCGAACGTCGGTAAGAAGCAAAATAACATGACATTCACGTGAAAGCCACGTTAATATGTGACATACGATATATTCACAGCGTTGCTAAATATTTGTTATTAAATAACATGGTTGTCACGTCACACGTGTTACGTTGAAAATGTGATGTTAAATACATGTTATTTTTCAATATTATTTGATGTTATGATTTAGTTTAAAAATACACCCAAAAGTGATGTTAATTTCTTGTAATATAACATCCCTTGCTACCTGGGTTAGAGACAACTATTTGGAGCCATTTCGCTTTCGAGGGTTTTGGCCATGAATTCCGAGAATTTTCTTATGTAAAAAGTTGTTTGACTGGCGATAAAGAACACATATACAAAGTCTCAACGGTGAGGTAATAAAAAAAATCTACTGGGCGTGGGCTCCCGGACTATTACCAGATTTTTTTTCAGAAAAAGAAAAATAAAGAAAAAAAAAGCTGTTCCGTATTTAATTAACTATTGATCTGGTTGCTTCAACTACATCTATTTTTTTTTCAGTGATTCTTCAAGACTTATTATTATTTCAGGTTATAATTTTTTTAAATGAAAACTGCTTAACGCTCACATAATTTATTATTTTCTGTTGTTTAAGAATTAGTAATAATTATAATAAATAATTCTTGGTTTATTGAAACATATTTAGAAATAATTATTTGAATTAGGTATTTCATACTTTGTTGTTTTGTATTGCATATTGTACCGGGTGTCCCAACTCTATTTACCCAACGATTTTCTCGAAAATTTAAAGAGATAATCCATAGACAAGGAAAGACCTCCAAAACCGTTGCGGAATACTGTGATAAATGTGCCTCAGATGCGCTCTGAGATAAACTTGCACATGCGCACTACTATTGTTGTTTTTGACGAGTATTTTTTAACCTTAGTTTTGTGTGTCAAATAAAAATTGTAAAAAATTCAACAAAAACACAATAAATATCTACGAAGAAACGTCGAAATAGTTTTTTTAAATTATTTTATAAGAATTTTTCGAGGTGTGTTTGAGTTTCGGGATTTTGTACACCTACTTTGAGTACACTAGGGATTGACCCTTTGCTCTTCATAAAGCAACAATACAGGTTAGGTTTAAAATGCAGCAAAAAAAAAAATTAAAACACAGTAGAAGTCGAAAAATAAACAGAAACAAACGACGATCTAACAGTACTGACAGTATAAACAAACTACTAATAATTCGTCACCCCAGTATTGGTTTGCTATATCTCTATTTTTGGACATTTCAAGATTTTTACTGGGGGATTTTTGGAGATTTTTGAAGACAAATGAATACTGAGGTGATGAATTGTTTTACGACCAACAGCATTTCACAGCTGATAGAGATGCGTACTGCGCAAGGTCAGATATATTGCGTTACGTCATTTCGCTGCCCCGTTCTGTCACAAAATAATCCTGCGCAGGCTGGACTAATGGTTCTCTTTCCTTCTCTGTGAGATAATCAAATACTGCGAAATCCGTCTTAAATAAGACAACTCAAACTATCTTTTAGCATATATATGATACTTTCAGCTCTTAAAATGTGGGCAAGGGGGCATAGAGGGACATTTTTTAAATGGAAAGGGGGGCCGTGTGATACATCATTTTAAAGCTTATTAAATTCTCAATTTAACTATATATTTTTCATTTTTTTTATACTTTTTTTTTGGGTTTAAAATAGGGTTGAAAATGGGTATTTTTGTCAAAATTACTCTAAAATAATCAAACAATTTTTTAAAAGTTACTAATTTCATGATGAAAAAACGTAAATTATACTTTTAAACAAATTTTAATTGACATAAATAAAAATTTACAAAAAAAAAACTTAAAAAATCGCATTTTTTAGCACAAAAAATTAAAGAATCAAATCCATAAAAAAATTGTTTAAAAAATTTAAAAATATACAGTCCAATAGATAATTTTATTTGCTTTAAAATGATGTATCACACGGCCCCCCTTTCCATTAAAAAAATCCCCCCTGTGCCCCCTGCCCACATTTTGAGATCTGAAAGTATCAAATATATGCTAAGTTTAAGCTGTCTAATTTAGGATGGTTTTTGCAGATCTTTTAGTTTTTGAGAAAATTGCTGGGTAAATAGAGTTGGGACACCCGGTATATGCATGTATATGTATATAAATAAATTTAATTTTAATTGAGTTAATGACATTTAAAGAAACAAAATAAAATTTTCTAGTCACAATTTAATACATTAGTAAATATTTACTTTCATAATTTATTTAAATCCTTTGAATATGAAGAGCTCGAGAAAATTAGCTATAGCTAATTATAATAAGCTTTAACCATCCGTTAACCAGGTAGGGGTCTGACAAACCCCAATGAGTTTATTTTAAACAAAAATAGTATATTGTTTTACTAAGAGAAAAATTGAAGCTTCGCGTCGTCCGTAAATTCTACAGACTAGTAAAAAAAAGATCTTTTCCTCTGAGTGAAACATACTGTTTTTTCTTCAAGCATCCTATATTTTTTTTTGAAATATTAATTTTTGAATTTAATTTATTCAGTAATAAAGTATGTTTTTTTTTATTAAAATAAACCAATAAAACGCTTTCGAAATAAACTTAAAGCTTCCTTAGCTCATTTTAAATTTTTTTCGTAGGCTAAATCGTTTGGACTCTTCGGGATTTCGATGGTAATTTGTCTAATGTAGCATTTGCAATTTCGGAGAGATTTGTAGGTGTATCAACCATATATTCTTCTTCAGTCATTTTTAATCAATTTCACACAAGGTTTTTGTACGAAATCTCGAGTCAACCACCTGTTTACATAATAAACAAACAAGTTTGAAGTATGGCTGTCATTAAAGTCAAAGAGTGCTGCCGCCAGTGGTGGTTTTGCTAACTAACTTTTTTTTACGGCGTACAACAATGAACTCATTTTTTTACTGTAAAAAAATAGATCACTTCTAACTAGTCTATTCAGTTATAAAATATGAACATTTTAGTACGCTTGAGGAAAAACATATTTAGTCTAATTCTATGGGCACACCCGCTCGTCTATCTCCCGAAAATACTTCAAAGGCCCATTCGGTGTATTTAGCTCATAGAGAAGGAAAGAGAACCATTAGTCAGCCTGAGCAAGATTATTTTGTGACAGAATGGGGCAGCGAAATGACGTAACGCAATATATCTGACCTTGCGCAGTACGCATCTCTATCAGCTGTGAAATGCTGTCGGTCGTAAAACAATTCATCACCCCAGTATTCATTTGTCTTATCTCCAAAAATCCCCCAGTAAAAATCTTAAAATGTCCAAAAATAGAGATATGGCAAACCAATACTGGGGTGACGAATTATTAGTAGTTTGTTTATACTGTCAGTACTGTCAGATCGTCATTTGTTTCTGTTCATTTTTCGACTTCTACTGTGTTTTAATTGTGTTTTTGCTGAATTTGTTTATAACTTTATTGCTTTATGAAGAGCATCAAGGTCAATCCCTGGTGTACTCAAAGTAGGTGTACAAAATCCCGAAACTCAAACACACCTCGAAAAATTCTTATAAAATAATAAAAAAAAACTATTTCGACGTTTCTTCGTAGATAATTATTGTTTTTTGTTGAATTTTTTACAATCTTTATTTGACACACAAAACTAAGGTTAAAATCGTCAAAAACAACAATAGTAGTGCGCATGTGCAAGTTTATCTCAGATGCGCTACGCAAATTTATCACAGTATTCCGCAACGGCTTTGGAGGTCTTTCCTTGTCTATGATTTAGCTCAGTTGCGAGAAAAACCGTTGCGAAATAGGAGTGAGTGAAAGTGAGTGAAAGTCTGTGGGACCCCACACGGTTAATGGCGTCCCAAATTTATTTTAACATTTTACAATTTTTGTAAGTTAAAGTAAGCTAAATATTGCTTATAATTTATTACCAAGTTACTATTTTATACATATTTTTCTGGTTGAAACTTAATTCAGCCAGGGAAATATTTGTTGCTGGCTAACATTATTTATTCATTTGGGGGTAAATCTAGCAAAGGGAGGCTTATTGACGTATTATGGGAGTTTTATAGTCATATTATGGGAGTCTTAAAGGCACATTATGGGAGTCTTATGGGACAAGCGACCCGAAAGCTCTTTAAGGCTAATTCAAATATTTCGCATTCGCCGAAAGCTCCCAGGGGCTGAATATGGGACATCCCATGGAATCTTATTGTGGGAGCTCCCTGGAAACTCCCTGGAAGTAATTTTTTTGACTGGGACATTTGTATGGACTACTTGAAACCTTTATGTCAAAGCTGCTTATGTTTGAATGAATATAATACCAGCCATTTTTCTTTCGCAATTATTATTAATTATTATTATTATAAAAATGGTTTATGCCCCTTATTTCCCCATATGATAAATACTATATTTAAATATAGTACTTAAAAAACAGACTATTTTATACCGTCATAAATAAAATAACTTTCAAAATGGAGGCACATTTAACCTATATAAATAAGGGATAGGCAAAATAAACATTGCTTTTAAATTAAAGCTCACTTGGTTAGTACAGTAAGTGGACATACATCCCTTGCGACATGCGGTGATAATGGAAACCCCAGTTCTAGTTTTTCCTGCGAGGAAATCAGGTCAATTGTTTTATTACATTTTCCTGGGGTGCACCACTAGAATGACCAGCTGGATACGCTTATACCGGGTGGGACAGAATACTGGTACACCCCTATAACTTTTTTGTTTATTAATTTATCAAAATTAAATTAAGAGAATGTAAATAATTGAAAGAACTGCGTTTTTTGACATTGTAAAAAAAATCTGTCGCTTCCGGTTTCTTTGGAAATGACTACAACTTTTGATTTTTAAATAGAACACCCTATATGTTTTTACTTATTGCGATTCAGAATTTAATTCTGAGTACAACCATGTATAATTTATTATTCCATCAATCTATTTTCTAATCATCGTACAGAGTGATATTGGTAGACTGACAGTTTCGGGCTACCATTCAAAGTCTCCAGATTAGGAGAGGTATGAGTAGTTGTCTACATCTAGAAATAGATGGCGCACAAGTCTACATCAATCTAATGGCTATATTCCTTTTGCGAGTAAAGTCTAAAAACGTTTTCTTAATCAGCGTGCAGATTTGACTCTTGGTACTGAAGAGGGCCAGCAGCCCGAAACTGTCAGTCTACCAATATCACTCTGTACGATGATTAGAAAATAGATTGATGGAATAATAAATTAATATTTTTATAATTTTGTTTAAAATTAAAAATTTCTGTCCTTACCATGTATAATTTGTCAATTGTTGACAGTTGTCATTTTTCAATTAAGTTTTAATTTTAAATCTAGTTAGCTTTGAAATATGCAAAATTATTCTTGGCTTAGTACTTTTCTTAGGAAAAATATGAAACAACGTTTTATTTAATTATTAACCAATTTGGTCTTTAATACTTGACAAATCATTTTTTTTTCAATAAAACTATTTTTTTTTAAAGGGAAGGTACTGGTACCGAGTACCATCGTTTTCATAATAAACGCTTACACCTAAAAATGTTACAGATTATATTGAACTTTATCAAGGTCTCTTTGAAATTTATTTGTCAAATATTATTATGACATTACTTGTCAAAATAATTCACATTAGTTATGCCGCAGCTTACAAATTATCAAAAATGTATTATAACAGCAAGAATAAATGACGGGATAAGTGTACGTGAAATAGCCACTGAATTAAATGTTGCAAACAGCACTATAATGCGAGCAAAGAAAAAACTTGAGGAAACTGGACAGATTAGCAGCAAGCGGGGTTCTGTTCGAAGTAGAATGAGTAGTGCAGACGAAGATATGCAATTAATGAATTATCTGCGGGAAAACCCTTTCCATACCGGAGTCAGAGCGAGGGAAGAAACTAACTTTTCTGGGTCATAATGCTGAAGAATTACGACAGGCCATCATTGAGGCTTGGCACGCAAAAATTACACCAAATTACACAAACCAACTGTTAGAATTACAAAGAAGATTTTTTTATTTAAAATAAGTCACTCTTGATGATGTTTTTTTTTCTTTATATTTTTGAAGACACTATTTTGAAGAAAAAAACATTATCCCATGAACCATAAGAGTTGTACAAAAAGCGCTTAGTGTTTTGGGAGTTTAAAATCAAGCAGGGCAAGTTATAAAGAGTGACTTTTTTTGAGATCAAATAAAAAATAAAAAATAAATTCCTCTTTGTAACTCTATCTGGAGACATACTGTATAAATATCATTTATAATAAAATTTGTAAACCTTTTTGCTTATAAGCATATATGCTTAAAGACAGTTATAGGACTTGCACTATATAATATAGACTGTACTTTAACCTTACTTAATTATTACGGAAAATGTCAGTGTCAATCTTAGTAAAGTACATATACCACAACTAAAAATTTAAAATGTTGGGGTACCTCAGGGTTCTGTGATGTGAGCGTTTTCTATGAAAATGATGGTACCATTAAATCACATGTTTTCTTCTTAAAAGATTGATACCAATATCATTATATTTTAATCAAAAATTATTTTCAAAAAATTACTAAATTTAGTCATAATCTAATATTAAATTTAATTAAAAAACTACATGTTCTATCAAAATTTGACAAATAAATAAATAAATAAATAAATAAAAATAATACATAGTTGTACTCACATTTTAATTCTTAATCAAAATATGTAAAAATATACAGGGTGTTCCATTTAAAAATCATAAGTTGAGGTCGTTTCCGGCGAAAAAGTGACAATTTTTTTAAAATGTCAAAAACGCAATTCTTTCATTTATTTACATCCTCTAAATTTAATTTTGATTAATAAACAAAAAAGTTATAGGGGTGTAACAGTATTTATGTCCCACCCGGTATACATAGAAAAAATTGTTAACATCGATTGTTTTTAGAAGTCACTATTATTTTTTTTTCAACAAAACTACTGCTACTAGTCACAAGATATTACTATTTTTCGCCCTTTTTATCCAGATGTCACTAATAACTCAGGCCCACAATTTTTTTTTGTGAGTCTTGGATTCCAATATGATATTCCTATGTATTTTTTCCCGCTAAAACCGAATCCATAACCAGTTTAACCCCTACACGTCAGGATTTTGACATAACCTCAAAAAACACTCGAATAACTACTGAAACCGCTAAAATCATCTAATCCATACCACTTTCACCCCCTTTCTCCAAATTCGTAATTTCGTAACCCCATAATCGTCTAACCTCGGAATACCATTACTCCCCCCATATATTATAACCTCTTAACCCCATCATCCTAGTCTGTGGAGAAGTCCGGTTCACGAAATCTTAAGAGTTTTGTGAGTGAAGTCATGAATCAAGGTCTACTTCATTATTTTTTTAACCGGACTTCTCCACAGAATAGGATAACGGGATTAAGGGATAGTATATGGGGTTACGAAGTGAAGGGATTTTGAGGTTAACTATGACTATGTTCCACAAAAAAAAACTGAATAATTTGTTCTGTTTTCCCAAACTAGATTTTTCTATGATACTTAATGAGGTTACGGGGTTTTGAGGTGATGCGGCTATTGTATTTCGAGGTTAGGGGATTATTGGGTCTGGGGTTATAGAATTAGTAATTTGAGGACAGGAGGGTGACAGTGGTATGGCATAGATAATTTTAGCGGTTTCAGTAGTTGTTCGGGTGTTTTTTTAGGTTATGTAAAAATCCTGACGTGTAGGGGTTAAACGGATTGCGAATTCAGTTTCAGCGGGAAAAATACATAGGAATATCATATTGGAATCCAAGACACAGACAAATATTTTTTTTTGTGGGCCTGTGTAATTAATCCCCTAAAAATATATTTATTCGTACTCATTTTTGTAGAGAAAGTTTCACCTTCATGCGCATGTCCCAAAAGCATAAACCATTGTTTTATGGCCGACTTAGCTAAAACTACTTCTTTGTTACACTGAGAATCAGTTACTGTACTGCATACTAAACGTTTTTGCATATACATATGTAACCCCATGAAAGTTAAGTAAAAATTTACTGGTGGTTCCATATACCAGAACTATAATAACGTTAAGTATTACTGTAACAACCAGTGAGTGTTTACAAAACTTTCATGGGGTTCCGTAGGTATATGCAAAAACATTCAGGATGCCTGTACCAAGCGATTCGCAGTGTAGACTCGCCTTTTTGCAAACCTTGTACGTTCATTTTGGTCTTGACACACGAAAAACTATTAATTTATCGATAAACGTATTCCTTTTTATTTGAAATTTAAGTAATTTCATAATTATAATCTGTAAAATCGGATCCAATGCATCAAAGGCCTTTCCTAGATCAATAAAAATAGCAATTACGTGCTCATAACCTTTTAATCAAATAAAAAGAAAGCATCCAATTGTTAATGGTTATCTGTAAATTAGGTTCCAATGTATCAAAGACCCTTCTTAAGACAATTAAAATAGCGGGTAATTTTTTCTCCATATTAAACTAACAATGTGTTTTTTTTTGTTCCAGATTGTGATAGTATGTAGCGTTTAATTACGCGCTCATTACTATTTATCTGTATTTAATCTGTGCTTATTATTATTTATTAACATTACCTAAGTACTAATTTAAAAATATAAAAAGAAAGGATCCATTTGTTAATGGTAATCTTTAAATTAGGTTTCAGTGTATCAAAGGCCCGTGTTAAATCAATAAGAATTTCAGGTAATTCTCGTCATTTTTAGATTGTGATAGCATGTCGAGTTTGTATTTAATTACATGCTCCTTAGTATTTACTTGTATTTTATCTTCAATGTGTCAAAGGCATTTGTTAGATCAATAAGAATGGCAATTACATGCTTATTATTATTTATTAATATTGGCTTAGTACTAATTTTGGAAAATAACAATAAAAGACCCATTTGTTAATGGTAATCTGTAAATTAGGTTCCAATGTATCAAAGGCATTTGTTAAGTCAATTAAAATTGCGGGTAATTTTTTCGCCAATGTGTTTTTTTTTTGTTCCAGATTGTGATAGTATGTAGCGTTTAATTACGTGCTCATTACTATTTATCTGTATTTAATCTGTGCTTATTATTATTTATTAGCACTACCTAATTACTAATTTAAAAAAATAAAAAGAAAGTATCCATTTGTTAATGGTAATCTTTAAATTAGGTTTCAGTGTATCAAAGACCCGTGTTAGATCAATTAGAATTTCAGGTAATTCTTTCGTCATTTTTAGGTTGTGATAGCATATCGAGTTTGTATTTAATTACGTGCTCCTTATTATTTGCTTTTATATAACTTCAATGTGTCAAAGGCATTTTTTAGATCAATAAGAATGGCAATTACATGCTTATGATTATTTATTAATATTGGCTTAGTACTAATTTTGGAAAATAACAATAAAAGACCCATTTGTTAATGGTAATCTGTAAATTAGGTTCCAATGTATCAAAGGCATTTGTTAAGTCAATTAAAATTGCGGGTAATTTTTTCGCCAATGTGTTTTTTTTTTTGTTCCAGATTGTGATAGTATGTAGCGTTTAATTACGTGCTCATTACTATTTATCTGTATTTAATCTGTGCTTATTATTATTTATTAGCACTACCTAATTACTAATTTAAAAAAATAAAAAGAAAGTATCCATTTGTTAATGGTAATCTTTAAATTAGGTTTCAGTGTATCAAAGACCCGTGTTAGATCAATTAGAATTTCAGGTAATTCTTTCGTCATTTTTAGGTTGTGATAGCATGTCGAGTTCGTATTTAATTACGTGCTCCTTATTATTTGCTTTTATTTAACTTCAATGTGTCAAAGGCATTTTTTAGATCAATAAGAATGGCAATTACATGCTTATGATTATTTATTAATATTGGCTTAGTACTAATTTAGTAAAATAAAAATAAAAGATACATTTGTTAATGGTAATCTGTAAATTAGGTTCCAATGTATCAAAAGCCTTTGTTAAGTCAATTAAAATTGCTGGTAATTTTTTCGCGATTAAACTAATAATGTGTTTTTTTTGTTCCAGATTGTGATAGCATGTCGCGTTTGAACCCGCCACGGTAGTCCGGTTAATGACCGCCATATACAGTAGCGCCCTTGGCAGCATGGACATTAAACACGACCTTTCTTATCGTGGAGATGACTTGCTGCTGGTCAAGACCGAGCCCCACAACTCCCCCACCACTAGTAACGGCCTAAGTCACATCCTAGCCTCGAATAACGGGTTAATTACCACCCTCCCTGGTGGTACCATCGGTGGTACCATCGGCGGTACGATTCTCACTTCCGGTTCCACTTTATCCGGTTTATCCGCGTTATCAAACTCGAACGGTACCAACAACGTAAACTCAAACGGACTCAGTTCGGGACCTTTTAGTGGATTGGGGAATACGAGTGGTACCAGTGGGAACGGTAACAAACGGGCGCGGAACGACGATTGGTTGAGTTCGCCGGGCGCGAGGACGGTGGCGCCGCCACTGACGCCGTCGCCTGGACCGCAGCAGTTTACGGTGATCAGCAGTAATGGGTATTCATCGCCGATGTCCTCAGGAAGTTATGATCCTTATAGTCCTAACGATAAAAGTGGTAAGTAAAAGCAAAAATGTAATAGTAACAAAATAGCTGGGTAATTCCATAGTTATATAAAACATTTTACTATTCCTTAAAACGACTTTTGTTTGATTAACGCAGTCGTCCCTCCGAAGGGACTGATCGATTTCGTGCTTTTTAGCACTCTTCAGAGCCACATATCGGTAGTAGGGACAACTACGAAAATCAAATCCTGTTTTTGCTTTTCCTTACAACGATTTTTAAACTCCATATAGAGATATATGGAAAGGATTTGATTTTCGTAGTTGTCCCTACTACCGATATGTGGCTCTGAAGAGTGCTAAAAAGCACGAAATCGATCAGTCACTTCGGAGGGACGACTGCGTTAATCAAACAAAAGTCGTTTTAAGGAATAGTAAAATGTTTTATAGAGATTTTTTAAATTTGTAAATATCAAACAATTTAATTTAGTTTATTAATTCAGATACCACTGTAAAAGGTGCCCTCCTAGCGTTTAAGATTCAATTGGCGGCAATGTCCACCGTGGCATTGATTAATCTGCCCCCTATCGACAGCGTGCAATAGGTTCTTGAAACCAATAACTGCTTCCTTTTTTGGACTGTCGATAGGTTTATCCAGTCTCTGCTTTTAGCAGTAGATGTCGCTAGCTGTTTTTGCTTTTCCTTACAACGATTTTTAAACTCCATATAGAGATATATGGAAAGGATTTGATTTTCGTAGTTGTCCCTACTACCGATATGTGGCTCTGAAGAGTGCTAAAAAGCACGAAATCGATCAGTCACTTCGGAGGGACGACTGCGTTAATCAAACAAAAGTCGTTTTAAGGAATAGTAAAATGTTTTATATAGATTTTTTAAATTTGTAAATATCAAACAATTTAATTTAGTTTATTAATTCAGATACCACTGTAAAAGGTGCCCTCCTAGCGTTTAAGATTCAATTGGCGGCAATGTCCACCGTGGCATTGATTAATCTGCCCCCTATCGACAGCGTGCAATAGGTTCTTGAAACCAATAACTGCTTCCTTTTTTGGACTGTCGATAGGTTTATCCAGTCTCTGCTTTTAGCAGTAGATGTCGCTAGCTGTTTTTGCTTTTCCTTACAACGATTTTTAAACTCCATATAGAGATATATGGAAAGGATTTGATTTTCGTAGTTGTCCCTACTACCGATATGTGGCTCTGAAGAGTGCTAAAAAGCACGAAATCGATCAGTCACTTCGGAGGGACGACTGCGTTAATCAAACAAAAGTCGTTTTAAAGAATAGTAAAATGTTTTATATAGATTTTTTAAATTTGTAAATATCAAACAATTTAATTTAGTTTATTAATTCCATAGTTGCTTACGTTAAATCTTACGCCTATTTTAAATTTTAAATGTATAAATTTGTAAATTATATTAAAAGACATAATATTTATAATTTGTATAATATGTTTAATTTGTTATAAATTTATAATGTTATGTAATGTTGCTTACGTTACATTTTGTAGCATAGATTTTGACTTAAGTACATGTATCTTTAAATTTCTGTTCTATTCCAGAATATAAAATCTTTTTAAAACTAAATGTGCATTTAAAAATGTTTAAGAAATCAGGCTAGAATGTTTTAAATCTTTAACAATTGCTGAGTTATGTATTAAAAGATAAAATATCTGTTGCTTACGTTACAAGGGAATTCGTTGCTTACGTTACATTAAAAGTCCCTATATTTTTTTGCATTATAAACTGACTATCTTGACAATATTTTGCATTACCGAGAGTGTACATTGACTGGTATACTTTCAGTTTTTGTCCTATGTATTACAGTTATATCGGGAATTTTCTACTGTAGAAAATTCTAGTGAGAATCGCTGTAGTATTTTGTTTTTCAGTATTTCTCTTTAACAAGATTTCATACCTAAAACTAATTAATAATTAAATATGAATATATTATTGTTTATAATTATTGTTATTACTTTATTATTTACCCAAAAATACCACAAATATTCTTTTTATAAAATGTAATGACAGTTTTTTTAGGTGGACTTTTATGAACATGCCTAGCGCAGTACCACGCTAGTCAGTACTGCAGTAAGTGACTTAACTCTTGGCAGAACCATAATTTGCAATTTAAAAATGGACAAAAAAGGTTTTAGTTTAGCAATTGAGAATGGAATTAAATAAATCAAATTAAAGAATATGCCTGTAAAAAGATTAAAATAAGTAAGACATGAAACAATTTATATCATTTTGCGATGAAAAAAATTGGTTTGGTATTATAAATCGTTAAAAAATAATCTCCCGAATTGCACATGATTCTTCGAATTATCGGGAAAAATTCACAGTTTTCATTTAAGGTTGCTGTCAAAGGAAATAATTACTCCAATGCCCCGATCGTAATTATTTCCAGACAGCAAATTTTCATGAAAACAGCAAATTTTTCCCGCATAATTGTCAGCCTCTCGTCTAATTATATATGAAAATTTTATTGCATTTAGGAAATAAAATAAATGCTGGATAAATTTCGGTACTAACATTTATAAATAGATATAGATATCAAATCCTTACAAAACATACACCGTAAAAAAGCTTTTTGTTGCGTCATTAGGAATGATTCTGTGGTTGAAAAAGTTTAATCCGAATGTAGAGAAAGAGAAATAATGGGAAATAACAATAATAAGTAACAATTCAGTCATAGGTAAAATAAAATTTTTATGTGTTTAAATAAATTTATATCTAAATAAGTTAAGAATTGACACTCTATAAAAATATATACTGCACGTTTGTCGGTTAATAACCGAAAAATATATATAAGAAAGTTATCTATCTGTCGTTAAAATCAAATGGACAGGAAACAGTGAATAGTACCATTTCATCCTTTTTGGGAATCATCAGCACTGTGTATCCTGTATGTTGCTAATATTCAAATAAAACGTTAGATAGATATAAAAGCATGGTGCCATCTATTGATGTGGTCACTGTTATCTGTTCACTTGTTCCCAAAAGGCAAATCGCCACAATTTAGGGTGTACAGTAACGTGCATTCAAAATGCCACGGACCTAAACCATTATATGAACCTTTAGCCGGTTAAGAAGAGTTAAATAAGTTAAGAATTGATAGTCTATAAAAATATATACTGCACGTTTGTCGGTTAATAACCGATAACAGGATACACAGTGCTGATGATTCCCAAAAAGGATGAAATGGTACTATTCACTGTTTCCTGTCCATTTGATTTTAACGACAGATAGATAACTTTCTTAAATTTATATCTGATAATGGCCTTGTTAAAAAAAGACAATTCTATAAAGCTAAAAAGAAAAAAAAAACAAAAGGAAATGGTTAAAAAAATACAGAAAAAGTAACGAATCCGTGAAAAACGAAAAAAAGAAAATTGCTGAGAGACTTAAAATTTTACCATTAGTTTAAAATACATAAGATTACCACCCGTCTAGAAAAGGTACCAATTGAATATTATTTAATTTTTAATTTAAAGATTTCACCAGTAATAATTGACATAACAATGAAGTACAGAAAAAATCTGAATATTAAAAGAATGGAGCTCTCTACAACTAGAATTATGAAACAAAATACGTCCACCCTATCTCTATCTCATTTGTGCTACACTTTCCAGCCAACCAAATAAATACTGTATTTGTTTTTCATACAACAAATACAGTATTTATTTGGTTGGCCGGAAAGTGTAGCAGTGAGCGGCACGAACGAACATAGCTAATATGAATCTGTAGAATAAGATAATTCTACTAAAATTTAGATGGCGCCAGTAATTTCTTTAATAAAATAAATATAGTTACACTTTTCGCCCGACCAAGTAAATATTGTATTTGTTCAACAAAGAACAAATACAGAATTTGTTTGGTTGGGTGGAAGTGGGAGTGTATGTATGTCTTCTATCCTTTTTGGGTAGAACTTTTGTCCCTGTCTAATCTAACGGGAGAAATCTCCATTGTTAAATAATTTTGTCAGTGTCTTGATAAAAATAAATTTAAAGGAAATCCGGCTTATCAATATATCTTCTATTTTATTCAATTATAAACCGAAATAAATGACATTTTTTGGGCAGTTTATTAATTTATGCTTATTTTTAACGTTTATTTCAAATGTTTTCTTTAAAGTATTTGCCAACTGTTCATAATTTTTCTTTTTTAGACTTATTTTTTATAGCTCGTTTGATGTTTTTAATGGCTGTCCTTAACACTAGCGTATAAATCTTAATTTGCAGGCATTTTATGAATCGTTTGGGGTCAGGTATTTCAACGACATGTCGACAATGTCTTAATTTTGGCGAATCTTTATGAGCTATAATTATTATAAAAAACAAGTACATGTAAATATGAGAAAACATGTAGATATTAGCTTCTCTCATAGACAAAGTAACAAACTACTAGAATGATTTTTGACCGTCTGCGCATACTTCTGCGTCCCGACTAAATGCGTCCTCCATTTTGATTTTAAATGTCCAACATAAATTAAAAAAATATATATTTTATATTGGTAAGACTGTGTAACATTATTTTCTTTGTTAGAGATGTGATTTTTCATTTCACTTCAGTAGTCAGTAAAAGTTTCTTTTTGTCGTTGTTTTGTTGCCACAGTTGGTTATATATGTATATTTATGAAAAAAACTAAATAAATATGTTAAACTTTACATAGAAAAATTTATTTTTAACAATTATTTGAATATAAAAATATAATTCTTCGCACACACCTCTAACATGAAACTTGAAGTTAACATAACCTCATTTTTTTATATTTTTGTTTTGTGTTTATATTTTTTGTTTTCTAGTTAAATATAATTAGGTATATACTTCTAGTTTTAGGATCAGTCGACTCACAAGACTATCTTTAGATCTCTTGTTATATGATACTTTTTTTCTCATTGATCAAAGATTTACTAAAAACTAGGCTTCGAACAATAAAGTTACTTTTGTAAAATTGCATGTTAATATTAGATTATTTTTTATTAAAGTAAATAAAATACATTGTAGAGTGTTCATGAATTTAAGAGGTAATTATTTAATAGGACATAGTAAAGGTAGTAATAATGTCAAATAACATATCGAGTGAAAAAAGATTGAAAAATCTACCATAGTAGATGTTTTAATGGCGTGCAATGTACCTGGTTTCTAAATTCTGGCTTAGTTTAACAGTTTTTAGTTAAAATATTTTAGGTTTTTTCATGCTTACATGATGTACGAGTGTAAATAAATGACATGACTACACACTGGAGTGTATGTCCTAGTAGGACAGTCCTACACAGTATTATAGATGAAAAATTATGATCTTCATTGCACTGCACGAATTCCTGTGTAACTTTTTTATGAGCATAATTCACATCTACAGTAGATGATATATTTTTTTATGTTATGTTATGTCGTTTATGTACATTTTAGCTATTAATTTAAATTTCCCGGTTGAGTTATAATCAAAATGGCGGATCGTAAATTTGTATATGACCTTGAGATGACAGCTCATCTATGTTCTTTATCTGTGGCTTCTCTTCAAATATGGTTTTAAAAATATTTTACCTATTTTAAATAGGACTTTTAGAAATAAAGTTAAAACTTCATAAATCATAAAAAATAGTAAACTCGAATAAATTAAGAAAATTTTTTAATAGATCTTATCTATCTAATCACTTCTTTTGAATAAAAATAAAGCCATCTCAACTGAAAAAAGTTCATCAACTTTTCTAACCATAATGTTTTCCCACTTTAAAGAATTTTCAGTTTATGTGTATTTTTTATTTCAAACGTTTGCTTTAAAGTAGGTATTTTCATAATTTTTCTGTTTTAAACTTTTTTATAGCTCTTTTGATGTTTTTAATGGCTGTCCTGAACACTAGCGTATAAATCTTAATTTGCGGGCATTTTATGAATCGTTTGGGGTCAGGTATTTCAACGACATGTCGACAATGTCTTAATTTTGGCGAATCTTTATGAGCTATAATTATTATAAAAAACAAGTACATGTAAATATGAGAAAACATGTAGATATTAGCTTCTCTCATAGACAAAGTAACAAACTACTAGAATGATTTTTGACCGTCTGCGCATACTTCTGCGTCCCGACTAAATGCGTCCTCCATTTTGATTTTAAATGTCCAACATAAATTAAAAAAATATATATTTTATATTGGTAAGACTGTGTAACATTATTTTCTTTGTTAGAGATGTGATTTTTCATTTCACTTCAGTAGTCAGTAAAAGTTTCTTTTTGTCGTTGTTTTGTTGCCACAGTTGATTATATATGTATATTTATGAAAAAAACTAAATAAATATGTTAAACTTTACATAGAAAAATTTATTTTTAACAATTATTTGAATATAAAAATATAATTCTTCGCACACACCTCTAACATGAAACTTGAAGTTAACATAACCTCATTTTTTTATATTTTTGTTTTGTGTTTATATTTTTTGTTTTATAGTTAAATATAATTAGGTATATACTTCTAGTTTTAGGATCAGTCGACTCACAAGACTATCTTTAGATCTCTTGTTAAATGATACTTTTGTTCTCATTGATCAAAGATTTACTAAAAACTAGGCTTCGAACAATAAAGTTACTTTTGTAAAATTGCATGTTAATATTAGATTATTTTTTATTAAAGTAAATAAAATACATTGTAGAGTGTTCATGAATTTAAGAGGTAATTATTTAATAGGACATAGTAAAGGTAGTAATAATGTCAAATAACATATCGAGTGAAAAAAGATTGAAAAATCTACCATAGTAGATGTTTTAATAGCGTGCAATGTACCTGGTTTCTAAATTCTGGCTTAGTTTAACAGTTTTTAGTTAAAATATTTTAGGTTTTTTCATGCTTACATGATGTACGAGTGTAAATAAATGACATGACTACACACTGGAGTGTATGTCCTAGTAGGACAGTCCTACACAGTATTATAGATGAAAAATTATGATCTTCATTGCACTGCACGAATTCCTGTGTAACTTTTTTATGAGCATAATTCACATCTACAGTAGATGATATATTTTTTTATGTTATGTTATGTCGTTTATGTACATTTTAGCTATTAATTTAAATTTCCCGGTTGAGTTATAATCAAAATGGCGGATCGTAAATTTGTATATGACCTTGAGATGACAGCTCATCTATGTTCTTTATCTGTGGCTTCTCTTCAAATATGGTTTTAAAAATATTTTACCTATTTTAAATAGGACTTTTAGAAATAAAGTTAAAACTTCATAAATCATAAAAAATAGTAAACTCGAATAAATTAAGAAAATTTTTTAATAGATCTTATCTATCTAATCACTTCTTTTGAATAAAAATAAAGCCATCTCAACTGAAAAAAGTTCATCAACTTTTCTACCCATAATGTTTTACCATTTTAAAGAATTTTCAATTTATGTGTATTTTTTATTTCAAATGTTTGCTTTAAAGTAGGTATTTTCATAATTTTTCTGTTTTAGACTTTTTTATAGCTCTTTTGATGTTTTTAATGGCTGTCCTGAACACTAGCGTATAAATCTTAATTTGCGGGAATTTTATTAATCGTTTGGGGTCAGTTTTTTTAGCGACATGTCGATAAAGTCCTTTTTAGACTTTTTTTTGGCTCGTTTGATGTTTTTAATAGCTGTCCTTAACACTAGGCAATTTGCTGACAAAAGTAAGCATATGTATAATTCTATAAGGAATAGAATAAAACTAGCACTAGAAATATATAATAGAATATTTCAAAGTGGTCGTGTATTTGCAATGTCAAGTAGATATGACTGCCATACGAAGATCGTAGGCTTAAAGAAGGGTATCGCATTTTGGGCTAAATCGCCTGCAACGATAAGACTTTACATGCTCATAGATACATAAAAAATAAATTTCAGCCCTTTTTACATCCCGGTACATACTTTAATTAATTATTTTAATTAAGAATTTTGACATATGTCAATGTACGATTTGGCAACATTGCACGAAACTTAAAGTGTCAAATGTCATTCTTCAAAATAAAACTTGCACATTAATTACTAAAGTGGGGCCAAAGTGGGTCTGTGTTGTGTTCACTGCTCTTGACTATAATATTAAAATATTTTGTTGTGTTTTATTAGTTTTTACGGATTTAATATACTGCAATTCAATGTGTAATTAGGCTGGACTTATGTGACTAGTTTCTAAAGTTTCAGTACGATTATGGAGTATGAGTATGAGGTATTTATAGTATATTAACATTGTAAGCAAACATTAGCTTCAACGATAACCCAAAGCATGTAGTTCCATGGGACAGTGTTACCCAAGAGAAGTAATTTAATCTGGATTTCAACATGTTAAATTAGTTTATTTCCATGATATGATTTAAAACTAGATTATGAAAAAGTTACACATAGACTTTTAACTTATAATATTAATTAAATATATTTATTTAAAAATAAATATATTTAATTAATATTAAGTTTTGTAAATAAACAAAAAAATTGCCTTTTTTCATGATAGTCACATTTAGCGCAAGAATAATGCGATGTTGTCGGGTTTACGATATTAAATTATTCCTTAGTTTTTATTTTTTTTTTCATTTTGTTCTTTATCAACAAATAACACAGTTTTTTATCATTTCTTTTCATCATTTTGCACTTTTTTAAACAAAAACATATGTTTCTTATTTAGCCCAAAACTCCTATTTAAAACGATACCCTTCTTTGTCAAATTTCATTTTGAAGTAACAAGGAAAATTTTGTCAAATTACAACATGAAAATTTTCACTTTTAGCTAATATTTGTTATTGTTTTTTTTTACTTATCTTAAAGTTTTTTTTTATTAAAAAAATGATTTCTGCGAAAAAGAATCTGTCTGTCGCTCTTTTAGGGAAAATTTGTAACCACGATAACTCGATAACGCTTTGAGTTAAAGGCTTTAAATTTTAAACATAGGTTCCTTACTCAAAGTTCTTGGCTAATATTTTTTGCACGAACGTGAAAATGCAATTCTTAAAAAATGGAAATAACCGCCATATGTATTAGGGGCTGTCCGTATATTAAGTAACGCAAATGGTACCAAAATTCATACACTTCATATCCCGTTTCCCCCGTTATTAAAGGCTGTAAAGATTTTATATTTTGGCTACTCCCCTTAACACCGCCCCTATTTGGGGGGGGGGAGGGGGTAGCCAAAATATGAAATCTCTACATCCTTCAATAACGCGAGAAACGGGGTATGAAGTGTATGAATTTAGGTCAATTTATTTATGTACGACCCCTTAGGGGCTGTCCTTATATTACGTAACGCAAATTGGAGCAAAACTCATAGCCCGATTCTCGGGTTGTTAAAGGATGTAGAGATTTTATATTTTAGCTACATAAAATTAAAAAAAAAAGTTCTTTGACAAACAAAAAAAAAATAAAGAAAATAAAAACATTTCTATTTTTTTTTCAAAACTTTTTTTTTTGAAAAACGAAAAATTTTGGAAAAAAGAATATACAAGAATTTTTGTCTTTGACCTTTTTTGTCGATTTTGGGAAATTCGAAACTTTTATCTTATTATAGGTACTTTTCTAACGCTTAGTAGTATAATAACCAATACTCGGCGAATTTCCAGTACTCGCATAGGCGCCGCGTCGACTCTAGAGTTGACGCGAGGTTTTAAATATTTACATTTTTATTTCTTTTTAATGATTCCATTTAAACGAGTAAGGTGGGAAAAAAGTTATCGATAAATAAAAATTAAAAACTTTCGTATTCTGAAAAGATAAAAATCGAATGTCGGTTTTTTCTTTGAGAAACACCGATATATATATATATATATATACATACAGAGCGGTCCAAAAGTCACACCCCCCCCCTCTTAACTTTTGAACGAGTTGAGATATCGACTTCAAATTTAGAACTCTTAAATAAGACAACTTAAACTAACTTTTAGCATATATATGATATTTTCAGCTCTTAAAATGTGGGCAGGGGGGCATGGGGGGACATTTTTTAAAATGGAAAGGGGGGTCATGTAATACATCATTTTAAAGCTTAGAAAATTCTCTATTTAAAGTAACATTTTTAAATTTTTTAAAAATGTTTTTAAAGGTTTTGGTTTTTCAATTTTTTGTGCTAAAACATTCGATTTTTTAAGTTTTTTTTTTATAAATTTTTATTTATGTCAACTAAAATTAGTTTAAAAGTATAATTAACATTTTTTTATGATGAAATTAGGCATTTTTAAAAAATTATTTGTTTTTTTTTAGAGGAATTTTGACATTAATACCCATTTTCAACCCCATTTTAAACCCAAAAAAAATGTTTTTTTTTTAATTTAAAAATATGGAGTTAAATTGAGAATTTTAAAAGCTTTAAAATGATGTATTACACGACCCCCCTTTCCATTTAAAAAAATGTGCCCCCATGCCCCCCTGCCCACATTTTAAGAGCTGAAAGTATTAAATATATGCTAAAAGATAGTTTAAGTTGTCTTATTTAAAAGTTCCAAAATTGAAGTCGATATCTCAACTGGTTCAAAAGTTAAGAGGGGGGGGGTGACTTTTGGACTGCTCTGTATGTATACTCAATATTGTTGTGTGTAACAAATTAGTCGTCAAATGTTTCGATTTAGTGACCTTTATAAAGATTTCCCTCATAATTCGGCAAAATTATTTCGTAATCCTATGTTTCTGTATTTATTTTCAACGTTGATGATTCATAACCAGTAGTCGGCGTAAACTCAGATATGACTCATCAACGTTGAAAATAAACACAGAAACATAGGCTTACGGAATAATTTTGCCGAATTATGAGGGAAATTTTTATAAAGGTCACTAAATCGAAGGATTTGACGACTAATTTGTTACACACAACAATATTGACTATACATATTAACTATACATATGTATATATATCGGTGTTTTTCAAAGAAAAAACCGACATTCGATTATTATCTTTTAAGAATACGAAAGTTTTTAATTTTTATTTATCGATAACTTTTTTCCCTCCTTACTTGTTTAAATGGAATCATTAAAAAAAACAAGATAAAAAGAAATAAAAATGTAAATATTTAAAAAGTCAACTCTAGAGTCGACGCGGCGCCTATGAGAGTACTGGAAATTCGCCGAGTACTGGTCATAACTGAGTTTACCCCGACTACTGATAATAACGACGCCAGTTGGCAAAGTTGGCAAAGTTACATTGAAGGGGGATAATACCACAGTAATGCATGATAATATCACTTGCACGCAGGCCAAATGCCCATTGTGCATACTACCTTCTGTGGACCACCGGCTTATAGTGACTTCCGAACCACTGTTTGTAAGGCATAGATACAATTTTTGTCCAACAATTCTTTTTTATAGAAATTGAACAAACTATTATTTCTGCCACCTAGTTCAATCTAAGGCAAGTAGATTCAAATTCAACAATTCAGGATAAGATCACAAAGAGAGCATCCTTACTGTATAGTCGGCCACAATTCTCCATGTCACAAGGAGAGCAGCCATACTGTGTAGACCTGGGATCCTTTGCTAAGGACCCTGAGATCATAATAGTCGGCCACAATTCTCCATGCCACAAAGAGAGCAGCCATAATGTACAGTCGGACACAAATCTCAATGTCCCATCGCATGAACTAAATAATTTGTCTTCCACCGCGGGGACTCGAACCCAGTACTCTGTACTCTTTGGACGGCAGTTCGGGGGAGAACATCCGTTTCACGAATCGCGAATGCATAAATACCGTAAGTCGCTTCGAACGTGTCCTGCATCTGAGACCATTGTTCACAACTTTATTCTTGGTGTTTGTGTGAAGAATTTGCAATAAACTTTGTTTATCGGGCTTTTGCCCTCAGACATGCGGAGCAGAGTTGCGTGGCAAAGACGTCAACTCGATGCAAAAAATGCTGCTGCCAACAAAATAATACTTTCCCCTATAAAATCAAAAACGAAAAAAATTAAAAAAAATAAAATAAAAATATTTTCAAAAATGTTTTTTTTTTTTCAAAAAATTAGATTTTTCAACAATGTCTCCATTTTTCGTAAAACTAAAAATAATTTGATTTTTATTTAAATGGTTTTTACCCTAATCTACCCCCTTACTCCACCCTTTACCCATTACCAAAAACAATCTCAGCCTAGAACCTTCGATTTTCAACTTATGGTCCAAATTTAAAGTCTTTAGCTCGAAGCGTTCTTGAGTTATGGTGGTCACAAACTTTCCAGACAGACTAGGTAAACGTTACGTAACGGAATTTAATAAATTTAATGTTTATTTCTAAGCTTGGCATGTTTATTTTTATTTCAACATAAATTACTATTTAGTGGCCCATAATTCCCCTTTTCACACAAAAATTGACGAAACTATGAATATTTAAATAATATTGTAATCAGTAAAAAAAAACTGTTGACATTGATATTAAAAAAAAATCTTACGGCCCTGTTCTTGCGTGATCTTGACAATGAATCATCGGCGATTATACATTTTCGCGCGGAATGTGTACTCACAGAACACCAATGTGTGTACTATTTTGTGTACCTGTGCATAAACAATATACGTGTTATATGTGACACTGTGTAAAAAGAGGTACCTAGTATTTTTCCCTGTGTGATATTGATTATGAATATTTTTTTAAAGTTTGAGTGATTTTTTCGTGTAATTTTTTTTAAGGTTATGTTATACTATATTTTAGTTTATGTTTGTTTTGTCGAAAAAAACGAATCAATAGTGAGAATAAAGTTAAATTTACTTCGAAACAAATTTTTTATATTGTTACGCATTACACAGGAGGGGGGGGGGTGTTGGTAAATGTGACAGTTTGTTACACAGGGGGGAAGGGGGGGTCAATTTTTTGAAAAATTGCGTTACGTAATGTATGGACAGCCCCTAACGGGTTTGCCGATTTTACTACAAGTTTTATTTTAGTGAGTTTCTTAAACCGGAAGGAATACATCCAAATTAGGACAGTTATAACAGGTAGCGGGTCTTAAGGCACCGATCGTGAGAGCTGAGGCTCAAACTAGGTCACATGCAATTCCTGCAAGGTCACATCCCAAATCCGGGACTTGAAAAGAGTCGTGTGACGTTATAAGACGGTCCCGGCCGTTTCCTGTTTCCTGCTGATATGCTTTAGTGTTTGTTTCATTGCATTCGCTTTTACAAATCGTCAGAAAACTGTTTTTAAACTTACCTACAGTCTGTTCAACAAGAGCGTGTCTTTGATTATTCAAAAAATTTAAAAGGTATCTCCGCCATATTGTACAGCGTAATTCCTATCTCTGTACTATTTCTGTAGCACTGATTTGTTACCGTAGTGGTCGAATTGTCGTGACGAGCACACGGTAAAGAAAATAAGTTCGGTTTACGTCAAAAGACCGCGGTCTTTTGTGCCTGCATCCGCGAGGACCTAAATTAAAGTTCGCCAATGCATCAAAAGTGACTAAAAGTCTAAATCCTTGGTCTTACTGTGATTGCATTTGGTCCAGCGCACAGTTAGGCACCCCGTAAAAATTCATGTTTGGGTGGATTTAGGGCCACTTGCACCAACTTTTGGTCTGGGATTATCTCAGCTAAACCGAGTTTAAGTTAAAAATGCTGCGTTCCGGCCGTCAATTTAATCCAAGTTTAAAGTTAAACCATCATTGGTGCAAGTGGCCTTTAGTTGCCTAAAGTTGTTTACTGAGAATTTGAACGCTCAGAAAATTTTGAAAATTTACTAGCGTGGACTTTTTCGAATTTTATAAGCTTTAAAATGATGTATCACACGACCCCCCTTTCCATTTAAAAAAATGTACCCCCATGCCCCCCTACCCACATTTTAAGAGCTGAAAATATCAAATATATGCTAAAAGATAGTTTAAGTTGTCTTATTTAAGAGTTCTAAATTTGAAGTCGATATCTCAACTCGTTCAAAAGTTAAAGGGGGGGGGGGGGGGGTGGCTTTTGAACCGCTCTGCATATTAATTATGTATTAAGTCTTAATAAATAAGTTTCAGTTACACTACAGAGAGCTTTTTAATTTATGCGCTGTGACGTCAGAGTCGCATTCTCAGACTGAATGGATATTAGTTAATATGGTCTTGTTAACTAGTAGTAAACCATATTAAAAATTTTATCTCATAATTCAAACAGTTCCTGTTAGAAATATGCCTTAATATGCCCCTCAAAAGAGCCTTAGGTACATTAGGCAGCGATTTAGCACAAAAGGAGGGTATCGCATTTTGGGATAAATCGCCTGCAACGATAAGACTTTACATGCTTATAGATACATAAAAAATAAATACTTAGCCAAAATTTCAGCCCTTTTTACATCCCGGAACATACTTTAATTAATTATTTTAATTAAGAATTTGACATCTGTCAATGTACGATTTGGCAACATTGCACGAAACTTCAAGTGCCAAATGTTATCTCGTCAAAATAAAAATAACTTTGCACGTTAACTACTACAGAGGGGCCAAAGGAAAGGGTCTGTGTTGTGTTCACTGCTCTTGACTATAATATTAAAATATTTTGTTGTGTTTTATTAGTTTTCACGGATTCAACATACTGTAATTCAATGTGTAATTAGGCTGCACTTATGTGACTAGTTTCTTATGTTTCAGTACGATTATGGAGTTATTTTTGAGGTATTTATACTATAATAACACTGTAAGCAAACCAGCTGTTTCAGCCATAACCCAAAGCATGTAGTGTTACCCAAGACAAGTAATTTAATGTGGCTTTCAACATGTTAAATTACTTTATTTCCATGATATGATTTGAAACTAGATTATAAAAAAGTTACACATAGACTTTTAACTTTTAATGTTAATTAAATATACTTATTTAAAAATAGATATATTTAACTAATATTGTGTTGTGTTTTTATTATACATTCTACCTAAATGTATTTATGTTGGTTTTAAGACAAACAAAAAATATTACTTTTTTTCGATATGACATCACGCTTAGCGCTAGAATAATGCGATGTTGTCGGGTTTACGATAACAAATAATTCCTGAGTTTTTAATTTGTTTGAACAAAATGTGTTCTTTATTAACAAACAACACAGTTTTTTATCATTTCTGTTCATAATTTTGCAATTTTTTGAACAAAAGCATATTTTTCTTATTTAGCCCAAAACTCTTATTTAAAACGACACCCTTCTTTTATATAAATTTATCTCACTTATAATTATTGAGCTAAGTTATCTGACATTTTTTTTTTAATATTATATTTTTTTATTGAAACAAATTGATAATTTTGTAAGAGGGAATTTACGGGAATTGAAGGAAATGATTGCACTAACCTTTGGTTTGTTCGTCTGATGTCCAATAGGGCCCTATGGTTGATTTCTTGCTGTCTGTTGATTGCAAAACACTTGGAAGGATGGATGGATGTTTATTACCCGAATTCACTTTAATTGTATTGACTATTCATGCTAATTTTATAGTAAATTGTGCGTCGCGTACACGTCATGTGTTTTAACCCGCGGACGTTAACGGCAAGTGCTATCCCCTGATTGGTCTGCACATGATCACGAGATCCAGTGCAAACGTAGGCAACCCAATATACATACCCAAGTATATTTGGTAGCCTAAGCTTATCAATAAATATATTAAATACTGGGATTTAACACAAATGAAAATCGTTTTTTTTTTGGCTGGTAAGCACATAGAATATTTTGTATTTTGTTTAATATTAAAAGTACACCTAAATTAATAAAAAAAACTGAGTCTCGTCAACACCACCAAGCGGCAAAGTCTTGACAAAATTAATTAGGAAATGTTTCTTTGCTCTTTTAAATTAAAATTTGAGATTGGAACAATCAATATGAAATTTTTTTGACAAAAACTCAAATGGTTTAACCCAGAGTTAATTATAATGTTAATTAAAAATGTTTCTAATTTATTTGTTCACTTGGTCCTTTGCTTCTCAAAGTATACGGAGGAAATGAAGTAATTAAAACCCTTAATTTAAGTGTCTGACATTTCAAATTATATTTCAAATATCACTTTCTTAATAAGAAACAAGCTGTGAAGACATGTTATGCTTCAGATTTCTTAGTATATTCTTTACAGAATCCATATTGTATTTTCTCTAGATATAAGACATTTTTTAGTGTTGAATATTTTTCAAGTTTTTAAAAAATATTCTAAAATTGCATTTTTTTTAAATAACAAGCTGTGAAGACATTTTATACTTCAGATTTCTTAGTATAGAAATAGAAATAGAAATCTTTATTTGTACTACTGCCACCGTAAGATGGATATACATTGTCAGATAAACATAATTGCATTACGAACGAGATCTGACCTTCAACAACACGTTCTTTTTTGAGTAGATCTAACCTCACATTTTACTTTGAAATTTTAATTATTTTTACATGTGAAAGAAATGTTCGTTATTTAATAACAGAATAGTCAAAATACCAATAATTATGCTCTGGAATAGTTAAATAAACGTTTTTTACTGTTCTTGGAGTAATTACCTTTAAAAGTGGAGAATAACTAATGTGTAAACATTGTTCAAGTACCTAAATGGATTTCAATGATCTCAAAGTTTAAGGTAAGTTGTAATTATTTTTTATTAATAAAGCAAAATGTACAAAATTGGTAACATAACGCTCCTGCATTTGTGCAGAAAATGATTTGTTTTGGGACGAACAAATAACTATCTTGATAAAACAAATTTGTTTAAAACGTTTCGCTGCGTTTTAAGGGGAAGATGGGGGCAAATGGTATGTAACATTAAAAAATTATATATAGCCTATACCTGTGGGCTACTCTTGCACTAATAAAAGCGATAATTTTAATAATGCAATAGTGCTTTAAATGCTTGTATCGTGCCAAAAAGAAAACCCTCTGTAATGAGGGTGGTATGTAATGAAAGATATAGATGTCCTTATTACATTTATTAAAAAAAAAACGCAAATCTCAAAAAAACACATATGGGCCATTCTTGAACTATACGCCTCAAATATACCTTAAAAGTTTTAAAAACTATAAAAATCGTCAAAAAAAATACTGGACGTGGAAATAGCTTTGTGTACGTCGGACGTTCAAATAGCCTCTTCCAATAAATAAATAAATATGTAAAATGTATATTATTTAAAAAAGTTATGTATATATCAACAATAGAAATGCGGTCAGAATTGCAGTCACTTGGAATGAAAATGTGTGTTTGTTTGAGCAAAGATTATTCAGCGGTTGATAAACCTACAAGTTCAAGGTCGAATGCGGCATTATAACTATGTCTGGTTTTTTGGCAATGTGTTCGACATTTATCTGCCAACCTTGAGAACAAAAATAAACTGTTAGTCTACCTTTTTAAAAAAGTTTGTTTTGAATATCAGTTTATCTGGAAATCTATATTTTTATCCCGAATTTGGTTTTATGGCAGGGGAGTAGATAAATGGGGGGCTTTGGGGGGCTGAAGCCTTAACCCTTAATATACAATTAACATTTATGGAGCACTCGATTAATCACTAATACCGGATGGTCCATTTAAAGTGTTAGAAGTCGGTATTTTAGAAACCGTAACAGATATGTTTTTCAGTTACTAAGTTTCAATACCAAGGGAAACACCTTTTTATCAAAGCAGATTTTTTTCACCCACACCCTCGCCCACACCCTTAGGCGGGAGAGGGTTAATTTAAAATTTAAATGAAATGGGGATATTTTTTTTCATATTCGAATTCAGCATAACGGTTTCTGAGATATCGACTTGTAACATTTTAAATGGACCCCCCGGTATAACGGTAAATCATTTTTTTTTCTGTAACGTTGGTTGCTGCATATTGAACTGTACAATGTTATAATTAAGTTCTTAATTATTTATTTAAATAATGTTTTGTTTAAGTATAGCTATAGTTAAACAAACATACATATGTATATGTATGCAGACAATGACTAATGGCTTTAATTTCCTTGAAATATTTGAAAACGACGAAAATCCATTGGCGAAACGTTGCAGTAAAATTACAGGGTGGGCCAAAAAAAACCGGCCACTTTTTAAATCGTTATAACTTGTTTGCCTTTTCACCGATCTATACAAAATTTGGATTGAATATGCTCAAAACATGTAAGATTCTGTAGATAATTTTAATTATTTAAAATATTATTATATTTTTCAGTAATAAAGCTTTTTCTAAAGGGGTTATTTTAAAGCAGTGGGGATTAGAGCAAAATGTATAATTTAAAAAAAATCGTCTTCATTATGTTAAGTGGTCTTTCCTTAATAGTTATGTATATTTTCTTGTAACTTAAGATTGTATTTTATTTTTTATATTATTTTTTTGGAAAGGGTACAGCTAGCAGTAAATCTCATAAAAACACGGATTAAGTAGTCTATTACTCATCTCAAATTATTTTTGACATGTCTAAAAAATAATATGTCAAATTGAAAATTATTAAAAATCATGAATCAAAATTAAAAACATCATTTTAAATAAATATTTTAAAGATGAGCAATAAATAAAAAACGAATATATGTATTTAAATTAAAACATTTGTAGATAAACAAGAAATAAGTGTAGTTTTGGTCAAAACGAGTAAAAATGCTTGTGTTAGAAACGTTAACATACGATGAAGGATAATGTGAATTTTTGTAAATTAATAAATCAAATAGCCAACCAAGATCCTGTACCTACCATAATTATATGGTTTTATATTATTTATAATTAAAACAGTGTTTAAAATAATTAATTTTATTTGCAATTAAAATATAATACTTTTTTATTTAGCCAACAGTTAAATCTTGATTTATTTTAGCAATTTCTTGTTTTTTATGTTAGGTTCATAGAGTGTATGGTACAATTTTTGAATGTGCATACTTCATTAGTAATTTTTATGTTATTTTGTAACCATTTTCCTTAAAATATACATCTACAATTCAGCTTTTACTTTTTTTTCTTATTTTTTTATGTAATTCGACATTTTCACAGATTTTTGGTCATTTTGAATAGTTTTTAAATTGACAGATTATTTTTTGAGAGATCTCAGATAAATAACAGGCCTACTCAATCAGTTTTTTTATCTTAAAAATTAATTTATTGCAATATGTAGCCTTTCAGAAAAATATGAATAAATAATAAACTATAATTTCAAATTTAAATTTAAATATACTTACCTACTGAAGAAAGACCACTTAACATTATGAAGGCGAAAAATTTTCAAATTATACATTTTGCTCTAATCCCCACGGCTTTAAAATAACCCCTTTAGAAAAAACCTTATTACTGAAAAATATAACAATATTTTAAATAATTAAAATTACCTACAGAATGGGACATGTTTTGAGTTTATTCATTAATAATTTTGTATAGATCGGTCAAAAGGCAAACAAGTTATAATGGTTTAAAAAGTGGCCGGTTTTTTTTTGGCCCACCCTGTAGATAACAATTGTAGTATTTTAATCCCTAACCTCGTCCCTCACGGTGTGGTTTTGTGAATTAAAAGTTCTGTCATCTCTGATTTTTTTTGCAGATAATGTTTCAGGGACAACCTCCGAGTATTTTAAATAAATAATAAATATAAATAATATTTTAAATAAATAATAAATATAAATAATATTTTAAATAAATAATAAATATAAATAAATATAATCATTAGGGTGATTTTTGAGAAAATCGATTTTTATTTGTTTTTATTTATTTTTTCAATGAATACGGATATATATTACGGATATAGAAAGGGTTTCTGTTTTTGAAGCGATTTTATTTTAATGAGTTTTTAGATAACAATATAAATTAAAATGCAAAATGAGATTCCATTGTAGTGATGTCAAAAATTCGATCACTAATGTTGTGAAGTGGTATATAATTCGGTTATAGCCGAGCAGTTAATTATAACTTTTATGATAACTTACTCAGTTAGATTGGCCATACAATCTTCTATAGTATTTAAAGTATACCCAAGCGGAGAATATACTTCACCACTTATCACTTTATTCGGGTATTCTAGGAGACGGCGCTTTGGAAACAGATAAAACGATTTCTTCTTAACTTAAGAATAATATATTAAATAAATGTGAATAAATTCTTCAAGAACATAAAAGATCAATTCTTACTTCTAAGTCCTACTTCTATGCAAAGCCCTTAAATTCTAATTTCCATTATATATTAGTTCTCCATTAAATATTTCTAAATTAAAACATTCTATGTTTGAAATCCCAACCATTCGCAATCATTTTCAAATCCCAAATTATTGTCCACATTTTTCTTAGTGTAAATATTAGAACTGGTTCGTATAAGTCATTCAAATTATTTTACAAAATATTTTTCAAAGTTAATTAATATTCGTCAAAATTTCTATCAGTGTTCATGCTAACAATATTTATAAGTGTCCAAAATTATTTTTATGTCTGATAAAAAGTCTCAAAATTTTTCTAAGTTTAAAAACTATTTTTAATTCAAGAATAATTCTCAAAAATTATTTCTCACAGAAACTACATTTTCACTTTTGACACTACTGGATACTTTTTAATTAACAAGACAAAAAACTATTCAAGAATGTTTACCTCTAAAATTTGGAGCTCTATTTATTCTCTTGATAAACCCATAAATTAAAATGAGGCATATTTAGGTCACACACGCTAATGTTTCTGGGTGTGGTCCGGGCAAGAATATCTAAATTCCCCACTACCAAAGTTCAACGATTTTTACTTAGAGGGGTCCGAACAAAACCCGAAAATATCCGACGTTACTCATGCTTACTTTTAAGAATTAGATCTTATAGGCTATGTATATTAAAATAAAATTTTAAAATTATACGGATCATAACACCATTATATAAAATTATTAAAAATCGCACATTAATAAAACGTAATAATGTTATGAGTTTTTTCCATGGACAAGGAAAGACCTCCAAAGCCGTTGCTGAAAAGTGTGATAAATGTGCCTCGCGCATCTGCGATAAACGTGCACATGCGCACTATTATTGTTATTTTTGACAAGTAGTTTTAACCTTAGTTTTATGTGTCAAATAAAAATTGTAAAAAATGCAACAAAAAACAATAAATAACTACAAAGAAACGTCGAAATAGTTTTTTTAAATTATTTTATAAGAATTTTTCGAGGTGTGTTTGAATTTCGGGATTTTGTACACCTTCTTTGAGTACACCAGGGATTGACCCTTTGCTCTTCATAAAGCAACAATACAGGTCATGTTTAAAGTTATAAACAAAGTTATAAATGCAGCAAAAAACAATTATAACACAGTAGAAGTCGAAAAATGAACAGAAAAAAAAACGACGAACTGGCAGTACTGACAGTATAAACAACTACTAATAATTCGTCACCCCAGTATTGGTTTGCCATATCTCTATTTTCGGACTGTACTTTTAGTCCTCTTTTATTCTCTATGGTTTTTTGCTACCATTTCAAAAACTGAGCCCCGGAGCAGAAAGTTTTCCCATTTTAGCTTGCAGAATTACCATTTAATGTTTTGTTACCTTTCTTTGGAGTCACCCTGTATTATTATTGCAAAAATGCATGCATATCGACAAATAGGTAAGGAAAAAATAAGCAGGCCATGGTCATTAAATTAATTATAGAAATTAACACATGAAAATGTCAATACAATAATATATGTACCTACATACTGCAATTATTAATAATTATTTATTTATTTGTAATAATTAAACTATTTATTGGTATTTGAAAATATTAATTTATATGTTTCCCTCATTAATCTGACTGATATTCATAAATAATCTCGTAAATAAAACTAGATAATTAGGTTTTTGTTACAGACGGCAAAAAGTTGATGACTTTTTGCTTTTTTTTTTTTTGTTTTTAAGATTTTAACTTTCCACTTATTTCAGACTTCCACGTCTTTCACATTTAATCGAAATCTACCGTTTCGCCCCTCCCCCACAAACTTTTACCCAATATTTTATTTTTAATGGAGTTTTTCAATTTTAAAATAAAAATTTTACCTGCTCCTCGTATAATTTTAAGCCCTGTTTTAAAAATTACATTTTTTCAGTGTAGGTTAGCTAAACAATTGTTATTGTATAAAAAGATGTATATAGGTGCTCTTGTGGTGGCATCTAGCCTTGCTACTGTAAAACACCTAATGCAATACTTTTACACTAGATGTCGGCACATTTAAAAAATAAACAAATTCAATAAAGTAGATAAACAGTTGCAGGCGTACACCTTATTAAAACTTCGGCACATTTTTTTTCGTAAATATTTTCCAAATAATTGAAAAACTATTTGACATAAAAACTTTAAATTTGGTACGCAACGGGGGTGAATTGCTATGGGAAGTCCCTGTACAAATTTTCGGAACCCCTTCAAATATCTTTTAAATATGTATCTCAAAAATATTAGTAATTTTTGACAATATTTCTAAGAATTTTTAGAAATTTTATAGAAAAGCATCCTAATCATTAATTAAAAGTGTTTTACGATATTTTAATCGAAATTGATAATTATAGGTATTTGAGGTCGCTAAAAAAAATCGGTTAATAAAATTTTTCCAACCCCTCACCAGGGCCCTACAGGAGGGCAAAGGACAAATTTTAAAATATTAAATTTTTTAAATAGTTTGAGGTTTTTGGGAGTTTTGGGGTCGCTAACACTGAATTTGTAAATTCACTTCCAGGGATTAAAATTAATCATTTTCAAATTTTCATAATAATTTCATAAAACTGGTGTTTTTTTTGACTTGCTGAATCTGATAACTAAGATAAAAAAAATCTTTCAAGAAGATTGGAGAAAAGATTGGTGTACTGAAGATCGCTAAAACAGAATTTGTTTTTAGAAATCCCCCCATATACAGAAAATTACACAAAATTTGAATAAATATTACAAAAAGGCAGAAAAGGACAGAAAGAGTCAGAAAATAACACGTGCTCCGGACTTTTCTGAAAAAAAGGATGTTTTCTCACTACCAACTAGGTAATTTGACATTACTTTTAAGTAAATTAAAATAAAATGGTCGACAGTAATGGAAAGTACTTTATCGAGAACACTTAGCGATAGATGGAATAAATACAAACAAAACCAACAATTAGAGACAGAAAAAACGATTTACCGCGCAAGGACACTAAGTGTCCGATACTTACCGCAGGGGGATATCTAGACACAAGCTCATTTTAAATTTTTTTCGTAGGCTAAATCGTACACTTTTCGCGATTTCGATGGTAACTTGTCTAATGTAGCATTTGCAATTTCGGAGAGATTTGTAGGTGTATAAACCATATATTCTTCTTTAATCATTTTTAATCAATTTCACACAAGATTTTTGCACAGAATATCGAGTCAACCACCTGTTTACATAATAAACAAACAAGTTTGAAGTATGGCTGTCATCAAAGTCAAAGAGTGCTGCCGCCAGTGGTGGTTTTGCTAACTAACTTTTTTTTACGGCGTACAATGAACTAATTTTTTTACTGTAAATAAATAGACCACTTCTAATTAGTGTGTTCTGTTATAAAATATGAACATTTTAGTACGCTTGAAGAAAAACATAATTTTTTTACCTATGGAGCATGAACTCAATACTTCTAAAACTTTTTTGCCGAAGTAGCAATATACTACGGCGTACTATGTAGTTCTATTTATAGTAAAAATTGTACAATTACTTCCTTTGATTATTTATTAATTTATGGCTTGAAGACAAATGATTATGTACAGGGTATTCCAGAAAATACTTTTCAGGAAAGAAAAAGGGTCTTTCTGTAAATAAATCGGTTTTTGCTAATACAAAAACACTTTTTGTTGAAAGTAAACCTAGTGTTAATATATAGCGAGGGGTTTATTTATTGAAAAAAAGTGTACAAGGATTGTGAGGATCAAAGGATTGTAAAAGATTGTCAAAAAGATTGCGAAAGATTGTATAAAATTTTAATGAAGATCTTTAAAGATTGTGGAAAGATTTCAGATGATTTGGAAGATTGTAGATGATTGTGGAGGATTCTGGAGGATTGTAGATGATTGTGAAATAAGGAATTGTCAAGGATTGTAAAAGATTGTTGGATTTGGATTGGATTGTCCAGTAAATAAACCCCTCGATATATAGTAAAATTTTCGCATAAGTTGGAAGAGCCGTTTTTATGTAATTAAATCCCTAATTTGTAAAAAACGCCATTTTAAGAAAAGTCGAAGGAAATGAGAACATTATAAAACGTTAACAACAGCTAATTTTCTTCGCCGTCTGACTCAGGTTTAAAGTCACTGTCAGGATATTTAGCATCTGTAGTAGAGAGGGCCGTAGCGAAGGAGATTTGGTGGGGGGAGGAGGTCAAAAATGGCAACTTTTTTTAGCCTAAAAACACAACTTCTTCCCTCGTCAAAAAAAAATTCATGACTAAAAAAAAACAAACTTCCACCCTTTCTCAAAACTCAAAAAAGTTCATGACTAAAAAAAAAAAGGTCCCACCCTAGAAAAAATATGCACCTTTTATATTTTTAATCCATGAAATATGCAACTTTATGTTTTTAATCCATGAAATATGCAACTTTTTTTGATTTCAAGATAAAAAGTCCCACCCTTTCTCAAAACTCAAAAAAAATTCATGACTAAAAAAGGTCGCACCCTAGAAAAAATATGCAACTTTTATATTTTTTATCCATGAAATATACAACTTTTATGTTTTTAATCCATGAAATATGCAACTTTTTTTGATTTCAAAATAGGTGGGGGGGAAGGCTCCCCCCCATAGCTACGGCCCTGGTAGTAGACCAGTTTGTTATGACTTCAAAGTACTCTGTATCTAACTCAATTTAGAAAAAAAAAATTACTTACGCCCTTTTAGCAAAAACCGATTCAAATGACAACGGTTTGGGAAGAGAGTGACAAAGTTAGACAAGGGGCAATGCCAGGGCTGTAAAAATACACTATTTTCAGAAAAGTCCGAGTCACGTTTCTTTATCTGGAAAACCCGCATTTTTCTGAATTTTCTGAATTTTTTCGTTTTTTTCTGTCTTGTAATAATTTTTTAAATTGCCAATAACATTCTATTTCAGTTATAAAAATCAAGTCAAACTTTTTCAGTGGGCAGTGCTCAATTTCAACAGGGCCGTATCGAAGAAGATCTGGTGGGGGGGGGGGGGAGGGGGAGAAGGTAAAAATTTTCACTTTTTTTAGCCTAAAAATACAACTTTTTAAAAAAAAGGTCCTCAACTCCAAAAAATCTTTGTCCGTGATAGTTTTTACCCCTAACTTTTGATGACTAAAACCTTTTCGTGAAATAAAAAACTTTTGTATTTTGAATCCCTGCAATATGCAAGTTTTTTTTGTAAAATATACACCTTTTGTATTTTTAATCCATAAAATAACTTTTTTTTGGATCAATAAGATGTACAACTTTTCAAGATGGGTGGTGGGGGACGCTCCCCCTCACCCTCCCATCCCCCTTTCCATAGCTACGGCCCTGATTCACGGGAAGTAAAACCAAATTCTATAAGTAAAAAAAAAAACCTTTTATTTAGTCTGGTACTAAAGTTTATTTTTTTAAGGTATAGTTATTTTAAACCTTCCCGCTTGTAAACAATCTCGAAATTACCATAGCAAAGTAAGATACGCATGCGTCGTAAGCGAAATTACTAGGCCCAATTTACACAATTGTAAAACGTTGACGTGTCATTAACGAGAACAAAACAATGGTTTCTCCTCTAAATTATTGGAATAAAAGCGATTTTATAAGCAAATTTTGTTTCTACAGGAATACAAAAGTGTTTTTAGCAACAGCTTTATCAATTCTCTTTTTTTACATCAAAACATCATAAAAACAGAGTAAGTAAACAAAAATTATAAATTTTGGTTATGTTGACATTCAAAACAAGCCACATGTAAATCGGACTTTGTGGAGTATTTAGCGGCAAACTTAAAATAACTATACCTTAAAAAATAAACCTTACATATACTCTATTTAAGTACCAGAATCCTCAAAGTTCGAGTGACCTCATTTCTAGAGGATCCCTTACAACAATTGCACAATATCATCCTAATAGAACTTTACTGACCAAGGTACAACGACATTGACTAAGTTTTAATTTCCGAATTTTTAAACTTCATGGTCATCTTATAACAAATACCTAATATTTAATTAAATTTTTACAATGCTTCGCATTTCATAATATAATTATCATCATCATTATCATCGTCTTCATCATCCTCATCATCATCATCATTTTCAAGTAATGGCGATTCCTTCCGTTAGATTAGACAGGGACAAAAGTTCTACCCAAAAAGGATAGAAGACATACATACACTCCCACTTCCACCCAACCAAACAAATTCTGTATTTGTTCTTTGTTGAACAAATACAATATTTACTTGGCCGGGCGAAAAGTGTAACTATATTATTTTTATTAAAGAAATTACTGGCGCCATCTAAATTTTAGTAGAATTATCTTATTCTACAGATTCACATTAGCTATGTTCGTTCGTGCCGCTCAGTGCTACACTTTCCGGCCAACCAAATAAATACTGTATTTGTTGTATGAAAAACAAATACAGTATTTATTTGGTTGTCTGGAAAGTGTAGCACAAATGAGATAGAGATAGGGTAGGCGTCTTTTGTTTCATAATTCTAGTTGTAGAGAGCTCCATTAGAGTTCTAGATAGATAGGCTTGTTAGGGTAGGTGGGTAGTTTCAGTGGTTACGCAGTTTTGTATAGTATGTAAGCTACCTACCTACCCTAACAAACTTGTCTATCCAGTGCTCTACAGGTAATCAGCTCATGTGGTCACCCTATCTCTCAATTCTCAATCATTTCGGTATAGTATATTTTATAACTAGTATGGAATAGACAATATTCCGCGCGAGCGGAAAATTTGTCATACGAGCCGGCAGGCGAGTATGACGGTCCCGCGAGCGCGGAATGACTATTCCATACGTGTTGTAGACTATACTTTTTCTTCGACTGCAAATATGAAACACTGCATGGCTTTAAACTGTGGACAAGGTTAAAAACAATGTTTTTTGTGACTCGACATTGTAAATACAACAAAACACATATTTTTAAATAAAGCAATTAATGTTATATAATAATTTTCTAAAATCAGTAGTTAAAAAAGATTTTTATTTAATTTTAGCACATATTTACAAATTATAATGCAAAAATTGAAGGTTATGTCAGATTGTTGTGACAGATATTAGGTTTAAATATTTAACAATAGAGGGAGCAGTTTTAATTTTTTAAATTGATAAAAAACTGGTCAAATATTAAGAAAAACTAATAAACTTTATGTAATATTAACGCAAAACTTTAAATTGCATTAAATAATTTAATATTTCATGGTAAAATAGACATATTTTTGCTAATTTTGCTACAGTTTTCTTTACTTTTATAAACAAGAGATGGCACTACATGTGCTCATTCTAACACTTGATACGGAATATTCATACCGTATCTAGAGCTAGAATGGATTCATTCTGTGTTTGAAAAGTGTGTGTATTTGCTTACATTCTAAAGCAGTCGTAGAAAAAAAATTTACGCCCTTGATCTTATGTTATTTCCCGCACTAATGGCATGTGAATAGATAATTGTGACCACATTAATAGATGGCACCATGCTTTTATATCTATCTAACGTTGTATTTAAATATTAACAACATACAGGATACACAGTGCTAATTTTTTACATTTTACATTTTGTTTAATCTCTTACTATTCTACTTAATTCAGCATCCCTAAGTCCAGGACTTGTGTGGGCTAGTAGTAGAGTGAACCACCGGCTTTAATTGACTTTCGAACCAATTTATAGGGAGTGTCCGCTTCACTTATGCCTTCGCCAAATTTAAATGAGAAAGGCAAATCGGCGCCGGTGAGAATCGAACTCACGCTATTTTGGGTAGTAAACTCGTCAAGTACGACGCGGTAGTCCACTACACCAATCCTCGCATGATGATTCCCAATAAGGTTGAAATGGTACTATGTACACGGAAAAAAAAATTATAGCTAGGAGCGCTATAACACACATATCAAGCAAATTATAATCGCTTATTATATAAATACAAGGCTTTCTCTTACAATTATGGCAGCCAGTGTAAAAATTTATATGAAATACTTTAATTGTTTAGTGAATAATAAAATATAACAAATAGTATGGCATTTATAGCTTAAATAGATTTAATTATTGTCCGTGCTAATAATTTTTATAATATAATAAAATTTCTGTAAATTTATAATAGTGCCTGTAATAAATATAATCGTGTCTGTAATATATATAATCGTTTCCAATTTATTTTTAACATTATTAGTTATTGTGTCCCTTATAATCTATAGCTTAAATCACTATAATTTGCCACTGTTACCAAATATCTTATAATGTATAGCGCAGAGCCCACTAATTTCTTTCCGTGTATTTAATGTTTCCTGTCCATTTCATTTTAACGATAGATAACTTTTAATATTTTTTAATTTATTTTGTTTTAATATAATTTTTTAGCTGTAAAACTGTGAAGAGTAAAAAAAATCCTACAAATTAGATTTTCAGTGTGTGAAATATGATTAGATGAAAACTTGCCAAGGTAAAAACGATTCGAAACAGGACATAATAATTTTAAAACACAAAACAACATAAGGTATCCAAGGTTGCTGTTTAAATCTGGCTTGATGCTTTTTCAGAGTTAATAATGCGTGCTAAATTCGTAAATATTAAATTTTGTAGAGGTAGGAGGGGCAAAATTAAACAATTTTATTTCTTGGTCCACTTATTGAAAGTTCGACTTTTAGCAGCCGACTTTAGGACTTTTTTTACAGTCATCAAACTTTTTTTCCAGGGGTAAAGTTTTTTTTTTTCATCGACAATCGGCAGATTTTTTACCTTCACACCCCCACGATAAAAACCTCGGAACGCCTCTGATTACCCCCTAAGTCCTTTTTCCTATTTTAAGTATGGCCCCATTGGCGACCAAAAAAACATTTGAGATCGTCTCATGTGCTTCCGGCTCAATGTTCATATTTCGATATTTTCGGGATTATTCTTATTTTATTATTAAAGGTCTGAGGACGAGGGAAACTATCCTCGAAATGTTACGACACAGTGCGACCCTGCATTTTAAAAGTTTTAAGAGATGTGCACCAAAAGTTTTTTTTAGATTAATAAAATAGGTTTATTGGTTATTAAAAATCACTATGTTTAAAAATCGCAACAGATCCTTTTGATAATTTAAAGCCTATTTTAATATTTTTTATTTTCATTTTTTTTAAACTCTTTTAAACGTATTATCTCGCCTAATAAACTTATTTAAAAAAATTACGCTAGTGAGCCCTTCAGTGAACCTTAAAAAAAGTTTAAACAATTATAAATCCTATTAAATATCATTTATTGTGCTTTAATAGCTGAATTAAATTTCAAATTAGTATTGTATGATTCCTAAACATCTAAAAACTAAAAACTTTTAAAAAACGTTACCTTAAAAACTAAATTAAATCCTATTAGATGAAAATTCAATAACTGCCTTTAAAAGTTGCTGACCATAGCGTGGGTCGTCAACATTATTCATTTTGTATTTATTCCAGACAGTAAGGAATTCTCTGTGAATAGACTCCCCAGCCAAATATATTCTACAATGAGTACAAATAGAAAGAGGGTACTTGTCTTCACACTCATTAAAGTTTGGATTTAAAAACTCACATATCAGTTCATTAATTTTCACAGTTAGGGAACGTACAAGTATTACGTAACGCAAAATGTACCAAAATTCATACACTTCATACCTCGGTTCTCGCGTTATTCAAGGCTGTAGATATATCATATTTTGGCTACCCCCCTAACAGGGGGTGTGTTAGGGGGAGTAGCTAAAATATGAAATCTCTATTATCTATAATAACGCGAGAACCGGGGTATGAAGTGTATGAATTTTGGTACAATTTTCGTTACGTAATACTTGAACGTTCCCTTATTAGAAACTTCTTAGAATTAATTACTCTTCTCTCTAGAATACGCATACCGTTAATATAAAGTATCGCCAACATCTCGGTTTGTTTGTAAACAAATAGTAGGTATATTCAGGCCTGAACAATAACAGTTACCAGTAACTGTTATTGTTGTCTCTGTTAGAACAAAGCTGTGCGAGTAAGACAGACAAATGTATATATTGGCTACGATTTTGTCAGTTTTTATAAATGAAATGCCTATTCTAGAGAGAAGAGTTATTAGTTCGTTGTGTTTTCTTCATGACTACACTTTATCGTTGTATGACTAGCCATTTTCACCAATAAAATCTTAATATTTTGAAAAACTGAGATAATTCAACTGAGAAATAATTCTAATATGTAAAAAACTAAGGTAAAAAGCATACTTGCTTATAAAAATATGACAGTTTAAGCGCTTTTGTTTTTGTTTTCTGGTATATCATGGGTTACTAGATATGTTAATTGTTTGATATATGCAATACATACACATGTTAATGTGGTTCGTGTGATTGGGAACAGAGGGCGCTTTAAAATTAGTTAAAATATTTATAGTATTTCTTGTACATAAATATTATACATATTATGTATATTAATTTAAATGAATTGAACTCAATCAAAGTATGCCTTGATTGATTTTAAAGATGTGCCACAATGAAATCGTAGCATACTTTGATACAGTTAATTATTTTTTTAATATAAAATTCAAAAAATATCGTTATTTTGACAAAAATGGTAATAATTGAAAAAAAAATATCAAAAGGATCTGTTGCGATTTTTAGACATAGCGATTTTTAATAACCAATAAACCTATTTTATTAATCTAAAAAAAACTTTTGGTGCACATTTCTTAAAACTTTAAAATTGCAGGGTCGCACTGTGACGAATTTAAAAAAATATAGTACCAATTTAACCCCCTTCCAAAAAACATGTGTAAATATAAAAATTTAGCTTTTGGAAAAAGTGCTAACGCGTCCAATATAGTATATTAAAGTACTAGTTTCATAACAAAAGTTTTTAGCGCACGAGTACAAGTTTAGAAAACAAGCCGCTTGCGGCGAGTACTAATGCGCTAAAAACGTGTTATGAAACTAGTGCTTTATACAATTTTTTCTATTTTGCTCTAAAATTTACAAAAACTTACATTTAAATTGATGACTGATTTAGGGGTTTTTGTTTTGGATTGGCATTACAGTTTACACCATGTTTAAAATTCTAAGAACAAATCATATTTTGATATATTTTATAGTCATCTCTTCTCTTTTTTACTACAATTAACCAAGCCACAATTTTAACATGGTAAAAATAACCTAAACACAAAATTTTGTAGAAAATTCAACTTTAAAGCGACATTGACATTTGCACGGAAAACGTCAAGCGATAGGCCAGGTCTGTTGCCAACTCAAAAGAACAAAAAGTACAGACCTCTTATGGGCCTTTAAGAACACGCAAAATGCGCGTGATTATGAGCTTATAAGAGTCGCAAAATAGAAAAAAAATAATAGCTAACTAACTAAAAAATAATTCCTAATATAAAAAAGCTTTAAATTATTTTGCAGCAGCTTTTAACTTTATTTTGCAGAGTCTGCAAAACTCACTCGATAGTAATTTTTCCTGAAAGTAATTGTGCCTCAGATTAAATTTTATTTTAATGGAATAAAGTTATAAAATAAGCTGTTTAAATAAATATTGCTTCGCATCAAATAGAATACTCTTTTACTTACTGCTGAATAAAAAATAAAAAAATATATTTTCAATTTTTTTACAAAAATGTTTTCATGTTCCAAGCGAATCATTATGTAAAAACAGACATGAAAGTCCGGTTTGGAGGTCGACCTAGGTCTTACCTCTTAAATTTGTTCATTGGGGTAAGAGTATCTTCCCTGATTTTTTTCAGAAATAGAAAAAAATCTAGAGGTGGCTCACAGCTATTTATTAAAAATATTTGTTTCTTTATTTTTTTTATTGAAATCTTTTTAATACGGCATGGTATAAAGGGATAGTAATTGGATAACCTCAAACAAAATCAGAATGTTTTCTTTCAAAATGGCGGAGCTGTGCCCTTTTAAGTTCGAAAATGCACCATTTTAAAACAGCTCTCATTAATCAAGAAACCCACATAAAACACACCCGTAATTGGATTACGAGAAACGACTGTAAACATGCAAGAGCAGCCCTTCCCACTCCGTGTGAAAAGATAGCACGCTTTTGTATGCAACTAAAAAGGGATAACCTAAGACAGTTTGCAAGCATCGTAACAGGTCACTGCAAACTAAATAAGCATCTTAACATCATGGGGAAGCCAGTCGACCCCATCTGTAGAGGATGCTACATGGAAGAGGAAACAATGGAACATGTGTTATGTCACTGTCCAGCGTTAGCCTTAATAAGAGGGTCCATGCTAGACGAGTACTGGCTCGACATGGCCGGTATAAGCAGCATCACTCCCAGACATCTTCTTAGATATATTCAAAGAATTGGATGGCTGAGAGGTTAAATTAAATGCTGCGACCAAAGGGAGGTAGTACAATGGGCCCAGCTAAGTGGCCTAAGTGCGTGTAGATAGCTACCCTTCACCCTAATAACCATAACCATAACCATGCACCATTGTTTCATTTTAGGTGTAATGACAGGCATAAAAAAAATTTTTTCATTGTCTTAAAACATTATGCGTGTAGCCCAATATGTCCCCACATAAAAACCACTATAATTTTTTTTATTGGATATACAGGGTATCCAGAAAAAAATAATATATCCGGCCCTGCATGGGACAATTATGTTTTGGAAAAATGGCGGGCTCGGATAAAAAGTTTCACCGGGGCCCGGGCTGGCTTGGTCCGGCCCTGGCGAGAAATATAATATTCTAGCAGTGCTGCAAAACAATAAGGTTAAACCATTAATAGGTTTTATTAAATAAATCATTCAATATCATTTTATTTCAGGTAAAAGTTTACCTACCAAAAATTGGCGGTTTTTGAACACCGATTTTAATCTATACTGAAAAGTCACAAATACCAACATAACATGTTGAAAAGTTAAGATAAGATAAGATAAGATAAGATTTATTTGGTGATATCACAATAGTATTACACAAGTCAAATAAAAGGAAAAATATAAATAATTATAATGCACGAGCACAATTTTAAAAAATTTAAATATTAAAAAAATAAATAAATTGTACATATTTATACAAATAAAAAACAGAAATTAAAACTTTACTGCTGGACAGACCTTCCCCAAAAACTCATCTGTGCTATGATAAGCTTTAGATACCAAAAATTCTTTAACCTCCTTTTTAAACTGCTTTAAAGGGAGTTCTTTTAGAGAAGAGGGTAAATGATTATAAAATAGTATACCATGGTAGTTGGTGCTATCTCTACTAGAGGCAAGCCGAAGGAATTTCACCCTAAATTTTTTTTGAGAACTAGTGTTATAATTGTGAAAATCACTATTTGTTGCATACTCATCTAAATTTTCATGAACATGTAGTAAGCACAAATATACGTATAAGGAGGGTAATGTTAAAATACCCAACTCTATAAATTTACTTTTTACCTCGGCTCTAAAACCCAACCCTGATATTATACGCACTACTTTTCTCTGTAATCCAAATATCCGTGATAGTAGTACTAGTAGCGTGGCCCCAGCTAATCAAGCCATATGCCATTTGCGAAGAAAACAAAGCACAGTAAGCTGTAATAAGTATAGAGGAAAGTCACCTAATTTCGGATACCTTTTACAATGTATTCAATATTTAATACTCGGTATTACTTTTTGATATTTTTTTTATATAACCAGATACAACTTATTATAGCGAACCATGATTTATTATAAAAGCAATTTTATTACAGTTTATTTTTTCCAAAAAACACGGTTAAAAAAAATCAGCGCATTTTTGTGCATTTGAAAAAGGGCTCCTAATTTCGGACATATCCGAAAAATTTTTTTCAAGAGTAGATCCTGATCCCATTGCTTATGTTTCTTGTTATTCCTTCACATTTAAGACGTAATTTAATCATTAAGCGATTTTCTACGAAATACTATAGGAACTATAATTTTAGATTCCCAATTTCGAATATCTTAGTATCTTAGGTAATTTTCGTTTTTTCAAAATTGTGTATCTTAGTTTGTTGTATCATTATAAAAATAATAATTAATGGTTGGTTATCCTGAATAATAATTACCTTGCGGATATCCGAAATTGGGAATCAAATGCACAAAAATGGTCTATCCAAAATTAGGCAACTTTCTGCCTTTTAGATTAGAAATTTGTAGAATGTTTACGTTTTCAAATTGCTTAATTATGAATAGTGGATCAACTTAACTAACATCATAACTTACCCAAGACAGAATCACGAACTTTTATAACGATTATTCATAAAATAAACAAACATAATAATGCAACTGAGCACAAAACTGCCATTTGCAATATAAACGATTTGTGCTGCCATTTAAAGGGGAGAAGCTCTACCGTTATCATATTACAGGACGGATTTAGTTTGACTTTTGGCTTCGCATAAAAGTAGGTTTCTGTTTACCTTTGCAGACAGTATCTTAAATACACTACTATCCGAAATTTGGAAACCATCCGAAATTAGGCGCATTTCCTCTATGTTGGTTTAGGGAGTTGGCAAGCTGTCTCATTGCATAAATGCTTCGTGACAATTTTTTAGCTAAAGCTTCAATATGTTGGTTCCAGTTAAGTTTAGGATCTAAATATAGTCCCAGGAACTTTGCTTTTTCAGGATTGTCAAAAACATCCGTTGATCTGTGTGTGAACAACATATTAATAGTTTTATTAGAGTTTAGAGTTAAATTGTTGGCTTTAAACCAACTCTTGGCGTTCGACTGCGTTTCCTCCATTCTTATTAAACAATCATTCAATGCAGAACTTTTGTTAATGAATGTGGTATCATCTGCGAAAAGAGTTGTGATGGTATCATCATTTACTGACTTTACTAAAGTACTAAAGTACTAAAGTACTAAAGTACTAAAATATACGTCTAGGTATCTAAATAACAGCGGGTATCAAAATTTTTAGCTTTAAAATATTAATAAAGTTATTAAATGAATGTAAATAAACTAGTGCGTTTGTCCAAAGTTTACCCCACAGTTCAAAGTATCCCCCGCTCACGGTACTCTTCTTTCTATGGAGTGACGAAGAGTGAAATAAGCGATTGCACGCTCCGGTGCATCCCGAGTGCAGACACGGTTATGTTGCACCGAACAGTCAAGGCCAAAAATGCAATTTACTTTTAACAATCTCCCCATTCAAGTTTCATCTTTGTTTCGATATTCCTATTCATTATAAATATGTTCCCAGTCTATTTTATTTTTATATAACACTGACCAACAAATTAAAAAAACTTTGGCTCTTTTTTCAATGTTTTGTGGCTCTGAGAAGTCAAACGCGTTGACTAAATCAAAAATTGCGTATTGTTCTAATAGTCTAGTATTTTTAAACTTATTAAAAGTTTGGGTTATTCAGTTTTTGGAAATTTCTAACGAAATGACTCTTGCAACTAATTCGGATTCTTTATGAGAAAATCTGTAGAAATCCAATGTGTTATTCCCATAAAACTTTAAATTTGTGAAATTTTGTCAGTTTTCTGTGAAATTTAGGCTTTGTAGACCAGTTCACGGAAAAAAAAAATTATAGCTAGGAGCGCTATAACACACATACCAAGCAAATTATAATCGCTTATTATATAAATACAAGGCTTTCTCTTACAATTATGGCAGTCAGTGTAAAAATTTATATGAAATACTTTAATTGTTTAGTGAATAATAAAATATAACAAATAGTATGGTATTTGTAGCTTAAATCGATTTAATTATTGTCCGTGCTAATAATTTTTATAATATAATAAAATTTCTGTAAATTTATAATAGTGCCTGTAATAAATATAATCGTGTATGTAATATATATAATCGTTTCCAATTTATTTTTAACATTATTAGTTATTGTGTCCCTTATAATCTATAGCTTAAATCACTATAATTTGCCACTGTTACCAAATATCTTATAATGTATAGCGCAGAGCCCACTAATTTCTTTCCGTGTTGTTGTAAAAGTGAAAATAATCGAAAAAAATCGCAATATTTTCAATAATTATGTCAAAAATCATTATTTCAATGGACAGATAATGAGTGAATCTACAAAAAAAATGAGCCCATGAAGTGCCTTTTTATGACAGATTCTCCCAGCACAGACAATTTTTTTTTGTGGGCCGGTGTTATTATGTTTTAAATTAAAAAGTTCCGTAGGGAACTTATGTTAAGTTTGACAGTCATTAAGAATAGCCCGTTGTGTGTGAAGATTTTGTACTTGTTTTTGTGTTTAGTGAGCTGTTTTATATTATTATTATGGTCGAGACGACTTCAAAAACCAAGTTTTTGGGACTCATCCTGGACGAAAACCTAAATTGGAATTTACACATGGACGAAATGAGCAGGAAATTGAATAAAGCACTTTATTCACTCCGGATGCTGAGACCATATGTAAATTTAAATACCCTTAAAGTGGTCTACTCGTCTAATTTCCAGTCAATATTGAAATTTGGTATATTGTTTTGGGGACAATGCACGAATGTTAATGAAATCTTTGCCATACAGAAAAGTACAGTTAAAATTATGCTTGGGCTTAAATATAACGATTCCTGTAGAGGACATTTTACAAGAAACAATATCCTTACCCTCACGGGTCTCTATGTATATGAACTTTTAATGTTTATTTTTAAAAATAATAGTTTATTTCAGGAAATGAGATGCGTAAGCGCAAGAAGTCTAAATTACAATTTACCTCGTCACAGACTTACTCAATTTGAGAAAGGATGCTTCTACTCATGTTTATCGGTTTACAATAAGTTACCAGAGTGTATTAAATTAACGCGAAACTTTAATAGGTTTAAAAATCTTGTGTTCAATTATTTACTTCAAAAAGAACCGTACACAATGACTGAGTTTATGTTGTAATTTTATATTTGTTAATATTTATTTGATGTAAAGTACCTTGTAAGTTTTTAATACTAAATTTTATAGTTTATGTAAGTTTATTTATACTTCCATTTTTATATATTTGTATTTATATTATGAGTTATATTCATGACAAATTTCATGTTCAAAATTGTATATTCATGTGAGTGTCACAAACGAATATTCCGTTTTAATTTACATTTTACATGTTTGTTTAACCTCGTACTATTCTACTTAATTAAGCATCCCCTAAGTCCAGGACTTGTGTGGGCTAGTAGAAGAGGGAACCACCGGCTTATACTGACTTTCGAACCAGTTTCTAGGGATTGTCCGTTTCACTTATCGCCTTCGCCAAATTTCAATTATTAATTAAAGGCAAATCGGCGCCAGTGAGAATCGAACTCACGATAGTAGACTTGCTATGCATACGCGCTAGCCACTACGCTATGCCTTGATGAAATAAAGTTTATTATTATTATTATTATTATTATTATTATTATTATTATTATTATTATGTATTTTAAAATAATTTTGCATATAATGCACATTTTTTACTGTGACAAAGTCCAAATATAATGTTTTTAGGGATTTTTTTAGGTTGGTTTAAAGACAAAAATTTATGTTGTCTAACTTATTGTACCGGTGATCATTGCCGAATTTACTTGTCAAGTTAAAAAAAAATGCATCGATTTAAATCCTTTGTAGAAAACCAGACTGTGTGCCAGAAAAAAATATATACAGTGCGTTCCAAAAGTCACCCCCCCCCTCTTAACTTTTGAACGAGTTGAGATATCGATTTCAAATTTAGAACTCTTAAATAAGAAAACTTAAACTATCTTTAAGCATATATTTGTTACTTTTATCTCTTAAAATGTGGGCAGGGGGGCATGGGGGGAATTTTTTTTTAAATGGAGGGAAGTCGTGTGATACATCATTTTAAAGCCTTTAAAATTCTCTATATAACCATATATTTTTAAATTTTTTAAACATGTTTTTTAAGGTTTTGATTTTTCAGTTTTTTGTGCTAAAAAATAAATTTTTAAGTTTTTTTTTGTTAATTTTTATTTATGTCAACTAAAATTAGTTGAAAAGTATAATTTACTTTATTTCATTATGAAATTAGGCATTTTTAAAAAATTGTTTGGATTTTGACAAAAATACCCATTTTCAACCCTACTTTAAACCCAAAAAAAATGTTTAAAAAAAATAAAAATATACAATTACATCATTTTAAAGCTTATAAAATTCTCCATTTATCACACGACCCACCTTTCCATTTAAAAAAATGTCGCCCCATGCCCCTCTGCCCACATTTTAAGAGCTAAAAGTATCAAATATATGCTTAAATATAGTTTAAGTTGTCTTATTTAAGAGTTCTAAATTTGAAGTCGATATCTAAACTCGTTCCAAAGTTAAGAGGGGAGGGGTGACTTTTGGACCGCTCTGTATGTGGACCTGTGTCAAAAATATTATGTTCCCAGTTTATTGCAGATAATCGCTATAAAAGTAGATATAGACGCTATTTAACAGCCATATACGGGCTGTTTTACATGAAACAATATGTTGGAAATATATACTGAAGCTGCCATTATTACTACACACATGAATATACTTATTTGTACCAGTTATATGTACATTTGCGGCAATTTGTATAATTCTATAGTGCACGGTGTATTAAAATTTAATTTTTATTCGATTGATTCTAAAAGCGACACTTTTCGTTTATGTTTTAGGGGCGAAAAGTTGAACTTTGTGGCCCTAGGGCCAAAAGGTTTTTTCGCCCGCTAACTAATACTTGTTATTTTTAAGCTTTTTAAAAGAATATGCTAATATTTATAAAGAAATATGACCTTTTGGTCACTTTTGGTCTTGAACTAACTGTTCTTTTTGACCAGATACAGTTATTATAATCATTTCGTACAAAATAAAAATTTCTTCTACAACATAACCTCAAAATATATATTAACCCATTAATCTGTATTCATACACGAAAATAAATTACTAACACAAAATTTCAATTGTCAAATCACTTTCAATATTTATAATATTCATAGAACGGTTTCAGAAGTATTATTTATATATTTTTTTTTTACTATATACAAAAGTTTTGGGTACCCTTTAAATATTTTCAATACATTGATATTTTTTTTAAATATCATTCCGAATGATACTAAGAATATATTCTTATTTAATAAAATCTAGCCAACTGAAATGTCACTATTTGATCCAAAATATTTCTTTAGATCTTTAACATGCCAGTCGCCTCTATGACCATCTGCATTTTCCAAAATATACACTAACTTTGACTTTTTCGCAACAACTTTGCAAAGTATGTACTTTGGAGCAAGTTTTGCAGCAAAACTTTTACTAGCATCTGAGAGTACTTTGTTTCGTCTCCAAACTTTTTCACCTATATCAAAATTTACTTCACGCTTGCGCAAATCATAAGTACGCTTATTACGTTCATAAGCTTCATGTAAATATTTCTTTACATCAATAAAAATCTCTTTAAGATTTCCCAAGTCTTGGCTATACGAGTCTCTGTCACAAGGTTCTAATTTAACACCATCAGTTGATGTCATTTTGCCATAATAAGTTCCTGTGATAGGTACATTCCTCCCAAAATTAAGAAATGCCGGCGTATACCCCGTAACTTCATTTACAGACGTTCGTAAAGCTAGACCTATTTTTGCTAAATTTTTACCATTTTTGCAGTCAAAAATCGAATTTCCATTTTAACTAAATCTTCCTTTTTGAATATTTATTTTCAAAATTTAAATTCAATTTACTCAAAATATCTATTTTATAATAAAATATTTATACTGTACCACAAATTATTTTTTTTTTGTGTACACTGTTCAACAAAGTTTTTGCATACTTTGGAAAATTTCCCAAATAAGTCAAAAAAAAATACTAAATTATTATTTATCTCAATTGGACAAATTAATAATTATAAATAGTCTCCAAAACTACAAAATTAGCTAATATTTATTCATATCCTTCGCATAAATAAATACCCTATTATCCATTTATTTCTATTGAATAAACGATAATTTCTAGAAAAACTGAACCCACGCCAAAATTTCTCTATTCCATGTTATTCCATAAAATTCAGAAAAAACATAAAAAACACATATCTGATATATCTTATCAGATTAACTCTAATTTGACTTAATTTTCAACAAAAAATATTTTATTCAACAGTTATATGTAGGTTTTCTCAAAATGAACTTTAAGTTACACTGAAAAAAAATAAGCTTTAGATTTTTATAAAAAATACACTGAGAAAAATGGAGTAAAATTAAAAAAACAAGTGTTCTATCTATCCAAATACCACGTTCTTGGGCGCCAATATTAGTGTACCGTAATTAATACGTTCACTGCCAACGGCTAGTTTTGACAGCGGAGCAATGGGTATGGGCAAGGGAAAAATAGAAAGAATTGATTATTGTTGTTAGGGGCGCCAGTTACTTTAGCTTTTACTCCTTTAGGTAAGTAACAACCTAGTGTAAATACTTAAGCTTTTCAGTTTGAGAAAATATAACCTCTAAATAAAATAAGATAATTCATTTGAGAAATTTATTATAAAAGCCCCAGACAAATTTAAACAGAAATTAATCAAAACTAAAGCTTTTTTAATTTGAAAATGAAACCGCACGCAAAAGAAACGATTCAATTGTTTTTTTAGCGATGTGATTGGACAGAAATTTGTCGTGGATAACTAGATAAGTAATAAGACAGTAAAAAGTATTATTTTTTGCAATTTAAAATTATGTATATTTTAATAATTTATTATAATGGCGATTTCTCCCGTTAGATTAGACAGGGATAAAAGTTCTACCCAAAAAGGATAGAAGACATATATATACTCAAACTTCCACCCAACCAAACAAATACAATATTTACTTGGCCGGGCGAAAAGTGTAACAATATTATTTTTATTAAAGAAAATACTGGCGCCATCTAAATTTTAGTAGAATTATCTTATTCTACAGATTCACATTAGCTATGTTCGTTCGTGCCGCTCAGTGCTCCACTTTCCGGCCAACCAAATAAATACTGTATTTGTTGTATGAAAAACAAATACAGTATTTATTTGGTTGGCTGGAAAGTGTAGCACAAATGAGATAGAGATAGGGTAGACGTCTTTTGTTTCATAATTCTAGTTGTAGAGAGCTCCATTAGTAACAATCGAATAAAAGATATTGTATAATATACGGGCAAAAAGTTAAATTTCTATTTCGTAGATTTATTACCCTCGGGCCGGCTCTCGGCTTCTAAAAACCTACTCAATCGAAAAATGTAACTTTTCGCCCTTGTATTATAAATAACTATTTTTAATTTTCACCTTTTCTAATAATGTTGTTCTTTTGTTTTAGGTAAGTTCCATTCAAAGACTACTAAATGCCAAAATGTAAGTAGTTATAGACCAAGGACCTACAACTCAAGTTTTCGTAAATTTAAAGGGTACATTTAAACATTTAGTTAAGTTTTCTATAAAACAGTAAAAAATCGGTTTAAATGATATGAATAACATCTTAAGAATCAAGCAAAACGACCAAGCCGGCAATTTTTTTTTGGGAAGATGACCTTTTTTTATTCATTATTTTTGTCAGCGAGGAGTTTTTTTTAAGAATTTTAAATGTACCCCCTTTTTTATTTTTTATGTAAACAATCTTAAATGTGGATTCTTGTAGTCTCTGAAGATGATTGTTAGCGTAATAGTTTAGAAGCTATTATACAGAAAAACGATCGAAACGCGTCAGAAATAAAAGGAATTAAACATAGACAAGGAAAGACCTCCAAAGCCGTTGCGGAATACTGTGATAAATGTGCCTAGCGCATCTGAGATAAACTTGCACATGCGCACTACTATTGTTGTTTTTGACGAGTATTTTAAACCTTAGTTTTGTGTCAAATAAAAATTGTAAAAAATTCAACAAAAAACAATAAATATCTATAAGAATTTTTCGAGGCGTGTTTGAATTTTGGGATTTTGTACACCTACTTTGAGTACACCAGGGATTGACCCTTTGTTCTTTATAAAGCAACAATACAGGTTAGGTTTAAAGTTATAAACAAACGCAGCAAAAAAACAATTAAAACACAGTAGAAGTCGAAAAATGAACAAAAACAAACGACGATCTGACAGTACTGACAGTATAAACAAACTACTAATAATTCGTTACCCCAGTATTGGTTTGCCATATCTCTATTTTTGGACATTTTAAGATTTTTACTGGGGTATTTTTGGAGATAAGACAATGAATACTGATGAATTGTTTTACGAGCGACAGCATTTCACAGCTGATAGAGATGCGTACTGCGCAAGGTCAGATATATTGCGTTACGTCATTTCGCTGCCCCATTCTGTCACAAAATAATCTTGCTCAGGCTGACTAATGGTTCTCTTTCCTTCTCTATGGAATCAAACTATAGGAGAATAATAGAAAAATTTGTCTTATTTCAATAAAAAACTTCTCCTATTCGGCTTTAACACAAAAAATATTAAAATGATTTGACTAAAACAACAGCCAAATAAGAACTAAATGTTTGGCGCTCAGCTCGTTTTGTTTTTATTAAATCACTTTAATGTTATGAACAACTCTTAGAATGCATTAAATAAAAATAAATTCAGTCCGGTTTTATACATTTTTAAATTGTTTTTTTTTACGTTTTGACTCACATTTATGGTAAAAATTCGTAAATTTTAGGGGCAACTTTGGCGGATTCTTGGCAATTTTGATCATTTTGAAATTTGGCACATAATTTTGTATGCTCAAAAGGAAAAAAATAACATTTCAAGTCCTTTAAATTTTTCACTTATACAAAAATTACAGACAATTTTTAACGATTTTTTACGATTTATGGTAATTTTAAGAATTTTAGGGTCCCCATTAGCACCATTAGAGAAGTTTGATCACTGTCATACTTTCAGAATTTTCTAGTTACAACTAAATAATAGTATATTATTTACCAAGTGAGAGAAGTTTAACATTTTTGACCTGCGTCAAATTGCGGGATGAGCGCGCTAGCGCGAAGCCCGTAAGACGCGGTCTAAAATGTTAAATCTTCACTCACGTGGAAAATATAGTATTTTTTTCACTACCAGTACAATTAATTAGCTATTTATTTATTTATTTTACTAAAATTTAATGAAAAAGCTTATAAATTTAAAATATCACGCTGGCCGTTCGCGGCCATTAAAAAAACAAATGAATAACTTGACATTTCTGGTAGAAATTTTCTGGTGATCTGCTAAAATTATTAAGTTAGAAAGTGTTTCCGTGTTAAGTGTGATAAAATATATAAAAATGGAAAGTGAAATGCAAAGTGATGATTCTGGTACTCCCCCAGAAATAAGGGTACAGGCGAAAACTGTGAGGGGGAATCTATTGCCTCAAAAATCGATATATGGGGGTTGTACCTCTAGTAATCTTTGATCCTTACGGTAATATATGGGTTGTATAATCTATGGTTGAATATGATGGACCAATGATTTTCACTTTTTGAAATGTTTTTTGTAAAACATATTTTATAGGTACTAATATTTTTTAATTTATCATGCAATAAATAAATTTGGTGCCTAAAAACACTTGTAAATAGCAATGTGATTTAATAATTAAGTGAAACGTCAGATGCCAAAACAGCTGAATAAAAATTCATTATTAACCATGGTGCAATTTCATTATTTTTAGAACCTCTGACTGAAAAGAACAGTAATAAAGATGTGCTTTTAGGCTGGTGGTGAAAAAAAATTTTAAGATAATACTGCTGCTAACAAAATAATACTTTCCCCTATAGGCCTAGTTTCATTAAATTTTTTCATTTTTTTTCAAGTTTCTTTGTTCGAAACGAAACATAAATAGAAAAATAAAAAAATTTTCTGTTATTAAAAAAAAAAAATTTCAAAAAAAGTTTCTTTTTTCGTAAAACGAAAAAAATAAATTGAAAAAAAAATGTTTTTGAAAAAAAAATAGTTTTTACCCCATTTTACCCCCTTACCCCAATCGGATTTTTACCAAAAACAATCCCAGCCTAGAACTTTGGATAATCAACCTGTGTTCCGAATTTGAAGTCTTTAGCCCGAAGCGTTCTTAAGTTATCGTGGTCACAAATTTCCCGGACACAGACCGACAGACAGAATTTTTTTTTTACGGAAATCATATTTTTTGGATATAAAACGTCCAGAAACGTAAAAAAAGCAATAAATTATTTTCGAATTTTTTTTTAATAACGCAAGACTTTCCTTGGGGAGAGTAATAAAAAAATATAAGGTTCACCGTAATCATATACACATGCAAAATTTATATCTCCTTCCGTTCAAAAATGACGGGCGAGGGGCTGACCGCTTCTGAAATTTGTACAAAGAGTCCCTTTTTGCAAAGAGTTCCTTAGAGTTCCTTCGGAGTTTCTCCAGAGTTACTTGGGAGTTCCTCCTGTGTTCCTTAAGAGTTCCTCTCTGGAAGGGGTAATTTTTGGCAAATAAGCTGTAGAAATTACCGCTATGCAAGCACTACTGCCAATAAGGCACCCTCAAAAAAAAAAGCTTCAAGCAAACTTGGCGCCCCTTCAAATAAAAAATGGCGCCCCAAATTTACCTTCAAGAAAAAAAGCTTTGTCTCTGACGGTTTATACCAAACTTGGCGCCCCTTCAAAACAAAAATTAGCTCCCCAAAATTACCTTCAAGAAAAAAAGCTTTGACGGTTTGGTTTCTATCAACTTGGCGCCCCTTCGAAACAAAAATTGGCGCCCTAAAATTACCTTCAAGAAAAATAGCTTTGTCCCTGGCGCTTTTTACCAAACTTGGCGCCCCTTCAAAACAAAATTTGGCACCCCTTAAAAAAAAATTGGCGCCCAAAGGTAGGATGTTTTAATAAGGTGTTTTTAACGGCTCATCCAGTTTGAAAATAAAAATGATATTCCGCATGGGTAATAAATGATAATTGTGTCTGACCGCGTGTGAAATTTGTACAAAAGAGTTCCTTTTTGCAAAGAGTTCCTCGGAGTTCCTCTGACTTCCTTCGGAGTTCCTCGGAGGTCCTCCAGAGTTCCTCAGATTCCTGGGAGTTCCTCCAGAGTTCTTCAGAGTTCCTCCAAAGTTCTTCAGAGTTCCTCCTGAGTTCCTTTGGCTTGTACAAAAGATTTCCTCGCGGTCAGCCCCTCGATGACGGGGATGTACCATTAAAAAAAAATATCCTGTAGGATCCTATGTATATTTTTTTGTAGGGACAAAATTACACAAGAAAATGTGAAAAACTTTTTGAATTTATAGAATTTATAAATTATTGTTATCGTTAAAACTGGGAAATTCCCTATAGAAAATATTTATTTAACAGTAGAGAGAGTGGGATGGAGACATACGTCGTTTCCAGATTAATCAGTCAGTTCCTGCAAATTCTATTTTTAGAGACCTACTTTTGTAGGCATTCAACATGACCTACGATAAGCAATTCTTTATTATTTTATTCCAACTCTAACCCAATAAATTTATTTACATCGGCACTTAGTGCTACTAAGAGTCAAAATCTTTGACCACGTTTTTTTCACATTTCTCGACGTTTAAGACCATTCTGAGTCGAAATCAGTAAAAAAAATGTTTGCGTCCGTCTGTCTGTCTGTCTGTCTGTCTGTCTGTCTGTCTGTCTGTCTGTCTGTCTGTCTGTCTGTCTGTCTGTCTGTCTGTCTGTCTGTCTGTCTGTCTGTCTGTCTGTCTGTCTGTCTGTCTGTCTGTCTGTCTGTCTGTCTGTCTGTCTGTCTGTCTGTCTGTCTGTCTGTCTGTCTGTCTGTCTGTCTGTCTGTCTGTCTGTCTGTCTGTCTGTCTGTCTGTCTGTCTGTCTGTCTGTCTGTCTGTCTGTCTGTCTGTCTGTCTGTCTGTCTGTCTGTCTGTCTGTCTGTCTGTCTGTCTGTCTGTCTGTCTGTCTGTCTGTCTGTCTGTCTGTCTGTCTGTCTGTCTGTCTGTCTGTCTGTCTGTCTGTCTGTCTGTCTGTCTGTCTGTCTGTCTGTCTGTCTGTCTGTCTGTCTGTCTGTCTGTCTGTCTGTCTGTCTGTCTGTCTGTCTGTCTGTCTGTCTGTCTGTCTGTCTGTCTGTCTGTCTGTCTGTCTGTCTGTCTGTCTGTCTGTCTGTCTGTCTGTCTGTCTGTCTGTCTGTCTGTCTGTCTGTCTGTCTGTCTGTCTGTCTGTCTGTCTGTCTGTCTGTCTGTCTGTCTGTCTGTCTGTCTGTCTGTCTGTCTGTCTGTCTGTCTGTCTGTCTGTCTGTCTGTCTGTCTGTCTGTCTGTCTGTCTGTCTGTCTGTCTGTCTGTCTGTCTGTCTGTCTGTCTGTCTGTCTGTCTGTCTGTCTGTCTGTCTGTCTGTCTGTCTGTCTGTCTGTCTGTCTGTCTGTCTGTCTGTCTGTCTGTCTGTCTGTCTGTCTGTCTGTCTGTCTGTCTGTCTGTCTGTCTGTCTGTCTGTCTGTCTGTCTGTCTGTCTGTCTGTCTGTCTGTCTGTCTGTCTGTCTGTCTGTCTGTCTGTCTGTCTGTCTGTCTGTCTGTCTGTCTGTCTGTCTGTCTGTCTGTCTGTCTGTCTGTCTGTCTGTCTGTCTGTCTGTCTGTCTGTCTGTCTGTCTGTCTGTCTGTCTGTCTGTCTGTCTGTCTGTCTGTCTGTCTGTCTGTCTGTCTGTCTGTCTGTCTGTCTGTCTGTCTGTCTGTCTGTCTGTCTGTCTGTCTGTCTGTCTGTCTGTCTGTCTGTCTGTCTGTCTGTCTGTCTGTCTGTCTGTCTGTCTGTCTGTCTGTCTGTCTGTCTGTCTGTCTGTCTGTCTGTCTGTCTGTCTGTCTGTCTGTCTGTCTGTCTGTCTGTCTGTCTGTCTGTCTGTCTGTCTGTCTGTCTGTCTGTCTGTCTGTCTGTCTGTCTGTCTGTCTGTCTGTCTGTCTGTCTGTCTGTCTGTCTGTCTGTCTGTCTGTCTGTCTGTCTGTCTGTCTGTCTGTCTGTCTGTCTGTCTGTCTGTCTGTCTGTCTGTCTGTCTGTCTGTCTGTCTGTCTGTCTGTCTGTCTGTCTGTCTGTCTGTCTGTCTGTCTGTCTGTCTGTCTGTCTGTCTGTCTGTCTGTCTGTCTGTCTGTCTGTCTGTCTGTCTGTCTGTCTGTCTGTCTGTCTGTCTGTCTGTCTGTCTGTCTGTCTGTCTGTCTGTCTGTCTGTCTGTCTGTCTGTCTGTCTGTCTGTCTGTCTGTCTGTCTGTCTGTCTGTCTGTCTGTCTGTCTGTCTGTCTGTCTGTCTGTCTGTCTGTCTGTCTGTCTGTCTGTCTGTCTGTCTGTCTGTCTGTCTGTCTGTCTGTCTGTCTGTCTGTCTGTCTGTCTGTCTGTCTGTCTGTCTGTCTGTCTGTCTGTCTGTCTGTCTGTCTGTCTGTCTGTCTGTCTGTCTGTCTGTCTGTCTGTCTGTCTGTCTGTCTGTCTGTCTGTCTGTCTGTCTGTCTGTCTGTCTGTCTGTCTGTCTGTCTGTCTGTCTGTCTGTCTGTCTGTCTGTCTGTCTGTCTGTCTGTCTGTCTGTCTGTCTGTCTGTCTGTCTGTCTGTCTGTCTGTCTGTCTGTCTGTCTGTCTGTCTGTCTGTCTGTCTGTCTGTCTGTCTGTCTGTCTGTCTGTCTGTCTGTCTGTCTGTCTGTCTGTCTGTCTGTCTGTCTGTCTGTCTGTCTGTCTGTCTGTCTGTCTGTCTGTCTGTCTGTCTGTCTGTCTGTCTGTCTGTCTGTCTGTCTGTCTGTCTGTCTGTCTGTCTGTCTGTCTGTCTGTCTGTCTGTCTGTCTGTCTGTCTGTCTGTCTGTCTGTCTGTCTGTCTGTCTGTCTGTCTGTCTGTCTGTCTGTCTGTCTGTCTGTCTGTCTGTCTGTCTGTCTGTCTGTCTGTCTGTCTGTCTGTCTGTCTGTCTGTCTGTCTGTCTGTCTGTCTGTCTGTCTGTCTGTCTGTCTGTCTGTCTGTCTGTCTGTCTGTCTGTCTGTCTGTCTGTCTGTCTGTCTGTCTGTCTGTCTGTCTGTCTGTCTGTCTGTCTGTCTGTCTGTCTGTCTGTCTGTCTGTCTGTCTGTCTGTCTGTCTGTCTGTCTGTCTGTCTGTCTGTCTGTCTGTCTGTCTGTCTGTCTGTCTGTCTGTCTGTCTGTCTGTCTGTCTGTCTGTCTGTCTGTCTGTCTGTCTGTCTGTCTGTCTGTCTGTCTGTCTGTCTGTCTGTCTGTCTGTCTGTCTGTCTGTCTGTCTGTCTGTCTGTCTGTCTGTCTGTCTGTCTGTCTGTCTGTCTGTCTGTCTGTCTGTCTGTCTGTCTGTCTGTCTGTCTGTCTGTCTGTCTGTCTGTCTGTCTGTCTGTCTGTCTGTCTGTCTGTCTGTCTGTCTGTCTGTCTGTCTGTCTGTCTGTCTGTCTGTCTGTCTGTCTGTCTGTCTGTCTGTCTGTCTGTCTGTCTGTCTGTCTGTCTGTCTGTCTGTCTGTCTGTCTGTCTGTCTGTCTGTCTGTCTGTCTGTCTGTCTGTCTGTCTGTCTGTCTGTCTGTCTGTCTGTCTGTCTGTCTGTCTGTTTGGGTGTAAACTATCTAACTCCATTTCCATGAGATATCGACTTGCGGTTTTTTGCATATTATTTCTTATCGTATTCCGAAGAGCTGATTAGATTTTGGGAGTAAACGATTGGGGGTAAGGGGGTAAAAATAGGGAAAAACTCCTATTTTTTGCGTTTTTTGTTTATAATTAAGGCAATTATTAATAATAATAATAATTTATTATTGTACTTGGTTAATTTAGCACGTATATAAAAAAAGATAATTTTAAATTGGTCAAAAAATGTTATAAACAACGTTTTTCTAAAACGTATTGTTTTCGAGATATTGGCGTTTAAAGCATTAAAAGGTTTTTTTAGCATATCTGACATATTTATAACCCGATTTCAAAAAATTATATTTTAAATAAAGCCCTATAAAAAATGTTATATACAGTTTTTTGCTAGAATATAATGTTTTAAAGATACAGAATTTAAAATCAAACAAAACACCTAGTTTGAAATTTGCAAACTACATGGCTCTAGTGTACAAATTTTAAGCTTCCAATCATTTGTTTTTAAAATCAATCAAAAATTGTAATTAATAAGTCCAACTTGCATCCAAGTAAAAACATATTTTTATTATTAATTTTAATTATTTAAGAAGTGTACAAGAAAAGCTAAAGTTTAATATAAATATTATACAAGTTAGTTTGTGCAGTGAGAAGTAGTAAAATTGTAATTATGTTATGCTACCCTGTTCTAATGGTATGTAGTTTTCCCAATAGTGGCGATGTTTTGACAGGGTGCTTGAAACGTTTCATCTAGTTTTTAGTAATAAAAAACAATACATTTCACGTCTAATTTTATTTATAATTATTGGTTTTAGGGCCACTTGCACCAATGATGGTTTAACTTTAAACTTGGATTAAATTGACGGCCGACTGAGATAATCCCAGACCAAAAGTTGGTGCAAGTGACCCTTAAGCGGCTTTTACAGTTCGGCGATTGACGCAGCGTTAGCTCGTTAAGTAATCTGATTGGTTCTATTCCCCTATCTCTTCAACCCCACTTTTCTACCGCCAACGGTCGACGCTGAAGTTGAATTTTTTGAACTTCGGGCGATTTGACGCCGCGTTTTTGAGGTTAGGTTGTGTTGTTTTGCAAAGTTATATACTTTTATAACGTTGTTGGTTGTTTTTTTTCAAACAATGAGCGCTAGTTTCGTTAAATTTAAAAGTCCCATTACGGGCAATGTATATACCGTGCGTTTAAATCAGCAGGAAATTCAAGAAATGAATACACCCCCATTTATAATGACATAACCTACAAATAGCGGAGATCGCCGGCGAGAGCTGATAGACAGAATGGTGGGGATATGCCGCCAGCGTCAAACGCTGAAGTGTAAAAGCGACTTAATGGGACTTTTAAATTTAACGAAACTAGCGCTCATTGTTTAAAAAAAAACAACCAACAACGTTATAAAACTTTATAACTTTGCAAAACAACACAACCTAACCTCAAAAACGCGGCGTCAAATCGCCCGAAGTTCAAAAAATTCAACTTCAGCGTCGACCGTTGGCGGTAGAAAAGTGGGGTTGAAGAGATATTGGAATAGAACCAATCAGATTACTTAACGAGCTAACGCTGCGTCAATCGCCGAACTGTAAAAGCCGCTTTACGGGCAATGTATATTATATGCATTTTTTTGTTACACTGAAATAATATGAAATTTTTACCATTTTAGACAGAAGCAAAGAAATGAGCCCATGAAGTGCCTTTTTTATGACAGATTCGTGCTCAGCATCCCAAAATACATAAGAGTAGGTGGGTCTCAACCCCAGCACAGATCACTTTTTTTATTTTGTGGGCCTGTTAATAATTAAAATTTGGCGAAGGCGTAAGTGAAGCGGACACTCCCTATAAATTGGTTCGAAAGTCAATTAAAGCCGGTGGTTTTCTGTACTACTAGCCCACACAAGTCCTGGACTTTTTCTATCGTACCAATGATATTTTCCCTTAAAAAAAAATTGTATTTAACAGTCTCTTGTATATTTTCACTATTTTTACAAGACCTACTTTAGCATGACCTAGGATAAATAATTCAAATTCTAACCTAATACCCTTTAACCATATCGTTTAAATTAATATTTAATTAATAATTATTTTATTTACGTAATTAAAAATTAAAAATAAAACATTTATAAATGAAAGAAAGAAAACAAATAGTAAAAATAGGAAACAGTTTAAGTGAGCCAATGTCACCCAAGTATGGAGTACCTCAGGGTACTATATTGGGACCAATATTATTTATAATTTATATAAACAATTTATTTAGGGTATTAACTAAAGGTAAACTTATCAGCTTTGCTGACGATACCACCATTTTTTATTGTGGTCCTACATGGGAATTATTAAAAAATTTAATTGAACAAGATTTTAATTTAATCAAAAATTGGTTTGATCATAATATTTTAACAATAAATATAGAAAAAACTTATTTCATGGCTTTCGGCTCATATACAAAAAGTCTCCCAATGTACACCACTTTAAATTTTAAGACTTCTGACACTGATTTCGTTATCGGATTGGCAGATTCTGTCAAGTTTTTGGGTATAACAATAGACCCACATCTTAGATGGGACCTGCAAGTGCATTATGTCACAAAAAAGATAAGATGTCTTATTCACTATTTCAAAATATTAAAACCAATCTTATCAATATCACAATTAAATACTGTATACGACGCACTTGTAGAATCACATTTGAGATATGGAATTCTTGGCTGGGGTGGAGTATATAATAACCATTTAAATGACTTGGAAACTGCACAAAAAAGGATACTTAAAATAATTTATAATACCCCTATAACTTACCCTTCCGATGAGCTTTTCCAACTATCAAGAAAGATGGATTGTAGACAATTGTATCACCTAAGTCTCTTGATTCATACACATGCTGAAAAAAAAGAATTTAAATTAGTAAATACAAGAAGAAATAAATACTTACCTATACCAAAGGTGCACAAAACTATTGGTCAACGTAACGTTAATTATCTGGGTCCTAAAGCTTATAACGACCTACCTGAAAATATAAAAAACATATTAGTTACTAAATCATTTAAAAAAACCTGCAAACATTATATATTACAACAACCTAGACAATATTCTAATAACCTAATAGATTTAAAAAATGCTTACCAATAAACAATTTCTAGTCAAACAATTGCACAAAAAATCTAAAATACTTATTAACAAATAGTCCTTAGTCACTCAACTTACTTAATCAACAAAATGTAGTACCTTTTAAGCCTTTTTATGTATTTAATTTTAATTTTATATGTAATTTTGATTTTTAATTTATTTATCTAGTTATGTATTTTTAAGTCTTATTTTATGTTAATTTAATTTTATTTGTATGTTTTAGTTTTTAATTTATTTATTTACTTTTTTGATTGTTTTTGTTTTGTATCTTTGTCTTTATTATTATGTTATACATTAGGTTAGTCTAGTTTTAGTTTTTAGTTTAATATATTATTTAAATTTTACACTGCACACACAAATAAGCTAGACTTATTTACGTGCATACTATGCATATTTATTGTAAAATAGGTTTATTACAATAAATATTATTATTATACATTGCCCCGTACTTACTACTAAAATTATAGATATTAGTTTTTTTTAGAAAATAAATAGATTTAAAACCAGCCTTCTCGTATGAGCGAGAGTACTTTTTTCATAAAAAAATAAATTAATCAATAATTAATATAATTAACAATTTTTGTGATTTTATTTTCTATGGTTAACATTTTTCTACATTTTGGTGGAGGGGCGTCATAGAAAATATAATAATATACTTTTGTGTTTTAATTTTTTTCGTATACGGACCATTTTCTTTTTTTTTTTCTTTCTAGCTCTATCCGATTGTTTCTTAGGCCGCGACATTATTCGATGGAAATATATAAAAAAAATAAAATTGAAATTACATCGGCACTTAGTGCTACTAAGAGTGCCGATGTATTGAAATCTTTGCCAAAAAGTCAAAATCTTTGACCACGTTTTTTTTTTCATATTTCTCGACGATGGTGTAATCGAGATGAGTGGTGGAGTCGAAATCAGTAAAAAATTTTTTTGCGTCCGTCTGTCTGTCTGTCTGTCTGGTAAGGGGGTAAAAATAGGGTAAAACTCCTATTTTTAGCGTTTTTTGTTTATAATTAAGGAAATTATTATTGTATTTGGTTAATTTAGCACTTATATAAAAGATAATTTTAAATTGGTCAAAAAATGTTATAAACAACGTTTTCCTAAAACGCATTGTTTTCGAGATATTGGCGTTTAAAGCAGTAAAAGGTTTTTTTAGCATATCTCATATATTTATAACCCGATTTAAATTATATTTTAAATAAAAGCTCTTTTTAAGCCCTATAAAAAATGTTATATACAGTTTTTTGCTACGATATAATGTTTTAAAGATACAGAATTTAAAATCAAACAAAACACCTAGTTTGAAATTTACAAACTAGATGACTCCAGTTTACAAATTTTAAGCTTCCATTCATTTGTTCTTAAAATCAATCAAAAATTGTAATTAATAAGTTCAACTTGCATTCAAGTAAAAACATATAAATATTATACAAGTTAGTTTGTGCAGTGAGGAGTAGTAGTAAAATTGTAATTATGTTATGCTACCCTGTTCTAATAGCATGTTCTTAGTTTTCCCAATAGTGCCGATGTTTTGACAGGGTGCTTGCAACGTTTCATCTAGTTTCACTTTTAAAAATATCAAAATAATAGTCCTACGATAAAAACAATCAAATATATTTTTATAGGGAATTAAAACTTTTTTTTAGCTGTGTAAAAATGTTTGTCCTACTATAAATAATAAGTCCGTTTTGTTCTCATTGTGGCGTAAATAACAAAGGTCCTGAATCGTTTGGTAAAAGAATTTTTTCTACGATTTAATATAAAAGTTAACATTTCTACAAACAAATGAAGTTTTCAGACTTCAAAATAACGTATTTCTTAGTATTTTACTTTTCTGCTCGTTACAGCAATCAGAAAAGTGATTTTTTCGCGCTCACAGTGTAGGCAACCATCATGTCAATCGTAAAACAGCTGTCAGTTATATGCGACGAGATATTGGTCCGCTATTTTTTTATATGAAATTATTTATTTTGAATCAAATCTCAATTTCGTGTGCTAAATATTTGTGTGCTATATATTTGTTGTTACTAAAGAATTATGGAGAGTTACTGTGATTATGATTTTACTTTTACACCAACAGATTTTTAGCGTTAAGTGCTGCGACCTTGTAAGGTAACTTACTGTCTGAAATGTATTTATTTTAGATCGTAGAAAAAATATTGTTTGTATTACGAGCGCAAAATGTGATTTCTGCTTTCGCGAGACAGACATTTTTTTTAACAACCACTTTTTTCACATTTTCTCGACATTTTATGACATTCTTAACCCAAACATGCAAAAAAATCGATTTGTCTGTCGATTTCAATAACGTAGCACCTTTATCAAGAGGGTTTGTCATAAAAGCTAATTATTATCAAAGTGTAATAAAATCCAGCATAGTATGGGATTAATTACATTTAGTTAATCGGTGTACTTGCTAAAAAATTGGAGCAAATTGGCAGTGACCTAGCTCAATATCCTGTGTAAAAAAACTAGAACATATCGTTCAAATTTGGGGTGAATAACACTACCAGCGTTAACGTAGGTTAGTTTTCCAAATAATGAAACCGAGGTGTCAAGTTTAAATTTTAAAAATCTGAAACAGGTACACTTTCTAGAGGGTTGGCAAAATGAGGACGTTTATAATATAAGACAGGTATCAAATTCAATTCAATTTAAAATTTGTTGAATAATGGCTGGTCGCTCCTCCCCCCCCCCCCCCATTTGATGAAGATTTTTTTTCAGACATTCCATTATGAAGTTCCATTAAAAAAAGTTCCATTAAAAATAGTTCCATTAAAAAGTTATAAGATTTACAGCGGAAAGTTATAAGGTTTACAGACAGACAGGCCCACAGACTGACAGACATTTTTCTCACACACTTTTTATATTTTTTCTTGACGTTTCATGACATTCCAAACCCGAAAATTCAAAAAAAAGGGTGATTTCACCCGTAAAAAGGGATTGGGCTTGTATACTCCCAGGATGGCTATTCCCTTTCGGTGAGTTTTATTCACGCGTGAAAGCCAACTTCATAGTAGTTCTTCTGATGAAGAATGATTGGCATAGACTCTGTAGCTCCGCCCATATTCTTCAAAATATCATGCGGAAAAAATCCGCTCGAAACCAGAATAGACCCCCAGATGGTTCCCAATTTCCAAACACAACTCAAAGAGGAACAGAAGTTAGTGACCAATTATCCGGTAAGAAAAAGCCAAAAATTAATTTGGAATTAGAATTGGAACTATTACATAGTTTATACTCCCTCCCCTCCCTATTCCATCCCTCCTCATCCCCCCTCCCTCCCTCCCTCCCTCCCTCCCTTTCCCCGCCCTCATCGCCAATTCATGGCAGATGCAACTCCAGCATCAGTGAGCAAAGACTTACTCCCCCAAATAGCCATTCAAACTAATTCTATTTTAGACAAATGAGCCATAGGCAATGAGTCTGTCTCTTAAAGATCCAAACAAACAAAAAAAAACATATTTTATACTTTACCCAATTAGAGCAAACTGACAGTGACCTAACTCAACATCCTGCATATATCGTGCAAATTTGGGGTGAATAACACTGTCAGCCTTGGCGTAGGTCAGTTTTCCAAATAATGCACCGACATTGCCGCACAAAGGCGCATTTAAGTAATGTCTTTACGCTAGTATGGTTTCTGCAAAAGGGATAGTGTTTCCTGATGAGCTTAAAATATAGTACGAATTAGGTTTCACTTCAGTAAATTTTGAAATGAACGTGTTAAGGTTAAAAATAAGATAACAGTGCATATTATGCGCTGGTATTATGCGCCGCAATCAAAATCTATCGGGTACACGTGACAAGATCTATGGAAGTCCCGTCAACTCAGGGCTGTAGCGAAGAAGTTGAGGACTAAAAGAAAAAGTGTGCCCACTACTGCTAAAATTAGAACTTTTATATTTTTAACCCTTAAAATTTACAGCTTTTTCGATTTTCAAGTTAGGTGGGGTAGGCTCCCCCCAACCCCCCATAGTTCCATAGTTACAGTCAGTGTCGGATTGGATAGCCCGAGGCTAGTGAGATTTGTAAACTGTCAGGAGGGTTCCATATTTTAATGTTAACTTGTTTCCCTCCCATGAAGGGCCCCTAAAGGTGGGGGCCGTGAGAATTTTCTCACTTTGTTACCTATCTAGTCTGACACTGGCTCCAGCCCTGCGTAAACCTTGTTGATTTTGAAAATTTTGCGCATAATAGTTTTGTCATAAAAAATGTGTATTTCTATACTTTTAGAATCTTACATAGAAGCAAAAGATTATTTATCAAAACCTACTCCCTATGAATAAACTCCTTAGGACCACCGAAACTTTGTTTTTTTCAATACACACTACTTTTTTTTGCAAGATCATAACCGTAGTAACAATTTTTGTAAAGCCTTGAGCAAGTCTGGCTCAAGATTCTTAATCAAGTAACTGCATACAGATTTTGACAATTCTGGCGCAAGATACTGTCGACAGATTCTTGCTCAAGAATTGCCAAAGAATTGCTACAGATACTTCGTCAAGATTCTTGGAAAATACTTTAGAAAGAATGTAGCAAGCAAAATTGACAAGAAATCGAAAAGTGATCTCTATCATCATCATCAAATCGTACTTGTTAGAGTAGGTCAAGATTCTTGACCAAGAATCTTGTCAAATTGCTTGCCAAGTACTGTGGTGAAGAAAAAGTCTTTATCAAGAATGTAGCAAGCAAAATTGACAAGTAATCGAAAAGCGATCTCTATCATCATCATCAAATCGTACTTGTTAGAGTAGGTCAAGATTCTTGACCAAGAATCTTGTCAAATTGCTTGCCAAGTACGGTGGTGAAGAAATTTGTCCAAGATCAATGTTACTAGGGAAAGGGCACTTTTAGCTTACTTGGGTCGGTGACATAAGTTGAACAGCCCCTAAATGGACTAATTCGACCGCTCAAAAAATCCACAGGGCGGTTTTAAATAGTGCAAGAAAGAAAAAATGAAATCTTACTATAATATTAAAAAATAATTAAAAAGGTTTATTTGAATCGTAAGGGAACGTTCAAGTATTATGTAACGCAAATTTTGATCATTTTGGACCCACGCCCCTCCTCCTGTAATGCTATTTTCCTATACCATTAAAATGGGCGTAACACTCCAAAATGACCCCCACCCCCCCTAGGAGCGTTACGTAATACTTGAACGTTCCCTAATCTTAAAGAATAACTCTGCAAAATAAATTGAAGACAAAGGCAATACAAAATTATAAAATTTAGGAACGTAAATGTCAAAAAATTTAAAAATTAAAATACAATTTTCTTTTTTTCTATTTTTTATATTTTTAGATTAAAACGTCTTTTATTTTTAATTAATGTTTGTAATGTTTATTCAAATTAACCAATTTGGGAACGTTCAAGTATTACCTAACGCAAAATTTGGTCATTTTTGAAACAATTTCGACTCGTGTAGGCTAAAAAGATACGATTCGCTCACCGCAGTAATGAGAAGAATCTAGCACATGCGCACTGGTTTGCTTATTTTTGTTTTGACGGATGTCAAAAGTGGCTTCCGTTTAGGCAGTTGTAGTTTTATGAAATAGTTTAATTTGAGTGGGGTTACGGTCCACAAAAATGAACTATATTTTTGCACTGATTTCTGGTTTTATTACTAAAACTTACTGTCTTGAATATAATTAGGTGCGGAAAATCCAGTTTTTTTGTTAGAATATATAGCAAAAGATTGTTAAAATACTCACGAATTTCTGTTTGATTTTTTTTAATGGGGGCGTTGGTTTACGTTAACAATGGTTTGGTTTGGTAGTGTGCTAGTTTGGTGTTTTTTTATGGGAGGCGTTGGTTTACGTTAATAATGGTTTGGTTTGGTAGTTTGCTGGTTTGGTGTTTTTTTTAATGGGAGGCATTTTTCAGATACATTTCAGAATTTAGAAGGCGATATATTTTAAGAATCAAATGTTTATTAATGAATATTCCGAAATTTTTTTCTACGAAAATACTCTTAAAAGCGAGTACTTTTAGCCAATTAAAAAAAACTGTTAGCTCGCAGAGAAAAAAGTAGATATTTTTGTAAAATTCTGCAAAAGAATGTTACATAACCTTAAAATAATTTTTGGCATACGTCAAAACAAAAATAAGAAAATCAGTGCGCATGCGCTGGATTCTTCTCATTACTGCGGTGAGAGAATCGTAAAAAGAAAGACCCTATAGATTCATAAAATCGACCCAGCTTTGAAAAGCGTCTATTTTGTCGGATGTAGCTGCACTATCTTTAAAAGTAACATTCAGCCAGAGATGGTTCTAATTTACTAAACCAGTTCTATGACCATGTCAAGTGACGCTTCGTTGATTGTACGTTGTGCCAAGTTTCTAGGCGACGTTTCGCATACTTATTTTGACTTACTCAAGATGGTAAAAGTACAGGGTGGTTCATTCAACACAAATCCCAACCCAAGACAAATCACTCGTTTTTTACTTTTATTGACGTTATTATTAAGTATCAAAATAAAAAAAATCTATTTTGCGACTCTTATAAGCTTATAATCACACGCATTTTGCGTGTTCTTATAGGCTTATAAGAGGTTATTTTTTTTTTTTTGGGTTGGCAACAGGACAAAAGGCTATCGCTTGACGTTTTCCGTGCTTTAAAGTTTAATTTTCTACAATATTTTGTAAAAATTTTCAAATTTTCGGAAAGCATTGTATTCGTGCAAAATTTTTTTTTTGCGTTTTATGACGTTTTGAGTCGATATAAATCAATTTCAAGCAAAAAAAAAAATTGTCGATCGGTCGGTCGATCGTTCTGTCCGGAAAATGGGGAAAAATACATTTTATCTAATAATAAAAAATTACTAACTCCACCCGCAGGGGTGAGGGGGTAAATATTTTTAAATATTTTCAATATTTTCGACAAAATTGGTATATAGGGTTTTTTGGGGTCGACGAATATGAATCTAATAATATTTTTTTCTAATTTCACCCCCTGAGGGGTGGGGGGTAGCTTTGGTGAAAACTGGTATATTGGGTTTTTTGAGGTTGCTGAAAGTGAATCTGATAATAAAAAAATCTAAATCCACCCCCTGAGGGGTGGGGGGTAGTAGTCGTGAAAATTGGTATATTGGGGTGTTTGAGGTTGATGAATCTGAATATAAAAAAATTCTAACTCCACCCCAAAGGGACGGGGGTAGTTTTTGTGAAAATTGGTATATTGGGGTTTTTAAAGTTGGTGAAAGAGAATCTGATAATAAAAAGATTATAACTCCACCCCCTGAGGGACGGGGGGTAGTTTTCGTGAAAATTTGTGTATTGGGGTTTTTGAAGTTGCTAAAAGTGAATCTGATAATACAAAAATTCTAACTCCACCCCCTAAGAGGCGGGGGGTAGTTTTCGTGAAAATTTGTATATTTTTAAGGTTGCTAAAAGTGAATCTGATAATCGCTGATAATAAAAAATCTATTTTACGCGCGGAGGTAAAAAATGGGAAAGCTGTTTTACTGGGAAGTGTATTTTTTACCGTGTTAAAATTGTGGCTTGGTTACTTGCAGTGAAAAAGAGGGACTATAAAATATATCAAAATATCATTTGTTCTTAGAATTTTAAACATGGTGAAAACTGTAATGCCAACCTAAAACAAAAATCCCTAAACTGGTCAACAATTTAAATGTAAGTTTTTTAAAATTTTGGAGCAAAATAGAAAAAAATATATAAATCACTCGTTTCATAACATGTTTTTAGCACACTAGTACTTTAAATTAATTTAAATGAAAGAAAAAATTTCAAAAACTTTGTAATATAGCCGCTTTTATTAAGCATATCAATGATTAAAAAAAAATGTTATCTGGTTACATATGAACAATATAAGTAACCAACCATACATCCTATGTAAATTAACATTTGTTTTATATTAAAATTAATGTTAATCTAGACGGGATTACATAAAAAATCTTTATTTCTACTTAAGGTACACGGAAAGAAATTAGTGGGCTCTGCGCTATACATTATAAGATATTTGGTAACAGTGGCAAATTATAGTGATTTAAGCTATAGATTATAAGGGACACAATAACTAATAATGTTAAAAATAAATTGGAAACGATTATATATATTACAGACACGATTATATTTATTACAGGCACTATTATAAATTTACAGAAATTTTATTATATTATAAAAATTATTAGCACGGACAATAATTAAATCTATTTAAGCTATAAATGCCATACTATTTGTTATATTTTATTATTCACTAAACAATTAAAGTATTTCATATAAATTTTTACACTGACTGCCATAATTGTAAGAGAAAGCCTTGTATTTATATAATAAGCGATTATAATTTGCTTGGTATGTGTGTTATAGCGCTCCTAGCTATAATTTTTTTTTCCGTGTAGCCTTACATTATTTAAAGGCGTGTCGCTTCATTTGTACAAAAAGGTAAATTGGTTGCCATACACAGTAACAAGGATTATATATTTACAATAGACTGGTGAGGCATTTAGGACCCATTTAGTGAATGGTAAATTTTCTCGTGAGATGTAATATTGTGTAATATTTTATTATATCTAATCATAGGGAACGTTCAAAATATGAAATATCTAGAGCCTTGAATAACTCGAGAACCGAGGTATGAAGTTTATGAATTTTGGTACAATTTGCGTTACGTAATACTTGAAAGTTCCCATACGGCTAATGTAATTCTTTTATTGTAAAGTTACATTAGATTCGAAAAAAAAACAATATGGTAAAATTACTCCAAAAGTGTATACTTTAAAAAAGTACTAATTACTTTTCCTACAACCTAGTTTGTAGCTAGTGAATATTTTCCACCCGTTGCCTATGGCAATATATCTCTTGTCAGAAAATGAGCAAACGTCAAACACATAACCTCAAATTGACAAAATAATTTTAAGACAATTTTTGCTTTTTTTGGATGTTTAGGGGTTAGGCCGTAGGAAAAATAGTATACATACCTCGAAACAAACCTATTTCAATGCACTTCGGGTGCTTTTTTTACACGGCTGCGCCTCTTTAAAAAATAAGCACTCTCGTGAGCTGAAAACTAGGTTAGCAAACACGGTGCGTAATATTCTATTTTTTGTATAAAATTAAAAAGTACCTTCTAAAATCAAGGGCATAGATGTTTTCTTCTATGGGGTAAAAACCAAAAAACTTGGCGCTCCTACAAAAAAAAAAAATAGGAGCCCGTACAATAAAAATTGGCGCCCACAAAAAATACCCTCAAGAAAAAAGCTTTGTCCCTAACGGTTTCTGTCAAACTTGGCGCTCAACCCAATTACCCCCACTCGCCCGGTAAAAAAATTGGCGCCCGATCCTATGGGGGGGGGGTAATTACCCCCATTACCCCCTCATCTACGCCCTTGTCTAAAATACTGTTAAATCACATTATAAATAATTTAAATCAACCTAGCATTAACCGACATGTAATTTTCTGTAAAATTACATAGACAGTAATTGATAATAGATGTAAATTAATGTTATTCTATGTAATTTTAAATAATTTTGAATAAATTTTTTTATTATTGTTGTAATTTTGTGTAATTTTAGTTCTTAAAAAAAAAAATACCAGCCTTTAACATTATTTTACAATCTATTACACAATGTATAAAATGCTAACTCACTTCAGCAATCAACGCGTTGCAACGCCCAGCCCAAACCCCTGGACTTGGAAACTTGAAATTTGGACAGTTTGTTCCTTTTATCATGTAAGCACCCACTAAGAAGCTATTTTTCGAAATTCAACACTTAAGGGTGTGAAACGGGGGTTGAAAGGTTTTTTAGACCTCTTAATCTAGAATCTTCATATTTGGCAAAAATGTTCTTTATCGAAATCAAAAAGATACGTGTTTCAAGATTTTTCGATATTCGACCCCTGAGGTGGTAAAAATCGTCATATTTAAGTTAATTATTTTAGTATTAGACCTTTTTAAAAAGTGTGAGTATCTCAGAGACCTCTTAGTTTACAATCTCGATATTTGGCAAAAATGTTCTTTATCCAATACATACAGATAATAAGACAATTACCAGCTTTATTTTAAATAGATAAACTCAATAATAACCCCCGCGTGGCTTTTACTTTATTGAGTGGATAATTATTTATTTTACCCACTTGTCAAATTATTTTTTTGTAAATGTCATTAAAATTTTTAATAAAAATATGAATTCCTAAGCTATTTATTGGATAAAACCTTGTATGGCTCTCATGGGTAAACCGATATTGCCCTCTCGAAAATTAACCTGCTTGGCTGACGCCTCGCAGGTTAATTTTCTCATGGGCAATATCTTACTTTACCCAGTAGTACCATAAATAACTATTTGTACCTAAATCTAAAAGTACACACTGTATAAGTCTAGCTTAATGTAAGACTAGCTTTAGCTTGGAATTAAACTATCAAGATTATTTTACGACCTAATCTCCCATGTCTTCCCTGAAGGCATGCAATTACAATTCAAGCTCGGTTTTCAACAATAAAGCATTGTTTTATCAGAAACATTTCTGCCCGTGTGTTATTAACAGTAGTCGGCGTAAACTCAGTTATGACTCATCAACACAGAAACATAGGCTTACGGAATAATTTTGCCGAATTATGAGGGAAATTTTTATAAAGGTCACTTTCCCAAATCTAAAAGAAAGCTTTACCCCTGACAGTCAAATTTTGTTGACTGAAAAAATTTTGCTGACTGAAATAAAGGTCTGAAAAATTCCCAACTCAAAAAAGCTTTACTACCCCCGACCGTAAATCTTTGATGACAAATAAAAGGTCCTTGCCTTGAAAAATTAAATTAAAAATAATACTAATTAATTTTCTGTTTTGTGAGAATTTTAATTCATTATTTAAAAACGATTTTGTTTATTAATTTAATAATAAAATCAATCAGTTTACATTACTCGCAGTATTATTTTTTAATGTAGAGTAGCTTCTATTTTGACTTGAGCACCCCCTGTGGGGGTGCTTAGAGCTCATTTCGCCAGGGGGTGCTCAAAATCATGCCAGGGGGTGCTAAGCACCCCCCAGTTACGGGCCTGTCTTTAACGCCAAAGGGCGTATCTTTTTTTTCTAGCGCGTTATTGTTTTATGGGCAAAGTGGTTCGAAAAATCAAATTTTTGTTTAGCATATTATGACCTTAAAATAACAGTGTCATTATGACACTATGTGCCGCTGTCTTTTGTTTTTATTTTGGGTTTGTTTTTATACGAGCACAATTATTAAATAATTCAACGAATTTTTTGATGAACATACTTTCACTGAAAAATAATTGCCTCAACAATGTTTTTTTTTTTTTGAAAAAGTCGTATCTTCCAGTAGCGGACTGGCCAAGCAAGGTCGCGGCAAAAGCGAAAGAAATTTTAAAAAAGTTAAAAAAAAGTTGAAGAGACTCAATTGTTTTTTTTTAATTAAGGTACACTTTCATCTCATTAGTTCCTGAGTTATGTTGTGATAAATATTGCTCTAAGTCAGCGATTTACTCGTAGTAGTAGTAGTAAATTTTTGGGACCAAATCCGGACAACTAGGCGGCCACTTATGGCCCTTTTTGTCACCCCAAGCAATCCCAACCATTTACTAATTTGAGTCCTCCTTAAATTTGCCCGTCCTTTCAATAAAGGTCAGGATATTGGCCCAGGGGAGGTCTCTTAGTTCCTCTTAGTTGAGTCTTTTGAGTTTTAAAGACTTGAAACCTGATCCTGTCGTATCTCACATACTCAGCTAAGCTAGCTGTCAAATCAATTTTTTTTTCGAACTATGGTCTGTTTTTTCAAGCAAGATAGTACATTAAAAATCGCACAGTAAATATTTTTACAACAAGTTTGAATAGTATATGTTTGTGTATAGAATATAGTTATGTTTTATAAAATAAACTACTCAGTATATTCGCACATCCAATATTCGAATCTGTTTTGAAAATATTTATTGTGCGATTTTTAATTTACTATCTTGCTTGATGAAACAGACCATAGTTACATAGTAGATATTGAATTTGGTTTTATATTAAAACGTACACCTTATAAGGTGCCCCTAAGCTTAGGGGCCGTTCATAAAATAAGTCACACCTTTGGGGGGGGGGGTTGGACTTTTGTGACGAAGTGTGACTTGGGGAAAGGGGAAAATTTTATTGACCTACTCAAAATTAATCTTTTACATTCTGATAATCAGAATTTTTTAGAATTATTTTTTATTTGTCTAATTATAATTTATAATTTGTCTAAATATAATTAATTAATTAATTAATAATTATTGATTTATTTGAACAATATACAGTGTCATGGAGAGCCCCAAATAAGCATATGCTTGTGCTAGGGCCTCTCCATTAATTTTGAATAAAAATTACAATAAATATTTTATCTAATCTGGAAATTAATCCATGTTTTGTTAAAAAATAATGTGTGACTCCTTATAGTGAAGTTAAATGTTAACTAGGTTAAAATTTATTTTTTTCACTACCAGCCTAAAACCACATCTTTATTACTGTTCTTTTCATTGGTAGAAATATTATTTCTCTACCTATGACGTCAGAGGTTCTAAAAATAATGAAATTGCACCATGGTTAATAATGAATTTTTATTCAGCTGTTTTGGCATCTGAAGTTTCAGTTAATTATTAAATCACGTTGCTATTTACAAGTGTCTTTAGGCACCAAATTTATTTATTGCATGATAAATTCAAAAATATTAACTAAATATAGTACCTATATTAATGGGAGGCATAGCGTAGTGGCTAGCGCGTATGTATAGCAAGTCTACTATCGTGAGTTCGATTCTCACTGGCGCCGATTTGCCTTTTTCAGTTAATTAATAATTGAAATTTGGCGAAGGCGCTAAGTGAAACGGACATTCCCTAGAAACTGGTTCGAAAGTCAGTATAAGCCGGTGGTTCCCTCTACTACTAGCCCACACAAGTCCTGGACTTAGGGGATGCTTGATTAAGTAGAATAGTACGAGGTTAAACAAACAAACAAACAAACAAACAAACAATATATGTAGTACCTATAAAACATGTTTTACAAAAAACACTTCGAAAAGTAAAAATCATTGGTCCATCATATTCAACCATAGACTATACAACCCATATATTACCGTAAGGATCATAGATTACTAGAGGTACAACCCCCATATATTGATTTTTGAGGCAGTAGATTCTACCTCACAGTTTTTGCCTGTCCCCTTTTTTCTGGAGGAGTACCAGAATCATCACTTTGCATTTCACTTTCCATTTTTATATATTTTATTACACTTAACACGGAAACACTTTCTAACTTAATAATTTTAGCAGATCACCAGAAAATTTCTGCCAGAAATGTCAAGTTATTCATTTGTTTTTTTAATGGCCGCGAACGGCCAGCGTGATATTTTAAATTTATAAGCGTTTTCATTAAAATTTAGTAAAATAAATAAATAAATAAATAAATAAATAGCTAATTTATTGTACTGGTAGTGAAAAAAATACTATATTTTCCACGTGAGTGAAGATTTAACATTTTAGACCGCGTCTTGCGGGCTTCGCGCTGGCGCGCTCATCCCGCAATTTGACGCAGGTCAAAAATGTTAAACTTCTCTCACTTGGTAAATAATGTACTATTATTTTAGTCAAACTTCACGTGTGATAAAATTGTTTATTAGTTCAGTTTCGTTAACTATTTACGTTAACATCATCAGATACTACTAAAATAACAAAAGGCGGAATAAGAAAAAGTGATGAAAAAAGATTTCATTAAAAAACTTACCTAATATTATAAAAACATTTTAAAAAGATGGAATTTACATTAAAATTAAAAAATTACACAATTTAAAAACAATTTAAAACTTAAAAAATAGTAATAACAAATTAAAAATGACAATGTTTGACATTTTTGTTATTTTAGTAGTATCTGATGATGTTAAAGAAACTGCACCAATAAACAATTTTATCACACGTGAAGTTTGACTAAAATAAAATAAATTTTAACCTACTTAGTTAAATATTTTATCTTGGTATAGATAGGAGATCGGCTTCTTCTAAGTCTTCCTCCAAAGTCTTAATTTTAGAAGAATTCTTTGCGTAATTTCAATTACACATGTTCTGGGAAGTTTTGTATGCCGTTACCATAATATACTTGACTTTAAAACGGTTTTTGTACAAATAATAACTAAAATTTTGTGTCTGATATTTTCAAAACATGACATCTTTTGATAGCTGTCAATCTATCTATTCACATTTTGGCGTGAGAATTTTTCACATGTTAATTAAGGAGTTCAACAGAATCAGAAAAAATCATTTTTTTTTTACTAAAATTAGATTGTGACGTCACATAGGGGGGTGGGGGTGAAGACTTTGTGACAATGTGAACATGGGGGAGGGGGTCTAAAATCACTTAAAAAAGTGTGACGTAATAATAGTAAAAAGGATTATTTCTCGTTATATATATTTTTGCTTTTTAAAAACTAAAAAATTAACTTTGACGGCTAAACGGACCCTTCCATCCTGATTTATTGTTTTTGCTATTCCGGGACTTCGCCGTTCCTACATAGAAAAAACGGATTCCTTGAACCAAGGACACGTGTTTTTGTATATGTTCAAAACCATATTCTCTTGTTTCAAGGCTGGCATTTTCTTGAACCAAAGTCAATGTCCTTGAATGAAGAGCACGGGTTTTGAAATAAAAATCTGCGCTCTTTATTCAAGGACATTGACTTTGGTTCAAGAAAATGCCAGCCTTGAAACAAGAGAATATGGCTTTGAACATATCCAAAGACACGTGTCCTTGGTTCAAGGAATCCGTTTTTTCTATGTATTTTTCTTTATTTACGGGCCTCTTTTTTATCGGCCCACCCTTAAGAAGCCAGTCCGCACCTGGTATCTCTGAACATAAATAATATCTTCTGGTTTATGCCAAACATTTTTTTAATTTTTAAAATAATTTAGTCCAATTATTAAATTTTTATGGTTGTACAACTTGTATTTCTGAAAACCATAACTTGCCGGTTTCGTAGAATTGCAATTATTTTATAAATTAGTACGTCCATGAGAAAAAGGTCCATATTGATGATGTTCAGATGGTGCCATAGACAAGGAAAGACCTCCAAAGCCGTTGCGGAATACTGTGATAAATGTGCCTAGCGCATCTGAGATAAACTTGCACATGCGCACTACTATTGTTCTTTTTGACAAGTATTTTTAACCTTAGTTTTGTGTGTCAAGTAAAAATTGTAAAAAATTCAACAAAAAAACATAATTATCTACGAAGAAACGTCGAAATAGTTTTTTAAAATTATTTTATAAGAATTTTTCGAGGTGTGTTTGAGTTTCGGGATTTTGTACACCTACTTTGAGTACACCAGGGATTGACCCTTTGCTCTTCATAAAGCAACAATACAGGTTAGGTTTAAATTTATAAAAAAATGCAGCAAAAAAACAATTAAAACACAGTAAAAGTCGAAAAATTAACAGAAACAAACGACGATCTGACAGTACTGACAGTATAAACAAAGTAGTAATAAATCGTCACCCCAGTGTTGGTTTGCCATATCTCTATTTTTTGGACATTTTAAGATTTTTACTGGGGGATTTTTGGAGATAAGATAAATGAATACTGGGGTGATGAATTGTTTTACGACCGACAGCATTTCACAGCTGATAGAGATGCGTACTGCGCAAGGTCAGATATATTGCGTTACGTCATTTCGCTGCCCCGTTCTGTCACAAAATAATCTTGCGCAGGCTGGACTAATGGTTCTCTTTCCTTCTCTATGAATGGTGCACTTGTTATAGAAATAGCTATTATACTGCCCTACGCTAGAAAGCAGTAACTCCATTTGTCGCAAGTACGTCCATGAGAAAAAGGCCCATATTGATGATGTTCAGATGGGGCACTTGTTATAGAAATAGCTATTATACTGCCCTACTACGCTAGAAAGCAGTAATTCCATTTGTCGCATAGCAACGTTTTCACGTCAACTCTAATGTAATATTTTAAAAACGTTGCTATGCGACAAATGGAGTTACTGCTTTCTAGCGTAGTAGGGTAGTATAGCACTATACTGCCATCATAGCTTAAAATAACGTATTAGTCTTTATCATAGGAGGCCCCGAAAAACCGAAATTAGACAACATGGTGAATCAAAATAAAAAAGAAAGGTTAAGAATGTGTTCATATATTTGACATCCATACATTTTATGATATGAAGCAAACTAAAGTTTATTTAATAATTAATAGATAAACTTAGTTTTACAAGAAAAAACTACAGGGTGGCCCAAAAAAAAACCGTGCCCTTTTCTGATGTTCTTTTACTAATAATTAACCTATTAAAACATTACCGCAGAGATCTATAAAAATTTTTAACGCAATAATTCTAACCTTCGGCAAATGCAGTAATAATAGGAGAGGCTCGTCGTTATAAAAAGTTATGCGAAATAATTAGTTTTTTGCTTTAAATTTAATTTCTAAAAATCCATAGACAATAAATCTATAAAAACTAATTATTTTTGTTTAGAAGAAGAGAAAACATTAAAAAAATAAAATAAAATACTGCTTCTTTGAACTAAAAAATGCTGCTTCATCAAGATGCTATAGGGTCATACACTAAAAAAAAACAAAGGGTGCCCTAGATGCGACAATATTCAAATTTTATTGCAATTGACAATATTCTTAATTTTAAATTGATATTTTAGGGGTAAGACTTTTACTGTAAAAGTGATATTTTGTGACTCGTCTGTAGTTGCTTGCCTCGAACATTTTATATGTGCATAAGAAAGATAGGGTACGTTCGAGTATTACGTAACTCACTTTTTAGACAATTATTACCACCCCTGTAACGCATTTTTCGTATATTTGCCTATACCATTGACATAAATGTAATGTTGGTGCTAAACGTCTTCCCAGGTAAGTTACGTCATTGACTAAGATTAACCAATGGTTACGTAATACTTGAACGAACCCATATCCGCAAAAATTTGCATCATGGTAACTCTAGAACGGTTTGTGACAAAGAATTCAAATAAGGAGCATTAAAATGTTTTCTAGGATTTTTTTTTTCAGTAAAAATGCGGGTGATGTAAAAGGGTTAAGGGGGCTGAACACTAATATTGATTTGTTTTGGACTTTTAACTAACGACTCGTAAGAAAATAAAATTGCTTGAAAAAAGTGAGAATCCTACTCTATGTTTTTAATTTTTTTTTTCTATTTTGCGACTCTTATAAGCTCATAATCACACGTATTTTGCGTGTTCTTATAGGCCCATAAGAGGTCTCTACTTTTTTTTCTATTGGGTTGGCAACATACAAAAGCCTATCTTTTGACGTTTTGCGTGCAAATGTCAATGTCGATTAAAGTTTAATTTTTTACAAAATTTTGTGTTTGGGTTATTTTTTACCGTGTTAAAATTGTGGACTGGTTAATTGCAGTGAAAAAGATATGACTGTAAAATATATCAAAATATCATTTGTTCTTAGAATTTTAAACATAGTGTAAACTGTAATGCCAACCCAAAACAAAAATCCCTAAATCAGTCATCAATTTATATGTAAGTTTTTTAAATTTTAGAGTAAAATAGAAAAAATTGTATAAAGCACTCGTTTCATAACACGTTTTTAGAGCACTAGTACGTTAGAAAACTCGCCGCAAGCGGCTCGTTTTCTAAACTTGTACTCGTGCGTTATGAAACTAGTACTTTAATATAATATAATAATCCTAGACTTCTTGAGGTCTGTTAAGTGTACGAGGAGAGAATAAAAATTAGCATAATGCTTATCCAACACATTTTTCTTTGCCGTAGGAAGTGTATATTTATTCGTCGCCCATAAAACGCATCCTACCTACACACATACTGACTTGATAGAAATAATCTACAAAGAATTTGTCTACTCACGAAATAGCGAAGCTCGTTTTATCAGCAGTCATCGGCGCATTTCCAGTGCTCGCATAGGCGCCTCGTCGATTCTTTCGTTGACGCGAGGTTTTAAATATTTACATTTTTATTTTCTTCGAAAAACACCGATATATTTACATATTTATAGTTAATATGTATATTCAATATTGTTGTGTGTAACAAATTAGTCATCAAATGTTTCGATTTAGTGACCTTTATAAAAATTTCCCTCATAATTCGGCAAAATTATTCCGTAAGCCTATGTTTCTGTGTTTATTTTTAACGTTGATGAGTCATAACTGAATTTATTCCGATTAATGTTTATCAGATAAGAGGTTGTACTTTTGTATTTTGCTTTTTTATTTTTCTTTTTTTAAATTATTTTTATTTTTTTAAATTATTTTTCCCGCCCACGGCCCAATGGCCCATTGCCCCATAGTTTCCACTTGGCTGACTTTACCTTACTTAAGTTTTTATCACATTGTCCCAACATTCAGAGAAAATAAGACCTTTTTATGGTTTAACGTTAATAATCTATCTAAAATCAGTAACTACACCATGGCTATGGTGCTTGTTCAAATTAACCTGTTTATTAAAAAATTACAGAGGTCACATGACCCTTTTAAAAACGTTTCGCCCAATAAATTACACAGACCCACAAAAAAAATTCTGAGTCTTGGATTCCAATATTATATTCCTATGTATTTTTTTCCGCTAAAACTGAATCCGCAACCCGTTTAACCCCTACACGTCAGGTTTTTGACATAACCTCAAAAAATACCCGAAAAACTACTGAAACCGCTAAAATCATCTACCACTGTCACCCCCCTCTCTCAAAATTGCTAATTCTATAACCCCAGAACCCCATAATCCCCTAACCTCATAATACCATAGCCGCATAACCTCAAAACCCCTCATTAAGTAGAAAAATCTAGTTTGGGAAAACAGAACAAAATCTTCAGTTTTTTTTGTGGAACCTTAGTCATAAGCAAGTAACTCTATAACCCCAAAATCCCCTAACAACATAACCTCAAAATCCCTTTGTTTTGTAACCACATATACTATATCCCTTTAATCCTGTTATCCTATTCTGTGGAGAAGTCCGGTTAAAAAAATAATGAAGTAGACCTTGATTCATGACTTCACTTACAAAACTCTTATGATTTAGAGAACCGGACTTCTCCACAGAATAGGATGATGGAGTTAAGAGGTTATAATATATGGGGTTACGGAGTGAAGGGGTTAGGAGGTGTGATGGGATTTTAGGGTTATACAGTTACTTATTCATAACTGTTCTACAAGAAAATTTCACGTAATTGTTCTGTTTTTCCGAACCAGATTTTTCTGCTTAATGAGGTTACGGGGTTTTAAGGTTATGGAGTAATGGTATTCCGAGGTTAGGGGATTATGGGGTTACGAAATTAGGAATTTGGAGGAAGGGGGTGAAATTGGTTTGGAGTAGATGATTTTAGCGGTTTCAGTAGTTTTTCGAGTGTTTTTTGAGGTTATGTCAAAATCCTGACGTGTAGGGGTTAAACGGATTGCGGATTCAGTTTCAGCGGGAAAAAATACATAGGAATATCATATTGGAATCCAAGACTCGCAATTTTTTTTTGTGGGCCGGTGTTATTTTATTTTTGGTTTAAATTGATGTTTACATTTTAAGTAAACAAACTGTACAAGAAAACTCAGTGTGTCGAACTAAAAGGGAATAACGGCGAACCGTGATTATGTTTTGTTTTGTGATTCCTACAACTTTTAAGTTTAAAGTTTAACTTAAAAGTTCCTAGATCAATAAAAAAAGGCTCTTTTTTCTATTTTGCGACTCTTATAAGCTCATAATCACACGCATTTTGCGTGTTCTTATAGGCCCATAAGAGGTCTGTACTTTTTGTTCTTTTGGGTTGGCAACAGACCTGGCCTATCGCTTGACGTTTTACGTGCAAATATCAATGTTCAAAAGTTAAATTTTCTACAAAATTTTGTGTTTAGGTTATTTTTACCATGTTAAAATTGTGGCTTAGTTAATTGCAGTAAAAAAGAGAAGATATGACTATAAAATATATCAAAATGTCATTTGTTCTTAGAATTTTAAACATGGTGTAAACTGTAATGCCAATCCAAAACAAAAATCCCTAAATCAGTCATCAATTTAAATGTAATTTTTTTTTTAATTTTAGAGCAAAATAGAAAAAATTGTATAAAGCACTCGTTTCATAACACGTTTTTAGCGCACGAGCACTTTAGAAAACTCACCGCAAGCGGCTCGTTTTCTATACTTGTGCTCGTGCGCTAAAAACGTATGTTTTGAAACTAGTACTTTAATATACTATTAAAGTTTAACCTAAAAGTTCCTAGATCAATAAAATAAGGCTCTTTTATGACACTAGTAGACAAATATATCCAAATCTAGTTAGTGCACCATGGTTCTGGGGAGAAGAAGCATCTGATCACAAGAAAAGTGTGACGTCACATCCGCAAACCGACTAAAGACCGGCGCCTTGCTCCACCAGAGCGTGACTCGTCCGTCCAACAGGTTGAAAATAAAAGTAGAATATGCCAAGTTTAATGTCATTGTTACTGTATACTAGATGATCCAGAATGACTAGTTTTGTAAATTAAAAAAATAAAAGTTATAGTTAGTTTAGATCCTAAAAGAGGGGTCTTTTAAAGGCAACATCTCTAAATTTCTGCTAATAATAATAATAGTTATTTATGATACTAGTGGGTAAAGTAAGATATTGCCCATGAGAAAATTAACCTGCGAGGCGTCAGCCAAGCAGGTTAATTTTCGAGAGGGCAATATCGGTTTACCCATGAGTGCCATACAAGGTTTAATCCAATAAATAGCTTAGGAATTCATATTTTTATTAAAAATTTTAATGACATTTACAAGAAAATAATTTGACAAGTGACAGTTGAGTGGGTAAAATAAATAATTATCCACTCAATAAAGTAAAAGCCACGCGCGGGTTATTATTGAGTTTATCTATTTAAAATAAAGCTGGTAATTGTCTTATTATCTGTATGTATTGGATAATACTACCCCCAGTACTTTAAGCTATACACAGTAAAAAAGGATTCCTTGAACCAAAGACACGTGTCTTTCGATATGTTCAAAGCAATATTCTCTTGTTTCAATGCTAGCATTTTTTAAAACCAAAGTCGATGTCTTTGAAATCAAGGATCTGACTATGGTTCAAAAGATGTTAGCCTTGAAACAAGAGATTATGGCTTTAAACATATCGAAAGTCACGTTCCCTTGGTTCAAGGAATCCTTTTTTTTTGTGTAGTTACTATGCGTTACAAGGGTGCTACTAATGTAGCCTTACGTAACGCTCTTTATTATTTTTATTGAAATAAAAATGGTTTGTTTTTTCACTCAAAAAATTTCTTAGTTGAGTATTGGCTGCTAGCGTGAATTATTTATAGGGGGTAAATCTCAGCGTTACGAAACGTGACATGTGGAGGGGGGTCAAAATTGCAATATTTAGCTTTTGGGAGGGATGCCTTAGTGGGCTAGCCCGTCTACATGACAAGCCGGCTAGCGAGAGTTCGATTCTCACTCTGTGTATTGGTTCTAAAAGGGCCAATGTCACTTTTTCCGTAAACTGGTTCGAAAGTAAGTTAAAGCCGGTGGTTCCCTCTACTACTAGCCCACACAAGTCCTGGACTTAGGGCATGCTTAATTAGGTAGAATAGTACGAGGTTAAACAAACAAACAAACAAAAAAACAAACAAACAAACACATTTAAAGTACGACACCTTACTATTAATTTAATTAATAGTATTAAAATAAAATCGTAAAATATTGATTCCTAACTGTTTAAAATACATATTTTTTGTTTATTTTTTTTTTTAATAATTGTATGAAAACATCTTATTGTTCAAGAACAGTTATTAAAAATTTAGGTTACCAATATAGTGTTAATTAATTACGTATGTATATAAATATATTCGCTGTACGCAAAGTACAGTAAAAGAACATACTATTTTATCCAGCAAATCGAGATAGTCTGGTGGCCATTATTATTTAATTTTTTCTCCCAGCCGTATTTTATACTAAGTGATCAATAACTGACATGCCAAAATTTAATAAGGTATTCATAAGGTAACGTTTAAGTATTACGTAACGCAAATTTTGACTTAGGGATCGTTGACGTATTACGTAACGCAAATTGTACCAAAATTCATACACTTCATACCCCGTTTCTCGCGTTATTAAAGGCTGTACAGATTTTATATTTTGGCTACCCCCCCTAACACACCGAAACATGAAATCTCTAAAAAAAAGTCCAAACGAAAATTTTTTTTTCATTGTCTTAAAATATTGTAGCCCAATATGTCTCCACATAAAAACCACTATATATTTTTTAATTGGATATTCAAAAAAAAATAATATTTAAATTTTTTTAACATTTTTGAGAGATAAATTAGGTTTTTAGGCAATTTAGTTTGGTCCAAACACAACCTCAAATTGACAAACTAATTTTAAGATAATTTTTCCTTTTTTTTTATGTTTAGGTGTTAGGTCGTAGGAAAAATAATAGTAGTAGATGTAGTAGACGCAAACCATTTCGGTGCACATCAAGTGCTCTCTCGTGCACTAAAAACTAGGTTCGCGTACTCGGTGCTATTTCCGCACAAAATTATTTTTGGTTTTAGCATTTTTTTGGGGGTTAATTAAGGACACTAAATTTTGATGTTGTTATTATTGATTGTCATTTGTCAGCTTGCCATTCCTTTTAGAAAGTAAACTAGACCTAACTGATATAGAGACCTGTATAGGCTTAATGGGTTAGGGAACGTTTAAGTATTACGTAACGCTCCTAGGGGGGGGGGTCATTTTGGAGTGTTACGCCCATGTTAATGGTATAGGAAAATAGCGTTACAGGGGGGGGTCCAAAATTATCAAAATTTGCATTACGTTCATCCCTTATAGTGTTTTCTGGTGGTAGATAAAGAGCACTATTTAGATTTTTTTAAAATCCTAAAAGTTTCTACTTGTCTTTAATTTTACTGTACTAAAATTTAGCTATACAAAGATTTTAATAACCTTTGTTTTTTTTCTTTTTATTTAACTGTAATATACATATATGTATATTGTTTATATGTAAATAGACTCCCTTTGTTGTTTTAACATCAATGAATTGTATATACCGGGTGTTATAAGACCAAGGTACACCCCTTTTTTTTTATTTTAAAAGTTAGAAATTTCAAATTTGGAACGTCTCTTATTGACATAAAACGTCAACTTTAAACATAAAAAGTACATTTATCCAATACATACAGATAATAAGACAATTACCAGCTTTATTTTAAATAGATAAACTCAATAATAACCCTCGCGTGGCTTTTACTTTATTGAGTGGATAATTACTTATTTTACCCACTCAACTGTCACTTGTCAAATTATTTTCTTGTAAATGTCATTAAAATTTTTAATAAAAATATGAATTCCTAAGCTATTTATTGGATAAAACCTTGTATGTCACTCATGGGTAAACCGATATTGCCCTCTCGAAAATTAACCTGCTTGGCTAACGCCTCGCAGGTTAATTTTCTCATGGGCAATATCTTACTTTACCCACTAGTACCATAAATAACTATTATGTCACTTCCGGTTTAACCGGAAATGGCACCAACTACCGATTTTTACATATTTTTCCATTTTTTAATTCTACGCTTCATTCTGAGAATAATGATACCAAAAAAGTAACATTTTAATTGTCAATTTTTTATTTATTTAATTTTTAGTTTTTATCATAGGTAGTCCATGATTATGTCGAATTACTCGAAATAATCTTTATTTTTTAAACTTACATTTGACATATTCTGTAGTTTTCAAAGCCAACTTTGTTTCTAAAATCACAAAAATATGATTTATAACGTGTATTTTCATTTATACGGTGGCATTTCTCATAAATAAAAATAAAAGAATCCTTAATAATGGTACTTTTTAATGGTACCGGTGTACCAATATGGTGCCATTAAACAAAAATGAGTTTTTGAGCAAAAACCATTTTCGCAATCTTTAAAATGCTAAGTTATAAATTAAATGGAATTTTCAGCGTAAATGTTTTTTTTCTAGGGCAACTTAGATAATTTCGTGTAATTTTAAGTAGTCATGGCCTACCTATGATAAAAACAAAAAATTAAATAAAAACAACTTTGAAATTTAAATGTCACTTTATTGGTATCATCGTACTCAGAATGAAGCGTGAAACTGATATATATAAAAATATTTAGGCTGTCCCAAATGTTAGAAATTGACGTTTTATGGCAGTAAGAGATGTTCCAAATTTGTAATATCTAACTTTTCAAATAAAGAAGAAAAGGGGGTGTACCTTGGTCTTGTAACACCCGGTATATTTATAAAAAATTAAATGTGCATTTTTGTAGACATTGTTAAATATTTACACTACTGTCAATAAACGTGACTATGCATACAATACATACTAAATGTGGGTAAAAAAAATCTAGACGGTATTAAAAGTTTTGAAATTCACTAATAAAGAATAAGTAATAAAGAAGTTTTAAAATCATAAATCACTTTTTTTTTTCAAACTATTTTGATTTTTTTTTGGCTTATTTACCCTGTATATTTTATTACCGATACATAGAGAAATAATTCTAAACAATTAACTAATGTAGTTAATAACTATATCGGGTGAGTTTCAGTCCATGGACACCCCCTAAAATTAGGTTATTTTCAATGTCTACAAATTGGCATAAAAATAATTTTTATCCAACACCTTCACAGAAACACTTGTTTTGAGCACTATTTTAAATGTCAAAAGTGAGTTTTTTTCCACTAGTGACTAATTAATTTTTCACCCACTCTTTTACGTACAGCTTTTGATCTCACCCAAAATTAGTTACATACCCTATTAATTAAGTATTATAACTATTCTATAAATAGAAGCACGTTAACTAAACCATAAAAATTAAAGAAAACCCCAAATTATTCTTTAGTTTTTGAATAAAATACTGTTTTTATTAAAAATTCTGTCATCCATTTTGACGTTTGTAAGAAATGTAAAACTAGCAATTGTTTATTTTTAATAGGCATACTTAGGCCATGGCTACCCATATTTTAGTATTAAGAAAACTTAATCTTAATATTTTTGACATCATTTTTCGCAAAATTATATTTTATATATTTATTTTTATTTATTTTATTGATTTATTACGTTTAAAGTCATTCCGAAACCTGACGGCCTCGTGGGCTGATATTCTTTGCGTGGATAATATGCTACTTAACTAGTTAAGAAAATAACTATTTTGCACTCATTTAAAAGATTTTTATTTTTTTTTAGTGTTTTTTTATTTTTTTTTTATTAACATACAAGATTTATTTTTTTTATAAATAAACTCTTAATTTATTTGTTAAATGTGGGAAAAATAAAATTTTATGTAAAAATCAAAATTTGATATTGTTTGTACTTTTCGGTTTTTCATTCATAACTTAATTTTTTTTCAAGTGACTTCCATTTTCGCCGGAAATTAAATCAATGATTTTTTTTTAATAAATAAAAAATTAACTAAATGTTTTTTTTTAGATGTAAAATTGAATTCTGAATTCAAAAATGTAAAAATATACAGGGGGTGTCATTATAAAAAATAAAATTGCCTTAATTTCCGGCGAAACCGGAACCGGTGTACGCGATTTTGTAGCCCTTGTTCAGAAATGTAAGCTACAAAAAATTGCTTTGATCGGATTGAAAACAATTCCATTTTAGGGGGTGTCCATGAACTGAAACTCACCCGGTATGACTAGTAAAAATGCCATGAAATTATTATTAACCCTGTAAAATCAAGTCTGGAATAGTATATTCTATAACTAGTATAGACAATATTCCGCGCGAGCGGAAAGTTTGTCATACGAGCCGGTAGGCGAGTATGACGGTCCGGCGAGCGCGGAATGACTATTCCATACGTATTGTAGACTATACTTTTTCTTCGACTGCAAATATGAAAGACTGTATGGCTTTAAACTGCGAACAAGGTTAAAAACCATGTTTTTTGTGACTCGACATTGTAAATGCAACAAAACACATAATTTAATAATTTTATCAAATCAGTACTTGAAAAAGATTTTTATTTAATTTTAGCACATATTTAGAAATTATAATGCAAAAATTGAAGGTTATGTGAGATTGTTGTGACAGATATCAGGTTTAAATATTTAACAATAGATGGAGCAGTTTTAATTTTTTGAACTAAATTGATAAAAAACTGGTCAAATATTAAGAAAAACTAATAAACTTTATGTAATTTTAACGCAAAACTTTAAATTGCATTAAAGTATTCAATATTTCATGGTAAAATACATATATATTTTTGCTAATTTTGCTACCGTTTTCTTTACTTTTCTAAACAAGTGATGGCACTACATGTGCTCATTCTAACACTTGATACGGAATATTCATACCGTATCTAGAGCTAGAATGGATTCATTTTGTGTTTGAAAATTTGTGTATTTGCTTACATTCTAAAGCAGTCGTAGAAAAAAAATATTTTTCTTAATAGAGGATCAACAACCTTCTAGTAGATGAATAGATCAGTGGGTACTACCTACCAAACAGGTGTACCACCCTACAAAAAATAGATTAGGTACAGTTTCTTTTCTTTGCCTAGGATTTGTTATGACCCAGATTTTGGTAGTAAATGGGTTTTAGGGTCGATGACTAGAGGTTCTGGGGTTAATAACATTGGACAAGTAGGTACTGCCAACAAAAAATGTTGAAATAGTTGACAAAAAGAAGCAAAAAAAAAAAAAATTACATTTTCTACACGGGTGAAAAAATAAGAAAGTTTACAAAATAAAATTATTACAAAATCATCAAATTCTTAAAACTTATCTGCACATTTTCTCAAGGAAGTAAGTGCGGTGGGACCGTAAAATTTTCAGTTTATTATATTATATACAGCGCCAGCGCTAGAATAATATTATACGGTAGAATTTTCAAAAACAAAACAAAAATGTTTGACTTCAACAAAAGACAAAATACCCCTGAGTTCAGAAGGCGTATATAAAATACCCTGCTCCTGTGCTACGGTTTACATAGGTGAAACTAAGAGAAAAATTTCTACAAGACTTCAAGAGCATGAGCGCAATATAAGAAAGAAACAAATTTCCTTATCGGCAGTAGCCGAACATGTACATGAAACAGGTCATAAAATCAATTTGTCTGAAACAAAACAAATATTAACAGAAAACAGAAAAATGCCAAGGAAGATACGGGAATCGATAGAAATCATCAAGCATCCTAACAATATCAATCGGGACACTGGTTACCACTTACCTGCAATATGGAAGTCTTTGATAGGAAAAAGCTCGTCACGGGTGAATAACCACAACTCGTCATAAATAGGGACACAAGTTGATTCGAAACTTAGTTTCAGATTAATCCCTGAAGATGTCTCTAGTAGTAAGAGACGAAACGTCGGAAAGTGAAAAACCATTAACACGGTCTAAACCCGAAAGTGAAAGTTCTTTATAACAAAAATAGTCATAGACAAAAAATTCTTGTATATAAATTTGTTTCATGAAAAAATAAGCAACTTTTTTTTCAAATGTCCGTCTGTCCGGCGGTCCGATGTCACGATTTTTGTAGACACGATAACTCAAGAACAAATAATGCAATCGTATTGAAATTTTCAGGAAAAATCAAGTTCTATGAGGGGAAGATCTCTATTGTTTTTGAAAGTAATCCTCCCAAAAACAAAAAAGTTATGGGGGGTTAAAGTTTTTAAAAAATTGCAAAATGCTGAAAGAAAATTCCGATTAAGTATTTTATTCAGGAAAAATTACTTTATCCAATACATACAGATAATAAGACAATAACCAGCTTTATTTTAAATAGATAAACTCAATAACAACCCCTGCGTGGCTTTTATTTTATTGAGTGGATAATTATTTATTTACCCACTCAACTGTCACTTGTCAAATTATTTTCTTGTAAATGTCATTAAAATTTTTAATAAAAATATGAATTCCTAAGCTATTTATTGGATAAAACCTTGTACCTCATGGTAAACCGATATTGCCCTCTCGAAAATTAACCTGCTTGGCTGACACCTCGCAGGTTAATTTTCTCATGGGCAATATCTTACTTTACCCACTAGTACCATAAATAACTATTTATTATAAGAATCAATTCTACAATTTTTTTTTCAAAAAATATTGAAAAATTAAAAAAAGTTTTTTATTTAAATTTAAAAAAATATTTTTTTTTTTCAATAATTTTTCGTCTTTCAAATATGCATTTTTTTTAATATATAATTATTAATTTACTGTGAATAATATATAATGGAATGCGTAGCATAACATATCTTCACGGCTTGTTAACTTTTTGCTAGACGCCCAAATATACGGTGGCATGTTATCTAATGTGCGTTTTCTGTCAAGAAAACAGAAAATGTCACATAAAAGTCTTAAGGCGTATAGGGCGCCGTATAGGGCGACAACTTAAGTAAATCCGGCCGTGAGGATAGATTAATTTAATTGCGTTTTATTTAATAAAAAATAGAACAAAGTAGCTTGGAAAACGAGTAATAAAATGAGATTTCTTGATCACGTTCTGAGAATAAGAATCTTAAAATTAAAAAAATATACCTATGGACAGTTGCAAGCGTGCAAAAGTTATATATATATATATATATAAAACAAGGATAACTCATTTTGACCAAATTAACCTACATTTAAAGTCTGTTATTTTTACTGAGCGACTTTTTAGGGGGAGATTTTACGGTTCCCGGCGCTCTTTTTGTCTTTACTAGGCGATATTTTTTTTTTCTTCACTGGGCGACATTTATGTACCCCCACCTCTCTTTGTTAAAAATATAAAAGTTGGTATTTTCAAACTTAAAAAAATACATAAATAACTTAACGGGAGTTTCATTCCATCCGTGGAAGATGGAACATTTGTGGCGAAATTTCTATCGCAAAAGATTTTTTTTTAATACTGTTTTGAAAACAATGTAAGTTTAACAAAGTTTTAAAATACATATGACGTAAAAAATTAGATTGTTTGTTTGTTTAACCTCGTACTATTCTACTTAATTAAGCATTCCCTAAGTCCACAACTTGTGTGGGCTAGTAGTAGAGGGAACCACCGGCTTATACTGACTTTCAAACCAGTTTCTAGGGAGTGTCCGTTTCACTTATCGCCTTCGATAAATTTCAATTATTAATTAACTGAAAAAGGCAAATCGGCGCCAGAGAGAATAGAACTCACGCTAGTAGGCTTGCTATGTACACGCGCTAGCCACTACGCTATGCCTCCCATTTTGTTTGATTGTTATTACCTATTTTTCCGCTTAAACGTGGTACTGCGGATTTTAAATATTCACGCCTGGGTCTGAAGTAGGTTTGCCAACCGTGCTTTATTTCAAAGGAAAGTCCTTTATTTTCCACTTCTGTCCTTTGTCCTTTACAAAACCCTTAAAGGGCGCTAAATTTATGATTGATCTTAAAAAATGTGAGATATTTATTTATAATAATTTATTGTAGGTCCATGTGTCACAATTGTTCTAAAGATCGAACGTAAAAAAGGACACTTAGTAATTTATAAGCTTCATTCTTATGAAGCTTTTGTGTTTTAATTTGAATCAAATTTTAAAGTTGCATTTTCGCATAACTGCGCCTTAAGGAAAAACAAAGATAGACGGGTTAAGGCCTATCCAGAAGCTTACATAAGAAAATAAAACATAAGAATGCGAGGCCATGATTGGCTTACAAGATACATGGCGGCACATCAAACCAATCACGGCATCGCATTGTTATGTTCTATTTTGTTATGCGAGCCTCTGGATATGCCCTTAGTGAGTTGGTACGACACGTCGCTCTGCCCACCTATGTCGGCCACATCGCTATCAGTCTCGTGATACAAAGCTGTTTTTACATTATTCTGCAACCAAAGTGGTTTCGTTTTTTTTTTTGAGACCTATGTCCTTTATTTTAATGATTCAAAGTTGCAAACCCTAGTCTGAAAAGGTTAAGAAATCACCCTACTTACTTCTTTTTATATTTGTGATTAGCATTTCATTTGCCTATCTTTGTTATGATCTTCTGCAAGAATGCAATGTTTTGATATGTTTTTAGGATGGTACCGAAGTAAAAAAATTATGAGTTTACATTTTAGTAACCTCTCAAGGTTAATGAATGCTCCACAGACCTTGAATAATAACAATCCCACTTTTTCGTATTTATTTTATTTTTTACGTTTCGAGTCATTATGGCCCCATTCACGAGGGTCTTTTTTTACATAATAAATCTCTTTCCCTCCCGAGATAAAAATAATGATAAATTCCCGTTTCAACTATGTTTTATATGTTTCAAAAATTTTGTATGCTGAAAAAGAAGAAAAAAAATAAAAATTAATTAGTTTTTGCTCGAGTTTTTGTTTCCTCAGAGTTTCAAGAGAGTTATATTAAACTAAACTAAATTTGCATAACTATTTGCTAAGGGAACGTTCAAGTATTACGCAACGCAAATTTTGATCACTTTGGACCCCCCCTGTAACGCTATTTTCCTATACCATTAACATGGGCGTAACACTCCAAAATGACCCATTTATAAACAAAAAAAATATAGAGGGTGCCACACGTACGAGCCCAAAGAAATCATATTTTAAAATAAAATTGATGTGACAAATAAAAGACACCACCTCGTGTATGGATGCCTATAAAAAACGCGAATTATATTAGTAGAACATTCACACCTATTTTACGATTTAAATAAAATTCATTAAAAATCGACCTGATTGTTTATAAGCAATTAACACTTTTTTATAATTAGGTTTTGTTTGCTTATCGAATTTACCGACGCACAAAAAATTATTTTTACACATAATTTACATATTTTATGTAAAATGAAAAAAAAAAGCTGAAGGGTTGCAAATGAACGCCTTATCAGAACTTTGGCGGATTATTATTTGTTTCTTTTCGCTAGAATTTTCTAAAACTAGATGAAACGTTGCAAGTATCTTGTCAAAACATCGGCACAATTGGGAAAACTAATATTAGGCTTTTATTTAAAATAGGTAGGTAAATATTTGAATAATAGTAATTATATACCAAGTTAGAGAAGACATTTTTTATAGCCTCAGCTGCGTAGCAGCAAGGGATTTAAGAGTGCGAGGCTATAATAGTCTTCTCTACCCTAGTTTTTTCACTACTAGCACTATTTAACTATTTTTATTCAAATAATTAAACAAATTATTAACAGAAATTATATTTCTTGAATTTTTCATAAAAATCAATTAGCCTTGATCAATGACATTTGTTCAAATAAATACTTTGAACTGACGTTTAAAAAATTTAGTTTTTTAAAAAAATTTTCATGATATTTAGCTAATTATTGATTGTATTTGTTGGTAATAATTATAATTAATTATATTTAATAAATAAAAAGTAATTTAAAGTTATTTTCTTGGGTTTAATAAGTAAAAATTGCACAAAGAACTGAACCATTTAAAGTGACAGAAATCAATTGTTTATAAAATTTACTCCTACTAGGAGAGAAAAAATTATTATTGCTATAGGTGAAGAAAATTGATTTTACAGTCTGAAAACATGAAAAATAATACTATGATACTAAAATCTAGTAGTGAAAAAATATTTTACTATAGGATGCAAGCTTAGGCTTGTAATTAAAATTTTTGATTTTAAAATCAAATGCATGTTATTAGGTACATTTTAAAATTTGTACATTAGATGCACCTAGTTTACAAATTGGGTGTTTTTCTTTGCTTTGAACGTCTTCTGTATCTCCAAAACGATGTATCTACCAAAAAAACTTTATGTAACATTTTTTATAGGGCGTAACAAGAACTTATTTTTAAGATGCAAATTTTCAATATTAGATAATATATTATATATTATATTATATATTATATATAATATATTATATATTATTATTATATATTAATATATTGTGATGAAAAAAAGATTTACTGCTTTGCATGCACTTTAAACTAAAAACAATGCATTATAAAAACAAGTTGTTTATAACATTTTTTAAAGAGCTAAAAAAGCTTTTATTTAAGCCCTAAATTAATAATAATTAATTTAATTATAACCAAAAAATGCTAAAAATTGAAGTTTTCCTCAAACCTTACCCCCTTACCATAAATTGTTTACTCCAAATTTAACCAGCTCTTTGAAATATAATAAGAAACCATATGCAAAAAACCGCTTGTCGATATTTTTTCTAGAAATGGAGTTATCAAGTTTACAATTGATTTCTCTACTAGTTTCTGAGAAAGACATGGACATTGGACCTAAAACTGATCCTTGTGACACACCATAAATAAATATTACCTATACTACGTAAATTTTTTGTTAAAAATCCCCCTCATATACACAACGTTGCGAACTTAACGCATGGATTTATTTACTTTTTTGATCACCCTGTAAGTGCTGATCGATATCAATTGATTTGTTGAGCTGGCATTTAAATCGAGGCTTATAGGTAATGCCAGTTACAAAAGCCACGGTTTATTATAAAAGCATGAGATACATTTACCCAATAACATGAGATATATCAGCCCGCATACCCCTATACCACTTTAATGACGTTTGTTTTTATTACCGATCGGCTTAATTAAATATAGGCTATAATGCAATTGTTTTAATGGTTATACAGGGTGATCTTAATATTTATATTTTTTTTAAACACAACAAAATTATATCTCATGTATGTTTAAATAGGAACTACAATGGACCTAAAACTGATCCTTGTGGCACCCCATAAATAAATATTACCTATACTACGTAAATTGTTTGTTAAAAATCCCCCTCATATACACAACGTTGCGAACTTAACGCTTTATTACAAAAAAGCGAAAAAGGAAAGAAAAGTTCAGAAAAATCAGAAAACGATGGTCCTTTCCGAAAAAAAAATACGTGTCCCTGACTTTTCTGAGAAAAGTGTTTTTTTTTCTATAGCCTTGGATTTTTGGCATTTGTATTTAGAATTTTAGAATTTTCGAAAAGACTTCCCAAATATTTTCCAAAATTTGTATAAGGATTTTCTACAGTCCTACCCAATCTTATTAAAAGCAAATGATTTTTGGAATCAAGTAGGTATTATTTTACATATCGCCTTGTAAATTTTGAAACATCGTATCTCAAAAGAAAAAAATCGGTTCCTTGTTTAAAAAGGATCTTGTACTATATTCAACTCTGTGATGATTGGTAACTTATACAAACTCCAATTACATCGGCACTTAGTGCTACTTAGAGTGCCTATGTATTGAAATCTTCGCCGAAAAGTAAAAATCTTTGACCACATTTTTTTCACATTTCTCGACATTTTAGACCAGAGTCGAAATCAGTAAAAAAAAAATTTTGCGTCCGTCCGTCTGTCTGTCTGTCTGGCTGTCTGGGTGTAAACTCTCTAACTCCATTTCTACATGAGATATCGACTTGCGGTTTTTTGCATATTGTTTCTTATCGTATTCCGAAGAGCTGATTAGATTTTGGGGGTAAACGATTGGGGCAAGGGGGTAAAAATAGGATAAAATTCGTATTTTTATCGTTTTTTGTTTATAATTAAGGCAATTATTATTGCATTTGGTTAATTTAGCACTTATATAAAAGATAATTTTAAATTGGTCAAAAAATGTTATAAACAACGTTTTCCTAAAACGCATTGTTTTCGAGATATTGGCGTTTAAAGCAGTAAAAGGTTTTTTAGCATATCTCACATATTTATAACCCGATTTCAAAAAATTATATTTTAAATATAAACTCTTTTTAAGCCCTATAAAAAATGTTATATACAGTATTTTGCTAGAATATAATGTTTTAAAGATACATAATTTAAAATCAAACAAAACACCTAGTTTGAAATTTGCAAACTAGATGGCTCTAGTGTACAATAGTGCCGATGTTCTGTCAGGGTGCTTGCAACGTTTCATCTAGTTTATTACTTGTAAGTAACTTATATAAACTAAGTGGAATAGTTAATTGGAGTTTGTATATGTTGTCATTCATCATGTATAGAGGTAATTAGTACAAGGAACCGAAAATTGATTTTTTTGAGAGGATGTTACAAAAAAAATCAAAATCGCTATGTTTCGAAACTTACAGGGCGATATGCAGTTTAATAGGGTCAGTAAAGCAAGAAATTATGTCATTAGAATAAAAGAAAACAAATTGCCAAAAAGTGAACCATAGACTAACGCAACATTGAATAATATTAAACGCTTCTATGGTACAAAAACCCATGTTCTATCTCTAGGCGTTCTGAGAGCGAAGGTATACATCTACCATAAGATGGCCGTGACAGTGGAACTGGCCAGGTATACCCACTGGAATGTACCAGAGGGGGGAGACAAGGTAACAACCTGTTGTGACGTCACAGCGACTTCCCCTCCGCCCGGCATGCCCAACGAAGAGCAACAGTGCTTCAAACGTACACTCTGCGTGCTGCGAGAACATTCTGTAGACATACTATTGGTGTACTTTCGTTTTACACCATCCTGGACCCAAATACATAAATTATTAACAAAAATAAACACGTGGTGTAGTGTCAACGTCAAAACTCTGTGATTGTGACAGTTTGGTGATTTACAGTGCGGGTTATAGTGATCTCAATGCTCAATCGGAACAGATAACACTAGATTTTAGTAATTAGTGTTATTTTAACACTAATAATTAGTGTCAAAAACAATGAAACGTAGATGGTCAGCTTTGCAAGCTGTAAGGGTTTCTGTACCAGAGGAGAGTAGTTCTGAAGTTTCTTCATCTTCTTCTACTACTTTGGTGATGAGTCCAGCTAATAGTTTGGCTTCGACTGATATCGGGGATGTGGACTTAGAGTTTTGGGATCTGGACTTAAATGCCCAAAACCATAGGCAAGGACTAACTATTATCCCAAATGGGTATCAGTTACAAGGACATACGTTAATTGGAAATCATATCGCTAAATCTGATACTAGCTCAATGTCAGGTACGTTAATAAGTTATTCGGACAAAAAAGTTGGTGTTTTATGTAAAAAAATGTATTTTTTCTTTTGATTTTGAATCCTAATCTTTCAAGTACCTATTTGTTGCCTTAAATTGGTAATTGTATTGCTAGATATGATACAAGTTTAATATCAGGTACGTTAGTAAGTTATTCAATAAACAATATTGATGTTTTGTAAGGTTACATTAAGAGAAAAATCTGGAGAATCTAAATTAAGACTTGTTTTTTCCTTGTAAGGTAACTGTCAATAATTATAAACATCAATAATATAATACAAGTTACTGGAAAATTGAATCACTCTAGAAAAAATAAAAAATATACTTAAATCAAATTTAAAAAGCTCAAAAACTAGTTAATGGATTTATCTAATGTTTTTTTTTTGCTTTTAAAGTTTTTGCTTTGGATAGGTATTTAAAGTGTACACCCAAAAAAAGTATATTTTCAAAGTATAATAACCCAAAAACTACTTAATAAGAGTAATTTATTTTTTTAATTTTTCGTTTATCTCTTTTTTCCTTTTTATGGGAGATGAAAATGGAGATATATCATGAATTTGATAAATTGAAACCCAAAAAGATTTTTGCTGATTAGAAAAGACCTGCAAATACTAAAAAGGTCAGAAATACTTGGTAAATTGCTGAAGTGTCCTTTCTACTACTTGACATAGTAACTTCTTTTTGGTACATATTTCTCTGAAGTATATTGTATTAGAATTTAAAAAATAGATAAGGGATCGTTCAAGTATTACGTAACGCTCTGGGGGGGTCATTTTGAAGTGTTAATGGTATAGGAAAATAGCGTTAAAGGGGGGGGGGGGGTTCCAAAATAATCAAAATTTGCATTACTTGAACGTTCCCCAATTAAATAAGTAGATTTATCTTTACATAGTTTTATAGACATTTTTGTGTTATAAAATTTAAAAAAATATGCAGTTTTCCCTAATTTGGCAGTTATTTTGGTGTTCTTTTAATCGGAGAATTAATGGCCTGTCAGATTGACCGATATAAATTCAAATTATTTTTGATTAATTTTGTTAGTAGACCTACTACACTATTATAGGGTTCTAAAAATGTTGATCTCTAAATACGTACAATGTGCTATGTGCACATTGTACAACCATGTGCCTAATGTTTATATTATCCATATATTTACATAATTTTATGAACACGTCCTCTTTTGATAACATTTTTGTGTTATTCAATGTTTAAAACAAAATATCCCTACTTTGTTGGTTTTGGTGTTTTTTTAATCGGACAATTATTGTCCTACCAGAATGACCAATATAAAAAAATTAAAAATTCAAACTCTTTTTATGTGTCCTTTTAGTATGGTCTATTTTTTTATAAAACATACACAAGCATATACACTGAAAGAAATTACATTGAAAAGGTGTAAAAAATACACTCTATAAATGTGTAAATTGTACACCTTTATATAAATGTACATCAACATTGATGTGAAACTACACAGGTGAGGTGATTTTGACCTAGAGTGTGTATTTTTACATCCATACCTTCTGCAACAATACACTCGGAGCTCAAGAAAGTGTATTTTTATAAACATACCTTTAGCAACAATACACCCGAAGTGTAAAAATCACACTGATGTACAAGCCAGCCAATCGCGGGCGTTAAACTAGTCACGTGACTCGAGAAGCCAGAATTCCTGCTTCATCGAGTATGGTGGCTGTCGACCATTATAATTGTTTACATTTGTAAGAGCGTACGTATAATTTTGTGTGTGCTAGATTTTTCAAAGAAATAATTGGTAAGTGTTGATTAAAAGTAAATATTTAAAAAGTGTGATTAATACAATATCCTTAAAACATACATTTTATAATATTTTACTTATTTAGGCGGTAACACTGGCCTGCAAATTTTGAGTTGTTAAGACTTGTGTATGTTTTCTGTTTCTATTTTATATTGGTACTTTTTGTAGCTCTGATTACGAATGTACGTTTTATTTTTCTGTTGCGTAGTTTTTCCATACAACACTATTCATAAATAGAAAAATAACAAAATGTATATTCTATTTTTTTTTTTAATAAATTGAAGGGTTTTAGGTAAAAAGTATATTTACGCGTTGGTGTAAACTTTACACACTTGATGTAAAAATATAATACACACCGCATTTATATTAACGCTTCGAGTGTTAATTCACAGCAGCAGCTGCTGCAAGTAAATTACCCATGCACGTGGATGTAAAAATTTATCTTAGTGTACTATTCAAACTTGTTGTAAATATATTTACTGTGCGATTTTTAATTTACTATCTTGCTTAAAAAAATAGACCATAGGGTTCCTAAAAATGATGATTTTTAAATTCTAGAAACGTACACATGAACAACCATGTGTCTAATGTTTATGTTATAATTAATGCAGACATTAGTTAGACATCCAGACGCGCAACGTGTCACCCTAAATTTAAAACCCTAAAAAGGGTGCCGGCATGTTTGTGGTGGAATAATCCGATGAGAAAGACCCTACACTGCTGCCAACAAAAAATATATTTCCCTGTAAGCCTAAAAAAAATTAAAAATATTATTTTTTTGAAAATGAAAATGTTTTGAAAAAAAAAAATCCCAAGATTGTAGATTGTAATCTTAGACGGGAAAGTGGTTGATTTTTGTCGAACCTGGCGATATCTCGAGATCCAGAAAAGCCATAGATTACATATTGTTATTTATCATACACAAAAAATTGTATAAAAAAGTCCAAAATGATCAAAATTTGCGTTACGTAAACTTGAACGTTTCCAAATACTTTTACAGATTCTCTGTAAAAAATACGTATTAGTACATACTACATGTTTAGATGTACATTGTAACAAGAGTATGTTCATTTACATGATTTATAATGTGATATTTCAGTATTTTAGAAGGTAATTTTTAATTTTACACAAAAAAATAGTACACAAAAAAAAATATTGTCTTAAATCAAGAATGTTTGATTTGGATATAACGAAGAGCATATATTCCTTTAAAGCAAAACTGGGCTTTAAATATAAAAGGATAAGAATATGGTATGCTTGAAAGGAAAATATATTCTCAAATATGTAGGGATAAGAATATGGAATGCACAAAAGAAGAATATATTCTCTTCGTTATATACAAATCACCATATTCTTGATTTAAGCCAATATTTTTCTGTGTGTATGTATTACCATATGTTTAAAGTAAATATACATTTTTGGAATAGATTTACCATATTATTAAGTGTTTTTTTCGAATCTAATGGAACTTTACACAATATTTACTTCGCATAAGAAAATTTACCATACACTAGAAATAGTATATTACATAACTAGTGTGGAAAGTGACATATTTCACGCGAGTGGGAAGGTTTACGAACGAGCCTCCAGGCGAATGAGGAAACTCCACGAGTGTATGAAATACACTTTCCAACGATTATGTACACTATTTTTTCTACGATCCCGACAAAAAATGAGAAGTTTCTTATTTTAAAACTTTCTAATTTTTATTAATTTTTAATAAAAGCAAAGCACAAAATAATTATAAATAGCATACAAATTTATATATGTAGGTATGTCAAACAGGTAATATGATTTTCATGTAGCTTTTTTTTTTTCTTGGTTTTATATTTAATACAATACATAGTTGTTTACTGGGTTGCCTATTCCCAAATAAATGCAAACTTGAGTTTGCTTATTAAATTAGATATCTGTGGTTATGCTGCCTATAAGACAGTAAAATTGTACTGTTTTACATTTCATAAAAAAAAATACTGTGTATTTTGATGTTTTTTATGTAATGTAGTAACTAAATAAAATATTAAGTAATTTTTATAAGATCTAGACTGTCTAGACTAGAAAGTTATGGTCAGAATAGTAACGTTATAACTATAGTTTCTATTTTTGACATGAAAAACAAATATTTGGATTAAAACACCTAAAAAATATAAAAGGCTGTGGCGAAAGGTGAAAAATGGTTTATAAAACAAGTTGAATAAAATTCGTAGCATCTACGAGGTAGTAGTAGTAAATATCTAAATAAAATTAAGCAAACCTCCATACATAAATATCACACTAGGGTGATATAAAAATATCAAACTAGTGCGTTTTCTAAAGAACAAAAGAGTGTGCTAAATGTCATTTTCATTGAGGATCGTAGGAAAAAACTGAAACGTCTCACCTAGGTGAGGTACCTAGTGTATTGTAAATTTACATATTCCTTGTTACAGTGTAGTCAAAAGATTTTATTTCGCGTCTTTAAGAAACGTCTAGCAAATATTAGCATATGAAGAAGACTGTAAAAAGGCTGCAAGTCACCCTCTTTTTAAAAATTCTTAACATGTCTGAGGATAAACATTTTACCATTTATTTATTCCAAAAATAAGCGCTTGAATATTCATTGAATGACAAGTTTGTATTTAACTTTCGTTTGTACCAGGGGCGGACTGGGTTTTGAGGCCACAGGTAAAAAATCCCAAAAAAAAATCATGAAGCGTCGAATGTTGAATATTTTGAAACCTTATAGTGTCCTCAAAATGTTTCAATACATTTTTTTGAAAATGTTTGCGACCTTGCGTAAAAAATTAAATTTAAGTGGTGCATTGCATATACAATATCTTACACTCAATTTTCTTTAGGCCTGTATTTTTAAAAATTTAAATATCGTACAAATATGGGATATTAAATCATTGAAAAGTATTATCTCCATGTCCGGACGCGTCATGATTTGTGGAAAAAAATCAGATTTGATTTCTTTTGTATATTTTTAGGTTTAAAATAATTAAATAAACCTAAAAAATAGAAAACTACTAAATATTCAACTTTTTCCAATTTTTTAAATGGCGTGTTTTTTATTTTAGGCTTTTTTAACAGCCCAATTTGAAAAAAAAACTAAATTTTTATCTGAATAAAAAAGCACTCCCATTCCATTTAAAAATTTTAAGTTACCCCCTCTCCCGCCTAAGGGTGTGCATGAAAAAAAAATCTGCTTTGATAAAAAGTTTTCCCCCTTGATATTTAAGCTTGGTACCAAATTTAAAAAACCTATCTGTTACGGTTTCTGAGATATCGACTTGTAACCATTTAAATGGACCACCCGGTATGCAATGTGCCACTTAAATTTAATTTTTTACGCAAGGTCGCAAACATTCTCAAAAAAATGTATTGAAATCATTTAGAGGACACTATACTGGAAATTCAATAAAACCTGCGGTGACTCATACCTCTGCTGCTTTCGTATAAGGGGTCCGCCTTTGGGAAGCTTCGACGAAATTACGCGAGTCGCACCCGAACTGGTACGATCTTCGCCTTTTACCACATATTCGCAATGGAGCTCTCTACAACTAGAATTATGAAACAAAAGACGTATACCCTATCTATCTCATTTGTGCTACACTTTCCAGCCAACCAAATAAATAGTATATTTGTTTTTTATACAACAAATACAGTATTTATTTGATTGGCCGGAAAGTGTAGCAGTGAGCGGCACGAACGAACATAGCTAATGTGAATCTGTAGAATAAGATAATTCTACTAAAATTTAGATGGCGCCAGTAATTTCTTCAATAAAAATAATATAGTTACACTTTTTGCCCGGCCAAGTAAATATTGTATTTGTTCAACAAAGAACAAATACAGAATTTGTTTGGTTGGGTGGAAGTGGGAGTGTATGTATGTCTTCTATCCTTTTTGGGTAGAACTTTTGTCCCTGTCTAATCTAACGGGAGAAATCTCCATTGAGTCACTGCAGGTTTTATTGAATTTCCAGTATATAAGGTTTATAAATATTCAACTTACGACACATGATGAATTTTTTCCGTTTTATTTTTTATTTTTACCTGTGTGTGGCCGGTCGGAAAATGTAAAAACGAGCCCGTAAAAAAGAAAAAAAGAAAAATTGAGGTCCCGAGTCAAAACAGAACAGGCCCTGTGTAGTAGTGGGCCGGTCGGCTATTGCGGGCCTCTCCTTATGGCCAGTCCGCTACTGATTTAGGCTCTAGACAAATGTCTGTATAAAATACACATATACGTACACACATACACAAATTTTAATGCGTATATTACAGAAATATTTACTTTTACGAGACTTTTTATTTCCTTCATTATACACGGTGTTTGCAGGCTTTTCGCGGAAAATAAAGGGCACGACTCTACATCAAAAGTCATAGAAAAACCAGCATATGAATATATGTCCGGAAACGAATCCTAAGAGAGCTACAAACCTTTAAAATTGTACTAAAAATAGAGTTTTTAGTTATAATCTCTGGTACCCTTCAATTAGTTCATCTTCGAAGGGCCGTAGCTCCCTTGGGGCTTATTTCCGGAAAAAAGTTCCTGTGTTGGTTTTCATGTTTTGTGATGTAGAATCATCCCCTTTATTATGTATGAAAAGACTAAAGCACCGTGTATATCAATATCAAGAACTGTGTTTTACTAAAATAAATTTCATCTGCCTTAAGCAAAAATGGCAAGGAAATCAATTCTTTTGCCTCAAAAAGAACTCTTTTTTCAGTGTACCCATTTAGAACCTTTAATACTTAATAATCGGCGAATCGGCGAATTTCCAGTACTCGCATAGGCGCCGCTTCGACTCTCTAGCGTTGACGCGAGGTTTTAAATATTTACATTTTTATTTCTTTTCATCTTGATTTTATTTAATGATTCCATTTAAACGAGTAAGGTGGAAAAAAAGTTATCGACAAATAAAAATTAAAAACTTTCGTATTCTTAAAAGATAAAAATCGAATGTCGATTTTTCTTTGAAAAACACCGATATATATACGTATGTATAGTTAATATGTATAGTTAATATTGTTGTGGGTAACAAATTAGTCGTCAAATGTTTCGATTTATAAAAATTTCCCTCATAATTCGGCAAAATTATTCCGTAAGCCTATGTTTCTGTGTTTATTTTTAACGTTGATGCGTCATAAGTGAGTTTTCGCCGAATACTGTACCTATCTAACTCCAAAACATCAATTAGAAATCCATGTTTATTCAATATATCATTGAACTTAATCTGTAGAACTTATGTTTTGGCAAGTAGATTGTTATGATAGACTAAGAGCTGCTGAACATTTTTAATTCATTATTTTGTCCCAGCTGTATTTTATATATGTCTTAAAGTACATTTATATTAAGCTATTTGCAAATTACCAGGTCCTGGATCGGGTTCCTTTGGATGCTAGAAGCCGCGAAAAGGTGGTGAAATAGGGTCCCCGAAAAATATATTTTAACTTACCCCGTCAAACAAATTACATTTATTAGATTTAGATTAGTCTATTTTCACAGTTTTACACAATTATTTAGTAGGCCAAGGGGTAAAAAAGGCTTTAAAAAGTTTATTTGACGTATGTCAACACTAAAAAGTCTAAAGAATTTTCATTTAATCAAAATGTAATTTCATAAATTCTCATTTCTTTAAAAAATTAAGTATCACATAATGCAAAGGCACTTTTTAAAGACTGTTCTTACCCCTTGGCTCTAGAATTATTGTGTATAACTATGAAAATATGACTCGGCAAGTTAAAAATATATTTTTTGCACGACCAAGACTAAAACCTAATTTCACGCTTTCATTTTCGGGACTAAACTTGCCGTTTTTCTCCCTAGGGAATAAAAATCACGGCAACCTTGATAATATTAAAATATTATACTTACTATGTGCTTTGCTGGTTCAAAAATTAGGTTTGGTGGTGTTTTGTAATAAATTAGCGATTCAAACCAATTTACTTGATTTTAACAAAGAAAACCTTTAAAAATAACATTGTTATAACAATTTATACATAACTTAAAATTTATCATCTTCTTCAATTTTTTTGACGTTTGTGTCAACCATATTAAAAAAAAATTGAAATCGCGATAGCCATGAAAATGACTTTTCGCAATTTACAGGCATCTTGATTAAATTAAGAAAATAAAACAACCGATTTTAGACGCGCGGTTTTTATTTTTAATTTTATCTACCTACCTAAATTATGTTTGGTCCTGCAAAAAATAGTGTATATACCTCAGGACTAAACTTGGCTGTTTTAGTCCCTTGCATTGCAAATAACTATTTTAGTAGCTTTTGGAGCTTCTAGCACCCAAAGGAACCGGACCCGGAACCCATCATTTTGAAAAAAGCTTTATTTGAATGTACTTTAAGACATATATATCCTTTACCCTCCAGGGTGTGACAATTGTGACCACTTCTTTATTTTTTCTTTAAAGCAATAATTATCCAAAATACTTTTATCCAATACATACAGATAATAAGACAATTACCAGCTTTATTTTAAATAGATAAACTCAATAATAACCCCCGCGTGGCTTTTACTTTATTGAGTGGATAATTATTTATTTTACCCACTCAACTGTCACTTGTCAAATTATTTTCTTGTAAATGTCATTAAAATTTTTAATAAAAATATGAATTCCTAAGCTATTTATTGGATAAAACCTTGTATGGCACTCATGGGTAAACCGATATTGCCCTCTCGAAAATTAACCTGTTTGGCTGACGCCTCGTTAATTTTCTCATGGGCTTTATCTTACTTTACCCACTAGTACCATAAATAACTATTATAGAATATCTATGTATGCAAACAAATATGCAATTTTAATTCAGTATAATACAGCTCTCCTGAAACTCTAAGGAAATAAAAACTCGGGCAAAAACTAAAAAAAATCGGTTTATTTTTTATTATTTTTTTCTTCTCTTTAGGCATTGCAAACATAAAAAAACACAATTAAATCGAAAAATTATCATTAGTTTAGTCCCAGGAGGGTAAGGGATAAAATACAGCCGGGAGAAAATAATGAAATAAAAATGGTCGCCAGCAGATTTGATATTTAAATGAGTTATTAAGTTACTTTAAATAATCGAGAAGTTTTTATTTATTTGCATAAAAAGAAAGCTGTTAAAAAAATTTGCAGACGAGAAAGTTAAATTATCAAACCAATGTTTACAATTTCATGGTTTTTAGATCAATTAGGTATCAATTGGTATTTTCTATTTTATTTGTCATACATTAAAAAATTAAATAATTAAGAATTAATTTTTTAACATAAAAGTGGAAAGAAATAAAAAAAATCTCTTTTTTAGAATCTTGAATTATAATTTTTAATAGTATATTAAAGTACTAGTTTCATAACATACATTTTTAGCGCACGAGTACAAGAAAACGAGCCGCTTGCGGTGAGTTTTTTAAAGTACTAGTGCGCTAAAAACTTGTTATGAAACGAGTGCTTTATACAATTTTTTCTATTTTGCTCTAAAATTTTAAAAAACTTACATTTAAATTGATTTATCAGCACATAAAATTCTCTTCTTACAATATAATAACATGTTCGTCATTTTACTGCACACATCCATACAATCACTAAAAAATATATAAAATCAAATCCAGGGCATATCTATGATAGCAAATAAATAAATAAATATACTAAAACACTTGATGCTAAAAATTAAACGCGATTAACGGATTACATAATTTTTGCCAAAAGTATTTGTTCCTCGTTTCACGGGTGAAAAGCAACTGGAAAAAACTTTATTTCGAGAACTTCGCGTTTAAAGTTTTTACACCTGCTTGGAGTCAATGCTCGCGCGCTCACTAAAAGTTGTTATATACAGTTATAACTCTTGAATTTCTCAAAAATATTTTAGGAGGCTATTTTTGAAAGTCTAAGGAGTTGAAAAATGTAAAGATAAAAAGTCCAAAGAATTTTTTGAAAATTCTAGACGGTAATTAATGTATTTTTTTCTAAAGGTGGATTTTCAAACATCCAAACAGATTTTAAATGATTTGAAATGTGTTTCTACTGATAAAAATTCAACCAACTATTTTTGGAACAGGAACCAAGTTTTCATTCCCTAAGTAATAATTTGGAAATAAACATCTGTCCTCATACCAATAATTTACAGACACAAAATATACAGGGTGATCAATGGACATATTGAATGGGAAATAAAAAAAGCACCAATAAAATTGTAATGCTTTAGGATGACTCTTCAACTAAGCAAAAAGTATTCTCCACCGAGACACCTAAACTTAATATTAAAGGAGTAATAGCCTTTTAAAAAGTAACATTTTTGGTAGCACAAAATGTTACTACCTCTTAATTGCATTTTTTTTTGAAAACGGTTGCTCCTACATGTAGGAGCCACCGTATACAGTGTTACATATATACTATATGACATTTTTTATGTATTTTTAGTCAAGGAATCTATATTTAGAAAAAAATCAAAAAAAAAGTTTGGGGCAAAAATGTGTTAAGACTCACACATTTTGTCCGTCTAGGGACGCCTCTGGATAAATTCAAAAAAATAAATTAACATAAAGTAATTGCCCTTATTAACACTATTATACATGCAAAACCTCCTTGCTCTAGCTTAAAGGGTACCAGAGTTAAAAATTAAAAACCTTATTTTTAGTTCAATTTTAAAGGGCCGTAGTTCCCTTAGGGCTCATTTCCGGACCAACCTTTATAGCAACTTTTTTTATATTTTTGGATGTAGAATTACCTTTTAAATTTTGGCATGCCAGTTACTAATCACCCTGTATAGCATTAGTATTATAATAATACAAGATGATGTAAAAATAGGGTTTAAAATTTTAAGGGGTGATTTTACAACATACATTTGAAAAAAAATCCAATAATTCCGTAAAAGGCTCACTTTGAATGTATCATGTTATGCTAGGGAAGAAAAGTTGACCAAATAGAACATATCCACAGTCTCGCATAACAAGCATAGTACATAACACTGCGATGCCGTGATTGACTTGATGTGCCTCCATGTATCTTGTAAGCCAATCACGACATCGCATTCTTATGTTTTATGTTCTTATGCAAGCTTCTGGATAGGCCTTAAATGCGCTGAAAATAAAAGCCAGAGATTAATTTTATCTTTTCTCGTATATTCATAATGTACGACGAACTACTGCTTTTAGCAGTAGATGTCGCTAGCTGTTTTTGCTTTTCCTTACAGCGACTTTTAAACTCCATATAGAGATATATGGAAAGGATTTGATTTTCGTAGTTGTCCCTACTACCGATATGTGGCTCTGAAGAGTGCTAAAAAGCACGAAATCGATCAGTCACTTCGGAGGGACGACTGCGTTAATCAAACAAAAGTCGTTTTAAGGAATAGTAAAATGTTTTATATAGATTTTTTAAATTTGTAAATATCAAACAATTTAATTTAGTTTAATTATTCAGATACCACTGTAAAAGGTGCCCTCCTAGCGTTTAAGATTCAATGGAGATTTCTCCCGTTAGATTAAACAGGGACAAAAGTTCTACCCAAAAAGGATAGAAGACATACATACACTCCCACTTCCACCCCACCAAACAAATTCTGTATTTGTTCTTTGTTGAACAAATACAATATTTACTTGGCCGGGCGAAAAGTGTAAAGAAATTACTGGCGCCATCTAAATTTTAGTAGAATTATCTTATTCTACAGATTTACATTAGCTATGTTCGTTCGTGCCGCTCAGCCGCTCACTGCTACACCTTCCGGCCAACCAAATAAATACTGTATTTGTTGTGTGAAAAACAAATACAGTATTTATTTGGTTGGCTGAAAAGTGTAGCATAAATGAGATAGTGATAGGGTAGACGTCTTTTGTTTCATAATTCTAGTTGTAGAGAGCTCCATTGGCGGCAATGTCCACCGTGGCATTGATTAATCTGCCCCCTATCGACAGCGTGCAATAGGTTCTTGAAACCAATAACTGCTTCCTTTTTTGGACTGTCGATAGGTTTATCCAGTCTCTGCTTTTAGCAGTAGATGTCGCTAGCTGTTTTTGCTTTTCCTTACAACGATTTTTAAACTCCATATAGAGATATATGGAAAGGATTTGATTTTCGTAGTTGTCCCTACTACCGATATGTGGCTCTGAAGAGTGCTAAAAAGCACGAAATCGATCAGTCACTTCGGAGGGACGACTGCGTTAATCAAACAAAAGTCGTTTTAAGAAATAGTAAAATGTTTTATATAGATTTTTTAAATTTGTAAATATCAAACAATTTAATTTAGTTTATTAATTCAGATACCACTGTAAAAGGTGCCCTCCTAGCGTTTAGGATTCAATTGGCGGCAATGTCCACCGTGGCATTGATTAATCTGCCCCCTATCGACAGCGTGCAATAGGTTCTTGAAACCAATAACTGCTTCCTTTTTTGGACTGTCGATAGGTTTATCCAGTCTCTGCTTTTAGCAGTAGATGTCGCTAGCTGTTTTTGTTTTTCCTTACAACGATTCTTAAACGCCATATAGAGATATATGGAAAGGATTTGATTTTCGTAGTTGTCCCTACTACCGATATGTGGCTCTGAAGAGTGCTAAAAAGCACGAAATCGATCAGTCACTTCGGAGGGACGACTGCGTTAATCAAACAAAAGTCGTTTTAAGGAATAGTAAAATGTTTTATATAGATTTTTTAAATTTGTAAATATCAAACAATTTAATTCAGTTTATTAATTCAGATACCACTGTAAAAGGTGACCTCCTAGCGTTTAGGATTCAATTGGCGGCAATGTCCACCGTGGCATTGATTAATCTGCCCCCTATCGACAGCGTGCAATAGGTTCTTGAAACCAATAACTGCTTCCTTTTTTGGACTGTCGATAGGTTTATCCAGTCTCTGCTTTTAGCAGTAGATGTCGCTAGCTGTTTTTGCTTTTCCTTACAACGATTTTTAAACTCCATATAGAGATATATGGAAAGGATTTGATTTTCGTAGTTGTCCCTACTACCGATATGTGGCTCTCAAGAGTGCTAAAAAGCACGAAATCGATCAGTCACTTCGGAGGGACGACTGCGTTAATCAAACAAAAGTCGTTTTAAGGAATAGTAAAATGTTTTATATAGATTTTTTAAATTTGTAAATATCAAACAATTTAATTTAGTTTATTAATTCAGATACCACTGTAAAAGGTGCCCTCCTAGCGTTTAGGATTCAATTGGCGGCAATGTCCACCGTGGCATTGATTAATCTGCCCCCTATCGACAGCGTGCAATAGGTTCTTGAAACCAATAACTGCTTCCTTTTTTGGACTGTCGATAGGTTTATCCAGTCTCTGCTTTTAGCAGTAGATGTCGCTAGCTGTTTTTGCTTTTCCTTACAACGATTTTTAAACTCCATATAGAGATATATGGAAAGGATTTGATTTTCGTAGTTGTCCCTACTACCGATATGTGGCTCTGAAGAGTGCTAAAAAGCACGAAATCGATCAGTCACTTCGGAGGGACGACTGCGTTAATCAAATAAAAGTCGTTTTAAGGAATAGTAAAATGTTTTATATTAATTGTTATTGTATGGGTATTATCTCCTTAAAACAGCAAATATGGAAAAGTTCACAAGAAATCAGTAAATAAAAATTAAAATCTATTTTTAATTAATATTTAGATTGTTTTGAATAAAAAAAAACAAAACAACGCTATATTTTTAAATTATTACTTTCCCATTTTGAAAATTTTCAAAAAAAGGACCAATAAACTTTTCACTTTTAAATAAGTTTTAAAATTAATTAATACATATTTTCTAAAAATAAATAAAATGGTATTTAATTGAAATTAAACAAAAATGGGTCGAATTTAGGGCCCCTGGAAGACCCTTGCGCGCCCTATATGTAAATTTATTTAATTTTACTTTAGGTTATGCAATAAATAATTATAAAATAAAAACATATGTATTTCAAACATGTATTAGGTCTTAAAAAGTAATAAAAATGGTGAAAACTACGAAAAAACAAAAAAAAAAACGTCTGAAAAATATATTTTTGAAAATGTTGCGCAAAGATCGGGGGGAAAAATTATAACAGGGTGGCTATTCTTATTTCGGTGAGCTTTATTCACCCACGAAAGCCAACTTCATAGTAGCTCTTCTGATGATTTGATTGGCCTAGACCGTGTAGCTCCGCCCATATTCATCGAAATATCAGGCGGAAAAAATCTGCTCGAAACCAGAATAGACCCCCTGGTTAGTAAATTAAACTGTTCTTAACGTTTTTGAATAAAATTTGGAATTAGGCAACTTGAAGCAAATATTACTAGTGAAATACAAGATAAAATTAGGCCGCCATATTTGATGACCCTTCTTAAAAAATATGTATTTTTAATTTATTTATTCCCAGGGCCGGGCCTCCGAGGGGGGCCCGGCGTCGATAGTAGGGGCCCGGCAAAAATTTTCTGCCAGGGGTAAAGCTTTTTTTCAGTGGCGAAAACTTTTATTTTTTGTGCAAAAGTGGGGTGCCCGGGAAAAAGGTTCCCCTGGGCCCGGGCAAAAGGTTCCCCGGGGCCCGGGCTGGCTCTGTCCGGCCTGGAACCACCAGTCTTTTGATTCTGCCTTAAAACTACCCTAAAAATATTAGTCTGCCACTATTTTTATGTATAATATTTTTGATGTAAAGTTTTAAATTTAAATCGTTGATATAACCTTGTACGGACAGTGATAAAATTAAGGTGTCCTAGTTTAAAGCACGTATTTGTGTCACTTTCCAGTCAAGATCTCCATTGCACAACACTTCATGACTTTCTCATAGAAAAGCGAATGGGCATGCGCCCGAAGACAACAGTTACTAATGGATACATTCATATGTGACGAACGTAGAAAGAACGCCGTATTTAAAAATTTCAAAAATACTAACCACAGACGGGTGGCAATATATGTAAATCGTTTAATCTCGGATACTAAAATTATTACATCGGCACTTTTTGGTTTGGACTTTTTTTTTGGCTACTAAGAGTGCCGATGTATTGAAATCTTCGCCGAAAAGCCAAAATCTTTGACCACGTTTTTTCACATTTCTCGACGTTTTAGACCATCCTGAGTCGAAATCAGTAAAAAAAATTTTTGCGTCCGTCTGTCTCTGTCTGTCTGTCTGGGTGTAAACTCTCTAACTCCATTTCTACATGAGATATCGACTTGCGGTTTTTTGCATATTGTTTCTTATCATATTCCGAAGAGCTGATAAGATTTTGGGTGTAAACGATTGAGGGTAAGGGGGTAAAAATAGGGTAAAACTCCTACTTTAAGCGATTTTTGTTTATAATTAAGGCAATTATTATTGTATTTGGTCAATTTAGCACTTATATAAAAGATAATTTTAAATTGGTCAAAAAATGTTATAAACAACGTTTTCCTAAAACGCATTGGTTTCAAGATATTGACGTTTAAAGCAGTAAAAGGTTTTTTTAGCATATCTCACATATTTATAACCCGTTAGGTACCGGTGCTTTTTTTAAATTTTACTCATATTAATCCCAATTTTTGGACTTCGTCATTGGGATTAATATTCGTAAAATTTATGTAAAAAAACACCCGTACATAACCTAGTAATTAATAATAATAATACAAAGTCGACGAGTTTTGTAAAAATCAGCGATAAAATTATGTAAATTTACATCATAGGTATATGTACTTATGATATTTAAAATTTAATAATGAAATCTTCTTTAATAACACGGTAGCGTAATAATGATAATTATTGTGCCTGTATCTAAAATTTAAATTTCGTAAAGTATTAACCCAGAAACATAATTTTACCATAAATGTAGAGGTTAATCATAAAAACACTATTTAAAACCAAAATATTTAATATTAATATCTTTCAAATTTAAAGGAAAATAAAATTTATCTTTTAGTATTTAGTTAAATTAGAGATAAATATTTAAAAATCAATAATTATTTGAAACAAATTACCTTTGCAAATAAAGATTAATCATATCTTGACCCAAATTAAGTGTAAATACTATAAAAATATCTTTAAGGTTACAAAGGAGTGTATCGTATATTGGACATATTCTTTAATTTGGTTAATTTAATTCTATTCTCAGTTGCTAAACTAAAACTTTTTTGTCCATTTCTTAATTACAAATTATGGTTCTGTCAATAATTTAGTCACTTACTGCAGTACTGACTAGCGCGGTACTGCGCTAGGCTTGCAAGCATGTTCATAAAAGTCAACCTATAAAAACTGTCATTACATTTTATAAAAAGAATATTTTAAGGTGTTTTATGGTAAATAATAAATTAATAACAATAATTATAAATAGTAATATTTTCATATTTAATTATTAATTAGTTTTAGGTATGAAATCTTGTTGTAAAAGAGTAATACTGAAAAACAAAATACTACAGCGATTCTCACTAGAATTTCTACAGTAGAAAATTCTCAGTATAACTGCAATATGATTGGACAGAATTAAACACGTGGTCAGAAATATTAGTTATTAGTTCGTTGATGAAAACGTTAAAAAATAATCAACAAAAGCAAAAAGGGGCTGTCCACATATTACGTAACGCGCCTAGGGGGGGGGCAGAGAAATTGTTACAGTTTGTGACAGGGAGGAGGGGGGGTCTAGGTAAACGTTACGTAACGGAATTTAATAAATTTAATGTTTATTTCCTAAGCTTGGCAGATGTATTTTTATTTCAACATAAATTACTATTTAGTGGCCCATAATTCCCCTTTTCACACAAAAATTGACGAAACTATGCATATTTAAATAATATTGTAATCAGTAAAAAACTGTTGACATTGATATTAAAAAAAAAAATCTTACGGCTCTGTTCTTGCGTGATCTTGCCGATGAATCATCGGCGATGATACATTTTCGCGCGGAATGTGTACTCACAGAACACCAATGTGTGTACTATTTTGTGTACCTGTGCATAAACAATATACGTGTTATATGTGACATTCAGTGTAAAAAGAGGTACCTAGTATTTTTGCCTGTGTGATATTGATTATAAATATTTTTTTAAAGTTTGAGTGATTTTTTCGTTTAAGTACATTAAGTGCTATATGTATTATTATAATAAATATGTATCATTTTTACACTGTCTTTTTACCGTCTTGCATTATGCGGAATTCTGTATCATGATATGAAAAAAAAATACAAATTTTTATAATGTTACGCGTTACACAGGGGGGAGGGGGGGTGTTGGTAAATGTGACAGTTTGTTATACAGGGGGGGAGGGGGTTAGTTTTTTTGAAAAATTGCGTTACGTTATATATGGACAGCCCCAAAGTACATGTGAAAATGAAGAAATGTCAAAACGTTTTTTATACCTATCTAAAAATGGCAAGCGTTGCCTAAAGGAGGTTTATACGTTTATAATAGATCTATCTGATAAACAAGGTATTACAAGATTTGATTTTGACCTACTTAAATCATAAACTATTATAAGTGACTCATTGAGTCAACCGTATGTGAAAACACACTAACCCACATGTGGCTATGAGTCAAAATTGCACCCCAATTTAATAAAAACTCGCATTCAACAATAAAACTGAACAGGAAGGTCAGACGAGATTTTTCAGGCCCTAATTGAGGGATAGTCTCAAGTTCAAGGTCAACACAACAATTGGCTTACCAGCTGTGCCATTTTTAACAACACATGATATTTTTGATAGCTTTCCTCAATCCGACTATAGCTGGGGAACGTTGTGGATTAAACAATTTTTAAAAACAATATTATATTATTGCTCTTTCGCTTTACAGACGGACATATTTTTATATTGTATATTCACAGTCAAAAAAAGTGAAAAGAACAGTCTACTCTACAATTTTTCATTAACATCGTTTCTAAAGTATGTCCCGCTTTTTTTGCCATATTGACCCCCTCCCTTTGTCACAAAGTATCACACAGCACTTACCCCCTCCCCCTATGTCACTTCATGTTAAATTTTCATATAGGTACAATAAAAACCAATGTTGTATAGTCGCTTTCAAACTTATAGCAGAATGTCTACATTTGAAAGAGATTAATGTGAGACAGGGACGTATTTAAATTTTATTATATTAAATACGTATTTATCTTCTATAGATCGATGAACAAAACAAAAATAAAACAAATTAAAGCCGTCCCAGTAAATATTTGTTGCTATTTATTGCCTTGTGGGTGTGGCTAAATCCTTTGTAAAATATGTAGTAGTGGATGGTAACAGAACACTCCTGTTAGTTTTTCACCGGGTGATTTGCTTAAGGGTTGTCCGTTGTCTTGAATTTTAGGGGTGAGTTGCTTAATATGCATCTTACAAAAAAATGCATATAACCAATTTTGTTAAGGAGGAAATTTTCACCAATTTTAGTTGGGATGATTTTTTTAATATATAAATAACAATCGAGTTAATTT
>OY294044.1:107169343-107196948 GCA_958510825.1 Brachypterus glaber
TTTTTTTTCTGTACTGTAAACTAAAGCTTTCCCACCTCGTTAGAGACAGGAAAACTATTCTCATTAGATGTTCTAATGAACATGTTTGATGAAGTGTACAAAATTTGCGGTTATAAATGTTGAAAAGGAAATAATTATGTTTGTATTAAAGCCCAAAAGGGCCTTGGATGTGGGTAAGGATTTTTATAGTAATTCCCATATATTTTCCAACTTTTAAATCTTCTTCATAGAACAATAAAATATATACAGGGTGATCCATAACTGGCATGCCAAAATTTAAGAGGTGATTCTAGATCCAAAAATATAAAAAAAGTTCCTATAAAGGTTGGTCCGGAAATGAGCCCTAAGGGATCTAGGGCCCTTTAAAATTGTAATAAAAATAAGGTTTTTAATTAATAACTCGGGTACCGTTTAAGCTAGAGCGGCGAGCTTTTGCATGTATACTAGTATTAATAAGGGCAATAAGTTTATGTTAATTTATTTTTTTAATTTATCCAGAGGCGTGCCCAGACGGACAAAATATATGAGGCTTAAAACATTTTTGCCCCAAACTTTTCTATGTGTATGTTTTTTGGATTTGTTGTAAAAAATATAGATTTCTAGAGTAAAAATACATATAAAATATCATATAGTGTAACACTGTAGGAGCAACCGTTATCAAAAAAAAATGCAATTAAGAGGAAGTAACATTTTGTGCCACCAAAAACGTTACTTTTTAAAAGGCTATTACTCCTTTAATATTAAATTTAGGTGTTTTGGTGTATAATACTTTTTTGCTCAGTTTTAAATGAAGAATCACCATGCAGCATTAAAATTTTATTGGTGCTTTTTTTTGTTCCCCATTCAATACGTCATCTTCGAAGGGCCGTAGCTCCCTTAGGGCTCATTTCCGGACCAACCTTTATAGAAACTTTTTTTCATATTTTTGGATGTAGAATCACCTCTTAAATTTCGGTACGCGAGTTCTGGAACAGGCTGTATATATATATATATATATATATATATATATATATATATATATATATATATATATATATATATATATATATATATAAAACAATTAAAAAAGTATATTTGCTTCAACGTTAAAAAATAAGTTTGGTTTCCCATCAATTCATTTTTGTTTTGTTTGGGACAGTTTGTTCAAAATGTATTAAAGAAAATCTCTATTAATGTTTATAAGTAATATATTTTTATAATTTTTATATTATAAAAAATAAAACATTATTTTATTTAAAAAATGTATTTTTTCTTTAAGCGTACTAAAATGTTCATATTTTATAACTGAACTACCAGTTAGAAGTGATCTATTTTTTTTACAGTAAAAAAATGAGTTCACTGTTGTACGCCGTAAAAAAACTTAGTTAGCAAAACCACCACTGGCGGCAGCACTCTTTGACTTTAATGACAGCCATACTTCAAACTTGTTTGTTTATTATGTAAACAGGTGGTTGACTCGAGATTCCTCGCAAAAACCTTGTGTGAAATTGATTAAAAATGATTGAAGAAGAATATATGGTTTATACACCTACAAATCTCTTCGAAATTACAAATGCTACATTAGACAAGTTACCATCGAAATCGCGAAAAGTGTACGATTTAGTCTACCAAAAAAAAATTAAATGAGCTAAGGAAGGATTAAGTTTATTTCGAAAGGGTTTTATTGGCCTATTTTAATAAAAAAAACATAATTTATTACTAAATAAATTAAATTCAAAAATTAATATTTAAAAAAAATATATAGGATGCTTGAACAAAAAATTGTATGTTTCACTCAGAGGATAAGTGCGTTTTTTACTCGTCTGTAGTTTAAATTCTACAGACTAGTGAAAAAAAGCTTCACTTTTCCTCTTAGTAGAACGATATACTATTGGGCATCATTTATGACTAAACTTCTATTAAAAGTTGTGAAATATAGGTATATAATATTGGTATTACGACCCCGGGTCGTCGACCCGCATAATACAATTGGATATTTTGACATATATCCACCCCATAAAGTATTTCTACTTAAACACCATTTGCCACATTAAAATAAACTTTAAACTTAAAATTTTTAGTAGATTCTACATGAGTTCAGCAAGGTTTATTTTATTGCGGTAAAACTGTACCATGCCACCTTATTTCGTTTAATTCCTGGAGGTAAAAAAAATTAAAAATTAATAAAGTATCTCATAGACAAACGAGAAACTAAACTATGCACTTTTTGGGCCTGATTATCTAATCAAAGAGTATAAAAAAAGGCACAAAATCTGTTCAGTGTGGCGTGTTTGAGCCTATGGCTAATTTGCCCTAGTAGAACCACCGCACCTGCTCCATAGAGGTCGCACAAAGTCATGGTCATGGCCAACCAGATCGACATCTGCAAAATGCACAACTGCAGCTTAGATCTAACATTATTGACTATCAACTATAATTGGTCTGAGATATTAAAGCTCTTGATTAACAATCACGGCTTGTACTTTGTACTGAGATGCATTAAAATTAGAATTCTTTCCTACCCCGTAAAAAATTCTTTCCATTATTCATTCTGTATCATCATTTTAATAGGATATATCATAATGGAATTTAATAGGAACTTAAAGATTTTATAGGAAAAATTCTTTAGGGATTGCCTATATATGAAAGTTTTTACATGAAAAGTGTCTCAAAATCTTATTAGACCTTATCTAAAAACGATTAGATCTTATTAAACTAAAAATTTTAGTTTAGGAAATTTAATATCCTACACTACACCTCCAATGAAATTGCTTTTTTCCATTTTTCAGCGAAATTATTTATCGGACTATAAAAGTGGTTAAGAGCAAACTTGTAGCTCTTGAAATTCTCTATAAGTTTCACATATTATGAATTTGCATAGGTACTTTGGTACGGTTACAGAGGGCGCAACTCGACTTTCAGCGCTCACTGTAACCCTTCGCTTCGCTTCGATGAAAATTTAAGAAAAGTTTAAGGTAAGTTGTAATTATTTTTTATTAATAAAAAAAATGTACAAAATTGGTAACATAATGCTCCTGCATTTGTGCAGAAAATGATTTGTTTTGGGGCGAACAAATAACTTTCTCGATAAAACAAATTTTGGCCTTTTTTAAGAATCTTTCTAAAAATACCTTTATAAATCCTTGGTAAAACTTGCCTTGTTAGCTTTTTTAAGAATAAAATTGACATTTTTAATGATGCAGTTGGCTTTTTCAACATCCCCGATAATTTGTTTGACTGGTAGCCTATACCGGTGGGCCACTCTTGCACTAATAAAAGGGATCATTTTAATAATGCAATAGTGCTTTAAATGCTTGTATCGTGCCAAAAAGAAAACCCTCTGTTATGAGGGTGGTATGTAATGAAAGATATAGATGTCCTCGAGGGGTGTCTCACCTTTGACAATACATGTACGCTTTAGCTGACATTACCTCGACATTACTTGACAGTACAGGACATTACCTGACATTACTTGACATTACATGAAATTACTTGACATTACAAGACATTACTTGACATTACAAGACATTACTTGACATTAGTCGACATTAAAGACATTATGTCCTAGTGCGCATGTGCGTAGACATTATCTACGCCTGCGCGTAGACATTGCGTGCGTGAAAATTTCTACGCGAAAGGGGGAGGTTAGTTCTGAAACATGAAATGGGGGTGTTTTTTATTTATATAGTATTAAGGTCATATTAGTTAAACATAAAGTTAAACTTAAAAACGACTTTTTTTAGTTATCAAAAATCATACAAGCAGTTTTTTCCCAGTGCAAAAAAGTACCACCAGACCACTAGTAATGGTCAGTCAGACGGGATACTCTTGTTAGGAGCATATTTACCTTGACATTACCTTGACATTACTCGACATTACGACATTATTTTGCATTTTTGACAATACATGTACATATTTTGGCCAGTGAGACACCCCTCGGATGTCCTTATTACATTTATAAAAAAAACGCAAATCTCAAAAAAACACATATGGGTCGCTCTTGCACTATACGCCTCATTTTTAAATATGTTAACCTTTTCTCTCATGAAAAATATACCTCAAGTGGTCTTGATAAATTTATGAAAGACCTCCTTTTTTTCCAATTTTTTAACCGCTTTTTTCTCTATTATATTTTTAATACAATATTCTGATTTATGAAACAAAACATAATAAAAAAACATAACCAAACAATATACTATTCATATAGAAACAACAAAATATTTATGCATACACATATTTTTTTCATAATATGTGTATTACCGCCAAAAAAGACCCAAATTTCGTTACATTTTACGAAATCTCAGAGATAAAGTAATTTTTTCTACGACTGCTTTAGAATGTAAGCAAATACACACACTTTTCAAACACAGAATTAATCCATTCTAGCTCTAGATATGGTATGAATATTCCTTATCAAGTGTTAGAATGAGCGCATGTAGTGTCATCTCTTCTTTATAAAAGTAAAAAAAACTGTAGCAAAATTAGCAAAAATATATATATATATATATATATATATATATATATATATATATATATTTTACCATGAAATATTGAATAATTTAATGTAATTTAAAGTTTTGCGTTAAAATTACATAAAGTCTATTAGTTTTTCGTAATATTTGATCAGTTTTTTATCAATTTAGTTCATAAATTAAAACTGCTCCATCTATTGTTAAATATTGAAAATATCTGTCACACCAATCTGACATAACCTTCAGTCTTTGCATTATAATTTGTAAATATGTGCTAAAATTAAATAAAAATCTTTTTTAAGTACTGATTTGATAAAATTATTAAATAACATTAATTGCTTTATTTAAAAATATGTATTTTGTTGCATTTGCAATGTCGAGTCACAAAAAACATTGTTGTTAACCTTGTCCGCAGTTTAAAGCCATGTGTTTCATATTCGTAGTCAAATAAAAAGTAGGTCTACAACATGTATGGAATAGTCATTCCACGTTCGCGAGACCGTCATACTCGCCTGCCGGCTCGTATGACCAGCTTTCCGCTCGCGCGGAATATTGTCTATTCCATACTAGTTATAGAATATACTACTTTTGTAGTATTTTTATTCCCATGGAAACTGGCTATCAGCTAGTGGCTATAGCCATGTATAATTATAATTATGTAATAATAATAGAAGAATATACATATATATTTACTGACAATTTGAGACCATTTCTAGTAGAAGTAAACATATATTGTGCATGCTTGCCATCTGTCTAGCAAACAATCTGATTTCTTTGCACTTTTTTTTGCATATTTCAAGGTTACTTATGCAACTTAGAGATAGTCAGGTGGCTAGAAGTGCATCTGTTAAGCATCCTCAGCCGCGCCTAGGATATCGAATATACTTTGCTTAGAAAAACCTTTACATCACGATCTTGTATAGAAGATATACTTATCATGGTTTTAGATAAGCCTGGGTAAAATGTACTTTAGTATGGATAACATTATTTTTCTTTGGTGGCATTAAAAAAAATCCTTAATTTAGAATAAAATACACTGCCCAGTAAAGATGTTTTCCCATTATTCTCCTCCGTACGTAAAATGGATTTTTTATTATAAAATTCACTTTCAGCAACCTTAAAAACCTCAATATACCAGTTTTTACGAAATCCCTCAGGGGATGAATTTAGAAAAAAAAATGGCCCGAAATTGATTTATATCCACATAAAACGTCATAAAACACAAAAATAGTCAAACAAAAATTTGAAAATTTTTGCACGAATACAAGGGTTTCCCAAAATTTTGAAGCTTTTTAAAAAAAGCATAATAAATGTCTTTGATTTTTTTGTATTTTTAAAGGTTGCTTATTGTAACTTGCAACTTGGAGATAGTCAGGTGTCTCTGTTAAACATCCTTAACCGCGTCTAGGGCAGACTTTGCTTAGAAAAACCGAACATCACGATCTTATATCTTAGTGTTTGATAGATTAAGAACTCATAATAGTAATTATATACCAAGGTAGAGAAGACGTTTTTTATAGCCGAGCTACGCAGCTCGGGATGTAAGAATGCGAGGCTATAATAGTATTCTCTAACGTAGTTTATATATTAGTTTTTTCACTACTAGCACTATTTAACTATTTTTATTTAAATAATAAGTAAGTAAGTAAGTAAGTAAGTAAGTAAGTAATTTATTTGTGATACAATGTTTTCACACGTCAAATAATAAATAAATGTTACATTAACATAATTAAAATAGGTTAATTTAAATCAAAATTCAAAATACAAAATTTCACGGCACAATTTAGTACAGCCAAACATATATTCAAAATTTGTAATTTAAAAAATCACTCGTACTATACAGGGCCTTTTCAATCAAAAACTCCTTCAATTTAATTTTAAATTGCCTTGTTGGAAGATTGCGCATATTTAATGGCAAATGATTAAAAAAGGTAGGTCCATAGAAGTTAAAGCCAAGTTTACTGCTCTGAAGTCTAAAATTGGGCAATCTAATATTATGAGAGAAACGAGTATTTCTCTCATGGATATCTAATTGTTGAGAAAAATCAGAAAAATTTTCTTTAACATAACAGGCAGTAACATAAATAAACAAAGATGGTACAGTTAAAATCTTAAGTTCAACAAATTTATGCTTTATATCAGCCCTATAACCCATATTGCATAAAACCCTTATTAAACGCCTTTGAATCCCAAAAATTCTATCCAACCCTGAAGCACTCCCCCAGGCCACAAGGCCATAACTTACCCTAGACTCAAATAATGCATGGTATGCTGTTTTTAAAACGTCAGGAGAGACCATCCTAACAAGGGAGCGGAAAACAAAAACACTTTTTGACAGAGAGCCCGCCACAGCATTTACATGAGAATTCCAATTTAGGTCCGGGTCAAGGAGTAAACCAAGATATTTTACATTCGTAGGGTTATTAAAAGTATATAGTGGTCGATGAATAAAGAATATATGAACAGTTTTATTAATAAAATAAATTATTAACGGAAATTATATTTCTTGAAATTTTCATAAAAAACAAGTAGCCTTGATCAATGACATTTGCTCAAATAAATACTTTGAATGACGTTTAAAAATTTAGTTTTTTTTTTTAATTTTTCATAATATTTAGATAATTATTGATTGTACTAATTGGTTATAATTATAATTAATTATATTTAATAAATAAAAAATTATTTAAAGCTGTTTTCTTGGGTTTAATTAGTAAAAATTGCACAAAGAACTAAAACATCTAAAGTGACAGAAGTCAATTGTATATAAAATTTACTCCTAATAGGAGAGAAAAAATTATTATTGCTATAGGTCAAGAAAATTGATTTCACAGTTTGCAAACATGATAAATAATGGTATGTTCTAAAGCTAGTAGTGAAAAAAATACCTTATCTTTATATGGAATATGGAAATTTTGTTTTTAATAACTAAGTTTCAAATTTTCTTTGGCGCATCAAAAACAACCCGTAATTTTGTTTTAGTCTATTCTCATCAAGGAATAAGCGCCTTGGTGATATATTTTAGCAAAACCTTCACAAGACTATATTATGAACCTGAATTATGTCTTTTAAATGTACTGTCTATATTTTTAATTTTTGTTTATCCTTGATCATAATAATTATTGTAGAACAACCCTTCACTTCAAACGCTAAGAAAATTTTCTGTACTGAAGAGGGCCAGTAGCCTGAAACTGCCTGCTACCAATATCACTCTGTACGATGATGAATAGATTAATGGAATGTATATAATAATAAATAAATAAATAAACAAAAATACTTAGCTAAGATATTATAAATTCTAATTAAGTACCAAGTTAATAAATACTAAACTTATTAAAATTAGTATTGTGTTTCTCTCTACAAGTTCTATACTTCTTTGTATCATATTTTTTAATTAGGTATTTTTTTCTAACATTATTTTCTTTTTGTTCTAGGTAAGGAATTTAACATCTACACTTTAATTGGTAAATATATAGATAATACTTAGTTATGAGTTTGTTCATTTGCCTTGTCTTTATAAAATAAAAATCTATTTTTTTAACCGTAATATACAAAAATGTCCCTGAAAAAAAAACGCTGATTTTATTAAGGGTCCTTCCGAATAAAAAAAGCTCTGCAACGTTTTTCTTGTCCATGATGAAAAATAAAATAAAATATGTATGTGTGAGTGAGTTAAAACCGCTTCCGATTGGTTAAAATGCAATGTTTGGCATTTGTCAGGCTTTTTTGGTCCCAAAATTCTCAGTTATTAATAAAGATTTCGATATGGGGTTTTTACCATTGCTTAGTTAAAGAGTTGCTTCAGTGCCTTCAAGTAAAAAATATATAAAAAAGTACGACTTTAGCGACCCGCAAAACGTATAGAAATGTTTGTCTCGTCTGGTGGACAAGACCTTTTTTTTCGTGTGCCTGTGTTTTTGTTGAATCAGCAAACGGAGTTGGGCGGGGGTCAAAAAATGTTTAATTAACCTGAAATTTGGTATGCAAGCATAGTTTTTCAATGGAAATTTCTCCCGTTAAATTAGACAGTTCTACCCAAAAAGGATAGAAGACATACATACACTCCCACTTCCACCCAACCAAACATTTCTGTATTTCTTCTTTGTTGAACAAATACAATATTTACTTGGCCGGACGAAAAGTGTAACTATATTATTTTTATTAAATAAATTACTGGCGCCATCTAAATTTTAGTAGAATTATCTTATTCTACAGATTCACATTAGCTATGTTCGTTCGTGCCGGTCAGTGCTACACTTTCCGGCCAACCAAATAAATACTTTATTTGTTGTATGAAAAACAAATACAGTATTTATTTGGTTGGCTGGAAAGTGTAGCACAAATGAGATAGAGATAGGGTAGACGTCTTTTGTTTCATAATTCTAGTTATAAAGAGCTCCATTGAAACAACATAGGGAGCGGGTGCATATGAAAAAAGTGTTTTTCTTTGCAACTCCCTAATATGATTTTTTTATTCGGAAGGGCCCTTAAGACACTTTAAAGGAATAGTCGAAACATTCAACCGGGACAAAATAACTTGTTGAAATTCTTCACCAGTCTATTATGTAAGTTATGTCAATAGAAGTAACTTGTATTGTAGAGTTCTATTTTATTTTTGAAATAATAACAAGAAAGCTGTCTTTATATTTAAATGCGAGTTTGAATTTTTAGTAAGATTACTACCGTATTCGAGAATCACGACTGTGCTGTCATCCGTGATGGCCTCGGACATACCTCCTAGGTTTCAATGTTATACTTGAAAAATTTTAAAAAATATAAAGTTCATGTTTTTTAATGACATTACATAGGTACGAAGCATCTGAAAAATATAAAACGCAATTTTAAATTTAATCTAGCCTTATTTTTTTTTTAGCTCGACCAAGACTAAAACCTAATTTTACGCTTTAATTTTCTGGACTAAACTTGCCGTTTTTCTCCCTAGGGAATAAAAATCACGGCAACCTTGATCATATTAAAATATTATACTTACTATGTGCTTTGCTGGTTCAAAAATTAGGTTTGGTGGTGTTTTGTAATAAATTAGCGATTCAAACCAATTTATTTGATTTTAACAAAGAAAACCTTTAAATATAACATTGTTATAACAATTTATACATAACTTAAAATTTATCATCTTCGTCCATTTTTTTGACGTTTGTGTCAACCATATTAAAAAACAATTGAAATCGCGATAGCCATGAAACTGACTTTTCGCAATTTACAGGTATCTTGATTAAATAACGAAAATAAAACAACCGATTTTAGACGCGTGGTTTTTAATTTTAATTTTATTTACCTACCTAAATTATGTTTGGTCCTGCAAAAAATAGTGTATATACCTCAGGACTAAACTTGGCTGTTTTAGTCCCTTGCATTTCTGTTTCCCTCGCTCGCTACGCTCGCTCAGGAAACACTAATGCAGCAGGACTAAAACAGCCAGTTAAGTCCCTTGGTATATAAATAAGTATTATTTTATAAAATTGATCAAATTGAAGCTTAAAATCTGTATTTTTTGATGTCTAATTTTTAGTGTCAATGTTTCATTTTCAATGTCAATTCTGACAGATGCTAAAATTATCTGAAAAACAATGTTACCCATGCCATAAGCCGAATTTTGGTCAGTTAGTTGTTTCATTTTCAATGTCAATTCTGACAGATGCTAAAATTATCTGAAAAACAATGTAACCATGCCATAAGCCGAATTTTGGTCAGTTACCGCTACCGTCAAAATTCTTGCCATATCGCACCATCTACCCCCAGATTTTTTTAGTAATTATTACTGATTTCAGTAATTTATTACTTGCGGCTAGTAATTCCACAATAATGTATTACCTATTAATGTTATTACTTTAGTAATAATTACTAGACCTCAGTAATTAAATTTTATTATACTAATAATAAATTATAATTCTAAATAATTTTTAGTAATAAATATTCATTTAGGAAAATAATTATTTACTGCCAATAATACATTACTAGTAGTATTTATTTAAACTAGTAATAAATTGACAAGTAATAAATTACTGCTAATAATATTCTATTCTATTATTATAGTTATTATATCTTACCAGTACAAGCACAGCCGAGATAGATACAAATACAATATATTATGTACAATTTATATAAAACACTTTATTTGTGGACGAAATAGAAATGAATTTGTCAATAACTTTCAGTAATAAATTACTAGTGGTAATAATTTAAACTAGTGATAAATTGACAAGTAATAAATTACTGCAAATAATAAATTAAAACTAGTAATAATTTGGCAAGTAATTAATTTCTGCTAATAATAAATGTAAGAAGCCCTGGTGCGAGAAAGGATAAATGAAGATAAAAGGAAGCTAGACAACGTATCAAACCAACTATACCGCTTGCATCAGAAACTGGGTAAGACAATTGATTTTGATTTATTTCATGTACTAGATACTATAACTTATGAACACGCTCATGCTATTGGTGTTAAAGTCTCAGAAATCCAAAAGAAAAAGTTTTCTTCTTTGGATAGTAAAGAGAAACCTCCAGTAAATTCAAACACTGTTGTTAATTTGTCAAAGACAAACTTAACAGAATGTGAGATCTCTTTGCTGTCCAAAGGACATAACTTTGCCATTACACCTAGGACAGTACCAACAGAAGAAATAATTTCTATAGTGGAGTCTTCCTTGTCTTCATTACCCCCGGTAGATGCAGAGATAGTACGTTATGAAACGGCTAAGATTCTGAAAAAGTCAAAACCACCTAAGTCTAACCTGACAAGGGAGGAATATTTAGCTTTAAAGAATCTTAATCGTAATGACGATATTATTGTGCCTGCTGATAAGGGTAATGCCACTGTGGTGATGGACAAACTTGACTATTTTAACAAAATAACGGAACTCATAGACAATGACACATTCGAAAAACTCGAGACCGATCCTACTGGAAAATTTGAACGAAAAATCACACAATTACTTAAACAATCCTCCCTTACACCTCTTGAAATTTATAATCTAACCCCCCGAGACTCCCGCGTACCAAAATTATATGGTTTACCTAAAATTCACAAGGACGGTGCCCCTCTTAGACCAATTGTCAGCACAATAGGTTCCCCTACGTATAAACTTGCCAAACACCTTGCCCAAATCTTAAATCAGTTAGTTGGAAAAACGAGGTCTTATGTAAAAAATTCTACACATTTTGTACAAACCTTATCGACAGTGACCCTGGACCCCTCGGACATAATGGTTAGTTTCGACGTAGAATCTCTATTTACTAACGTTCCCGTTCCCGATACAATAAATATTATACGAGACCTACTTACAACTGGAAATCTTGACCCTAAGTTATGTAAATTATTTGAAGCTTGTCTGACATCTACATATTTTCTGATACAGGGAGAGTTCTATGAACAAGTGTCAGGCGCCGCAATGGGATCCCCATTATCACCCCCTGCGGCCAATGCTTTCATGGAATACTTCGAGAAAAAAGCTATTGAGTCATTTCCATTAAAACCTAAAATTTGGCGCAGATACGTAGACGATGTCTATGCTATTTGGCCCCATGGCATGGAAAGCCTTCAAGGTTTTCTAAATCACCTCAATTCCCAACATAAATCTATACGGTTTACGATGGAAATTGAGAACAACGGATCACTTCCCTTTTTGGACGTTTTGGTTTACAAAACGGAAAATGGCTCAATAGGACACTCGGTATACAGGAAGAAAACCCACACTGACAGATACCTAAACGCATTTTCACATCACCATCCCTCTCAAAAACGCTCGGTAGTTAATTCACTTGTTCATAGGGCTTTCATGATTTCAGACAAGAATTCCCTAGACACAGAACTCCTTAAACTAACCAAAGCCTTGACCATGAACGGTTATACCAAAAAAGACATTAATAAGACCATATACAAATACAGAAATCCCAGACCCAAACAACAGGACAATAGTGACAATGACAGACAGACACAAGTTATACTTCCCTATGTAAGCGGTATCACGGATAAAATAGGTAAACTTTTGAAGAAGTCAAATATTAAGCCTATATTTCGGTCCAACCAAAAATTAGGTCAATGTTTGACTTCAACAAAAGACAAAATACCCCTGAGTTCAGAAGGCGTATATAAAATACCCTGCTCCTCCTATAAGAAAGAAACAAATTTCCTTATCGGCAGTAGCCGAACATGTACATGAAACAGGTCATAAAATCAATTTGTCTGAAACAAAACAAATATTAACAGAAAACAGAAAAATGCCAAGGAAGATACGGGAATCGATAGAAATCATCAAGCATCCTAACAATATCAATCGGGACACTGGTTACCACTTACCTGCAATATGGAAGTCTTTGATAGGAAAAACCTCGTCACGGGTGAATAACCACAACTCGTCATAAATAGTGACACAAGTTGATTCGAAACTTAGTTTCAGATTAATCCCTGAAGATGTCTCTAGTAGTAAGAGACGAAACGTCGGAAAGTGAAAATCCATTAACACGGTCTAAACCCGAAAGTGAAAGTTCTTTAATAATAAATGACTTAAATAAATGATAAATTATGTTCAGTAATTAATTACTTGCCAAGTTATAACTGGTATTACTGCTAGTAATAATTACTAAAAAGTTTATGTGAGGGTACTGTGAAAACTTTAGACCTCTGGCAGGCTGACATCCATATTTGCCAGTCGGCATTCTTGTTCCCCCACTTTAATTTATTTGCATCAATGCAGTGATTTAGGGCCTTTTCTGCCGTGCTAAGCTGAAAGGTCCTATCTACATAGGTTTAACATATACAGATAGAACCTTTCAGCTTGGGAAGGCAATTTTGTTGCGAAGTAATTATAGTTAAAATATTGTAATTTTTGAAAATAACTGGATCTGCCAATCCACATCTGGACGCGTAATCAGATTCAGGCACGTAATTTGATAAAATCCATTCAATTTAAAATAGAATCCCATTAAAATTATATGATGGATATAAAATGAAATGTGGATGTTTTTTTGCCCCGTCAATAATGTTTAAATTGATTCCAATTATTGCGTGACATACAGATTCTAATCGGACTTTAACATTTACTTTATTAAAATCCGGTATTTTAGCTCAAAAGTATACCGGGTGTTTTAGGAAGGTGGTTCACCCATCTTAAGTTTTTTACTTTTTTATGTAGGATCGTGAATTTTGCAGGAGCTATATTATGTATAATTTAGGATTTTTTGACATAGTTAGACATTTTTTGGCACTTCGGGTTTCACCGGAAATGAATCTAACTTTCGATTTTTAAATGGAACACCCTGTATATTTTTACATATTTCGATTTAAAAATCAATTCTGAGAACAAGCATTTTCCACTTGTCAATTTTTGACAGGTCATGTAATTTTTTATTTAAATTTTTATTTTAAATCTAGAGTGCCTTAAATTAGCTTATTCGCTAATTGTTGGTCTAGTATCTTCAGAAAAATACTATTTTGATTTTTTTCCCAAAACTCTAAATGTGGTGGGCTCTTAAAGGTTCGAAAATCATACTTTGGTTCATAAGTATTTTTTTTTTCAAATGAAAAGAGGGTGGCTCATTAGGGTAAAATGAAAGAGAATTTTCTTGCGAACATTTTGATACCACACATTAGTAGTTTATTTGGAAGAACTTGGCATTAAAACACATAAGATTTAAAATGAAGATTTTACTATTACATGACCTGTCAAAATTTGACAAGTGACACATGCTTGTTCTCAGAATTGATTTCTGAATCAAAATATGTAAAAATATACAGAGTGTTCCATTAAAAAATCGAAAGTTCGATTCATTTCCGGCAAAACCGGAAGTGCCAAAAAATTTCTAACTATGTCAAAAAATATTAAATTATACATAATATGGCTTCTATAAATTTTAAGATCCTACCTAAAAAAGTAAAAAATTTAAGGGGATGAACCACATTCCTGAAACACCCGGTATAGTATAGTATAGTATATACAGAGCAGTCAAACAGTCACCCCCTCTTTTATCTTTTGACATTTTGCAGCTCTTAAAATGTGGCCAGGGGTCACGGGGGGATGTGAAGGGAAGTCGTGTAGTGTGGTACATTATTTAAAAGTAAATCAAATTCCCTATTCAAAAAAAATTTGTTTTCCAAAAAAAAATTCTTTTTACGTAAAACGAAAAATAAATTGAAAAAAATATGTTTTTGAAAAAAATTGTTTTTACCGCATTTTACCCCAATCCGATTTTTAGCAAAAACAATTCCAGCCTAGAACTTTAGATAATCATCCTGTGGTCCAAATTTGAAGTCTTTAGCTCGAAGCGTTCTTGAGTTATCGTGGTTACAAATTTCCCGGACACACAGACCGACAGACGCAATTTATTTTTTGACGGAAATTATTATTTTTGGATATAAAACGTTCAGAAACGTAAAAAAAGCAATAAAAAATTTTCGAAATTTTTTTACTAACGCAAGACTTTCCTTGGGCCAAGTAAAATATAAGTAATTTTATGTCTATACTGCTCAATGAGCAGTGTAGTGCAGTGCAGTGCTCATGATTGGTGATAATTAACGAACTAACTAGAAATGTAATTAATTTCATGACTACACTGCTCATGCATAAGTATAATATGGGCACTTACAGTCCGTCCAATTATGCAAGATAGTAGTTTAAAATTCCCGCGATTTTGAAGCTACATCATTGGTTAAAAACTCTTACCTTTTAACATTTAAAATATTGTGACATTTTTTGTCTATGACAATGATTGACGGTCGTTAAAGCTAATAAAAGAAGAGAAAGTTACATACAAAAATGGTTATACTTAATGTTATTTAGTATGGTATTAAAAAAGGTACTTTTTTGGTTTATTCTTCATACACTCACACTAAATTAGCATATTCTACATATTATACAAACGTAAATTATATTGAACACAAGGAAAACGTCAAACTTTTAGGTTACTATTACAACTTAAAGCCTATCCAGAGGCTCACATAACAACCATTACAAGATACATGACGACACATCAAGCCAATCCTGGCATCGCATTCTTATGTACTATGCTTGTTATGCGTGTCTTTGGATAGGCCCTTTCCAGGAAAACGGTACCGTAAATTTTTGATACACTACGATTTATGCATAATTATGCTATTTATGCGCTCTGTGGTGTAAAACGGGCCGCGTCCCTTACTATCTTGCATAACTGGACGGAGTATAGTTATACTTACTTATATTTCTTGTTAGCTTCGTATATTTTTGCATAAACCAACTTTTATTTAGTTAATAATTTAGTTAAATGATTTTTTCCCGTAGTATAATATTGTAGGTTAGGTTTTTGGGGTATCGGGGGGTATTCAATTAAGAAACTTCTTTTCTCTAAATTGTGACGTTTCGATAGGGCCTTTCTGTTGTTTTCGAATAAATTAAAATTCAAAGTATCTCATTTGTCAACACATCTACAAACATTTTACCATAAAGTTGGACGTTATACATCCTATTTTAAATACATAAATACAATTTTCTACATAAAATTACAGATATAAACATTGACAGGTTAAAATTTTTTAAAAAAATTGTTGAAAAATGAGAGACTTTGAATTTTAATTTGTTCGAAAACGATAGGAAGACCCTATCGAAACGTCACAATTTAGAGAAAAGAAGTTTCTTAATTGAATACCCCCCGATACCCCAAAAACCTAACCTACAACGTTAATAATTTAGTTAAAAAAAGTTAAACAAACCAGCGTATACTATAGATATAGCTATTAGTCACAAATATGTTACGGAATATAAAAATTAGGAACGCAATATACTTTTCCCACAAAAACCTGCATTTTTAATAAATTTTTATTTTAAATTTTACCTCACGAAAAGACGATTAAACTTAAATGACTTTTAATAATTACCATAATTTAATAATAGGTTAATCATTTAAATGAGTCATGTATTATGCTTATTAAAAATAACTCATTTTCTATTAATATGAATATGTTTTTTACTTAAAGAGAGTAAATTGCATTATTGGTTTCACAAAAAAAATACACTGCCCAGTAAAAGAGCTTTCCCATTTTTCACCTCCGCGCGTAAAATGGACTTTTTTATTATTAGATTCACTTTCAGCAACCACAAAAACCTTAGTATACCAATTTTCACGAAAACTACCCTCTGTCCCTTTGGGGGTGAAGTTAGAATTTTGTTATAATCAGATTCCCTTTCAACAACCTCAAAAACCCCAATATACCAATTTTCACGAAAACTACCCCTCACCCCTCAGGGGGTGGATTTAAAATATTTTTATTATCCCCAATACACCAGTATTCACGAAAACTATCCCCCACCCCTCAGGGGGTGGAATTAGATTTTTTTATTATCAGATTCACTTTCAAAAACCTCAAAAACCCCAATATACCAGTTTTCACAAAAACTACCCCCCACCCCTCAGGAGGTGAAATTAGAAAAAAAGTTATTATCAGATTCAAATTCGTCAACCCCAAAAGCCCCTATATACCAATTTTGAGGAAAATATTGTAAATATTTCAAAATATTTACACCCTCACCCCCTTGGGGGTGGAGTTAAAAAAAATTATTATCAGATTCAATTTCAGCAACCTCAAAATTTTCAAATTTTTCTAAACAAAATGTATCTTTGCCCATTTGCCGCACCCCAATGTTCAAGAAAAACAATCCAGAGCGAGAACTTATGGTAACATACCTGTATGCCAAATTTCAAGTCTCTAACTTAAAGCGTTCTTAAGATATCGTGCCCACAAGATTTCCCGGACAGACCGACCGACCGACCGATCGACCGACGAAATTATTTTTTTTGCTTGAAATTGATTTATATCGACATAAAACGTCATAAAACGCACGAATACAAGACTTTCCGAAATTTTGAAAATTTTCAAAATGGGAAAGCAAAATGAAACTTTTCTCGACATTTTATATATAATTGTGTCAAGTCCAAACGAGAATGCGACTCTGACGTAACAGCGTGTAAATTAAAAAGCACTCTGTAGTGTAACTGAAACCTATTTATTATGACTTAATACATAATTATTATATAGAAAATGTATATAAACAAAAATCATTAATTACATCTTAAGAAATAAGTTTAAATTATCTTACAGAGTGGTATTTACTTTACACGCTGTGACGTCAGAGTCGCATTCTCAGATTGACACGAGTATAGAAAGATGGATTTGATGAAAAGAAAATTCTATCAGTCTTTCTATTCGGGAAATTTGTTACCCCAATAACTTGAGAACGCGTTTAACTAAAGACTTGAGATTGGAAACAAGTTCACTTAGTACTCGTTTCCGAGAAATTAATATTAGTATTATTATACTATTCACAGCTCCTGCGCTAGAATAGTATTATACGGTGCTTTCGAATTTTCCAAAATTATTAAAAATCATCCTGGACAAAAAATTCTTGGATACAATTTTGTTATCTTAAAAAATAAGAAACTTTTTTTTGTCCGTCTATCCGTCAGTCCGTCTGTCTGTCGGATGTTACGATTTTTGTAGAAACGATAACTCAAGAACGAATAATCCGATCGACTTAAAATTTTTAGGAAAAATCAAGTTCTATGAGAGGAAGACCCCCTATTGTTTTTGAAAGTAATCCCCCCAAAAACCAAAAAGTTATGGGGGGTTAAACTTTTTTAAAAAATGTAAAAATATCATTAAAAAAAAAAAAAATGAAATTTTTTTCGTTTTTCGCAAAAAGAAAAAAAAAGATGAAAATTTTTCATTTCTTCACGGCGTGTTATTTTTAAACGAGAACGTTTGACATGTTTTTGTATAAAGGCATGATCTTACAATGAAACCTGATTTTGCCCTTCTTATAATTATATCCTTGTAAAAAATAAATTTGTTTACGGCAAAATTTGACACTGCTTGAGGGTGTTAAGTTGTTATTTTGTCGGCTAATGATGTTTTCTTTCATGATTTTCGTCAAATTTAACGAAGTGTACGAAAACTGAACCGAATTTATTTAAAAAAAAAGAATTCAAAACAATATTTTTCCTTATAATTTTTACAAAAAAAAAAACAAAACATTTTTTAATTTATTAATTTTTTATAAGCAATGGACAGCAGTCCAATACGTTAGGCAACATAAATTTAGGTCTTTATTACCAACCCAAAATGAAAATTCCCTAATAATATTATATTTGGATTTTATCCATAGACAAGGAAAGACCTCCAAAGCCGATAAGGAATACAGTGATAAATGTGCCTAGCGCATCTGAGACAAACTTGCACATGCGCACTACTATTGTTGTTTTTGACGAGTATTTTTAACATTAGTTTTGTGTGTCAAATAAAAATTGTAAAAAATTCAACAAAAAAAAATAAATATCTACGAAGAAACATCGAAATAGTTTTTTAAAATGATTTTATAAGAATTTTTCGGGATTTTGTACACCTACTTTGAGTACACCAGGGATTGACCCTTTGCTCTTCATAAAGCAACAATACAGGTGAGGTTTAAAGTTATAAACAAATGCAGCAAAAAAAAACAATTAAAACACAGTAGAAGTCGAAAAATGAACAGTAACAAACGACCATCTGACAGTACTGACAGAATAAACAAACTACTAATAATTCGTCACCCCAGTATTGGTTTGCCATATCTCTATTTTTGGACTTTTTAAGATTTTTACTAGGGGATTTTTGGAGATAAGACTACTGGGGTGATGAATTGTTTTACGACCGCCAGCATTTCACAGCTGATAGAGATGCGTGCTGCGCAAGGTCAGATATGTTGCCCTACGTCATTTCGCTGCCCCGTTCTGTCACAAAATAATCTTGCGCAGGCTGGACTAATGGTTCTCTTTCCTTCTTTATGATTTTATCACAGTGCAACAAAAAATGTGCATTAAATGCAAAATTATTAAAGAATACATAAAACAGCTTATTAAACACAAAAACAAGTACAAAATCTTCACACACAACGGGGTATTATCAATGACTGTAAAATTAAGGTCATAAGTTCCTTAGGAAACTTTAGACCTACTGTACACATAGCTGTGTAAAAATAAAAAAAAAGATAGTTTTTTACTTAAAAAAAAACAAATATCTTACCTTAATCTAATTTAAAATATAATCTAAAATGCTATTTTTACCTAAAATATGCATAATTTTATTTTAAAACAATAATAATTATACTTTTATCTCTTTCTGTAGAACTTCTCTCTTTATCTAATCTAAATAGGCGGCAGTCCATTGAAGAAAAATGAGATTCATTATACATTGCGGTCCAAAAGTCACCCCTCTTAACTTTTGAACGAGTTGAGATATCGACTTCAACACTTAAAAATATACCAATTTTTACGAAAACTACCCCCCGCCCCTTACGTGGTGGAGTTAGAATTTTTTTATTATCAGATTCACTTTCAGCTACCTCAAAAACCCCAATATACCAGTTTTCACAAAAACTACCCCCCACACCTCAGGGGGTGAAATTAGAAAAAAATTATTATCAGATTCATATTCTTTGACCCCAAAAACCCCTATATACCAATTTTGAAGAAAATATTAAAAATATTTTAAAACATTTACCCCCTCTACCCCTCGGGGGTGGAGTTAGCCATTTAACCCCTTGGCGCAGCCTAATGTTCACCAAAAACAATCCCGAGCGAGAACTTTTGGTAAAATACCTGTATGCCAAATTTCAAGTCTCTAGCTTAAAGCGTTCTTAAGTTATCGTGCCCAAAAGATTTTCCGGACAGAACGATCGACCGACCGACCGATCGACAATTTTTTTTTGCTTGAAATTGATTTATATCTACTTAAAGCGGCATAAAACGCAAAAATACGCAAAAAATTGAAAATTTTTGCACGAATACAAGGCTTTCCAAAATTTTAAAAAATTTCAAAATGGGAAAGCAAAACCAGTTTCGGTTTCAGCGTCAAAAAATGCATAGAAATAGATACCATACACTGTAAAAACTGCATGTAAAATAATGTAAAAATACATGAATTTACATAGTACGGAATAGTAAATTTACTATTCTGGACTATGCATAATTCATGAATGTAAAATAATGTATAATAATGTAAAATAATGTAAAATAATTTAAAAGAATGTAAAATAATGTAAAAGAATGTAAAAGAATGTAATAGAATGTAAAAGAATGTAAAAGAATGTAAAAGAATGTAAAATAATGTAAAAATATATATTTACATTGATTTACATATTTTTACATGATTTTACAATGTCGGGATATGTTATTTTAAGACGCGCGTGCGCTTTGGACAATAACCAAGAAGGCATCGCATCATGAGACGGGCCGTTTAATATTGTTATTGTTAGAGAGATAGCGACGCATGCCGCTAGATTATAGTGTTAAAAGTGTAAAAAAAGGTAAATATTATTTATGTACGATATTTAAATGCTTTATTTGTGGCCTAAAATTTACATTCATTATAAATTACGATCTTTATCAACCAATAGATCTTTAAAGAAAGATGTAAGCAGTTTATACTCGTATTAGGGGTGCAAATCGTTTGGTTTATTAAACCAAATGAACTTTACGCTACGATATTTCAAAAAAAACTTTGCCACAGAGACTTGTAATTTGGAACAAACATTTTCTAAGCAGTAAATACTTTTTTTCAAATTTCAAGTCTATGCAAAATATTACCATTCTGGACTATGTAATTTTTATCGTTCCGGTCTATGCAGAATATTACCATTATGGACTATGTAATTTTTACTGTTCCGGTCTATGCAAAACATTACTATTACGGACTATGTAATTTTTACCATTCCGGTCTATGGCAACATATTACCATTTACGGACTATGTAATGTAATTTAATGTATTTTTTTTTACCGTGGTCTTCATTATAACTTTTTTTTATTTTGTGGGGCTGTGTTATGAATAAAACATTCTGTACATTCTATTTTAAGGATTAAATTATCCTTTTTTTTTGCTTATCTAATTTGAAGCAAATTAGCGTAATTTTTATTCAACCAATGCTTCACCATTAAATCGTGAAGGTCGCTTGGTAAATTAATTCAATTTCAAAAAAAAAAATGGCTGAAACATTTTGTGAATTATTATTATTTAGGTTGGTATCCTTGAAAGATACATAATAATATATAATTTTTTCATTTAACATTTATCGCCGTACAATTTTTGTCAGGTTTATTATACAGGGTGGTCCTGTTATCATGACAATCTTTGATATTTTAATACATTTACATTTTTACATTTTTGTTTAACCTCGTACTATTCTACTTAATTAAGCATCCCCTAAGTCCAGGACTTGTGTGGGCTAGTAGTAGAGGGAATCACCGGCTTTAATTGCATTTCGAACCAATTTATGGGGAGTGTCCGCTTCACTTACGCCTTCGCCAAATTTCAATTATTAATTAACTGAAAGCTTTGTTCTAACAGAGACAACAATAACAATTACTGGTAATTGTTATTGTTCAGGCTTGAATATACCTACTATTTGTTTACAAACAAACCGAGATGTTGGCGATACTTTATATTAACGGTATGCGTATTCTAGAGAGAAGAGTTGTTAGTTCCAATCCAATATTCGAATATGTTTTATAAATATTCTCTGTGCGATTTTTAATTTACAGAGACAACAATAACAGTTACTGGTAATTGTTATTGTTCAGGCCTGAATATACCTACTATTTGTTTACAAACAAACCGAGATGTTGGCGATACTTTATATTAACGGTATGCGTATTCTAGAGAGAGAGTTGTTAGTTCGTTGGTTAAAACCATGATAAATAATGGTACGTTCTAAATCTTGTATTAAAAAACTAGTTTGTAGACAGATTTCGAGTGAGGAATTAATAATAACATCGTGTTTTGGTAGGTGATTTTGAATTCCGAGGTAAAATAGAAAATAATAACAATGTTTATTAGTGAACGGATGTGAACAATGACTGCTGTGTTAAGTTCAGGTTGAAGGACGCAAACGTAATTAAAGTGGATATAAATTACCACAAAAGCAAAATCCTTTAACGAAAATATCCACGCATTGGCCGTGAACGAATCGTTTACGATCGTCTATTCGCTTTTGCTTCTTTTTATTACAATCTTTGAAATTCTACGCTGAGAATAACACAGCTCTACAAAATAATAGTATATTACGTACCGAGTACGCGAGCCTAGTTTTTAGTGCACGAGAGTGCTTTTTTTACGAAGCGCAGAGATACTATTTTTCCTACGACCTAACATTTAAACATAAAAAAACGCAAAAATGTTCTTGAAATTAGTTTGTCAATTTGAGGTTATGTGTTTGACGTTTACTAATTTTCTGACAGCCGATATGTAAAATCAGCTGATTGTCACTTTCCAACCGTTGTCATAGGCAACGGGTATGAAATAGGCACTAACTACTAACTAGGTCGTAGGAAAAACACATTTCAAAGTGCCTGGGTTCTGTCAAAGCATTCTGAATCTACGTAATGTCTAGTTACCAGCCTTTTAACTAAAAGTTTTTTAATACACACTGTTTCGAGATAATTGTTCCCAAAACAAATTAATTAGAATTTGGACAGATTAGACAATATATCTGAAAATTGGTATCCTATGGTTTTTGAGGTCGCTGAAACCGAATCCGATGTTAAAAATTTAATATCAAATTGACTGATCTAATATGGCGTCGAAACAGACAAGGCGATATGACATTTTCTAAATGGTTTTAGCGTTTTTGGCAAAAAATATTGAAATATTTAAAAAAATTGACGCCGTATTGGATCCGCCATTTTGAATTTTAAATTAATAACATCGTATTCGGTTTCAACAACCTCAAAAACCCTAGTATACACAATCAATTAATAAATATAAAATGACATAGGTTAGTCCCACTATAATTAAAAGCCCATAGGCAATAATATATTGCTTAATTAAAATTATAATTTTTTTGATGATTGCTTATTGTTTTTCTCCGATACGCCTTTTAAACAAAAACCCACGTTGCAATTGATTTATTTGTACCATCCCATGGCCTTCTCGATGATATTGCATGTAGATGTTTTTTTTATAAAATATGTATAAAAAACTAGATAAATATGTGTTCTATGAATGTGCAATTATCGTATATTATATAACCAGAATGTGGTATTAAATTTATTGAAGAATATTTAAATTCCAATGTCTGGAGGGTAAAATACATGGTTTTTATTAAATTTTTACGCCAATCCTTTTAAATGATGATTCTAGATTAAAAAAATATATAAATTTATATATAAAAAAATAAAAAAAAAATAAAAGAAAATTTTAATTTTTTTCTTTGTTTTGTTTTTGCAAAAAAAGAAAAAAAATGTTTTTTTTTAATTATAGTTTTTTTTATTTTTTAAAAAATTTGAACCCCCATAACTTTTTTGTTGTTGGGGGGATAACTTTCAAAATTGGTAGAATTGATCTTTATAATAATAGTTATTGATATACCAAGGGACTAAACTGGCTGTTTTAGTCCCGCTGCCTGAGTGCATGAAACAGAAATGCAAGGGACTAAAACAGCCACGTTTAGTCCTGAGGTATATACACTATTTTTTGCAGGACCAAACATAATTTAGGTAGGTAGATAAAATTAAAATTAAAAACCATGCGTCTAAAATCGGTTGTTTTATTTTCGTAATTTAATCAAGATGCCTGTAAATTGCGAAAAGTCAGCTTCACGGCTATCGCGATTTCAACGAAGTTGATAAATTTTAAGTTATGTATAAATTGTTATAACAATGTTATTTTTAAATGTTTTCTTTGTTAAAATCAAAGAAATTGGTTTGAATCCCAAATATATTACAAAACATCACCAAACCTAATTTTTGAACCAGCAAATCACATAGTAAGTATAATATTTTAATATTATCAAGGTTGCCGTGATTTTTATTCCCTTGGGAGAAAAACGGCAAGTTTATTCCCGTAAAATTAGGCTTTAGTCTTGGTCGTGCAAAAAAGTAATTTTTCCTGAAAAAGTTACATTAATCGGAATTTTCTTTCAACTTTTTTCGATTTTTTTTTAAGTTTAATCCCCCATAACTTTTTTTTTTGGGACTGCCTTTAAAAACAATAGGCATCTTCCCCTCATAAAAAGTCGATCAGATTATTCGTTCTTGAGTTATCGTTTTAATAAAAATCGTGACATTAGACGGACGGACGGACGGACCGTTCAAAAAAAAAGTTGCTTATCTTTTCATGAAACAAATTCATATCCAAGAATATTTTGTCTAGGACGATTTTTGAAATTTTTTGAAAATTGGAAACTACCGTATAATATTATTCTAGCGCAGGCGCTGTGAATAATATAATAAGAAGGGTACTCTTGTTGTAATACCGTATGATTTCGAGAAAAATGTATTTTGAGGTAAACTTTCACGTTTTGAGGACACAAAATTAAACAATTAAATGTTAAAAACCAACATCCAAACTCTCACACAAAAGCTTTTGTAATCATTTTTGTCGTATGACTATTTTGCCCTGTTAAGGTAAAGGGCAGTAAGGGACATTGTCGCATAGCGGCGTTTTAATATTTTGAAAACGCTGCTATTGACCAATGTCACTTAGTTCCCTTTACTTTATCAGGGCAGCATTACTTTTCAAGATATCCCAATTTAAAGATATCCAAAACGAGTATCCGTTTCGAGTCTGGATTATACGGCCGAAAGTTGTACGGCCAAAGAAATGCTTTTACCCCCTCTACTGTATTCTTCAGAGGTTCTCAATATTTGATTAAAACAATAAATTTCTTATGCATATTGTTACATCAGGCGAGCATTTATTATTTGATTAGCTAAAGCTAAATTATTTAGCCTAAATATAATCCTATTTGATTCTTAAAATATATCGCCTTCTAAATTCTGAAATATCGTATCTAAAAAATAGATCTCATTAAAAAAAAACACCAAACCAGCAAACTATCAAACCAAACCATTGTTAACGTAAACCAACTCCTCCCATTAAAAAAAAAACAAACCAGCAAACTATCAAACCAAACCATTGTTAACGTAAACCAACTCCTCCCATTAAAAAAAAAACAAACCAGCAAACTATCAGACCAAACCATTGTTAACGTAAACCAACTCCTCCCATTAAAAAAAAACCAAACCAGCAAACTACCAAACCAAACCATTGTTAACGTAAACAAACTCCTCCCATTAAAAAAAAACAAACCAGAAAACTACCAAACCAAACCATTGTTAATGTAAACCAACGCCTCCCATTAAAAAAAAAACATCAAACCAGCAAACTACCAAACCATTCTCATTACTGCGGTGAGTGAATCGTATACACGGAAAGAAATTAGTGGGCTCTGCGCTATACATTATAAGATATTTGGTAACAGTGGCAAATTAAAGTGATTTAAGCTATAGATTATAAGGGACACAATAACTAATAATGTTAAAAATAAATTGGAAACGATTATATATATTACAGACACGATTATATTTATTACAGGCACTATTATAAATTTACAGAAATTTTATTATATTATAAAAATTATTAGCACGGACAATAATTAAATCTATTTAAGCTATAAATGCCATACTATTTGTTATATTTTATTATTCACTAAACAATTAAAGTATTTCATATAAATTTTTACACTGACTGCCATAATTGTAAGAGAAAGCCTTGTATTTATATAATAAGCGATTATAATTTGCTTGGTATGTGTGTTATAGCGCTCCTAGCTATAATTTTTTTTCCGTGTATTGACACCCCTCTAAAACGAGTTTCCATTTCAGCTTCTTCTTCTTCTTCTTCTTCTTCTTCTTCTTCTTCTTCTTCTTCTTCTTCTTCTTCTTCTTCTTCTTCTTCTTCTTCTTCTTCTTCTTTTTCTTCGTTCTCCTCCACCTCCCTTAATCTTTTTCGAGTATTTTCTTTAATTTTAAGTACTCGTCAAGTATTTCTTTGTTGACAGCAGTATTTTTTTTATAAAAATTCTTGGATTATTTATAAACAATGTTTATTAAACATGAATTAAATTTGAATAATTATGAATATTCCCATTTATTATTGTTAAAGTTAATAATCATTTAATGATAATTTTATTACCCATATTAAAATAATATTAACATAAGTTCAGTAGTTACATATCCATAAATAATATTTTATAAATAAAAAAAATATTTCTACTAATAAACAAAACCTTCCTCTGTAGTTTAAATCAGAATTAGATAAACTGTAAAAAATAATGGGAAAAATAGTTTTTTCTAATACTGCTTTAGAATACAAATACACACATTTTTCAAACACAGAATAAATCCATTCTAGCTCTAGATACGGTATGAATATTCCGTATCAAGTGTTAGTATGAGCACATGTAGTGCCATCTCTTGTTTAAAAGTAAAAATTAGCAAAAAATATATATATCCTACCACGAAATATTAAATAATTTAATGCAATTTAAAGTTTTGTGTTAAAATTATATAAAGTTTATTATTTTTTCCTTAATATCTGACCAGCTTTTTGTCAATTTAGTTCAAAAAATTAAAACTGCTCCATCTATTGTTAAATATTTAAATCTGATATATGTCACCACAATCTGACATAACCTTCAATTTTTGCTTTATAATTTGTAAATATGTGCTAAAATTAAAAAAAATCTTTTTTACTACTGATTTGATAAATTATTAAATATTATTAATTGCTTTATTTAAAAATATGTGTTTTGTTGCATTTACAATGTCGAGTCACAAAAAAAACATTGTTTTTAACCTTGTCCGCAGTTTAAAGCCATACAGTGTTTTATATTTGCAGTCGAAGAAAAAGTATAGTCTACAACACGTATGGAATAGTCATTCCGCGCTCGCGGGACCGTCATACTCGCCTGCCGACTCGTATGACAAACTTTCCACTCGCGCGGCGGAATATTGTCTATTCCATACTAGAATATACTATTTTTGTACATTTTGTCAATTACTAACTTCAGGGAAAATGTCATTGCAGAATCTATAAAGTTAGTAATGGAGCAAGAATTGTTTCGACAGAATTAATAATTTAGGAACTCCTGTGCCATCTTTATGCAATCAAAAGTAGGTAAATAAATTAATAGGTTTATAAACCTCAAAATATTCAGATAAATCAAGCGCTTGGTAAAAGTAAATACCTACAAAATCAACAACTAATGACGCAACACGTCATCTGGCTAATGACTTTCAACTTCAAGTCACGGTCGACCATTGTTTTGCTAGCCAGTAACAGCGGCAGCTAAAGAAAA
>OY294044.1:107197148-107268831 GCA_958510825.1 Brachypterus glaber
ATTCGATTTTTATCTTTTAAGAATACAAAGTTTTTAATTTTATTTATCGATAACTTTTTTCCCACCTTACTCGTTTAAATGGAATCATTAAAAAAAAATCAAGATAAAAAGAAATAAAAATGTAAATATTAAAACCTCGCGTACAACGCTAGCGCCCCCTATGCGAGTACTGAAAATTCGCCGAGTACTGCTTATGGCATATATTAAAGGGTATGATTCTACATCACAAAACATAAAAAACTAACAAAGGAACGTGTCCGTAAATAAGCCCTAAGAAAAGCTACGGCCCTACCAATATGGACATGTTAAATGGGGAACAATGTCAATGCTGCAGGGCGATTCTTCACTTAAAACTAAGCAAAAAAGTATTTTTCATCGAAACACAGTAAGCCCTTAAAAAAGTAACATTTTTGTGGCATACAATTTTACTTCCTCTTAATTGCATTTTTTTTGAAAACGGTTGCTCCTACAGTGTTACACTGTATGACATTTTTTATGTATTTTTACTCAAGGAATCTATATCGTACCGGTCCGCAAATCGTACTTTTTTAATTTCTCTAGATTCGAAAAGATTTTTGAGACAACTTATGACTTTCAATAATAGCTAGCTTGGAGATAAACCCTCATATACAATTTGGTTGTAAATTAACCTCAAGGTATAGATAAGTTCGGTCAAAAAAATTGCTTGAACTGATGTAGGGTATGTATCTGCAAGTTTTTCTAAGGATATTTCTCTTCAGTGCGTACAGTTACCAAATTGTTTTATGTGTAATTATATTAATTAGTATCAGTAGAATTAGCATATAAACAAAACATATACATATTTTTTAAACTAAATTAAATTGTTTGATATTTAAAAATTTAAAAAATCTGTATAAAACATTTTACTATTCCTTAAACGACTTTTGTTTGATTAACGCAGTCGTCCCTCCGAAGTGACTGATCGATTTCGTGCTTTTAGCACTCTTCAGAGCCACATATCGGTAGTAGGGACAACTACGAAAATCAAATCCTTTCCATATATGTCTATATAGAGTTTAAAAATCGTTGTAAGGAAAAGCAAAAACAGCTAGCGACATCTACTGCTAAAAGCATAGACTGGATAAACCTATCGACAGTCCAAAAAAGGAAGCAGTTATTGTTTCAAGAACCTATTGCACGCTGTCGATAGGGGTAGATTAATCAATGCCACGGTGGACATTGCCGCCAATTGAATCCTAAACGCTAGGAGGTTACCGTTTTAAGGAATAGTAAAATGTTTTATATAGATTTTTTAAATTTATAAATATCAAACAATTTAATTTAGTTTAATTAATTCAGATACCACTGTAAAAGGTGACCTCCTAGCGGTTAGGATTCAATTGGCGGCAATGTCCACCGTGGCATTGATTAATCTGCCCCCTATGGACAGCGTGCAATGGGTTCTTGAAACCAATAACTGCTTCCTTTTTTGGACTGTCGATGGGTTTATCCAGTCTCTGCTTTTAGCAGTAGATGTCGCTAGCTGTTTTTGCTTTTCCTTACAACGATTTTTAAACTCCATATAGAGATATATGGAAAGGATTTGATTTTCGTAGTTGTCCCTACTACCGATATGTGGCTCTGAAGAGTGCTAAAAAGCACGAAATCGATCAGTCACTTCGGAGGGACGACTGCGTTAATCAAACAAAAGTCGTTTTAAGGAATAGTAAAATGTTTTATAAACATATTTTTTAGTTTATACATTATATTTTTAAGGGAAGTTTCATCAATCGTACCGGTATTAATTTTTGTAAATCTTCCAGGGTTCAATTCCCGTAGGATTTGATTAAAGTTGCTTTTCTTTTTTTCGATAACATTGTGATAAAAAATCATAGAAACTTGTAATTTGGATAATTTATTCTGGTTATTGACAATTAAAAATAAATAAAAAAATTACTACCCGTGAAGTCCGTTAAATTCATGGGTAATACACGTAATTAAATAAATTCTAATGAATAAATGGGAAAGCCTTTTTATCTTGGCATTATTTTTTTTAAACCAACAATAAATAATTACTTATAAGTTTATTAAGAAGGTACGATTTAGGCAACCAGGTTTCCAAATCGTACCGTTTGCAGACCTTAACAAAACATGTAAAAATTGATTATAAATGTCATGAAGTTTAGTAAAAAAAATTATGTTCAAAAATGATTATACTTTAACCTAAAATAAAGAGCAAAGTTTAAAATGTAACCAATTACGAAAAATATAAAAAATATCTTATTATAGCGACCTTACCCTACACATAAAAGTTTGTGGAAAAAATGTAAAGTGTAATATTTATTTAAAACCCTCGATATTTAAATGTGTATATTTTGAAGCATGTTTGATTTAAATTATCAACCTGTTTCTAGCTGTGGTAAATATCGAGGTAAATACGTATTGTACATTCTCAGCCAATATAGACAAATAATAATCTCAGAGACATGAATTCTAGCGCAAGCACCGAACCTTTTTTAAAAATATGTTGAGGTATACCTCTATAGAGATTTATTTTAATTATTTATATTATTTATAAAATTGAATTAATAATAATGCTGTATTATATAATTATCAAAAGTATAGTATTTTATGATATTAAAAATATACAGAGCGGTCCAAAATTCACCCCCCCCCTCTTAACTTTTGAACCAGTTGAGATCTCGACTTCAAATTTGAGACTTTTAAATAAGACAACTTAAACTATCTTTTAGCATATATTTAATACTTTCAGCTCTTAAAATGTGGGCAGGGGGGCATGGGGCAAATTTTTTTAAATGGAAAGGGGGATCGTGTAATACATCATTTTAAAGCTTATAAAATTCTCCATTTAACTCCATATTTTTAAATAAAAAAAAAAATTGGGTTTAAAATGGGGTTGAAAATGGGTATTAATGTCAAAATTCCTCTAAAAAAACAAATAATTTTTTAAAAATGCCTAATTTCATCATAAAAAAATGTTAATTAAACTTTTAAACTAATTTTAGTTGACATAAATAAAAATTTATAAAAAAAACTTAAAAAATCGAATGTTTTAGCACAAAAAATTGAAATATCAAAACCTTAAAAAACATTTTTAAAAAATTTAAAAAAAGGTTAGTTTAAATAGAGAATTTTATAAGCTTTAAAATGATGTATCACACGACCCCCCTTTCCATTTAAGAAAATGTCCCCCCATGCCCCCCTGCCCACATTTTAAGAGCTGAAAATATCAAATATATGCTAAAAGATAGTTTAAGTTGTCTTATTTAAGAGTTCTGAATTTGAAGTCGATATCTCAACTCGTTCAAAAGTTAAAGGGGGGGTGACTTTTGGACCGCACTGTATATTATTATTATACTCCAAGCAAAAGATCTGGCAACGTCGACATGCCGAGTAGCCGATGTTACTAACATCAAGACCCGAACACACCTCGACACATATTCTTGTCCAAGTTCTTCTAGGTTCTTGAAGAGATACCGATTAACCGGCTGGACTAGAATGATAAAATCCTCCAGGCATTATTGAAAGTGTAACTCTGCAGCTATTTAAGCCAGTCAATATGAACAATTTTTGGCCAATTTTGTTTGAAAATTATTCTAGTATTACATCAATTATTTTTGTAACGGGCGTGACATTTTTACACTTGAAACAAAAATATCTCTCTATCTAGATATATTACTACTTTTCTCATGTCAAGTATTATTTTAAAGTTGATTATAGTTTTTATGTTACAACAGCTTTAATAAGTGGCGTAACAAAAAAACACCCATCATTCGACACTTGCTTGCTTTCAGCTATCAACAGGACATTTAGGCCCAAAGCTTCTGGCGCCCCACGAACCCGGTTGTCGCATATCTTATGATATGGGGTGCTGTGATTAGCATCACGCCTTAGGCATCCGTCTTATTCCCCCTTATTCTTAACCAATTCTTTATAGTAGCTGGGTAGGCATTAGATCATATGTACATAGATGCGCCTTGAGTCCACGTCAAACCGAAATGTTTTCATTCCTATATCCAGGTAGATGTCACCTTCCCGCTTCTGGTCACCACCCACCGCTATAGTGGTTTGTTTACAAATATGTTATACTTCACCTTCTCGCAACCTCACCGCTATAGTGGTTTGTTTACAATTGGCTTTGTATATGTTCTACATAAAACAAATCAACATTAATGCCATATCTATGTATATATGATCTAATCTTATTTCCCCTTATTCTTAACGATCGCAGATACCCAATTCTTTATAGTAGCTGGGTAGGCGACTTCGCCATATTTGCATTGCCACTTAACATAACTAAATGACTCCAAAGCATATAGGGCAAGCAGAGTCGAATTAATCAATTAATGAAAAAATTTCCTCTACTCCGCGGGGATTCGAACCACCGTCTACTTATAAGCACTTTAGACCGCTAGACCACGCCGCCCATTCGACACTTGCTTACATTTCCTTAAAATTCTGTTAACTGTATGAGACTATAGAATTGAAAACTTTTATGCACATTGTACAGACACCATGTCGACATTTGACTATTTGGTTAGCTTTAACTTTATTCCAGTATTTGGAAAAATATATATTTTTTTGTATCATGCGTGACACAATTGAGCGAGTCTTTATTTTAATTAAAAAATATGTTGCTAACATATTTTTTTGTAATTCATGATCCCTAATGAAACAACTTATAATTCAACAAGTATTTTTAATAATTTATGTTTAATTTACACGAAAAATACGGTGTTCTCATGTGAGGTGAAATTGAATAAAAATCGGGCCAAAAACGCCTTCGGATTCGGATTCCAGAAAGTCTTAGTTTTATAAATCTGCTAAATCAAAATCACAGCCACTCGTTTTTCAAACTTATGCCCATATTAAAACATATATTAAAATATATAAAAACAAACTAAAACCCATTGAAAAACATATAAAATACAGAATATATCTAAAAAATATTCTCAGAGCTGAAATAGTAAATTTATGTCTTCATATGAAATAGAACCCTTCTTTATTTCATTTAACTGTTTTTTTTTGGTACTCGGTACCAGTTGCAAAAGAATGGCTGTGTATCAGCTGGCACTGTTACAAGATTTAGCATTTTTTTATTTCTGTGTTAATAAAAGCACTGTTTTCATTGACATTGCTAATTAATTAGTGGTCAACAATTAAAACTGCCAAAAACAGTGTTTTTATTAACGCCCTTAGAAATAAAAATGCTAAATCTGGTAACACTGTCAACTGGCCTAATTACTGAAAGTGTAACTCTGGTGCCGCTGTTGCTGTTTTACTTTATTTGGCAAAACGACCGATTACTTTGACATTTTTTTATGTCTTTAACGGGTTTATACATACATATAACATATATGTATGTACATGTATATATATAAATGCGAAAATAAAAGTTGTTTGAACTTGTTTTAATACATAACATTCACTTCTAAAACCGTAACAAAAATAGTATTAAGTGATAGGTTGGGCCTGCTTGGCCTACTATTCATATTTTATTTATCATAATCATTTATCTAATTATCTAAAAACTTGTTACTTCTATTATTATACTATTCACAGCGCGTAGCGCTAGAATAGTATTATACGTTAGTTTTGAATTTCCCAAGATCGCCAAAAATAGTATATTCTATAACTAGTATGGAATAGACAATATTCCGCTCGAGAGGAAAGTATGTCATACGAGCCGGCAGGCGAGTATGACGGTCCCGCGAGCGCTGAATGATTATTCCATACGTGTTGTAGACTATTCTTTTTCTTCGACTGCAAATATGAAACACTGTATGGCTTCAAACTGCGGACAAGGTTAAAAACAATGTTTTTTGTGACTTGACATTGTAAATGCAACAAAACACATATTTTTAAATAAAGCAATTAATGTTATTTAATTATTTTATCAAATCATTACTTAAAAAAGATTTTTATTTAATTTTAGCACATATTTACATATTATAATGCAAAAATTGAAGGTTATGTCAGATTGTTGTGACAGATATCAGGTTTAAATATTTGGAGCAGTTTTAATTTTTTGAACTTAATTGATAAAAAACTGGTCAAATATTAAGAAAAATTAATAAAGTTTATGTAATTTTAACGCAAAACTTGTTTTGTAAAAATGTGAAAACTCTTTTTGAGGTTTTGTTTTTGTTTACGAATTTTGACATTTAAAAGGTAAAAATGGCGGACTAAATTTTACACGCCCAATGTGTTTTTGTCTTTATCTAATACCCACTATAGCTTCTCTACCTATGTGACAAGGACGCGTGCGCCAAAATTGTGTCTTATGTAACTTGTCCTTTAATATACTCACAAACCAATATACTATTGCAATGTAGCTAACCCACCTATTTAGTTGTCCAATTGGCAACATGGCAGTTTACTCTGACGGAAAAAATGCAACAAGTTTACCGAGTATCGATAGCAAGTTCTCGTAAAATATATATTTCAAAGTTGCGCTAACTTACACTGAAAGATCAGATTTCAATTTTACTTAGCGGTAAAGTGATACTTCACTTCACACTTTTAGAAAGTGGAAATTTTTATTTTTTCCTTCTTTAAGGGTCCTTTCCAATAAAGAAAAATTAAATATATGTAACCCTGCATAAAGAAACCCACTCAGTGTGTCTAATTTACGTATTTCGTTTTTTATCGGATTCTTATGTTATAAAGTTGCATTACATAAAAATCCGAAAAAAAAATTAATTTGACACACTAACTGTTTTTTTTTGCAGGGTCACATATACAGTGCGGTCCAAAAGTCACCCCCCCCCCCCCTTTTAACTTTTGAACGAGTTTAGATATCGACTTAAAATTTAGAACTCTTAAATAAGACAATTTAACATATATTTGATGTTTTCAGCTCTTAAAATGTGGGCAGGGGGGCATGGGGGACATTTTTTTAAATGGAAAGGGGGGTCGTGTGATACATCATTTTAAAGCTTATAAAATTCTCTATTTAAACTAACATTTTTAATTTTTTTAAAAATGTTTTTTGAGGTTTTGATTTTTCAATTTTTTGTGCTAAAACATTAGATTTTTTAAGTTTTTTTTATAAATTTTTGTTTATGTCAACTAAAATAAGTTTAAAAGTATAATTAACATTTTTTTATGATGAAATTAGGCATTTTTAAAAAATTATTTGTTTTTTTTTAGAGGAATTTTGACATTAATACCCATTTTCAACCCCATTTTAAACCCAATTTTTTTTTAAATTTAAAAATATGGAGTTAAATGGAGAATTTTATAAGCTTTAAAATGATGTATTATACGACCCCCCTTTCCATTTAAGAGCTGAAAGTATTAAATATATGTTAAAAGATAGTTTAAGTTGTCTTATTTAAAAGTTCCAAATTTGAAGTCGATATCTCAACTGGTTCAAAAGTTAAGGTTTGGTGACCTTTGGACCTCTCTGTATGTTACATTATGAGTCACATTTTTTGCACTTTCAGACCAAATTTTGTGGCGTAAATTCGCAGTTATTATAATAGTATATTAAAGTACTAGTTTCATAACATACGTTTTGAGCGCACGAGTACAAGTTTAGAAAACGAGCCGCTTGCGGTGAGTTTTCTAAAGTACTCGTTCGCTAAAAACGTGTTATGAAACGAGTGTTTTTTCTATTTTGCTCTAAAATTTAAAAAAACTAACATTTAAATTGATGACTTAGGGATTTTTGTTTCGAATTGGCATTACAGTTTTCGCCATGTTTAAAATTCCAAGAACGAATATTATTTTGATATATTTTATAGTCATTTTATCTCTTTTCCACTGCAAGTAACCAAGACACAATTTTAACACGGTAAAACATAACCTAAACAAAAATTTAGTAGAAAATTAAACTTTAAACCGACGTTCACAATTGCACGGCGAACGTCAAGAGATAGACTTTTGTCTGTTGCCAACCCAAAAGCAAAAAAAAGTAGAGACCTCTTATGGGCCTATAAGAACACGCAAAATGCGTGTGATTAAAGATAGTAAGATGGGGTCTTTTTTATTGTACAGTTACAGAGTTGCTTGATTTTTGTTTCCATCATGGACAAGAAAAACTTTTTAGATTCCTTTTTTTTTTTCAAAGGACCCTAACACTTTTAGAAGGTGGATATTGTTATTTTTCCTTCTTTAATTTGATAAAATACATTTTAAGAGGTTTTAAGCAGATTACAAATCCCAGAGGATCTCGGGCAAATTAAATGGAAAACGAACATAAAACGTCAATGTAATCATTGGAAAATAGATTATTTTTTTCAATATTACCTCTTTTTTCTGCAGGAAAATGTAGCAGATTTTATTTTTTATTTATACAGGGTTATGCAGAACTAAGTTTGAGGAATTTTAGATGTGATATAAAAGGTGATTCTACATTAAAAAATATGAAAATAAGTTCCTATAAAGGTTGGTCCGGAAATGAGCCCTAAGGGAGCTACCCTCTTTAAAATTGTAATAAAAATAAGGGTTTTAATTAATAACTCTGGTACCCTTTAAGCTAGAGCGACAAGCTTTTGCATGTATACTAGTATTAATAAGAGCAATAAGTTTATGTTAATTTATTTTTTTGAATTTACCCAGAGGCGTGCCTAGACGGACAAAATATGAGGCTTAACACATTTTTGCCCCAAACTTTTTTATGTATAGATTTTTTGGATTTTTTGTAATAAATACAGATTCCTTGAGTAAAAATACATAAAAAATGTCATATAGTGTAACACTGTAGGAGCAACCGTTTAAAAAAATGCATTTAAGAGGAAGTAACGTTTTGTGCCACTAAAAATGTTACTTTTTAAAAGGCTATTACTCCTTTGATATTAAATTTAGGTGTTTTGGTGAAGAATGCTTTTTTGCTTAGTTTTAAATGAAGAATCGCCCTGTAGCATTAAAATTTTATTGTTGCTTTTGTTTTGTTCCCCGTTCAATATGTCCATATTCGAAGGGCCGCAGCTCCCCTAGGGTTCATTTCCGGACCAACCTTTATAGGAACTTTTTTTCATATTTTTTAATGTAGAATCACCTTTTATATGTCTCGAACTTATTTCTGCATAGCCCTGTATAGTCAAAAAAATTTTTAAAAATGACTAATTTTATGATGAAAAAGCGTAAAGTATACTTTTAAACTAATTTTAATTAACATAAACAAAAACTTACCAAAAAAATCTTAAAAAATCTCATTTTTTAGGACAAAAAATTGAAAAATTAAAACCTTAAAAAAATTGTTTAAAAAATTAAAAAGTATACAGTCCAATAGAGAATTGTATTTGCTTTAAAATGATATATGAAACGACCCCTTTTCCATAAAAAAAATTCCCCCATGTCCCCCCTGCCCACATTTTAAGAGCTAAAAGTATCAAATTATGCTAAAAGAGAGTTGTGTTAGTTATTTAAGAGTTCTAAATTTGAAGTCGATATCTCAACTCGTTTAAAAGTTAAGAGGGGGGGCGACTTTTGGACCGCTCTGTATATAAAAAATCTGTAAAAGCAAAATATTTTTAAAATTTGAAGTTAGAAAGACCCCTTAAATAAAAACATAAAAAAATCATCTAGAATTAATTAATTAATCGTTCGTTTCCTTATTTTTTACAATTTAATGAAAATTACACATTTTTTATACAATACATTTTGTAAAATCATTACATACAATTTAACTATATAATTAATCGCATAAAAAACTATTTGGCTCATGAACCCATAAATATTTTGACATTGTGTCTAGACAACAAAGTAATTATAATGTATAGATACCCATTAAAACCATTTAATTTTGCATATCACGGTAGTCCTGAATAAGAATTATTTTTCGGAAACTGGCCAAGGAAAACAACCTGTGGATATTGGTAGAACATACAGGGTGATCATTTGAAAACGATCCATCCCAAATATCTCGCAAAGTAAGCTTAATATGTAAATTTAAAAATAGAGGTAAAGGAGGGTATCGCATTTTGGGCTAAATCGCCTGCAACGATAAGACTTTACATGCTTATAGATACATAAAAAATAAATACTTAGCCAAAATTTCAGCCCTTTTTACATCCCGGAACATACTTTAATTCATTATTTTAATTAAGAATTTGACATCTGTCAATGTACGATTTGGCAACATTGCACGAAACTTCAAGTGTCAAATGTCATCTCGTCAAAATAAAAATAACTTTGCACGTTAACTACTACAGTGGGGCCAAAGGAAAGAGTCTGTGTTGTGTTCACTGCTCTTGACTATTATATTAAAATATTTTGTTGTGTTTTATTAGTTTTCACGGATTCAATATACTGTTATTCAATGTGTAATTAGGCTGGACTTTTGTGACTAGTATCTTAAGTTTCAGTACGATTATGGAGTTATTTTTGAGGTATTTATACTATAATAACAATGCAAGCAAACCAGCAGCTTCAAGGATAAGTTATCGTCGATAACCCATAGTTCCATGACAGTGTTACCCAAGACAAGTAATTTAATGTGGCTTTCAACATGTTAAATTAGTTTATTTCCATAATATGATTTAAAACTATATTATGAAAAAGTTACACATAGACTTATAACTTTTAATATTAATTAAAAGTATGTATTTAAAAATAAATATATACAACTAATATTGTACAGTGTTTTTATTATACATTCTAAATGTATTTATGTTGGTTTTTAGATAAACAACAAATATTGTTTTTTTTTTAATATGATAGTCACATTTAGCGGAAGAATAATGCGATGTTGTCGGGTTTACGATAACAAATAATTCCTGAGTTTTTAATTTTTTTTTTTTTCATTTTGTTCCTTATTAACAAATAACAAGTTTTTTATAATTTCTTTTCAACATTTTGTACTTTTTTCAACAAAAACGAATTTTTGTTATTAAGCCCAAAACTCCTATTTAAAACGATACCCTTCTTTGTTGCTAATTAAGATTCTAATGTTGAGGTAGCTGGGAGTTAGGGGTGACAGGTTTAACCCCCAAAATAATATACTTAAATTCGAGCTGAAATTTATCCCTTAAAAAAACAAATTGACCTATTTTTTAGAGTTTTTGCTTCGTTTGCGAGTTGTTTGGGGTTGATCGTTTTCAAATGATCACCCTGTCTATGTTATTCATAACCATTTGTAAAATGTAACGTAAATATCTGGTATCCATTAGGTAGTAGTAGTAGTAGTAAATTTTTGGGTTGGCCAAAGCCGGACAACTAGGCCATTTCTGGCCCTTTTTGTTACCCCAGGCAATCCCAGCCATTTACTAATTTGAGTCCTCCTTGAACCTGCCCATCCTTTCAATAAAGGTCAGGATATTGGCCCAGGGGAGATCTCTTAGTTCCTCTTGGTTGAGTCTTTGAGTTTCAAAGACTTGCAACCTGATCCTGTCGTATCTGACAAACTCGGCTAAGTAATGAGAGGATGTTTCATCCTCTTCGCACTCTGGGCATAGTGGACTCTCTAGAATCCGCATTGTTGCCAGGTGCTTTCTTAGCCTGCAGTGGCCCGTGAGGACCCCTACAAGTTGTCTGAGTGCAGTTCTTCCTTTTTCCAGCAACCAGTCGGTCTTTGATTTCCTTGGGCCAGCCAGGAAGTCCCTAGCTTGCCGGCAACCGTCGACCGCTCTCCATTGCTCCTTTAGCTTGGTATAAGCCCACTCATCGAGCTAAAATACCATTAGGTATATATTATATTGTTCCTATACATATTTCTACATTCTTTTTCTTCTTCTTCTAATTTTCTTTGCCTTTTTCTTTCGAAATTTGGCCAACTCAGTATAAATTTGTATTTATACTATTACATTTTACTTTTTTAGATTTTAAGCTTTCACGGCCATTAAGATATAAAGAACTTTCACTTTCGGGTTTAGACCGTGTTAATGGATTTTCACTTTCCGACGTTTCGTCTCTTACTACTAGAGACATCTTCAGGGATTAAATTACATTTTACATTAGAAAAGTTTAATATTGAACGTATATTTTTTTACATTTTAAATGTATTTTTGCATTTAAACATTTAATATTAAATTTGGAATGTAAAATGTAAATGTAAACATTTGTCATTTATTTTAGTTAGTGTAAATTATGTACATTTGTTATGTGTAATTACATTTAGATTTAGAAAAATGTGCGTTAAAAATTACTTAATAAATCTAAATGTAATAACACATAACAAATATAAATAATTTACATTTTAAATGTAACTAAAATAAACGAAAAAATTTAAAATTATATTTTGAATGCAAATATGCATTTAAAATATTCGAAAATAAATTTTTTTAACGAAATGTTAAAATATGTGCAGGGAAAATTTAATATTCCGGTTCCGAAGTAATAATAACCCATAATATGGGTTAATAATAACAAAAAGTCAGGACTATTTGACCGGACTATGGTATTCCTGGGTATTTTGGCGCCCTGAATCAGATCCCGGGGTCAGTTTTGCTCCATCACGTCAGGAAAACGAGATTTCAAGGTCATTTGAGGTCAAAATGGTGATTTTTTGGAAGCGGCCTCGCGACAATATCTCAAGCGACCTCTTAACTTCACGGGTAACTGTGTAGGTCTTGAATACTTTCTGAACGTTGAGATAACGGAATTTTACATGAAATTTTTTATCAGTGTAGAAGGAGGATCTGTTCATTTTCAAAAGAAAAATAAATTGCCAGTACCAGTACAACATAATAAATTAGTTTATAAGTATACTCGAACAATGGGTTAATTAATCACAACCTATGGTTAGTTATGGTTTATCAATCAAATAGCATACATAACATTATTACCATCAAGGACTAATATCCATATTTATTATTGTGGACTTTTTCATTCAGTTTCAGTAAAAAAAAAAGAAATAGATGTTGTAAAGATTAACACGGTTCGCCGTTATTCACTTTTACACTCAGTTTTCGTTTATAATTTATTTACTTATCATGTAAATACCGATTTAAAATAAAAAAATTAACAAACTATCGGGCGAAACGATTTTTAATCGCAAAAATGGGTCACGTGACCTCCATTACTTTTGAATAAATAGGTTAATTTAAAGAAACATTACACTGAAAAAAATGACGTTCTTGGCTCAAAGTAGTCAACACTCTTGGCAGTTATTTTTTTAGCTTAAAATATGTGTATCTTCAAACAAAAGTATTTATCTTGTCCCAAGAAAAGTGTCGCTTTTGAAATATTTTTAAAATTCTCTTGGACCTGGCGCATTTCAGGCAAAAACCATTTATCTTGTTTTAGTATTGTTAAAAATTAAATAATTTTAAATACTTTGTCCCAAGAATTTTTATTTTGTGACAAGACCACTTGCATTTCACGCAAGATAAAAGAATTTTATGTTAAAGAATCAGAAAGATCTTGGCAAGTGAATTATATTTTCATGTTAAGAGAAGGCGCTTTTGGACGTATTTAAGAGTGCGAAGCATTTGGCCTAATTTCATATGCCATTACCGCAAAGGATCCTTTTTTTCAGTGTACATTTTATTTTTTCTTTCCTACATTAATTGAAAATAAACTGAGTGTTATTCAAAGTCAAACTAAAAGTGAATAAGGGCGAACCATGTTAACCCATTAAGGACTGACTCATGAATCCGACCCTGCGGATTTGTAAGCCACTCCTACCTCGCTCTTTGCTCGACAAAGAAAAACCTGATCTCTTAACAGTTTGTTGTTGTAAATCAAAGACATGCACTCGTTTGTAAATACCGAACACGTTTAGTTTTTTGTTTTTGTATTCTATGCAATATATAGTGGTTGGCGCATATACAACTATTTATTGTTGTATACTATAACCTAATTAAGTTATTAATTAGGGAACGTTCAAGTATTACGTAACGCAAATTTTGATCATTTTGGACCCCCCCGTAACGCTATTTTTCTATAGCATTAACATGGGCGTAACACTCCAATATTTAAAATTTTATGCATGATCATATTTAGTTTATGTTATTCCATAATGAGGCAAAAACTAAAAAAAAAAGTGTAAATTTACATGCTGTGAGAGAGATGTAATATGTTGCCAAGCAGGGGCACGTAAAATTTACGAGATTTAACTTGTAATTTTACAATTTTTTAGAAATATTACATGCACATGTACGTAATATTCCTAAAAAATTGTAAAATTACACGTTTAATCTCGTAAATTTTACGTGCTCTTGCTTGGCAACATATTACCTCTGATTTAGCATGTAAAGTTATACATTTTTTTTTACAGTGTAAGTCTTTGTATACCAATACATAATTTTGCATAACTATGTAAAAATCTCGGCAAAAATGTAAAACAAAAATCTTCGGTCGGTTTTAAAAACACGCTTAGCTTGATCGAATACTAATCTCTAAATTCTCCTGCTTAATTAATCCAAATCCTTGTCTTACGGCACTTTTGCTTAGTGCGGCAGTATGTATTATGCACCATACGTTTTTTTTTTGCAAAAATGATTTTAATATCTGATATTTATAATGTATACTTTATCTCATAAAATATCTTTAGTATTTAATATGCTATGCATGTACAGAATAAAAAAAACTTGAGAGAATATACACACGGCACTCCTAAAGCATGAATAGGTTTGATATGAGTGTAGCTAAAGTCAGACCATGTATCATGGTAGAGGATGTTCTTGACATAAATAACTATTGACAGCAAAATCCTAAAAACTCGTTCTTGGTAAATAATGTTAAATATTCTTCAGCAGAGATCATACAAGTACATCATTAATTAGCAAATTCTGTTTAATGATTTTTAGAGTATTTTCCATCTTCATTCTAAATATGTTTAAAGCAAAGCCCAACTCTTAGTAGTTTTTAAGAAAAATACATGTAAATATTGTAAAAATTTTTTTAGTGTTTTTTAAATTCGTATAGGAAAATTATTAGAATACATTGACATTAAATTAGGATACTTGATCCAAACGTTTTAATAATTAACTAAAAAACAGGTTTAAAATAAACGTTTTATTCGCGTTTAAACTAAATTACATTTTTGTTTGTTACACTGTGTACCTAAATTTTAATTAAACAGACCAAGGAACGAAAAAGAAAGGCATGAGGGAAATTCTAACCTCTGACGTCATTATCTCACTAAATTTATTCTTGTCCACTCGGCCATTGTCATACATTGGAAGATCAATAGATAACCACCTATGTTTTTTCTACCTTCATAAAATTTGCATTTTATTTCATAATATTTCATAATATTTATACTTTGTTGTTTACTTGGGTTTCGAGAATATAAATTATATTAAACAATAACATTATTTATTTACCTTAACAGTTCGTGAGGTAAAGGCTAACAATTTGTTAATAATAAAAAACATTTTTATTTTTTATTTGAGTTAAAAGTTTCTAAAGTTTATTTTGCTGAGGTATAGTTATTTTAAACCTTCCCGCTTGTAAACAATCTCGAAATTACCATAGCAACGTAAGATACGCATGCGTCGTAATCGAAATGACTAGGCCCAATTTACACAACCGTAAAACGTTGACATGTGCCATTAACGAGAACAAGACTATGGTTTATTCCTCTAAATTGTTGGAATAAAAGCGATTTTATAAGCAAATTTTGTTTCTACAGGAATACAAAAGTGTTTTTAGCAACAGCTTTATCAATTCTCTTTTTTTTACATCATAAAAATCAAGTAAACAAAAATTATAAATTTTAAATACTATCTAAGTGTTTTTAGGTATCCATTTTATAAGAAACTAATTATTTTCCCTAATTTTTAAATATGATAAATAATGTGTTCTAAAGTGCAACACCAACGAACAGGACTGAAAAGGTACATAACATTATTAATTCTATAAAATAGTTACGTCAAAATACACAAATTACGCTTAAAATCGTAAAATTTGTGCGAAACGAATGGAGATCTCCCGTTAGATTAGACAGGGACAAAAGTTCTACCCCAAAAAGAATAGAAGACATACATACACTCCCACTTCCACCCAACCAAACAAATTCTGTATTTGTTCTTTGTTGAACAAATACAATATTTACTTGGCCGGGCGAAAAGTGTAAATATATTACTTTTATTAAAGATTACTGGCGCCATCTAAATTTCAGTAGAATTATCTTATTTTACAGATTCCATTAGCTATGTTCGTTCGTGCCGCTCACTGCTACACTTTCCAGCCAACCAAATAAATACTGTATTTGTTGTATGAAAAACAAATACAGTATTTATTTGGTTGGCTGGAAAGTGTAGCCCAAATGAGATAGAGATAGGGTAGACGTCTTTTGTTTCATAATTCTAGTTGTAGAGAGCTCCATTGAGCGCAGCCTCCATAGGCCCGTCTCCCATATTTTTAATTGAATTTAAGCATCCAATTGCTTTGAAAAATAGGGATTATCAACTCTATTAGGATAAATAAATGATTCCCTAACTACACGGAAAAAAAAATTATAGCTAGGAGCGCTATAACACACATACCAAGCAAATTATAATCGCTTATTATATAAATACAAGGCTTTCTCTTACAATTATGGCAGTCAGTGTAAAAATTTATATGAAATACTTTAATTGTTTAGTGAATAATAAAATATAACAAATAGTATGGCATTTATAGCTTAAATAGATTTAATTATTGTCCGTGCTAATAATTTTTATAATATAATAAAATTTCTGTAAATTTATAATAGTGCCTGTAATAAATATAATCGTGTCTGTAATATATATAATCGTTTCCAATTTTTTTTTAACATTATTAGTTATTGTGTCCCTTATAATCTATAGCTTAAATCACTTTAATTTGCCACTGTTACCAAATATCTTATAATGTATAGCGCAGAGCCCACTAATTTCTTTCCGTGTAACATTTCATGCTTTTTATCATATAAACTTACGAATTAACACAATTGTAAAAATTATGTGAAATGAGAAGTATTTATTGGTTTCGTTCATAAAAAAATCATTTATAAAATAGAAAAGTTTTTCTTGGTTTTGTTGACATTTAAAACAAGCCACGTGCTTCAGTGTAAATCGGACTGTAGAGTATTTAGCAGCAAATTTAAAATAACTATACCTTAAAAAAATAAACTTTAGCTAAAATAATTAATTTTATCGTAACTAAAAAAGGCTAGTGCAAGGATATATGGCTTCTAAAAACTCTGCTATTAATTGCGTATTTGTAAATTAACAAAAAAATGTGTTTTGTGCTTAAAAAGTTTAGCAGTATTAAATAGTTTTTTAGAAATACCAACCATTTGAACCATTTTTTTATAAGGGAACGTTCAAGTATTACGTAACGCAAAATGTACCAAAATTCATACACTTCATACCTCGGTTCTCGCGTTGTTCAAGGCTGTAGAGATTTCATATTTTGGCTACCCCCCCCCCCCTAACACACCTCCTATTAGGGGGGTAGCGATTTCATATTTTGGCTACCCCCCTCCCCCTAACACACCCCTATTAAGGGGGGGGGGTGCCAAAATATGAAATCTCTATAATCTATAATAACGCGAGAACCGGGTTGTATGAATTTTGGTACAATTTGCGTTACGTAATACTTGAACGTTCCCTAATTTGCTACGATTATTAAGTTATGAAAAGTTCAGAAATATTAATAAACTAATGATGCCAAACATTACTATAATAAAAAGTCGATATCTTATGTAGAAATGGAGCTAGAGAGTTTACAGACAGACACACAGACGGACGCAAAATTTTTTTTTCTGATTTCGACTCAGAATGGTCTAAAACGTCGAGAAATGTGAAAGAACCCAGATTTTGACTTTTCGGCGAAGATTTCAATACATCTGCATCTTAGTAGCACTAAGTGCCGATGTAATTATTGTCTAAAGCCAAAAATAAAATCTTCTGGTGGTATTTAAGAAAAATTGCCTGGCAACATTCTATAAAATGATCTTCACTTTCAACCGGTACAAGGTTATAAGAAGTATCTGTCAATAAATAATTGAGTTAACACGAATCATCCACACCTACGATAATCTTTGTAAATCATGCATATATAATTAAATTTATGCGCTGTTTTGGTTTGCAACAATGAATTATTAATTATAGACTTAGATTACAATTTAATTGCATTTTTACATTGTTTTTAATGTAAGTAATCCTTTTTTTATTAGTAAGCATATGGAATGAGTGCAACTTATCATTGATCTCGCATGACAATGACTTTGTTAAAGTTGGAAGGGTTAAGAATACAATGTGGGAGTTAGGGCATATCCACAGGCTTGCATAACAACATACACTGCCGCACATTAAATTCCGGACACCTAAAAAATTGACATTTTTTAAATTTAAATATTTCGAAAACTAATTAATGGATTTGACTGATTCTTTTTTTGTTTTGAAGCTTAAACATTCTCTACTTTTGTTTGTTTTAAGAATGATTAAATTTTTTTTGAATTAACAGCAACAAATAATGTATGTTTCTTACCCCATCTTCTAGGACTTGCATGTTACGCCACTGCAACTGTTTATCAAATTATTAAAGTCTTTCTTATTGCCGCAGTTTTAATGAATATTTTCTTTTTTATTTTTTTTACTTTTTTCCTTCTGGTTTAGGAGATATCAGGATTTTCCTGAAAGTTGTTATTTTTTCAGTCAACTTAAAAAGTACTAAATCAGCAGAGTTTTTTATTTGAAGCTCATGTCTTTTACTTCTTCTTCTACGCTCATGTCTTTTACTTCTTCTTTTACAGTTTCTTCATCCCGGGCAACTTTTTATTGCCGTCTGACGGAGGCTTAACGGTGATTTCGCAGAACTGCCGCCGGACGGAGTGACCCTATTTTTTCTTCTACTCAAGTTTTTCAAGCCCAATTTATGTTTTTGATAAACTTGATTAGAAGAAAAACGTAACTCGGTTAAGCTTTAAATTTAAAGCACAGCATCAATCAAATTCATGTAGTACTTTTTAAGTTAACTGAAAAAATTACAACTTCCAGGAAAATCCTGATATCTTCTAAACCAGAAGTAAAAATGTAAAAAAATAAAAAAGAAAATATTCATTAAAACTGCGGCAATAAGAAAGACTAATAATTTGATAAACAGTTGCAGTGGCGTACCATGCAAGTCCTAGAAGATGGGGTAAAAAACATAGTTGTACATTATTTGTTGCTGTTTATACGAAAAAATAAAATTAATCATTCTTAAAACAAACAAAAGTAGAGAATATTTAAGCTTCAAAACAAAAAAAGAATCAGTCAAATCCATTAATTAGTTTTTGAAATATTTGAATTTAAAAAATGACAATTTTTTAGGTGTCCGGAATTTAATGTGCGGCAGTGTAGTACATAACAATGCCATGCAATGATTGGCTTGATGTGCCGTCATGTATCTTGTAAGCCAATCACGGCATGTTTTATGTTCTTATGCAAGGTTCTGGATATGTCTTTAATTAGTGTAGTACATAACAATGCCATGCAATGATTGGCTTGATGTGCCGTCATGTATCTTGTAAGCCAATCACGGCATGTTTTATGTTCTTATGCAAGGTTCTGGATATGTCTTTAATTACAATATTATAACTATGGTATGAAATTCGGATAAATTATTACACTTTTTTTAAATCTTGGTACCAGTGATTAAATTGCATTCCTGATTTTTTTACAGTGTATATTGAACATTGGAATGGAAATTTCTTTTGCATGTAAAATCTAACAAAATTGAGTGAAATTGAATAAAATTGAATAAACAATGGGTTTAAAGCAACCATAACATAGTATAACAATAATAATAACAACATAATTGCCTAGATTATCGTGAATTGGTTTCAAGTTTAAGCAAACCGTGAAGATATGAAGATGTACGCAGTATATGATGGAATGTGTAGCATTGCATATCTTCCTGGCTGGTTTTTTTATATAAAATCTTTCTGAGATTCTCAGGAGCGTTTAATAGTATATTAAAGTACTAGTTTCATAACATACGTTTTAAGCGCACGAGTACAAGTTTAGAAAACGAGCCGCTTGCGGCAATTTTTCTAAAGTACTAGTGCTCTAAAAATGTGTTATGAAACGAGTGCTTTATACAATTTTTTCTATTTTGCTCTAAAATTTAAAAAACTTACATTTAAATTAATGACTGATTTAGGGATTTTTGTTTTGGGTTGGCATTACAGTTTACACTATGTTTAAAATTCTAAGAACAAATGATATTTTGATATATTTTACAGTCATCTCTTCTTTTTACTGCAATTAACCAGTCCACAATTTTAACACGGTAAAAAATAACCCAAACACAAAATTTTGTAAAAAATTAAACTTTAAATCGACATTGACATTTGCACGCAAAACGTCAAGAGATAGGTTTTTGTATGTAGCCAACCCAACAGAAAAAAAAGTAGAGACCTCTTATGGGCCTATAAGAACACGCAAAATGCGTGTGATTATGAGCTTATAAGAGTCGCAAAATAGAAAAACTATTTAAAATGGTTGGTACATCCAGAAACTAGGTTCTACCAACTAATTACTTAGTAATATAAGCTAGTAATGTTACAAAATTTAATACTATTACGCTGGATTATGCAAGTATTTTTCTGGTTATTCCCTGATAACACACTTCATCCTAAGACGGTTTTTTAATCGTTCCCTTGAAAAGGTTCTTAGCATAATGCTGTAATCATGCTAAGCATGTTCTTAAAAGGTGCACTGCTGTAGTAGTAAAAGTACTTCTACTGTAAACATTCTTAGCATGATTAGAGTATTTTGCTAAGAATATTCCCAATACATATTCTTAAAATATTCTAGTGGGAATACTTTTAGAATAATGCTATAGTGCACATGCTAAGCATGATTAGAGTATTTTGCTAAGAATATTTCCAAATACATATTCTTAAAATATTCTAATGGGAATGTTTTTAGAATCGTAATAGTAATACATTATTTTAATATTATTAGGTTAGAATTACAAATATTCTTAAAATTGTTGTTAATAACATAAGTTTTACCCTAGTAGTAGTAGAAATGGATGTATTTTTAGACATAAAGTAATTTTTATATAGTTTTAGACAAAAAATTAAAATTATTATTTTTTGAAATGATAATTATTTGCTATTTTTTTCTCTAAACATTGGATTTTTGTGCGGCGCATGATTTTTATGTCTGGTGGAAAGTTTGCTTTTAGAGTAAAACTGCATATCGCATATGATTTTTACCTGATGGATGCTATATCTAAAGATTTTTATATACTTTATTTATTAGGTTTATCACAAAGACGTAAAAATCTTCGCCATGTCCAAATTTATGATACTCCATCGAGTATTATAAAATATATTTGAAAGAAAGAGAAAAACTACATTAATGTAGAATTCTGAAACGCCTACCTACTTTGTTTGCGCGTGCGCAATATTCAATATTATTACTTAAATGCATTAGATAAGATTATTTTAAGAAGCATGTTAAGAATATTACATGTACCTACTTCTAAGAACATTCTTAACATGCTCCTTAAAACATTCTTATTTGATGCAGAGGCTTATAAGAAGCTTCTTAGGAACTCCCAGCAGGATTAAAACGGTATCCTTTGCATTTATTTAATCGTTCTTAGAATATCCTGAGCAAAATAGACATGCTTCTAAGAAGCATGCTCTCCTTCCGGCTATTTATTTTAAGAATCTTCTTAGAAGGTTTTTGTGCTATCAGGGTTGCAACCAGAAATCTGGCAAGGGCAAGAAGACGAATTCGTTATTATTATTATTATTATTATTATTATTATTATTATTATTATTATTATTATTATTATTATTATTATTATTATTATTATTATTATTATTATTATTATTATTATTATTATTATTATTATTATTATTATTATTATTATTATTATTATTATTATTATTATTATTATTATTATTATTATTATTATTATTATTATTATTATTATTATTATTATTATTATTATTATTATTATTATTATTATTATTATTATTATTATTATTATTATTATTATTATTATTATTATTATTATTATTATTATTATTATTATTATTATTATTATTATTATTAATTACTTAACAGAACAAGTTGTATTGTTACTCTTACCAGATTTCTGTTTTTTTTTGTTAAAACTTTTTTGCTCTAACTTTTTGGGCTTTTTTTTCGTTAAAACTTTTAATTTAAAAGCAGTCAAAACATCGGCACTTTTTAATGGGAGCCATAGCGTAGTGGCTAGCGCGTATGCATAGCAAGTCTACTATCGTGAGTTCGATTCTCACTGGCGCCGATTTGCCTTTTTCAGTTAATTAATAATTGAAATTTGTCGAAGGCGATAAGTGAAACGGACACTCCCTAGAAACTGGTTCGAAAGTCAGTATAAGCTGGTGGTTCCCTCTACTACTAGCCCACACAAGTCCTGGACTTAGGGGATGCTTAATTAAGTAGAATAGTACGAGGTTAAACAAACATGTAATGTAATGTAATGTAATGTAAATTGTACACTAGCCATCTAGTTTGCAAATTTCAAACTAGGTGTTTTGTTTGATTTTAAATTCTGTATCTTTAAAACATTATATTCTAGCAAAAAACTGTATATAACATTTTTTATAGGGCTTAAAAAGAGCTTTTATTTAAAATATAATTTTTTGAAATCGGGTTATAAATATTTGAGATATGCTAAAAAAACCTTTTACTGCTTTAAACGCCAATATCTCGAAAACAATGCGTTTTAGGAAAACTTGTTTATAACATTTTTTGACCAATTTAAAATTATCTTTTATATAAGTGCTAAATTAACGAAATACAATAATAATTGCCTTAATTATAAACAAAAAACGCTAAAAATAGGAGTTTTACCCTATTTTTACCCCCTTACCCACAATCGTTTACCCCCAAAATCTAATCAGGTCTTCGGAATACGATAAGAAACAATATGCAAAAAACCGCGTCGATATCTTATATAGAAATGGAGTTAGAGAGTTTACACCCAGACAGACAGACGGACGCAAATTTTTTTTTACTGATTTCGACTCAGAATGGTCTAAAACGTCGAGAAATGTGAACAAAACGTGGTCAAAGAGTTTGACTTTTCGGCGAAGATTTCAATACATCGGCACTCTTAGTATCACTAAGTGCCGATGCAATTTTTAAAGAAATGGAAAACTTTATAACTACTTTTATACATGTAAGCATACGGAGAGTAAAATCCATTCAGTCAAAAGTGTGTGAAAGTGACCTGGTTTTTTGCGCTTAAGATCGTTTTCATATCCCTCTTACGCACCATCGCTTTCGATAATTATAAAATCACGGTCAAGATTAAAAATAAAACTTTGTTACTTTTTACTTAAAATTTTTTGTATTTATTTACTCAACAAACTGCTGATAACAGAATAATAGTTTTGTCCTGGGTTCTATCAAAGAACGTTTTTTCGAAAAAAAAAAATCAAACATTTTAGGAAAAAAGTCTTCACAAAAACGATTGTTTTCAAAAAAAAAGTTCTGCACCCCTTTAACTTAAGGACGCTAGATCTGTTAATTCTAGTTCAGTTTCCTAGTGGCTGCGCTACAGATCTAGTGTCCATACTTTAACCGCCCCTATCCCACTTCGATTTTTACTAAAAACAATCCCAGTGGAGAAAGGATAACAAAACATATAAATCGTGTAAAAAGTCGCTTGCAAAACAACTTTACACTACGATATTTTAAAAACGCTTAGACCAAGAGACTTTAAATTTGGAACAAAGATTTTCTTAGTAATAGAATTGTTTTAAATTTCAAGTCTCTATTTTAAAGCATTCTTGAAATATCTAGTGTAAATTTGTTTTGCAAGCGACTTGCATCTTTACATACACTATACATTTTTTTTAAGTCTTTAGTTTAAAGCTTTCTTGAGTTATCGTGGTCACAATTTTCCTATTTAGGCAGATCTACATATCCAAAGAAATATGATTGCCGTCTGTCTGTCGGTCTGTGCGGAAAATTTGTGACCACGATAACTCAAAAACGCTTTCTTTCAAAAACACATTTTTTTTAGTTTTTTGAAAAAATAAAACATTAAAAAAAAAATGCTATTTTTTTGGATTTTTTTGAAAAAAACGGAAAAGTATTATTTTGTTGGTTGCAGTGACTGCAGCGACTGAAAACCAGTACCCGGCGTATTTCCAGTTATAGTCCAGTCTTCAAGTTAATAAAAGAGACTTTACCTGGAAATAATTCAGGGAGTTTATATTTTTGGTTTATTAGGTAGAGTTTAAGGCCGCAAATAAATAATTTTGCGACATTGAACTCGATTTGGGACTGTCATTTTTCAACTTATTTTTCATAAAAAAAACAGACGTTTTAAAATATCTCAAGATCGGTGTATACTAGAACAAAAAACTTTTTATATGAAAATAAAGAGTACCAAATCTCCAAAAATTTTTGTGTCATATTTTTTTTTGTACGACTTCTAGCTAATTCAAGGCACCGCCTTAAATGTTACACTGTAGGGTTTTAGATTTTTCTTTATGACTCGGTTAGGAAGGCTTTTTATGCTTAATACAATGGTGATTCAATCGAAAATCGGTTTACTCGAAATAATGGGGCACAAATGTTCGCATGATTATTAAAAAAAAATTAATTTTACGTTAATAAAAAGAAAGTGCCAGATAATTTTTTTTAATTTTCACCCAAAATGTTCTCAGGGGCATGCCTAACCGAAGAACAATTTTGGTTTTTCGAAAAAAACATTAAAACCAACCTAACGTTTAAGAAATATTTTAAAAATCCGTTTTTTGTGAAAAACACATTGAAAAAATGACCCGTTCCAAATCGAGTTCAACGTTGCAAAATTTTAGATTTTAAGCTTTCACGGCCATTAAGATATAAAGAAGTTTGCAAAATTGTTTTTTTTATTTGTGGCCTTAATCCCAACCCAATAAACCGAAAATCAAAACTCCCTGAATTATTTCCAGGTAAAGGCTCTTTTATTGACCTGAAGACTGGACTACAACTGGAAATACGCCGACTACTGCTGATAACTGGATGATGATGAGGATGATGAACCATATATGATATATTTCTAACTAAAAATAATAAATAAAATTAAAATACATTTTTGTCAGAAAAATTATATGATACGTTATTTCAAACACTAGGAAAGTACCTGCATACCATTTTATGTTTATAGTTTCTAGAAAATGAATTGTGGTTAACCGAGTGGTTTTAAATGTCTACGAGCAATGGTAGTACCATTATGGTACGTCTATAGTTTCGCAGGGGAATAGAGACGAGTAGAATTGTTTGGTCGAGTGACCAGGGGCAAAGAGCGACCTTGACTCCTTGGAATAGCTTTGCACTGGGAGTCGGTGCATTTTATTCTTTAGTTGTCCGACAGAAGAGACTATACAAGGTTATTAAGAAACTATTTTCTATTTTGCGACTCTTATAAGCTCATAATCACACGCATTTTGCGTGTTCTTATAGGCCCATAAGAGGTCTCTACTTTTTTTTCTGTTGGGTTGGCAACATACAAAAGCCTATCTCTTGACTTTTTGCGTGCAAATGTCAATGTCGATTTAAAGTTGATTTTTTTACAAAATTTTGTGTTTGGGTTATTTTTTACCGTGTTAAAATTGTGGATTGGTTAAAACGTATGTTATGAAACTAGTACTTATACTATTTTTCTATTTTGCGACTCTTATAAGCTCATAATCACACGCATTTTGCGTGTTATTATAGGCCCATAAGAGGTCTGTACTTTTTGTTCTTTTTGGTTGGCAACAGACCTGGCCTATCGTTTGACGTTTCCGTGCAAATGTCAACGTCGCTTTAAAGTTGAATTTTCTACAAAATTTTGTGTTTAGGTTATTTTTACCATGTTAAAATTGTGGCTTGGTTAATTGCAGTAAAAAAGAAAAGAGATGACTATAAAATATATCAAAATAACATTTGTTCTTAGAATTTTAAACATGGTGTAAACTGTAATGCTAATCCAAAACAAAAATCCCTAAATCAGTCATCAATTTAAATGTAAATTTTTTTAAATTTTAGAGCAAAATAGAAAAAATTGTTTAAAGTACTCGTTTCATAACACGTTTTTAGCGCACTAGTACTTTAGAAAACTCGCCGCAAGCGGCTCGTTTTCTAAACTTGTACTTGTGCGCTAAAAACGTATGTTATGAAACTAGTACTTTAATATACTATTACGGGTTATTGAACTCGACCGAGATTTTTTTTTTCAATTTCCTGTTAGATTGTCATAATAAGTCAAGAAAATGTCTGTCTGTCTGTTTGTAAACCTTAGAACATATTAACGGAGCGCCGATTTAAACAAATCTTTTACCAAACGATTCAGAGACTTTGCTATTTCCGTCACATCAAATATGGTTAACATTGGCAAGGGAGAAAAAATGGACAAATACTACAATTTTTAGCGATATCTCACTTACCATTTATAGTACGACTAAAACTTGATAAAATTTGTATAAAACCCTTAACAGAAAAAAATAAATTACTAAATATTATTTTTTTGTTGTTTCAGGACGTGAAGACCTGTCTCCTCCCAGTAGTCTAAACGGGTACAGTGCCGACAGTTGCGATGCGAAAAAGAAAAAAGGTCCCACCCCCAGACAGCAGGAAGAATTATGTTTAGTTTGTGGAGACAGAGCCTCAGGATACCACTACAATGCCCTCACATGCGAAGGATGTAAAGGTAAGTATAGTTTACCACCCTGTGGTTTTCACTCATTAATAATGCATTAATTATTAATGACTCATTAATAATCTTGAATTGAAAAACATTGTAAGAATTTTTATAAAATATATAAAATTGTAGAAGGCATAACCGCATGACTTGGAAAAAGCCTCTATTTGTACTCCAAGCCATAATTTATGTTAATCTTTTGGAAACTAAAGAAACTAATCGGACCGTGTTTTGCAATAACATGTTAACCCATATTGTAAAATATTGTAGGATTATTAACATTTTATCTAATATCTTTTTCCAAACGATTTAAATAAAAGATTACAAATTTTGTACAGGTATACAGGGTTATTCACGGAAGTGGCCTATTAAACGTTTATGGAGAACCAATAACTTTGAAAGTCTGCTAATTTGCACTTTGGGGTTTTTGAATATGGGCAATCGATTAAAAATGTTTTCATGCTTGTGCCACTTCCGGTTGTACCGGAAGTGGCACTCAACTTTAATTTTTTAAATGGAACACCCCATATATCTTTTAATTTTTAAAATTTGCATAAAATTTGCTTTATTTTAATGTATAACACGTTATGTCTATCTCCAGTAGTTTTTGAGTTATTCAAGTTTTTAGCGAAAAATAAGCAAATTCAAGCACCCCTAAAAACAATAATTTCTCCTTGATTTTTTAAATTGAAGAAAAGTTGTTTTGTATTTTGCTCAATGATGGTTAAGCGAATCATTCTAAGCTAAAATGGAATCCAAAATTTATACAGGGTGTCTGAAAAAGCAGGTCAAACTTAACAAAATTAAAAAAGCCATAACTCTTTTTTTTTAAATGACACCCTACATTTTTTTTTATTTGTTTAAATAGAGAATTCAATTTTCTTTAAAATAAGTATAGGATACCCTATACCTAACTTTAACCGTTTTCGAGCTATTTGCAAATTAATGTGAAAAAGAAGTATTTTGCAGTATTTCTGCAATTACGTAAATTTTTAAAATTGTATTGTGTTTTTATTTCTTTTAACCTAAATGTTATCGTTCTTATCGTGATAAATTAGTGTAAAATAATGGCAGAGGCTTATTCTTACCCTGTTATTTTGGATTTATTTGCTATTTTTGGTAAAAATGATAAAATAATTAGTAGAACCTGCAGAAACTTTAATACAAAATATCCTGATTTACCAAGAATGTCATGTAAAAAATTTAGAAGAATACATAAAAATTTTTCGCAATTTGGAAAAGAAAATGCAGTGAAATCTCTTACGAAACCAATTACAAACAACGAAAATAACGAAGTCAATGTTTTGGGTTACTTTTATGCATATCCACATGCCTCAATTCCTGCAGCTAGTTACGACTTGGGAATTTCCTATTCAAACATCCAAAGAATTTTAAAAAACCACAAGATGCACGATTACAAAAAGCAAAAAATACAGGCCTTAAAACCTAATGATTTTCAAAATAGAGTGGACTTTTGTGAAAATCTTTTGATAAATATTCAAGAAAAACCAAACTTTTTAAAAAGAATAATTTGGACGGACGAGGCTAAATTTTCTCAACAGGGTATTTTTAACAGAAGAAATGTACACTACTGAGCGCATGAAAATCCAGTTTTAAGGTAAATATAATGAGGTAAATAAATAAAAATCGATTAATTTTTCTGGCCTATTTTATAAAATATAACAAATTTTAACAGAAATACGGCTGTTTCACAATAATTTGCAAATAGCTCAAAAACGGTTAAAGTTAGGTATAGGGTATCCTATACTTATTTTAAAGCAAATTGAATTCTCTATTTAACCAAATAAAAAAAAATGTAGGGTGCCATTTAAAAAAAATGAGTTATGGCTATATTAAATTTGTTAGATTTGACCTGCTTTTTCAGACACCCTGTATAATTTTTGGGTTCCATTTTAGCATAGGATAATTCGTTTAAGCATCATTGAGCAAAACACAAAACATCTTTTCTCCAATTGAAAAAATCAAGGAGAAATTATTGTTTTTAGGGGTGCTTGAATTTACTTATTTTTCGCTAAAAACTTGAATAACACAAAAACTACTGAAGATAGACATCAAAATAAAGCAAATTTAATGCAAATTTTAAAAATTAAAAAATATATGAGGTGTTCCATTTAAAAACTCAAAGTTAAGTGCCACTTCCGGTACAACCGGAAGTGGCACAAGCATGAAAATATTTTTAATCGATAGGCCATATTCAAAAACCCCAAAGTGCAAATTAGCAGACTTTTAAAGTTATTGGTTCTCCATAAACGTTTAATAGGCCACTTCCGTGAATAACCCTGTATGTTATGACACATGAACTATTAAAGTAAGTGCCTAATTTTGTGTTTTAGTTAAAACGTTTAACCCTATATTGCAAATTTTATTTTGCAACCAAAAAAAATTTATGATACGTCTTTTGAGTTACATAATTCATAAAAAATATTATTTTTTTTATTTTAAAAATTTTGTTACATTTGTTTTTCAAACCCATACGGAAACACTGTGCACATAAAGAACAAACACGAATACAAAACTAAAAAATTCTCGCAAATTATACAGGGTGATCAGTAACTGTCATGCCAAAATTTAATAGGCGATTCTACATCCATAAATATGAAAAAAAGTTTCTATAAAGGTTGGTCCGGAAATGAGCCCTAAGGGATGACAAATTAAATGGGAAAAAAAAGCATTAATAAAATTTTAATGATACAGGGTGATTCTACATTTAAAACTGAGCAAAAAAGTATTCTTCATCAAAACACCTAAATTTAATATTAAAGGAGTAATAGCCTTTTAAAAAGTAACGTTTTTGGTGGCACAAAATTTTACTTCCTCTTAATTGCATTTTTTTTGAAAACGGTTGCTCCTACAGTGTTACACTATATGACATTTTTTATGTATCTTTACTAAACGAATCCATTTTTTTACAAAAAAAATCCAAAAAAAGTACATATAAAACAGTTTGGGGCAAAAAGGTGTTAAGCCTAATACATTTTTCCGTCTAGGGACTCCTTTGGATAAATTTAAAAAAATAAATTAACATAAACATTTTGCGGACCAACCTTTATAGGAACTTTTTTTTATATTTTTGGATCCAGAATCACCTCTTAAATTTTTCCATGCCACTTATTGATCACCCTGTATATGCTCAATTAAAAAATAACAATAAATAATTGATCAAAAAGACTGTCAGTGTATTATACTGTCCGACAAAGTTTTTATTACCTTCTTTTTGTTCTAGGTTTCTTTAGACGTAGCATAACGAAAAACGCAGTATACCAAAACAAACAAAATAAAATAAAAAAATAAAATATAATTGAGACCCACTCCAACAAAAATTTTGCACCTTTTTCAAGTATTATACAGTTCAACAAAGTTTATCCCCTTTTTTCATTTTAGGAACCTAGGTTCCTTTAGACGTAGCATAACGAAAAACGCAGTATACAAAAAAAAAACAATTGACACACAGTCCGACAAAATTTTTGCACGTGTTTTCAAGTATTATACAGTCCAACAAAGTGTTTATCCCCATTTTTCGCTCTGGGATTCTTTAGACGTAGCATAAAACTCACTATATCAAAAAAAAACAATTGAGACGCAGTCCGACAAAAATTTTGCACCTTTTTTCATATATTATAGAGTCCAACAAAGTTTTTATCCCCTTTTGTTTTCGTTGCAGGTTTCTTTAGACGTAGCATAACGAAAAACGCGGTATACCAATGCAAGTATGGCAACAACTGTGAGATTGACATGTACATGCGGCGAAAATGTCAAGAATGTAGACTGAAAAAATGCCTGGCCGTCGGCATGCGTCCAGAGTGCGTCGTACCCGAACAACAGTGCGCGGTAAAACGAAAAGAGAAAAAGGCGCAGAAAGACAAGGACAAACCAAACAGCACTACCAATGGATCTCCAGAAATGATAAAGCTCGAACCAGAGGTAACTATGAAAAAAAAAATCAACAAAAGTCAACAGTAATGCTTTGGATTTGAAATTTAAGGTCTGATTGCGTCCATGACTAGGGATGTAAATAATAAAAAACGGATTTTTTTTACTGTTTTTTTTTTGTTTTAAAACAACGACCACTGTTTGTATTATTTTTTTTAATACTATTTATTAAATATATGTCATATATGTTATATGTATTTCATATCTTGATATCTTGATACATAAAGAACTTTCACTTTCGGGTTTAGACCGTGTTAATGGATTTTCACTTTCCGACGTTTCGTCTCTTACTACTAGAGACATCTTCAGGGATTAATCTGAAACTGTCCGAAAGTGAAAGTTCTTTATATCTTAATGGCCGTGAAAGCTTAAAATCTAAAATCTTGATACATATACAAATGGTTATTCAGAGGTCCTGGCCCAATGGATAACCAGATCCAGGTCTGAGAGTTAAACCAAATTGAAGTTTTAAATATTGATTTTAGATGGTAATGTTTAGTACCTTTCAAAAAAATATTAAAAAATCAATTAAAATACCTGGTGTCCTAACTCTATTCACTCAGCGATTTTCTCGAAAACTAAAAGAGATAATCAAGTTCTGCAAAAACCACCTTAAATGGGATGACAATATCTATAAAAAGTAGTCAAAAATAAAATCCACCTCTCAACCCCCTCCCCCAACTTACCCCTAACTTTATTTTTTTAAATAGCACCCCTATATTTTTTTGGCTCAAGTATTACGTAACGTAAATTTTTATTATTTTGGACCCCCACTCCCCTCTGTAACGCTATTTTCCCATACCATTAACATGGGCGTAACACTCCAAAATGAACGTTCCCTTATCCGGCTTATCCGAGTTATCCGATCATTTTCTAAAAATTTGGTTGGTATTAGAACCAAATTAAGCCTGTTTTAAGTGAAATTTCGTTAAAACGATTAGATTTATCTTAATTCTTCGGCTTACCCGGCATTATCCAAGCGTCAAATTGAAACGGGACCACCTCATGAATGCCCTCTTTAAGTTGCAAAAAGTGTTATCAAATTCCGTTCATCTGTTCCAAAGTTATGCGGGAACAAACATAAAAAAAAGTCACACGTCGAATTGATAACCTCCTCCTTTTTAGAAGTCTGTTAAAAATACAAAAAAAACACAAAAAAAGAAAAACAAAAAAAAAACAAAAAAAAAAAAACGGATTTAAAACAATGTTTTTAAACAACGTATTTAAAAAAAAAACGTTTTTTAACATCCCTTACTCATGACGCTCTAGCGGAGTGTAAAAATCATTCGAGTGCAATAAAAGCAAGTCACACAAACGAATTTCTGTACTATTTTATCTACGTTCCAAAGCCCAAAGCTTCAAAAAAACCAAAAAAATTAAAAATGAATACACATACTTTGGAAAAAAAGCTCTGTCAACATGGAGTAACAAAAGAATTCGGGTTCATTTTATTTAAAAAGCACTAATGTTGTAATGTAAACGTTTGTTTAACCAAATTGTGCTGAATAATAAGTAGAACGTAGATAAATATATATTACTGTTGACATTTTTATTTAATTAATTTTTTTTCCAATTTTGCATTTCTCACAAGCCAAACAAACCAAGTCATTTTTTAAGACACAAAATACAAATTAAAAAAAAATGCTCTAACTTTTGTACCGTTTAATATAAATATTCAAATTTTTCAGACAAATTTTAAATTTTGACTGTGCCAAATTTAAAGTCTTTATATTGAATTGTTTAAGTTATTTACTAAATAAAATTTTCTCACCTGTTGGTAAGCAAATTTTGTACACTAAAACCGCTACAACTTTTAAACGGCGTGGTGTAAAGACTTTAAATTTGGCACCTATGTTCTTAATTATTTCAACTAACTGTCCACCAAATTTGATGTACTTCTTGCAAAACGTTCAAGAGTTATGCTAAGTTTTGTACTTAAAAGATGACTTACACAAATTGACAACTTGGGATCGATGCATGTTCTTATAAATTTTGTTATTAATATACTTTACGTAAGGTTTTGTTTTTCCAGTTATCAGATTCCGACCAAAAATCGATAACAAATGGGGTAAAGCCCATTTCGCCCGAACAAGAAGAACTCATCCACCGACTGGTGTTTTACCAAAACGAATACGAACACCCTTCGGAAGAGGACGTTAAAAGAATCATTGTAAGTACAAAAAAATAGTCATGTAACAGTTATATAACAGTTACATAATGTTAAGACAGTTATACGGCCGTCCTAAGTAAGGAGGTATCTGACAATTTGAGTTTTCAGCTTTTTTGCACCTTACTTCACTTTATTCTGCGAAAAAAAGTCGTATATTACATTTTGACATTTTCATTGACTTAGAAATATTGTTATATCTGCGAATTTGCTGTCGATTTTCTCAAAACAACAAAAATAAATTATCTGGATTAGGAAAATTAAATCACAGTTATACAGCCTGTTCCAGAACTCGCGTACAGAAATTTGAGGGTATATTAAAAACCCTCTGGAAAATATGAAAAAAAAATCAAAAATAATCCATCTTTAATACTAATTAAAAAGGAAGCTATTTAATCTGACCAATCCTGTTGCTGATGTTAAATTACTTACAAATTAGTTTTTCCCTACTTATTAGTAACTATGGTTGCATTTTAATTGTTGACGCGTGCATTGTTTGAGACTTTCAACTTTAGAATCTTTTTAGGTTATTATATTTTGACAAAACCGACAGAGGCTATCAAATATTCTATTTTTATAGGGTCACTCCATCCGGTGGTGGTTTTTTGACATTTTATTTTTATCCAATACATACAGATAATGAGACAATTACCAGGTTTATTTTAAATAGATAAACTCAATAATAACCCCCGCGTGGCTTTTACTTTATTGAGTGGATAATTATTTATTTTACCCACTCAACTGTCACTTGTCAAATTATTTTATTGTAAATGTCATTAAAATTTTTAATAAAAATATGAATTCCTAAGCTATTTATTGGATAAAACCTTGTATGGCACTCATGGGTAAACCGATATTGCCCTTTCGAAAATTAACCTGCTTGGCTGACGCCTCGCAGGTTAATTTTCTCATGGGCAATATCTTACTTTACCCACTAGTACCATAAATAACTATTATCACATTAATCACCATGTCAAGCTACAGAATATGTACCTGCAATAATTAAATTTGCTTCCATACCTACAAATTCAACTTTAGGTCTGTTCGTTGGTGTTGCACTTTATTGCACTTTACAGTCGAACACATTCCTTGTCATGTCTAAAAATTAGGGAACAAATACAGTACTTATTTGGTTGGACGAAAAGTGTACGTCAGTGCAAGAAACCAACGAACAGACCTTTTTAAAGGTAATTTAACATCAGCAACAGTATTGGTCTACTTAAAGCGTTCTTATTTTTGAATTGATGGATTTTTTTTACATTTTTTTCATATTTTCCAAAGGGTCTTTAATATATCCTCAAATTTATGTACGCGAGTTCTGGAACAGTCTGTATAACTGTTAAATAACAGTTATATGACAGTTATATAACTTATTTAACAGTTTTATTGTTACCTAGCTACATTAGCTTCAGTGTTGACTACTAGCTTGATGTAGCTTTGTAGCATTGCTACATCAGATTCTTACTAAATCTCGAAATCTTATATTGCAATATAAGATTTATAAAACAGTTATATAAAAGTTATATAACAGTTATATAATACATGGTTTCCAGTGGATTTAAATCATTAAATAAAAAATCATTTAATTAGGACTTATAATCAGTAAAATCAAGAAAATCTTGCGCTTTGATATGTTTTTGGAAAGCCTGGAAAAGTCAGGTAATTTTACTATAAAGTTTCTTTGGACACCATATAATATTTATAGTTATTCTTTTAAATGGTATACTACCCTTAACTTTTGAACGGGATGAGTTACAAACTTTAAATTTAAAATAAATATATTACACAATAAAAACTATGATTTGTCGTATTTTTCAATTTTTTTTTCGGTAAGGCGGCGTCAGGGGGGCAGTGGTGGACAATATTTTATATTACATTATATTACATTTTGTTTAACTTCGTACTATTCTACTTAATGAAGCATCCCCTAAGTCCAGGACTTGTGTGGGCTAGTAGTAGAGGGAACCACCGGCTTTAATTGGCTTTCGAAACAATTTATAGGGAGTGTCCGCTTCACTTAAGCCTTCGCCAAATTTCAATTAATAATTAACTGAAAAAGGCAAATGGGCGCCGGTGAGAATCGAACTCACGCTATTTTGGGTAGTAAACTCGTCAACTACGACGCGGTAGTCCACTACACCAATCCTTCCATGGCACCCTAGGTCTTGTGAGACGTCATTTTAAAGAGCTTAAAATTCTGTATTTAACCATGTAATTATTTATTTTTTAATATTTTGTTTGAAAATTTTTTTTCTTCAAAATTCATGAAACTTTCAATATTAAAAAAAATAATAATTTTAGAAATTTTGCGCAAAAAAAGGTCAAAGTAGTTAATACATGGTGTATCGTCATGTTCAGACTAATTATTTATCATTCTCATGTAAAATTTTCAATATTTATTCACAGAATATTAAAAATTTGATTAATTTTGAAGAAAAAAAAACCTCAAAAAAAATATTAAAAAATAACTAGTAACACAGTTAAATAGAGAATTTTAAGCTCTTTAAAATGACGTATCACAAGACCTAGGATGCCATTTAAAATATTGTCCCCCATTGCCCCCTGGCAAAATATAAAAAATAAAAACACATGGTAAATCATAGTTTTTATTGTGTGATATACATATTCCAAAGTAAAAGTTCTTATCTCATTCCGTTCAAAAGTTACGGGGGGTGTACAACGAACTAATAACTCTTCTCTCTAGAATAGGCATTTCATTCGTAAAAACTGACGAAAACGTCGGCAACATAAACATTCGTCTGTCTTACTCGCACATCTTTGTTCTAACAGAGACAACAATACCAGTTACTGGTAATTGTTATTGTTCAGGCCTGAATATACCTACTATTTGTTTACAAACAAACCGAGATGTTGGCGATACTTTATTTTAACGGTATGCCTATTCTAGAAAGAAGAGTTTGGGGTGTACCATTTAAAAGAATAACCTTGTATAATATTTATGTTTTTTAATTTATATTTTTGTAATTTAGGACCTTTTTTTAATAGTTTTTGTTTTATTTCAGAATCAACCAATGGAAGGGGAGGATCAGTGTGATATCAGATTTAGACACATTACAGAAATCACAATTCTTACAGTACAACTAATTGTAGAGTTCGCAAAAAGGTTACCTGGGTTCGATAAGTTACTACGTGAGGACCAAATAGCTCTGTTAAAGGTTAGTATACACTGCTCTACAAAAAAAGATTTTTTTTTTGCCGGGGAGCTTTTAGTTGCGTCTGGCTATTCTTGATTCCGGAACCTTTTTCCATTTTCCCGATCAGCTAGTTTTTTTGAGATATAGCGCACAGTGGTTTTTTGCCTCTAGTTGTAGTAAAAAAAATTGATCTAATTATTTTTTTTTGTCATGGATTAATTCTCTATTAGTGGTGCTCTAAGCCAAAAAAGACGGATTTCAAATATCTTTATTCGTTTATTTTTAATAGGCTTCTAAATTCAAAATATTAGTTTTTTTTCGGATTTTTTCAATATATTTTGATAATTTTTTTTATATGAATACTAAAGATACGACTCTAATTTTTATATGCAATACTAACACAACTGTGTGATTAAAAAGAAATAGATTTAATCCAGTGACGGAGATTTTACCGGGGGTTATCGAGAAAAAAAAACAACAATTTTGAAATATTTTATTTATTTTTTGGAGAGTAACACAATAAATTAAATTTACTATGAAAAAAACAAAACGAAAAATTAAAAAAAAAATTTTTTTTTTCTTAAAATAACATTAAATAAAAAATAAATATAATAATTCAAAATATTGTTGTTCTGCTTTCAGTAACTCCCCGTAAAATCTCCGTTACTGGATTCAATCTAAAACTTTTTTTTACAAATCTCACATGTGGATTTGTGTTGCCTATAAAAATCAGAGCCATATCTTTAGTATTTATACAAAATTTTCATGAAAATATAGCAAAAAAATACGAAAAATATAATTTTCGGAATTTAGAAGCCTGACTTAAAGGCCTATTAATAGAGAACCAATCCACTGCAAAACAAAAAATTTATTGAACCTTAATTGTTTTTTTTACTACAACTGTAAGCAAAAAAAACACTGTGCGTTATATCTTAAAAAAACGAGCTGATCGAGAAAAATGGAAAAAGGTTCAGAAACCAGCGCAGCCAGCAACTAAAATGGTGTCGGTAAATTTTTTTGAATGTTGAGCAGTGTTATTATTACAGGTACTCTACACAGCGCACAAGCATTAGTAGTAGTTTCGATTTTTTTTTAGTTCGTTAGTCAAAATTAAAAAAAAAACGCGTATTTTAGTAAAAAAAAAGACAAAAAATGCCATTTTCCGGCCAAAAGCTGGGTATAAAAGGGTGGATAAAATATAACCAAGCCGTGAAGAAATGTAATGCTACGCATTCCATTACATATTATTCATAGTAAATGGTACATTGCATTTTCTCATATACTTAAAAAATTATTAAAAAACAAAAAAAAAATATTTTTTTTTTCAAAACACCTTTTTTTGAAAGACGAAAAATTAAAAAAAAATTAAAAAAAAACTTTTTTTCAATTTTTTTTATTTTCTTTTTGCGAAAAACGAAAAAAATTTAATTTTGAAAATATACGTTTTTATTTTTTTTTTAAGTTTAACCCCCTATAACTTTTTTGTTTTTGGGGATTACTTTGAAAAACAATCCTCTTTCCCTCATAGAACTTGATTTTTCCTGAAAATTTGAAGTCGATCGGATTATTCGTTCTTGAGTTATCGTGTCTACAAAAAACGTGACATCAGACAGACGGACAGACGGACAGACGGACGTTTCCAAAGTTTCTTTTCATGAGACACATTTTTATCCAAAAAATTATTGTCTAGGGCGTTTTTTGGCGACTTTTGGAAATTCGAAACTAACGTATATTATTCTAGCGCAGGCGCTATGAATAATATAATATAATAACAAGATTTTTTTTTAATTGTACATTAGCTAACTCGCCAACATGATTTTCGACAAATTTCCAAAAGATTTAAGTCAATATGTTAAATAGTTTTTTTTTTAATCGCTGGAACCGTTTTGAAAAATGGCATTTTGAGAAAAACGCGTTGAAAGTTTATTTTATGTAGGTATTAAAGTATAAAAAGTATATCGTAGGCTTAGAGTGTTCACCCGCTAACTCCGTTTGACCAAACTTTACAGGAGATGAAAAAAACCTTTTTCTACGACTGCTTTAGAATGTATGCAAATACACACACTTTTCAAACACAGAATAAATCTATTCTAGCTCTAGATACGGTATGAATATTCCATATCAAGGGAGCACATGTAGTGCCATCTCTTGTTTATAAAAGTAAAGAAAACTGTAGCAAAATTAGCAAAAATATATTTATTCTACCATGAAATAATAAATAATTTAATGCAATTTTAAGTTTTGCGTTAAAATTACATAAAGTTTATTAGTTTTTCTTAATATTTGACCAGTTTTTTATCAATTTAGTTCAAAAAATTAAAACTGCTCCATCTATTGTTAAATATTTAAACCTGATATCTGTCACAACAATCTGACATAACCTTCAATTTTTGCATTATAATTTGTAAATATGTGCTAAAATTAAATAAAAATCTTTTTTAAGTACTAATTTGATAAAATTATTAAGTAATATTAATTGCTTTATTTAAAAATCTGTGTTTTGTTGTATTTACAATGTCGAGTCACAAAAAACATTGTTTTTAATCTTGTCCGGAGTTTAAAGCCATACAGTGTTTCATATTTGCAGTCGAAGAAAAAGTATAGTCTACAACACGTATGGAATAGTCATTCCGGGCTCGCGGGACCGTCATACTCGCCTACCGGCTCGTATGACAAACTTTCCGCTCGCGCGGAATATTGTCTATTCCATACTAGTTATAGAATATACTATTCTTTATTAGCGTGATTTGGACTTTTAACAACTATCAACTACAAAAAAAATAATTTGGGCTTGATTTTTATTGAATTAAATAGGAGATGTCAGGTTTTCTACCTTTGAGACAAATCTCCATCAAGGAGTTAGTAGGTTTTAGGTAAAGTTTTTTCAAAAAATAAAGCAATTATTGCAAAAATTTTATTTTAGAAAATGAAAGTACCTAATACTATCTTCAACATAAAAAGGCAATCATTTTAAAAATAAAAACCTTTGCAATAATTGCTGGAAGTGGCGGAGTTAGCAGCTTTTCGACTAGCATCATGGAAAAAGTTATATTTGGGAAAAGGTTAGAGTTTGCAGATGGTATAACTAAGTGTCCTCTTTTGAACGGTATTAAAAACGACAATTCTTCCAAAAGTGGAGTTAGCAGGTTAACACTTTAAGCCGACGATATGTATGTTTTAAAGTATATATGTATAACTATTGAAAGAAGACGTATTTCGTCAAAATATTTTAAGTATAAAAAAGCAAACAAAATAATAGATTTTTTGAAACCAAAAATCAGAACAACCCCTTAGGCACTGTCCATATATTACGTAACGCAATTTTTCAAAAAAATTGACCCCCTGCCCCCTGTGTAACAAACTGTCACATTTACCAACACCGCCCCCCTGTGTAACGCGTAACAATATAAAAATTTTGTTTCGCAATAAATTTAACTGTATTCTCACTATTGATTCGTTTTTCTCGACAAAACAAACATGAACCTAAAATATAGTATAACATAACCTTAAAAAAAAAACACGAAAAAATCACTCAAACTTTAAAAAAATATTCATATCAATATCACACAGGGAAAAAATACTAGGTACCTCTTTTTACACTGAGTGTCACATATAACACGTATATTGTTTATGCACAGGTACACAAAATAGTACACACATTGGTATTCTGTGAGTACACATTCCGCGCGATAATGTATCATCGCCGATGATTCATCGACAAGATCACGCAAGAACAGGCCGTACGATTTTTTGTTTTAATATCAATGTCAACAGATTTTTTACTGATTATAATATTATTTAAATATGCATAGTTTCTTCAAGTTTTGTGTGAAAAAGGGAATTATGGGCCACTAAATAGTAATTTATGTTGAAATAAAAATACATCTGCCAAGCTTAGGAAATAAACATTAAATTTATTAAATTCCGTTACGTAACGTTTACCTAGACCCCCCCCCTCCCCGTGTCACAAACTGTAACAATTTCTCTGACCCCCCCTAGGCGCGTTACGTAATATATGGACAGCCCCTTAACATTATCTTCTTAAAAGTTCTTCAGCAGAGTCATCCGACATTATAAATAATATGTAGTGGGTTAAATAAGATATTTTGTAGTACTTTTTCCTCTGATTCCAAATCTGTTAGAAAAATATCATACTTTTCTTTACTTTTCGAAAGAAACATTACAAACTTCAGCTTACAAGATCAAAATCAAATCTGGCACACATATAGGGGGGTTCCTGGGTCTCAGTCAAACTGCCTCAAATTTTGATATTTTGTAATTTCGGGGGTAAACATTAAATTAGGAAAATTGCAGCCAAATTAAATGACCAGTTTCGGAGAAAAACGCTTTTGAAAATCTAATTTTATGACAGTTTTTTTGACGTATATTAAGGTTATTTTTTACTTACGTAAATATTAACTTAATTAGCCGTTTTAAGTTTATTGTACTCTATTAATAAAAGAACAGGCAAGATAAATATTACATAAAAGGCTTTATTATCATTTACTTACATTGGTTCTATAAAAATTTTAAAACTTTGAGAAACTTCCACATGCTGGCATTTTCCACGCTAATTATCTGCATATTTTCTGTTACATTTTTGCTTGATTATGTTGAAACATGGTTTGGTACATCGACAAATATTTTATAATTATATATTTTAGATTTTCTTGATATTTTTCCAAAAATACGTTGATAAATCTGTCATCATATTTTCAAGGGTAAAATATATTATTGAGATTGCCTAGCAACCACTTTTAATAAATATTACTATAAAGGGTTCACTAATGAATTAAGTTGTTGCTAGGCAATCTCAATTATATGTTTTGCATATGAAAATATCATGAGACATTTGTCAACCATCAGATATTGTTTTGAAAAAATATATCAAGAAAATCTAAAATATATAATTATAAAATATTTTTCGATGTACCAAACCATGTTTCAACATAATCAAGCAAAAATCTAACAGAAAATATGCAGATAATTAATTAGCAAACACGTGAAAAATGCCAGCATGTGGAAGTTTCACAAAGTTTTAAAATTTTTATAGAACCACATGTAAGTAAATGATAATAAAGCCTTTTATGTAATATTTATCTGGCCTGTTCTTTAATTAATAGAGTACAATAAACTTAAAACGGCTAATTAAGTTAATATTTACGTAAGTAAAAAATAACCTTAATATACGTCGAAAAATCTGTCATAAAATTAGATTTTTAAAAGCCTTTTTCTCCGAAACTGGTCATTTAATTTGGCTGCAATTTTCCTAATTTAATGTTTACCCCCGAAATTACAAAATATCAAAATTTGAGGCAGTTTGACTGAGGCCCAGGAACCCCCCTATATGTGTGCCAGGTTCTTTCTTTGACAAACTTTTAAATCTTAAGTTTAATTCAGTAGGGGTGTGTAGGACTACCGCGAATTGCTTAAAAATAATGTTTTCTTTTTAGGCGTGTTCAAGTGAAGTCATGATGTTCAGAATGGCCAGACGGTACGATGTCCAATCCGACTCGATATTGTTCGTCAACAACCAGCCATATTCCAGAGACAGTTACAATCTAGCAGGCATGGGCGAAACAATCGAAGATCTGCTCCATTTCTGCCGAACAATGTTTTCCATGAAGGTGGACAATGCCGAATATGCTCTACTGACTGCCATAGTCATATTCTCAGAAAGGCCTGCCTTGATAGAAGGCTGGAAGGTGGAGAAAATCCAGGAAATATATCTGGAGGCGCTGCGGGCGTACGTCGACAACAGGAGGCGGCCCAAAGCAGGAACGATTTTCGCAAAGTTGCTCTCGGTTTTGACGGAGTTAAGGACTTTAGGTAACCAGAACTCCGAAATGTGCTTCTCCCTGAAACTGAAGAATAAGAAACTACCACCGTTCCTGGCAGAGATTTGGGATGTAGACCTTAAAACATAGTAGAATTTTTGGAAAATAAACTTGAGGCGGAGAGTTGACGATTTTACTGCCGTTTAATTGAATTGTTGAATTATAGTTAATTCAATAATTATTGAAGTTATATTTATTTGAGATATATGTTGTATATAAGGAAAGATTAAGTTTAAAAATTCTATAGATGGCAGTATGGTTTGGATATTTTCCGCGTTTGAGCTGGCTGTGAATTTTAAAGAAAAAAACTACTAAACTAATGTTGGACGGCATCTATATGAGAAAAAACATGTTATAAACTGAGAATAATTTTATTTAGGAGACGATTTTACGTATTTAGAAGACTATTTTGCGTATTTAATCAAACCTGTAGATTTTTTATATATATGATGAGAAAAAAACGGATGTAATTTTTTTTATATAAACGATTTTTTTTCTTGGGCAATTTGCTTACTTAAATTGGTAAGACTGGACGTGACTGAAACATAAAACAAATGAGGTGCCTTCATACTGAAAAAAAATGGATGCGAAGACTGTGGGCAGGTGCAAGAAGTTTAGAGAAATTTTGGAAATATGGATATTTGTAAAAATAAGATGAAAACTTTTGTTTAAAAATTATGGTGTGCAATTTAGTTTAATTTAATACTAATTTAAAGAACAAGTTTCATAATACAAGATTTTAACGCACAAGTTCGAGTTTATAAAACACCGAGTGCGTTGAAACGACTTATGAATCGAGTTTTTTATACAATTTTTTTCTATTTGCGTTTTTTTTTTATAAAATTCATTTTGCCCAATTTTGAAGAAATATAGGAAAATTTGGGAAATTTCTTATGTATTTTTTATAGTTGGTAACACTTGGGAGATATGGGAGATTTAGCTCAGTGGTCAATGGCATCGATATAGCCTGACACTGATCTAATGATCGTGAGTTCAAACCTCACTGGCGCCGATTGACTTTTTCAGTTAATTAATAATTGAAATTTGGCGAAGGCGTACTCCCTAGATATATTGGTTCGAAAGTCAATTAAAGCCGGTGGTTCCCTCTACTACTAGCCCACACAAGTCCTGGACTTAGGGGATGCTTAATTAAGTAGAATAGTACGAGGTTAAAAACAAACATAAAACATAAAAAACTTAAAATAGGTTTTGTTTGACTTTTCAAGACAATCGCAAAACCAAGAAATTCTTTGCTTTTGTTGCCAACTTTTTGTAATAAAATTACCCCATTTTTAGTGTTTTAATGAGGCTTATTATGTCATAATGGCTTCATTATAAAATGCAAATAGAAAAAAACAATTTTTATAAAACGAAAAAAAAAACGAAATTTTTTACCACATACTATTGTAACACCTGTTTGTGAAGTTATTTACAATATTTTATTTATGCCAAGTTTAATTAAGATGTTAACATAATTTTGAACATTTTCCTTATAAATATTTTTTTCTATCCAGGATACAAAAAACAAGTTTTAACACGAGTGATAGGCGAACTACGCAAAAAAAATTAAAAAATATATTTTTCCAAATTTTAGCCCAAAAAAAAACAAAATTTTCTTCCTTTAATTAACTTTAATAATAATCAAAGAACTTTTACCTCAAGAAGCAATTTCAGACCAATGTTTATGAAGGTGTCATCTTTTTGTTTGTTTATTTACTAACAGAAACGCGATACAGCTTTGTGGTGTAAAATGTAGATGTCGCTAGTCGACTTTCAGGCTACCTAGTAGCGATGTTGCGTAGTTTCCACCTTATCATGAATTCAAATCATTATACTTAAATTAAAATGTAAAAAACTTTATTGTGTATACTATAATTATGTTTAATAATATAGTATATTAAAATTAAACTACTAGTTCATATAAAACTCATACAGAACTAATGTTAAAATTTACAATAAAATATCCAAAGTATATGTTTCCAATCGGCAACACTGTACCCCTGTCAGTCATTTTACGACATTAGACACATTCTTTCTCTTTCTTTACGCGTACTAAGTGTAAACAATAGTCACTCCCCACCAGCCCCTCACCGTAGTTGGTTCACGCTTCAAACAAAGCATACGATAGATTTCATCATGTTCCTTCTTGAGGTAAAAGTTCTTTGATAATATTTTTTCTCAAATTTTTAAATAAAATTGGGCGGACCCTAATTTTTTTTTTTTTGAGTTGGAATTTGGCACAGATTTTTTTAAGGTATTTTTCACGAAACTTTCAAAAAATCGTGTATTTGAAAAATAAAAAAAATCTAAAAATACGTAAAATATTGTAAATAATTAAAACTAGAACAAATATCAAAATTTTCTGTGTGTATGTTGGTTCGAATTTTCTAACAGGCGGGTTAAATTTTTATGAATAGTATGGAGAGAACAAAGATAAAAAGCAGTAGCAGCCGTCCGAAAATTTAACAAGGAGCAGTGAATGTGAATATCAGTGAATATTCACAGAACAGACTATTAACAGAGTGTGCTATTTAAATAAAGGACTAGTGCCATTTTGAAATCAGGGCATAGTCATATATGATGGATAAGTTCTTATAGGTCGGAGCTACCTCACTTGTCATTTTGACAATGTCAAATTTAATGAAATTTTATTTATTTTTCCGTTCAACCACAAATTTTATCATTTTATCATTAAGGACTTTTTGTATAATAAACAAAGAACTAATAACTCTTCTTTCTAGAATAGGCATACCGTTGAAATAAAGTATCGCCAACATCTCGGTTTGTTTGTAAACAAATAGTATGTATATTCAGGCCTGAACAATAACAATTACCAGTAACTGGTATTGTTGTCTCTGTTAGAAGAGTTATTAGTTCGTTGATAATAAACCTTTAAGAAAAGTTTGATTTTTTGTAACAGAACGAAAATGATATTTAAACAAAGGTCAAATATAAAAAAAATATTTTTCAAGATGTAACAAACTAATAAAAAATACTGTGTGATACATGGACGAAAACTATTTTCATTTTTAGGGCGATTACGGTTACCAACCTTGTTTTCCGAGCTCGGGTGGCAATCATAGCAATCGCCTTGAAAACAGTATTTTTAGTTAAAAACTGTTTAAATGTCAAAATGACAAATACGAGATACGACGTATTAGATCTTAGCCAGCGACATACGATACGTTAATATGTATTTAAAAAATATCCCATACAGAATAGAATATCTGATAGATATTCAGAGGACATCCATTTCGGATGTTTATAGGAAGTTCAAAATTTTGGCTTTTTATCCATGAAACGTAAAAACCCTAGCAAATATATTCAGTGTTTTTTGTTATTATTTCAATAACTTTCGAATGTTTTCATCCAGGGGCATGAGATTTGGTGTTTATCACATTAGTTAAATGGCTATTTCTCCCGTTAGATTAGACAGGGACAAAAGTTCTACCCAAAAAGGATAGAAGACAAACATACACTCTCACTTCCACCCAACCAAACAAATTCTGTATTTGTTCTTTGTTGAACAAATACAATATTTACTTGGCCGGGCGAAAAGTGTAACTGTATTATTTTTATTAAAGAAATTACTGCGCCATCTAAATTTTAGTAGAATTATCTTATTCTACAGATTCACATTATCTATGTTCGTTTGTGCTACACTTTCCGGCCAACCAAATAAATACCGTATTTGTTGTATAAAAAACAAATAGAGTATTTATTTGGTTGGCTGGAAAGTGTAGCACAAATGAGATAGAGATAGGGTAGACGTCTTTTGTTTCATAATTCTAGTTGTAGAGAGCTCCATTTATTCCTGTACCAAATTAAAAAAAAAGGACAACCGTAACAATGTCGAAAAAGTCAAACATTTGCACGTCAAATGGATATTCGAACTAGATATCCAACGGATGTTCATTAGATATTTTTTGCTGGATGGGGAAGGAATATCCTGCCTTTTTATTATTATATAATTAAAAGAAATGGGATACAGGCTGATTTTTTTTACTGGTCACTCGGTTAGCTATTAATTGTTTGAAAAAAAGAGCAAGAAAATATTATTTTTTTTCAATAAACTTTAATATCTTGTAAAATAAAGAAAAAAATGCAACGTTTTCCCATCCATTGAAGTATACAAATATTTATTAAATGTTCTTGCTCTTTCATTTATTGCATGACTGCTGCAAAATTCTGAATATTTTTATTTAAAATCTTTGTCAAAATTATACTTTTTTATAGGTTTGGACTATAATAAAAAAAATTGTAAATCGTATGTGTTTTTTTTAATTTAATTTTACTGACAATTACTTTTTATGTAAAAATATTTACGAAAAATAAGGAAAACTTTGTTTTCAGCTCCCTAATAAAATCTCGTAATAGTAGTTTATGATACAAGAAAGAAATAGTAAATTATGCACCAAGTACGCGAACCTAGTTTTCAGTGCACGAGAGTGCTTTTTTTTTACAAGGCGAAGCCAAGTGTCGAGCTGCGTATACTGTTTTTTCTACGACTTAACTCCTAAACTTTCAAAAAACGCAAAAATTGTCTTAACATTAATTTTATTAATTTGATGTTTTGTGGTTGACGTTCACTTGTTTTCAGACTGCAGATATGTTAAACCAGCTGACTGTCACTTTCCAATCGCTGTCATGGCAACGGGTGGAAAATAGACAGTAACAACTTACTAGGTCGTAGAAAAATCTCTTGTACACTATTTTTTATCCAATTGTAATATAAATTTATATTTTTGACAAGAAATTTAAGCCCCACTTTTGTAAAATATTCGACGTTAATTGACGTTGAAACTTTTGACATTTTAATATTTGTAATATTTAAATATTACAATCAAATAAAAAATAGTGTAAGATACACAGACAAAAACGGTTTTTGTGCCACTACGGTTGCCAACCTCGCTTTCCGAGCCCAGCTGGAAAATTCGTAATCGACCTAAAATAGTTATTTATGGTACTAGTGGGTAAAGTAAGATATTGCCCATGAGAAAATTAACCTGCGATGCGTCAGCCAAGCAGGTTAATTTTCAAGAGGGCAATATCGGTTTACCCATGAGTGCCATACAAGGTTATATCCAATAAATAGCTTAGGAATTCATATTTTTATTAAAAATTTTAATGACATTTACAAGAAAATAATTTGACAAGTGACAGTTGAGTGGGTAAAATAAATAATTATCCACTCAATAAAGTAAAAGCCACGCGGGGGTTATTATTGAGTTTATCTATTTAAAATAAAGCTGGTAATTGTCTTATTATCTGTATGTGTTGGATAAACAGTATTTTTCGCCCTTGTATCATAATATACTATTTTCTCATATAAAATTTAAATGTTTAAATTCAGAATATTGTTGCAGCAAGTTTTCAAATAACAAAAATAAAATAAAGTAGTCTGAATCGTTTAAGACATTATTATGACAGAACCCTTATTGGTCTGTCTGTCTGTTTTATAAGGACTGAGTTATTTGATAATTTAAATAGACTAAAGCAGTGGTATTTATTTCCGCTACAATCAGTAAGTTTTTATAATTAAAAAAGAAACCACTAAAAAATCAATCTGTATCATAAAAACTATTGATGTTTTTGATTTAAAAACTTTAATGTGTAGTATTTTGGTAGTCTACTCATTTTTATACTGTATAGACTCTGCATTAGAATTTTTTCTGCTAATAGAATATTAAAACCTAATAATACATTCATCAAACGTATATACATATTTTTCATCAATGTATATAAGACATATTTTCATAAAAATACATAGAGACAGGAGTATTTTTGTTCAAATACAGAGTAACATTATAAAAACGTCTTTAAAGCGAATAAAAATCCGAAGGAACAACATTTGCACGAAGTCTGATGCCGAAGAATCGAACTACGTAGTTGTTTCCGAGGATGAAGGGTGAGCGTAATTATCAATTCGCCTGTAGGACGTATAAGAAAAATATCTTTTTCATATTCGTATAATCATTCTAATAATCTAGATTAGACTAAAAAAAATCTTAAAAATATACATAGAGTAAAGGTATTGAAAAGTATTTTTCTTATGCTTAAGCTATTCAAAATTTAGTATAAAAATACACGTATTTCTGATATTGACATTTTCCCGATGTTTTTTTTCTGTCCAATAAGTTTTAAAAAACTTCTGATAATCAGAAATAAACTCCGCGCATTATCTATCTGAGTTGATGGTCATTTGTTTCTTGTTATTTGGTTGGCAGAATATATTTAGTTCCTTATGTAAGGTTTTCATCTTGTTTAAAATTTATTGTCAATCAAGACATTATTTTGACATTTATAAAAAAATCCAAATAATTTGCTTTACCAAGAAGAAATAACAAGAAAAGTGCATAAAAAGAAAACTAAAGCATCAATCTATAAACATTTTGTTTAAATGAAGTAATATAATGCAGTGCTCTATAAATTTTTGAAGTAAACACTATAACAGAGAATTTTTTGGTTAAAATAATACTGGTCCGTAATTTTATTCAGGTAATGTTAAATTTAAGTTTATAATAGCACTTTATGAATAAAAACTACTTTTATTATAATTTTGAACAAAGTTTTACTTTTTAAACAGATTTTGTTATTATTTATAAGACGTAAAATGACAGTCAATTTAACCTAAATGTTAAAAATTATCAAAAGCACAATGGGCTACAAAAATATTACTAAAAGTCATTTTTAAACCACTAATCATAGCTTCCTTGATCCAATTTGTTACTCAGATAGATAATGCGCCGAGTGTAGGTACTTGTATTACAAATTATTTTTTGAATAGCTTTTTTGGCAATGTTTTTATTTTCTTTTTTTGGAAAGTAAAACAAATGCCTTATTTGCGCCATCTATTGCCTTAATTCAAAGAGCACATACATAATTTTAAAAAAGGAGTCAACCCATTTAGCGTTAATCCAGATTTTCATCAGCTATATACAACCCTAGCAGAATTTTTCCGTATTTAAATACATAGGCATTTTTAGTATTTATCGACATTGCCAATAACTTTTGAAGGTTTTACCTATAATAGAGACATAGAATGTTATTTAAAGTAAATAAACACTAAACTACAGTGTGACCCCGTATTGGTGAAACGACTCTTGTAAAAGGTAAAAAATTCTCGATTTAAATGTTCATTTCTTGTGGTTCAGCCCTGCTTGATTACAGATTAATTTTTAGCATAATTTTAGTTTTGAAAAATCAAGTATGCCTTGGAAATTTACAAAAAAAAACTATTTTTCTGTAGAGAATCAAATCTAGCATCTACCAAATTTCAAAATCCTCGGCCAACTATGATTTTTCATTTTTTTTTTATTTTTACCAAATTGTAGCTTTTTGGTAACAGATGCGTCAAAAAGTCATTCAAAAAAGTTGCTTGAAATCAAAGCCTAGGTCCGTATCCCAAATTTCAAAATCCTCGGCCAACTTTAATTTTTCATTTTTTTTTAAATTTTTACCAACATTGTAGCTTTTTGGTAAGAGATGCGTCAAAAAGTCGTTAAGAAATGTTGCTTGAAATCAAAGCCTAGGTCCGTATCCCAAATTTTAAAATCCTAAGCCAACTTTGATATCTCACATTTTCTTGTCGGTAATGTTTATTCCCCAAATCAAAGAATTTTATTTTTAACAAAGTTGGCCAAGGATTTTGAAATTTGGTATAGGGGCCTAGGTGATGATTCTAAACAACTTTTCTTAAGAACTTTTTGTTGTATTTGCCGCATAAATGGTACTTTACAGAAAAATAGTTTTTTTGAAAACTTTCAAGGCATACTTGATTTTTCAAAACTGAAATTATGTTTGAAATTAATCTTTAATCAGGCAGGGTTGAACCCCAAAAAAATAAAATTTAAATCGAGAATTTTTGCGTTTCACAAGAGTCGTTTAACCAATCCGGGGACATACTATATTTCATTAATTGGTCTGTCATGTCGACGCTGTTATTGTATAGTGAGTCACTTTGAAAAAAAATATTTGTTTAAAAAATTTGGTTTTTATGTTTTAATTGACTTACCTTGGAATAACAGTGTCGACATGCTTTAATTGACTTACCTTGGAATAACAGCGTCGACATGCTTTAGTTGGTTGGTTAGTAAAATTTAGTTTTTCTATGACTGCCTTAGAATGTAAGCAAAACACACACCTTTCAAACACAGAATGAATCCATTCTAGCTTTAGATATGGTATGAATATTCCGTATCAAGTGTTAGAATGAGCACATGTAGTGCCATCTCTTTTTTATAAAAGTAAATAAAACTGTAGTAAAATTAGCAAAAATATATATTTTTTACCATGAAATATTGAATTATTTAATGCAATTTAAAGTTTTGCGTTAAAATTACATAAAGTTTATTAGCTTTTCTTAATATTTGACCATTTTTTTATCAATTTAGTTTAAAAAATTAAAACTGCTCCATCTATTGTTATATATTTAAACCTGATATATGTAACAACAATCTGACATAACCTTTAATTTTTGCATTATAATTTGTAAATATGTGCTAAAATTAAATAAAAATCTTTTTTAACTACTGATTTGATAAAATTGTTAAATAACATTAATTGCTTTATTTAAAAATATGTGTTTTGTTGCATTTACAATGTCGAGTCACAAAAAACATTGTTTTTAACCTTGTCCGCAGTTTAAAGCCATACAGTGTTTCATATTTGCAGTCGAAGAAAAAGTATAGTCTACAACACGTATGTAATAGTCATTCCGCACTCGCGGGACCGTCATACAAACTTTCCGCTCGCGCGTAATATTGTCTATTCCATACTAGTTATGGAATATACTATTCCAGGGTTTATTTATTTTACCATTTTTTTGAATTATTGAATGAATACTTCGATCTGACCAATAATTATTGGCACACAAAAAAAATTAAGTAGAATGTGCATTTGACCGGACCTACCTACGGGTACGTATTTTGGTCCGCTGAATCCGAATTCGAGGTCAGTTTGACCCCTACACCCTCGAAATTTCGAGAAAACTTCGAAAAACCGTAAAAATGATGAAAATCGGTAGTTTTAATGATAAAAAAAATTTTTGGAACTAAACTAAGCGTGATTTTCATGTATTTCGATCCGCTGAATATGAATCGAAACTTTATTGAGACCACGAGCCGTTTTAAATGTAAAAAAATCACACAAACCCTCCAAAATTATGTCTTGTGTTTTTCACAGATTTCAAGTTATTTGATATATCTACGTTATAGAGTATTTATTTTAGGCATTAAATCATGTTCAATCAATTTTTTTTCTGTTATGAATGGTCATTTTTACAATTTTTTCGAATTTTTCCAGCTTTAGAGGGTGATTCGACTAAAAAAATTAAGATGCGAATTGAAGACATCAAAAGATATAAAATTTTATCTGAATTGGACCAGAAGAAGTTTTTTTATCATGAAAACTATATTTTTTCGGAATTTTCGAGAGTTTTGTGTGATTTTTTCACATTTAAAATGGCTCGAGGTCTCAATAAAGTTTCGATTCATATTCAGCGGATCGAAATACATGAAAATCACGCTTAGTTTAGTTCCAAAAAATTTTTTTATCATTAAAACTGCCAATTTTCATCATTTTTACGGTTTTTTGAAGTTTTCTCGAAATTTCGAGGGTGTAGGGGTAAAACTGACCTCAAATTCGGATTCAGCGGACCAAAATACGTACCCGTAGGTAGGTCCGGTCAAATGCACATTCTACTTAATTTTTTTTGTGTACCGGTGTAATTATTGTTTTACTTCATTTGTTTTAAACTTTCTATACTATCTTTGTGGAAATGGGTATATAAAAAACTTCATATTACGCGAAAACTTAAAACGTTTTAACCTAGAGACTTTTTTGGTACCTACTTATTGTAAAATTTAAAGTAACATCTGAATTAAATTTTAAAATTGGAGATGCAAGCGTTTTTGAGTTATTTTATTTTAGATACTGAAAATTTCTGCTAGGGAATATTGATTGTTTGTACATAATATTATATAAAAGAAATCATTTTAAGTAGATTATATCAGCTTCAAAAACAAGTGTATGTAAATAAAATAAAAAACCAGGAGTTTATTTTTAAGAATAAAATAAAAAATTCAAAATTTTCTGTAACTTTCAAAGAATTTTTTGTAAGCGTTTGAAATGTTGTGGATTTTCAAGGTTCTAAGTACCATCTTACATAATAAATTATTTTTTTATTTATTTTTATCAAAAGATTAAAATCTTCATTAAAAATTTATGGAAAATTATTGATTTTCAATTCACTATCTAACGGGTTTTTAAGCAGCATCTAATAATTTACTATATTCTGTTAATAAAGATAATAATATTTCCTTTAATTTATTAAATACGCTACTTAGGACCTTTTGCTTATGGTATTTATATCAAAGACTTCCAAAGTTATTGAATATTTTTATTTTTTTATTTTTTTCCTTAAAATATGTCCTGGTAATGATTCTATTTGCAATTTTCTATCAGATTATATAAGAAAAATTTTTGCGACCTAACCTCGTAAAACTATACATATTTAGAATGTCCCACAAAAAAATCGTAAAAAAATTCTGTTTGACAGAATTTAAACCAAAAATAGTAAGCTTTGGATTCAATCTAGTAAAAAATGGCAAATAGATTATTTATATATCTTTATTTAATTCATTTATTTTTTATTTATGAATTTAATTCAAACAAATCCATTTCGATTTATTTTGTATATACAAATATGTTTTAAATCCATATTTTATTTATCACGAAATTAAACCTTTAGTGGTTATAATCAATAAAATTTATTTAAAATTGCTTTATTTTACGCGTTTTATTTAAAACAAATAAAATCAAGGAAAAACCTATATTTCCAAATTTAATTTTTTTTGTTTACTCGACGCGTTTTAAAGTTATAAACACCCGATATATGGTAGACATCCCTACTATTTAACATCACTACTAGTATACTCTTACCTACTCCTACTCTCAACAACACTACTCCCCAATAACCATACTTCCAAATAACCCTACTCCTTAAGAACCCCACTTCCAATAACCCTACTCTAAATAACCATACACCCAATAATCTTACTCCCAATAACCCTACTGTCCAAACCCAATAACCCTACTCCCAATAACCATACGCCCAATAACCCTACTCCCAATAACCCTACTCCTTACTATGTGCAAAGAAAGTGGGAGAAGGGCTGTTATGGAGTAGAGTAGGGATTTTAGGGCGTAGTGAAACTAAGAGTAGTGTTAGTTTGTCATTATTTTTATGAAAACCTTATTGAAATTGATAAGTAGAAAGTAAATGAATTAAAAATATATAAATTGTGATGTTTCTTAATCTCAAGGCCTTCACTGATATAAAAATCTTGTATAAAATTCAAAATTTTATTCGCCATGTTGTTCAGAGAAATTCAGATTTTATAAAAACATAGTTTAGGTTCAGTTTTAAAGTCACTCTGCCCAGGGGCGATTCTATGGACCTCGCCTTCGAGTTCTTCAGAACAGCCACCAGATGGAGTAATATTAAGTATGCCAATATTGTAAAAAGTCACTGGCAAACATAGAAAACTCATAATCACTAAAAAAAATATTTGATAAAAAAATGTATATAAATATTGCAAAAATTGCCGTCAAATCGTTTAAATTCGTATTTTACGGGTATAAGACGGTCCTACAATCGCTTCGATTACGTCATATTAAAATAACGCGATATGTTATACGTCATTAGTAATGACTCATTAAAATATATCATGTCATTATAACGTGATTTTATGATGTATTAATACGTCATATTAGCGTGATATCACGGCACTATGACAACATCACGTAATAAAGACTTTAAATCATGTAATAATAATTACATTAATAATGTGTTATAAAGACGTAGTTACGTGATGAAGTTACAATGACGTGATATGACGTCCTAATTATGATATTTGACGTTAAAATTATGGGAAATTACGTCATAATGACGTGATATGACGTCAATATGACGTGATATCTCGTAATGATGACGTGTTATCTCGGAATTTGACGTCATGCAAAACCTATACTGAAAAACTGCCCCAATTATATGCCTTATTCATATTTTATGCAGCTTTTACACATAAAATAAATTAGGTCATCGAATCATCGAAAAAGCGTTGTTTACTAAATAAAATTAATGTTTTTTGTCGTGACCTTACTTGTAGTTAGCCTCTTTATTGTCGTAAAAAAAGTTTTGTGAGTTACACGTGTTTTACATGTTTTTATTTACTCGCGAAAATTAAAATATTGCAGATTTTTTTGGTGTTAGCAAGTAAAATAAATAGTCAATTAAATCAGTTTTTGAATATATTTTTTTTGGTGATTATGGGGGTAAGTTAAGTGTACAAATATATAAAACAAAAAGGTACAAAGTTTTTTCAGGAAAAAAATTGTTGATGTATAGAAAGTTTTTTGGTTGACTCCTAAGTTATATTCACTGCCACAGAGGGCTCTGTCTCTAAACGTCATCAATTATATTAAAAATATTGCTTTTATCGAAAAATGGACAAAAATCAGAAAAAGGACTCTATAAAAACATAATTTTCTTTATGTTCGTCACTGTGCGCTATACTTTTGAAACTGTTCGTTTTACATAGGAAAAATACTGTGTATTACTCGGAGGAAAGTGTTTTTCACGCTTGTGTGAATAATTTGTGCACGAGTCATGATAAATGTTCTCATTTGCTACGAAAACTTTCCTCTCGTTAAAAAATATCATCGTAAGTTTTGGAAAAAAAAGTTTTCACGTTTTACATTTAATTTTTTGTAAATTATTTTTGAATATTTTAATACGGTATTTTTTATCATGCAAATTTATATTAATATAATAAGCAGTACTCGGCATATTTCCAGTTGTAGTCCAGTCATCAGGTCAATAAAAGAGCCTTTACCTGGAAATAATTCAGGGAGTTTTGATTTTTGGTTTATTGGGTAGGGTTAATTGCCGCAAATAAAAAAAACAATTTTGAGACGTTAATCTCGATTTGGAACTGTTATTTTTTTAACGTTAACGTTACACTATACGTTTTTAGATTTTTCATTTTTTTTTTCGAAAAACCAAAATTGTTCTTTATCGTCGGTTAGGCATGTCCCTTAGAACATTTTGGGTGAAAATTAAATAAATCTGTCTGGCACTTTCTTTTTAATTTACGTAAAATTATTTTTATTTTAAATAATTCACACATTTGTGCCCCATTATCTCGAGTAAACCGATTTTGGTTGAATCACCATTGTATTAAGCATAAAAAAACCTTCCTAACCAAGTTATAAGGAAAAATCTAAAACCCTACAGTGTAACGTTTAAGGCGGTGCCGTGAATTAGCTTTAAATCGTACAAAAAAATACATGACACAAAAAATGTTGGAGATTTGGTTCTCTTTATTTTCATATCAAACGTTTTTTGTCCTAGGATACACCGATCTTGAGATATATTAAAAAGTCCGTTTTTTGTGAAAAATAGGTTAAAAAAATGACAGTTCCAAATCGAGTTCAATGTCGCAAAATAGTTTATTTGCGGCCCTAAACCCTACCCAATAAACCAAAAATCTAAACTCCATGAATTATTTTCAAGTTAAGCATCTTTTATTAACTTCAAGACTAGACTATAACTAGAAATACACCGGGTACTGATAATAAGTTTTTTTGAAGGCCATATCAAAAAATTGAGTCACCGTTTTAGGCAAAAAAAAATTGAATTTTTTAACAAGGCTTTTACAAAAATTACTTGAGTGCTTAATAGCAAAATATTTGGATTTGGCTCCAATTTTTAAAAAGTTGGATATTCTTTTATATATTATTTTTTAACTGTAGTTAAGGTTTTCCCAATATCCGAATATTAAAATTTGAGACAACGAAAAAAAAATGGTTTACTAAATTAATAATATTTTAAATATTTTTATCCACGGCCGTGATTAATAGGCCTATTAATCACGGGACTGTAGAAATAAACCGTTTAAAATTTAAAATGACCGTGGATAAAGTATAAAATTCTACTCGCGTATAATAGATATTAATCATTTGGGTGATTAGGCCACTCGCCTATCGGCTCGTTTCCCAAAATTCACCCTCATTGATTAATAGCAAATATTATACACTCATTAAATACTATACTATTTTTTTTTTAAACCTTGTAGGTATAATGTTTATTTCTGCCTAAAGATATTCTATTTAAGTCCTATCCAGAATTTTTGTTTGTTTATTTTCGATAAAAATATATTTGATATTATCATTATATAACTAGTGTCACTTGATGTCTTTTTCCATGCAGTCAATAATATGATTTTTGAAAAACTTTTTTCAAAAAAATAATTAAATTTTGTAAATTTTCTTTATGAGAAAGTTTTTGAAAAATCAGGCACAAATCATTTAATGTTAAACATATTTTATAAATATTTATCGACTCTAAAAACTAAAAAAAAATCTAAAAAAAAATATATTAATTTATGTTGAAAAATATGTATTTTTATCCAGGATTCTCAAATCTGTCAAGAAATATTTAGTTTACTTTTTTGGAGATTAGCGTCCTTAAAACTTTAACATAAAACACTAAAACATAGGCGCCGCCGCGGCGCGCCTATGTTTATCTAATACAAATTCTATATATCGAAAACTGAAAGATTAAGGATACTAAAATTTTGCAGGTACGTAGTCCTTACCTCAGACAGGGGCATGAGTATATTTAAGATTGCCCCCCTTTCTTACCTGTTGATTTTTCTAGGGGTTTAATTTATTTAATTTAGCAAGTTTATACACTTCTGCTCAAAAATATCGGCCCACCTAAAAAAATACACATTTTCAAATGCTAATAACTCCAAAACTATTCAATAGATTAATTTGACCTTTTTTTTATTTTAAAGCTTGAACTTTTAGCTCTTAATTACTGGAATAAAAATTATCAAAAATCTTTTTTTAAACCGGCAGCAATGAAAATTACACAGCTATGTTTTTTTACTGCTTCTTTCGATATGCGCACGGTTTGCCACTGCATATTTTTTTACAATTTAATTAATTGATTTTATAGGCCAATTAAATGGGAGTAATTTCTTTTTTAACTTTTTAATTTTCCTTTTCTCGTTTAGGAGATATACGGTTTTTTCTGAAAATAAACATTTTTGCAAATAACAAAAAAACTACACAGTGGATTTAATTGATTTATTTTTTAATTTGAAGCTTAAGTCCTTAACTTTTATTTATTTAATTTAAGTTTCTGGTGCAAACATGTTTAAACTGGGTTTACATTGCTTAAATAGTCATGTTTTTTTTACCCAATCTTTTTTGATGCAATTTAACCACAAACTCAAATGTTTCCATAAGTTTTAAAACTTATTCTAAAAGCCACACTTATTGTGACTGATTCCTTCTTTTATTTTTTATCATAAGTCTTCTCATTTAGGAGAAATTAAAGTTTTTCGGAAAAAGTGACTTTTTAATCAGTGGGCTAGTGCCACCCCTGTAAAACTGTATATGACGGAAAAGCGTCGATAGAATATAAAGATCTATTGCACTTCTATAACTTTAGCTTAAATAAATACATTTAGTTAACACGTTTTCTGCGTTAGAAACTTTTTGGTTCCCAGCTCAGACTGCGTTTTGAGGCATATATGTCGAACGAACTTTGCACAGACTGTTTAAATCTCTAATGGTACTCCAAAAACAAGTTCTAACGTCTTTTTAAGGACTTTTTGCTTTTTAATTTTTTTTAAACAAAATATTTTATCAAATAAAATAACAATAAACAAATTTTAAATTTTATTAAAATTATTTAATAACAATTATAAACACAAAAAAACGTATTAGACGTGTATGTTTTTTTACAACAATGCTGTTTTTCGTTATTATTAGTTACATTACATTATGGTCAATAAAACATTCAATTTAATTTAACAAAACACTAAAACTAACCAACATTACACGGTTGAGGCTAGGTTATCAATGTGTATACACTATAGTTAAAATTTATCTACATAAATATTATAGACGTTATAGTCATATTTCCCAATGTTTTTCATACAGAATTAGGTTTTAAAAATGGTATGCGGCTTTGCATTGTCTTGCATGTAAATAAAGTCATCGCCTATAAATCCGGCGTAAGGTACGACGTGCTCTTCCAAAATTAACTGAATTTAGACGACGATTCCGCAGGGAATTAAGCTCGATAAATCCGTCATCCCGAGCGGACGTGCACCTATGTCTGCCAGCTCCTTGGCGTCGACTAAAGGAACCGGTCTCCTCAAAACGTTGGAATACTCTTCTTACCGCTGCTCTCGTAATATTTAACTGTTAAGCAACATAACGCTGACTGTGCCCTTCTTGTAGCAGAGCTACAGCTTGGGCAGCTACTTCCGGACTTGTTTCCATTTAAATAATACAATTAAATAAAATTTTAACGAGTTAAAAAAGTATTGTCACATAAGTGACAAGTCTTGTCAATCATAAAAAAGTTAGTTACAGGGGTGGCACTAGCCCACCACTTAAAAAGTCCTTATTTACCAAAAAAACATAATTTCTCCTAAATGAGAAGACTTATGATAAAAAATAAAAGACGGAATCAGTCACAATAAGTGTGGCTATTAGAATAAGTTTTAAAACTTATGGAAAGATTTGAGTTTGTGTTTAAATTGCAACAAAAAAGATCGAGTAAAAAAAAACATGACTATTTAAGCAATGTAAACTCAGTTTAAACATGTTTCCAACAGAAACCTAAATTAAATAAATAAAAGTTTACGATTTAAGCTTCAAATTAAAAAAAAAATCAATTAAATCCATTGCGTAGTTTTTTTGTTACTTGCAAAAATGTAAATTTTTAGAAAAAACCTTATATCTCCTAAACGAGAAAAGGAAAATTAAAAAATTTAAAAAGAGATTACTTCCATTTAATTAGGCTATAAAATCAATTAATTAAATTGTAAAAAAATATGCAGTGGCGAACCATGCGCATATCGAAAGGTGCAGTAAAAAAACATAGCTGTGCACTTTTCATTGCTGCCGGTATAAAAAAAGATGTTTGATAATTTTTATTCCAGTAAGTAAGAGCTAAAAGTTCAAGCTTCAAAATAAAAAAAAGATCGAATAAATCCATTAAATAGTTTTGGAGATATTTGCATTCAAAAATGTGTATTTTTTTAGGTGGGCTGATATTTTTGAGCAGAAGTGTATGTACATATCTTCGTTTCCCTTGCAAAGGGGCTTTTTCATTTATTTTTTATTTTTGATAATATCCTTATAAAGGGGCTTGTCTCAAAAAATTGATAAATTGAGTTAGACCCTTGGCTGGCATCCTAACAGTAAGCCCCTTATAAGGAAGGCGACGATATGTCCATATAGACTTTTCTTATTTATCGTGTTATATCAAAACTTTCAGTAGTTAAATATAACACTGTGTTTTTATTAATGATTTTTTTCTATTTTGCGACTCTTATAAGCTTATAATCACAAGCATTTTGCGTGTTCTTATAGGCCCATAAGAGGTCTCTACTTTTTTTTTTGGGTTGGCAACAGACAAAAGTCTATCTCTTGACGTTTGCTGTGCAATTGTGAACGTCGGTTTAAAGTTTAATTTTCTACAAAATTTTTGATTAGGTTATGTTTTACCGTGTTAAAATTGTGGCTTGGTTACTTGCAGTGGAAAAGAGAAGAAATGACTATAAAATATATCAAAATAATATTCGTTCTTAGAATTTTAAACATGGCGAAAACTGTAATGCCAATTCGATACAAAAATCCCTAAATCATTCATCAATTTAAATGTAAGTTTTTTAAAATTTAAGAGCAAAATAGAAAAAATTGTATAAAGCCTCGTTTCATAACACGTTTTTAGCGCACTAGTACTTTAGAAAACTCACCGCAAGCGGCCCGTTTTCTAAACTGGTACTCGTGCGCTAAAAACGTATGTTATAAAACTAGTACTTTAATATACTATTTAATGAATGAAGATCCGATTATCTCCAATGCGTCTCATTTTTCTCGATAGATTTGGATTCAGGAGAAAACAAATAAAACTTGTGTTATTTTGTTGTTTATATGATTTTTAATTAGTTTTCAGAAGCGAGAAATGTTTAGAGCGATAAAAATTATATATCACTGCCAACGTTTTTGGACTGCCATTAACTCTTTAACTCTTTGAAATACCGTACCGTAGTTTTCATAAAATTGCGTCATTAGATACTAAGACTGCATGGACTTATATATAAATATATAAATAATTTAAGACGAGTATATATGTTAAAATTTTCTCTTACAAAAGAAAATTGGACAATGAATTTTAAAATTGGAATGACTGTTGTTTACAGATTGGTATTTGAATGGATAATTTAGTACAGAAATAGTTATTTATGGTACTAGTGGGTAAAGATATTGCCCATGAGAAAATTAACCTGTGAGGCGTCAGCCAAGCAGGTTAATTTTCGAGAGGGCAATATCGGTTTACCCATGAGTGCCATACAAGGTTTTATCCAATAAATAGCTTAGGAATTCATATTTTTATTAAAAATTTTAATGACATTTACAAGAAAATAATTTGACAAGTGACAGTTGAGTGGGTAAAATAAATAATTATCTACTCAATAAAGTAAAAGCCACACGGGGGTTATTATTGAGTTTATCAATTTAAAATAAAGCTGGTAATTGTCTTATTATCTGTATGTATTGGATAAAAGTAATTTATTTAAACTTTTAAGCCTTAAACCTAATCATGTTAAAAGATACTTATTTACTACTCATTTGTACTCCTGTAGCCCAGTAATAGTCTACATATCGTATCCCCAGACAGCACATGATAACTATTAGATATCCAGGGGATATACTTTCTGGATATAGGGTATATCCAGTGGATAGCCTGGATTGCCATTAGATATCCCATGGACATCCAAATGTCCGCCTATATCCAGATCCTGGCAGGATATCCACTGCATATCCACGACATATGCAGTAGACATCTATTTTTTTAACCTCCCCAAAGTTTATCCACTAGATTTTCATTAGAGATCCATCATGGATATCCTGGATATCCATCATGGATCTCTAATGGATAGCCAGTGGATATACTTTGGAGAGGTTAAAAAAATAAATGTCCACTGGATAACTCGTGGATATCCATGATGGATCTCTAATGGATATCTAGTGGATATACTTTAGGGAGGTTAAAAAAATAGATGCCCACTGGATATCTCGTGGATATCCCGCCAGGATCTGGATATAGGCAGACATTTGGATGTCCATGAGACATCTACTGGCAATCAGGGCTATCCACTGGATATACTCTATATCCAGAAAGTATACTCCTGGATCTAATAGTTATTATGTGCTGTCTGGGTACATCTAGGTTCGAAAATCAGTTTTTAGGCCTCTTAAAGAATAACACTTTTTAAGGGACCGTAGCTCCCCTAAAAGCGATTTGTGCATATTTGTGTGCAGGAACTTTTTTTATAGTTTTTGATGTATAATCGCCCTGCAGTATTAAAGTTAACCCAAATTTTAGTTCTTATTTTTCATGCTCACGACGCATTATGCAGTTAAAGAGGCAATTTTACGTCGCGACGTGAAATTGCCTCTTTAACTGCAATTTTCTCGAAACGGTTGACCCTACTGTGCTACATGAAGTACTTTTTTATGTTTTTTAACTAAAGATTAATATTTTATTGAGAAAATGTCAAAAAATCTACAGATAAACAAGTTTGGGGCAAAAAAGTGACATCGCCTCCCCCAATTTTGTACCTGCCTGGTGAACATTACCAAATAAAAGTTACATAAAATGGTAGCCTTTATCAATGTTAACCCATGTGCAAAAATTCGTTACTGTGGTTAATAGGGTTTCAGGATATTAATTAAAAACTACTTTTTAGAAGTACCCTTAGGAGGGTCGTAGTTCCCTTAGGGCTCATTTCCGGACCAACCTTTATAGGAACTTTTTTTATATTTTTTAATGTAGAATCATGTCTTAAATTGCTCGAACTTATTTTTGAATAGCCTATGTCTGAGTTGTCCATCCAAGTACCACTCTGTACTGTAATATTTAATCAAAAAATATAATTATAGATCTGATCAGTAATTGTTTAAATATTATGGTTTAAAAAAGCAAAAAAAAAATAAGAAATTAAAAATTAATGCAGCATAAATAAAAATGTTAATTTTTTTAATTTGTATTCTAAGAATATTATTCTTTATTACTTAAACAATGTTTAAAAAACATGTGAGATTTTACCCATAATGTAACGGGTGTTTTATGTAAAACAAAACACTGTAAACGAAATTTTATGCGAAAATATGCACCCATAAAACTGAAAATTGGCCTGTTTCCACGTTCTTAAAAATATCTCAATATTTATTTTTGGTGTTCCGTTTTAAATGAACCACCCGGTATTTTTTTTATAATTAATTAAAAAATCTCAAAGTATGTATGATATAATTGTAAATAATTTTGATGATTTTTTTAGTCATTTAAATATAAAAAATAAAACCATTTTTTTTGTTAATACCCATATTATGTTTAAATCTTTTTGTTAATTGGAGGGTCTTATGCAACATGGAAGCTAAGAAAATCATATATAATAAGAACCCTCACCGCCATTTTTTTTAATAATAATGTTAAAATTGGCCTACCGTGAGAAAAATCAATCCTTGTTGTATAAATCAATCCAAACATACTCTTTTGTACTTGCAGAAAACTAAAAAGGTTCTGAAACTTTTTGAGTTTATGAAAAAGATTCGCTCGAAAGTTTTGAAACCGCGGCCAGATAGAGTGATTCTACATAAACTAATCTGCTTGTCCAAGAGAGGTCATTCCTATTACGAGTGAAGTTAATTATTAGATTAAAAATATTGAAAAGTGCAATATGTACAAATTTTACTAATTTACTTTTTTTATATTATTAAATAAAATTAGGACTGTATATCAGAATATAAATTTAAAAAAAATAAATAAATGTGTTACTTTTTTTACTGAACATTTTAAGTTTTATTTATAAAATTTGACAGTTTATTTTTAAAAACACCTAAAAACTTTTAAACAAAATTCTAAATATACATAGAATCTATAATTTGTTTGAGGCGTATATATATTTACAGTATTATTAATTTGAGCCATTTCGCCTCAATGATTATTTATATCGATAAAAAATCTAAAACAGAAAATAAAATTAAAATGTTCTTATCAGGCGCACCTATTTCTAGATGTGCTGGCAAGGTATTGCGTTTAAAATAATACTTATCTGCTATATCTTCTTTACCTAAAAAATATTATTAATCAATACCTTACCAAAGTTTAAAAATTTTCCCTAAATAATTTTTAATAAAATTCTCGATAAATCGTTAAAATAATTAAAAAAGAACGAAAAATTGGTCCCGTTTTCAAAGAAAATTATTAGTTTTTGAAAGAATTTGTGCAATATTTGGCTTTATCCATCAAAATATGACAAATGTCAAAATATGTCATTTCGAGGGAATTGAAACAAAGACACCTGTAACAATAAAAAAGTGTAGAGAAATTAATTTGGAAAATTGATAAAGCCAAATATTGCACAAATTCTTTCTTTTTTAATTATTTTAACGATTTATCAAGAATTTTATTGAAAATTCTTTCTTTAGGTAAAAATTTTAAACTTTGGTAAGGTATTGACTAATAATATTTTTTAGGTAAAGAAGATATAGCAGATAAGTATTATTTTAAACGCAATACCTTACCAGCGCATCTAGGAATAGGTGCGCCTGATAAGAACATTTTAATTTTATTTTCTGTTTTAGATTTTTTATCCATATAATATTTAAATAATCATTGAGGCGAAATGGCTCAAATTAATAATTCTCTAAATATACATAATCACAAATTACTAGAAAATGTGACATCCCATTAAGAAACAGAACTTTAAAAACACTAAATATCCATTTCTCATGGGCAAATATCCAATTATTCGTAAGTTTATTATTGGTAATTAATAATAAATTAATGCTATAAAAATCAAATACAGCCTTTTCCAGGGCTAGCGTACAGAAATTTGTGGGTATATTTAAAACCCTCTGGAAAATATCAAAAAAATTTAAAAAAAAATCCATCTTCAGTACTAATTAAAAAGGAAGCTATTTAATCTGACCAATCCTGTTGCTGATGTTAAATTACCTACAAATAATTTTTTCCCTACTTATTAGTAACTATGGTTGGATTTCAATTGTTGATGAGTGCATTGTTTGAGAGTCTCAACTTTAGAATCTTTTCGGGTTATTATATTTTGACAAAACCGACAGAGGCTATCAAATATTCTATTTTTATAGGGTCACTACATCCGGCGGTGGTTTTTTGACATTAATAAATATTTATGTCACATTAATCACCATGTCAACCTACAGAATATGTACCTGCAATAATTAAATTTGCTTCTATAGCTACAAATTCAACTTTTAAAGGTAATTTGACATATGCAACAGTATTGGTCGACTTAAAGCGTTCTTATTTTTGAATTGAACGAAGATGGATTTTTTTTACATTTTTTTCGTATTTTCCATAGGATTTTTAATATACCCTCAAATTTCTGTACGCGAGTTCTGGCACAGGCTGTATGTATGTGTGAGTGAGTTACACCCGGTTCCGATTGGTTCAAACGCCATTTTTGTGATTTGTAAGGCTTTCTTTGATCTGAAATTTCTCGATTATTATTAAAGATATCCATATGGTCAAGGCGTCCTTTCTTCACAAGGACAGACAATTTTACGTTATTTCAATCATAAAAAAACCAAGTCCAAAAAGCAAAAAAAATAAAAAAAGACGACGTTAGCCACTCGAGCAACCCTTTAACTTTTTTAAATCGAACGGACTTTTAAGTTTATTTCATAAAAAAAGAATACTCAAAAATCCTATACCAAATTTTAAATGGAGAAATCCGGTAGGTGATTCTGGCTGAAAAACTATTAAATAAAGTTTTATTTAACTTATATAACTAATTAATAATTATAATTATTGTTATTTTCACAAGTAATAAATTGGAACAGACGCCATTTGTTTTTTCTGAGGGTGTTTTTAAATATAAAATGCAAAATTTTATAAATTAAAGTTACAATAAAATTTACAGATGGACAGTATTATATTTCTGACATAATATACCAATTTTGTCAAATTTTAAAACAGAAAAACATAAAACATAATAAAAAATGTTCTATTTTAGACATTTATCGATATTTTAAATTATTAATGTTTTAATATCTGAAATTGTTTTAACTTAAAATTTTGAATTTTCCTGCAAAATGAATGATAATGTTCGATGAATATATTTTGTGCAGTAAATACATTTAAATTAATAATTTTGTATTTTATTTCAAAATCCTTTTCTATGAATTTTAAACTAAAAAAAAAGCAATAGATAAGACAAAAAAAATTTCTTTTTTCTTCAAGCGTACTAAAATGTTCATATTTTATAACTGAACACACTAGTTAGCAGTGATCTATTTTTTACAGTAAATAAATGAGTTTGGACTTTTCTATGAATTTTAAACTAAAAAAAAGCAATAAATAAGACAAAAAAAAAATCTTTTTTCTTCAAGCGTACTAAAATGTTCATATTTTATAACTGAACACACTAGTTAGCAGTGATCTATTTTTTACAGTAAATAAATGAGTTCATTGTTGTACGCCGTAAAAAAAAGTTAGTTAGCAAAACCACCACTGGCGGCCAATCTTTGACTTTGATAACAACCATACTTCAAACTTGTTTGTTTATTATGTAAACAGGTGGTTGACTGGAAATTCTGTGCAAAAACCTTGTGTGAAATTGATTAAAAATGATTAAAGAATATTTGGTTTATACACCTACAAATCTCTCCGAAATTGCAAATGCTACATTAGATAAGTTACCATCGAAATCGCGAAAAGTGTACGATTTAGCCTACGAAAAAAATTAAATATGAGCTAAGGAAGGTTTAAGTTTATTTCGAAAGGGTTTTATTGGACAATTTTAATAAAAAAAACATACTTTATTACTGAATAAATTAAATGCAAAAATTCATATTTATAAAATATAAGAAGCTTGAGGAAAAAATAGTATGTTTCACTCAGAGGAAACACTCACATTATGTGAGTGTTTACTGTTAGTGACAATGACTAATCTTTGGCTTTAATTCTCTGTAAGTTCTTCTCTGTATTTTATTATTTATTTTAAGGTTAAGTTAAATGTTTAAACAATTGTATTTTTTTTATACTTATATATACTTTTTTATTTCCAATAAAGGTTCGAAAAGACGAAAAACCATCGTCCAAACGTCACAGCAAATTAGATAACAATTTTAGTCAGATCCAAAGCCCTATTCCCCAAAAATCGAAAAGCTAAATATACAAATCGGGCAAAAACTTTCAATTTAGTTAACCAATAAAAATATCAAGTAAATCAAAATTTATGAAAATATAAGCACTTACAGTCGGTCAAGTAAGAGCATGTAGTCGGTAAGATAAAGCCTTACAGTGGGTTAGGCTAAATGTGACACCCAGGGTAATTGTGACATGTCGTGTTATAATTCTTCTAAACTAGTTTATATCCAATCCAACCCTGGCATTAGCTTTTTGACAGTATTAAATATTTCGCGTAAAATTTCGATTTGATTTAAACTTGTTTAGAAGAATTGTAACAGGGCATGTCACAATTACCCTGGATGACATTTAGCCTAACCCACTGTACTTTTTTTTCGAGGATATTGTTTATTTCCTGATGCACAATGCTTTGTACATATTTTTGGTGAACTAAAACGTTTGCTGCGTATCCGTCACGGTTCAAGGTTCGCATCCGAAAGGTCCGAAAATGACGCCTACAGCGGCTGCGAAGTATATGGGCAAGTCGGGGACATTCGTCAACAAGTGAGTGAAAGAATACTCGGAAACGAAAAATTTTGGGAGACTAACATCTCTACTCTAAATTTCTCTACTCCCTAACATCCCTACTCCATAACATCCCTACTCCACAACAACTCTACTCAGTAACATCTCTACTCCATAACATCTCTACTCCGTAACAACTCTACTCCACACTATATGCACTTTATTAGCCACTTAATAATAAATGAGCAGTTCAAAGAACAGAGAATCTTCTTCTTCTAGATTATTTTATGTTTTTCCTAGAAAACGTTTATCTTTAAATGTAAATCTAGAAAAATCATAAATGAATTATTCTAAAAGCAACAATGACCGCTTACTCTTAACATGCACTAATATGTAAGTAATTAATAAACTGAATTCATTTTTGACAGTGACTTTTTCTTTTGAGTTAAGACAAGTGGCTAATCGAGTGTCTATAGTGTGGAGTAGAGTTGTTACGGAGTAGAGATGTTATGGAGTAGAGATGTTACGGAGTAGAGTTGTTGTGGAATAGGGATGTTATGGAGTAGGGATGTTAGGGAGTAGAGAAATTTAGAGTAGAGATGTTAGTCTGCCAAAATTTTGACGACTTACTAGATCGTGGCTCAACAGGAAAAGTGATTGCGATTTTTAATTTACTCTTTTGCTTGATAAAACAGACCATAGTAAAATATGTCGGTTAGCCTCTATGCTATGGTTGACCCTGGCCTAAACACAGAAAACGAAAACAATTATGATTTGACGGTTTACCAAACGTCAAAAAATGTCAAATTAAAATTAAAATTTTTACATAATAGATTTTAAAGAAAGAAAACACAAAATAACAAAAAAGAATAATTTTAAAAGAACAGTGTTTTAGTTAGTTTTTACCTAAAATGACTAGTAAAAAATGTCGATTGGCTTCTATGCTATGGTTGACCCTCGCCTTTTTCTTCGTGGAATTGATAGTTGGATATATGTGTAACTCGATGGCCCTCGTGGCGGACAGTTTCCACATGCTAAGCGATGTTATAGCATTGGTTATAGCTTATGTATCAGTTAAGGTAATCTTAAATATATACTTAATTTTAAAATTTTAAATATTTTTGGTTTAAATATGAAAAAGTTTAGGAAATACGGGTTAGGGAACGTTTAAGTGTTACGTAACGCAAATTGTACTAAAATTCATATACTTCATACCCCGTTTTTCGCGTTTCGCTACCCCCCAAACAGGGGGTATGTTGGGGGGGGTAGCCAAAATATAAAATCTCTACAGCCTTTAATAACACGGGAACCGGGGTATGAAATGTATGAATTTTGGTACATTTTGCGTTACTTAATACTTGAACGTTCCATTATATTACTGTTCACAGATCATTAAGGTTAAAAAAATAAGAAAAATACAGTATGTATGAATTATACCCCTAGAATAGAGAAAGAATAGTATATTCTATAACTAGTATGGAATAGACAATATTCCGCACGAGCGGAAAGTTTGTCATACGAGCCGGAAGGCGAGTATGACGGTCCCGCGAGCGCGGAATGACTATTCCATACGTGTTGTAGACTATACTTTTTCTTCTACTGCAAATATAAAACACTGTATGGCTTTAAATTGCGGAGAAGGTTAAAAACAATGTTTTTTGTGACTTGAAATTGTAAATGCAACAAAATACATATTTTTAAATAAAGCAATTAATATTATTTAATAATTTTATCAAGTCAGTAGTTAAAAAAGATTTTTATTTAATTTTAGCACATATTTACACATTATAATGCAAAAATTGAAGGTTATGTCAGATTGTTGTGACAGATATCAGGTTTAAATATTTAACAATAGATGGAGCAGTTTTAATTTTTGAACTAAATTGATAAAAAACTGGTAAAATATTAAGAAAAACTAATAAACTTTATGTAATTTTAACGCAAAACTTTAGAAAAAAGTTTTTTTTTATAAAAATGTAAAAAAATATTAAGTAGTAAAATTTTTTACTTGGCAGATTTGACTTCATCATGAAAAATATAAAATGCAACTTGCGTAAAAAACCATTGTAAAGTAGTGTAACTGAACTGATTATACCTAAGCTAAGCCAAAGTTTTAGGAGCCTTATTCAACTCGGTTTTTTTAACAACGAACTAATAAGTCTTCTTTCTAGAATACGCAAACCGTTAAAATAAAGTATCGTCAAAATATCTCGGTTTGTTTGTAAACAAATAGTAGGTATATTCAGGCCTGAACAATAACAGTTACCAGTAACTGGTATTGTTGTCTCTGTTAGAACAAAGATGTGCGAGTAAGACAGAAGAATGTTTATGTTGCCGACGTTTTTGTCAGTTTTAACGAATGAAATGCCTATTCTAGAGAGAAGAGTTATTAGTTCGTTGGTTTTTAATCGCCGAAAATTTCAAATAATTTAAAATTATGCAATTTTGAGAAAAGTGTTTGTGGTATCATTGTTATGAATCAATTATTTTATATCTAGATGTCTCCGAAAAATACATTCGGTTGGGCAAGAGCCTAAGTTCTAGGAGCACTTATCAACTAAGTGTTTTTACTCGCCCATTGCAAATAATTTAAAATTTTGCAAGAGTTTGTTGTATTAACGTTAAAAATCTATTATTTTATACCTAGATGTCTCCGAAAAAATGGTCGAAAAATACCTTCGGTTGGGTAAGAGCCGAAGTTTTTGATCGCCCAGAATTTCAAATAATTTAAAATTATGCAATTTTGAGAAAAATGTTTGTGGTATTATTGTTAAAAATCTATTATTTTATATCTAGATATCTCCGAAAAAGTCGTCGAAAAATACGTTCGCTTGAACAAGAGTCGAAGTTTTAGGAGCACTTATCAACTACGTGTTTTTACTCGCCCATTGCAAATAATTCAAAATTTTGCAAGAGTTTGTTGTATTAACGTTAAAAATATATTATTTTATACCTAGTTGTCTCCGAAAAAATGGTCAAAAAATACCTTCGGTTGGGCAAGAGCCGAAGTTTTAGGGGCCCTTATCAACTCCCTGTTTTTGATCGCCCAGAATTTCAAATAATTTAAAATTATGCAATTTTGAGAAAAGTGTTTGTGGTATCATTGTTACAAATCAATTATTTTATATCTAGATGTCTCCGAAAAAATCGTCGAAAAATACTTTCGCTTGAACAAGAGCCGAAGTTTTAGGAGCACTTATCAACTAAGTGTTTTTACTCGCCCATTGCAAATAATTTAAAATTTTGCAAGAGTTTGTTGTATTAACGTTAAAAATCTATTATTTTATACCTAGATGTCTCCGAAAAAATGGTCGAAAAATACCTTCGGTTGGGTAAGAGCCGAAGTTTTTGATCGCCCAGAATTTCAAATAATTTAAAATTATGCAATTTTGAGAAAAATGTTTGTGGTATTATTGTTAAAAATCTATTATTTTATATCTAGATATCTCCGAAAAAGTCGTCGAAAAATACTTTCGCTTGAACAAGAGTCGAAGTTTTAGGAGCACTTATCAACTACGTGTTTTTACTCGCCCATTGCAAATAATTCAAAATTTTGCAAGAGTTTGTTGTATTAACGTTAAAAATATATTATTTTATACCTAGTTGTCTCCGAAAAAATTGTCAAAAAATACCTTCGGTTGGGCAAGAGCCGAAGTTTTAGGGGCCCTTATCAACTCCCTGTTTTTGATCGCCCAAAATTTCAAATAATTTAAAATTATGCAATTTTGAGAAAAGTGTTTGTGGTATCATTGTTATAAATCAATTATTTTATATCTAGATGTCTCCGAAAAATACATTCGGTTGGGCAAGAGCCGAAGTTTTAGGAGCACTTATCAACTAAGTGTTTTTACTCGCCCATTGCAAATAATTCAAAATTTTGCAAGAGTTTGTTGTACTAACGTTAAAAATCTATTATTTTATACCTAGATGTCTCCGAAAAAATGGTCGAAAAATACCTTCGGTTGGGTAAGAGCCGAAGTTTTTGATCGCCCAGAATTTCAAATAATTTAAAATTATGCAATTTTGAGAAAAATGTTTGTGGTATTATTGTTACAAATCAATTATTTTATATCTAGATGTCTCCGAAAAAATCGTCGAAAAATACTTTCGCTTGAACAAGAGCCGAAGTTTTAGGAGCGCTTATCAACTAAGTGTTTTTACTCGCCCATTGCAAATATTCAAAATTTTGCAAGAGTTTGTTGTACTAACGTTAAAAATCTATTATTTTATACCTAGATGTCTCCGAAAAAATGGTCGAAAAATACCTTCGGTTGGGTAAGAGCCGAAGTTTTTGATCGCCCAGAATTTCAAATAATTTAAAATTATGCAATTTTGAGAAAAATGTTTGTGGTATTATTGTTACAAATCAATTATTTTATATCTAGATGTCTCCGAAAAAATCGTCGAAAAATACTTTCGCTTGAACAAGAGCCGAAGTTTTAGGAGCACTTATCAACTAAGTGTTTTTACTCGCCCATTGCAAATAATTCAAAATTTTGCAAGAGTTTGTTGTACTAACGTTAAAAATCTATTATTTTATACTAGATGTCTCCGAAAAAATGGTCGAAAAATACCTTCGGTTGGGTAAGAGCCGAAGTTTTTGATCGCCCAGAATTTCAAATAATTTAAAATTATGCAATTTTGAGAAAAATGTTTGTGGTATTATTGTTACAAATCAATTATTTTATATCTAGATGTCTCCGAAAAAATCGTCGAAAAATACTTTCGCTTGAACAAGAGCCGAAGTTTTAGGAGCGCTTATCAACTAAGTGTTTTTACTCGCCCATTGCAAATAATTCAAAATTTTGCAAGAGTTTGTTGTACTAACGTTAAAAATCTATTATTTTATACCTAGATGTCTCCGAAAAAATGGTCGAAAAATACCTTCGGTGGGCAAGAGCCGAAGTTTTAGGAGCACTTATCAACTACATTACAAATAATTCAAATTTTTGCAAGAGTTTGTTGTATTAACGTTAAAAATCTAGTATTTTATACCTAGATGCCTCCGAAAAAATGGTCGAAAAATAAATTCGGTTGGGCAAGAGCTGAAGTTTTAGGAGCACTTGTGTTTTTATTTGCCCAAAATTTCAAATAATTTAAAATTATGCAATTTTAAAAAAAGAGTTTGTGTTATTAATGTTAAAAATATATTAATATTTTTATATCTAGCTGCCTTTGAAAAAAATCGTCGAAAAATACATTCGGTTGGGCAAGAGCTGAAGTTTTAGGAGCACTTATCAACTCCCTGTTTTTGATCACCCAGAATTTC
>OY294044.1:107269031-107424148 GCA_958510825.1 Brachypterus glaber
AAAGTGAAAGTGAAAAAGTTTTCGAAGTGCGTCAAAAAAGGAAAAGATGTAAAAAGACGGACGTCGATGAAAATGAATGGAGAAAAAAAAAGCAAAATAGATCGGGAAAAGGGCCTTCCATTCCAAGGAAAAACATTAATTAATGGAAAATGGATTGTCATTGATCGAGAAGAAAAAAAGCTAAAAAGTTGTCAGTTGCGTACATGAAGGAAACTCTATTTTACAATGCAAAGAATTTAAATAATTAAATATAAAAATATAATTTTTTTGTAATAATATTACGCGATATAATACGATAGGTATCCTCTTTTATCTTCCCTTGGAGTTAGACCATTAGTGAATTTAGATTCTGTGGTTAAAATTTAATTTTCAAATAATTTATATAAAATAGATAACAATGAAAAGTTTTAAATACATTAACACATTTCAAACATTTTTACCTGTGAACAAGCTAGTTTTAAAGTTCTAAATTGCTATAATTAAGTTTTAAATCGTTTTTTACGTCTCCTGAAAAATATGACGTTTTGGAGTTAGACCGTTAGAGCCTTTAGATGACGATATATAAAATCATCCACTTTATTTAATGCCAAAAGACTGCACAAACACCGTGTATATATAATTTTTGACCTTTTATCCTTTTAGAACATGGTACAGCCCACGGCCATTCCCACGTCCCGGTCCTTCAAAGCCTGATGAGAATAAACCAATCAAAAATTACCACTGAAAAAAGTGCCGAAAAAATTCCCCTTGCTCCTACGCATGGTCACAGTCACTCTGCTGGACAGATGAATATGCGCGGGGTGTTTCTACACATTTTGGGCGATGCTCTAGGGAGTGTAATTGTGGTCATTTCAGCTGTGGTAATTTTAAGGGGTTGTTCCCAGACAGCACAAAAATGACTCAAAGAGATCTTAAAGATAGTAAGGACAGAAATTTTTAATTTTAAACAAAATTATAAAAATATTAATTTATTATTCCATCAATCTATTTTCTAATCATCGTACAGAGTGATATTGGTAGACTGACAGTTTCGGGCTGCTGGCCCTCTTCAGTAATAGATGGCGCACAAGTCTACATCAATCTAATGGCTATATTCCTTTTGCGAGTAAAGTCTAAAAACGTTTTCTTAATCAGCGTACAGAGTTGACTCTTGGTACTGAAGAGGGCCAGCAGCCCGAAACTGTCAGTCTACCAATATCACTCTGTACGATGATTAGAAAATAGATTGATGGAATAATACATTAATATTTTTATAATTTTGTTTAAAATTAAAAATTTCTGTCCTTACTAATTTTACGTCTAACCACCCGTTAGTGGTACTATGTGCTTGAGACACACAAGTCTTCAACTTGCTACCATTCAAAGTCTCCAGATTAGGAGAGGTATGAGTAGTTGTCTACATCTAGAAATAGATGGCGCACAAGTCTACATCAATCTAATGGCTATATTCCTTTTGCGAGTAAAGTCTAAAAACGTTTTCTTAATCAGCGTGCAGAGTTGACTCTTGGTACTGAAGAGGGCCAGCAGCCCGAAACTGTCAGTCTACCAATATCACTCTGTACGATGATTAGAAAATAGATTGATGGAATAATAAATTAATATTTTTATAATTTTGTTTAAAATTAAAAATTTCTGTCCTTACTAATTTTACGTCTAACCACCCGTTAGTGGTACTATGTGCTTGAGACACACAAGTCTTCAACTTGCTACCATTCAAAGTCTCCAGATTAGGAGAGGTATGAGTAGTTGTCTACATCTAGAAATAGATGGCGCACAAGTCTACATCAATCTAATGGCTATATTCCTTTTGCGAGTAAAGTCTAAAAACGTTTTCTTAATCAGCGTGCAGAGTTGACTCTTGGTACTGAAGAGGGCCAGCAGCCCGAAACTGTCAGTCTACCAATATCACTCTGTACGATGATTAGAAAATAGATTGATGGAATAATAGATCTTAAAGATGTCGTAGCTCGTCATTCAAGACGTCTTAAGAACGTCGGTTTTCGCCGTATATGCATCTTAAAGACGTCTTAACAATGTCGTATGTTACAAAAGGTAACGTCTTTAAGACATCTTTTTTAAGACGCCTTGGACAGGCGACTTTACAATATAATACCCCCTGCCATTTTCGTTGCTAGGTACGGTCGTATTGACATAAAAAGCGTAATAAGAATTAGAATGAGAGGTAATTTGTTTGTCAAAAAAAGATCTTAAAAATTAAAAAAATGTGATATTTTTTTGAAAATTTTTTTCAGTTTTTTTGAAAATTTCTTTTCGTTTTTTCTAAAAAGAAAATTAAAAAAAAATTAAAAAAAAATTTGTTTTTCAAAAAAAAAAATCTTAAAAAGAAATGGTAATATTTTTTAATAGTTGATTGTGGTTAATTTATTTTTAGCGATGAGTATCGAAGTTAAGACGTGTACTGGTACTTAAAAGACATCTTATAGACATCATAATCAGATATCTTTTAAACATCCCTAAAAAGTCCATAAGATATCCATTTTATGTCTTTAGGCGTCCAGACATAATTAAGATCTAAAAAAGACTTCTTTAAGATATCATGTGCTGTCTGGGTTCTGATTTTTCAGGCAAAAAAGTATTAGACAACTTAAAGTTCACAACAAAAAAAAAGTTGTTTTTTTTTGCCGTCATAATTAAATGTGCATCACGCGTTGAAGTTAGACACCTCAAAAATAACATGGCAAACGGTTCCAGCGATAGCTCGCCCCCAATGGTCCGAAACACAAATATCAAAAACAGTCTTGTTAAAAATGACATCCTTTAGTTGGTTAGTGTAGACATAAGTCAAAATTCCAAGCGTATTTTAGTGAAGAAAACAAAAAAACATACACATAAAAAAGTTTGGGGCAAAAATGTGTTAAGCCTCACATATTTTATCCGTCTAGGCACGCCTCTGGATAAATTCAAAAAATAAATTAACATGAACTTATTGCCCTTTTTAATACTAGTACACATGCAAAACTTCGTCGCTCTAGCTTAAAGGGTACCAGTATTATTAATTAAAAACCTTATTTTTATTACAATTCTAAAGGGCCGTAGCTCCCTTAGGGCTCATTTCCGGACCAACCTTTATAGGGGCTTTTTTTCATATTTTTAGATGTAGAATCACCTCCTAAATTTTGGCATGGCAGTTACTGATCACCCTGTACACGGTGTATTTGAAATAGAGTAGGAAATTTTAACAGATGATTCTACATTATAAAATATGACAAAAAGTTCCTATAAACATATGTCTAAAAATGCGTCATAAGGGAGCTACGTCCCTTTGAAAGTGGCTAAAAAAAATCGGTTTTTATTTAATAACTCAGGAACCCTTTGAGATATATCAACGAGGTTTTGCACGTCAACTAATCCTACCAATGCCCGTTTTTATGTGTTATTTTCATGTACTTATTTCAACCAGGGGTGCGCGAAACCGGAGGGCCTTATTAGTTTTTTGTCCCAAACTTTTTTCTGTGTAACTTTTTTGCAATTTTATTTTTGAAATATGATTCCTCAGGTCAAAATACATTAAAAAGGTACTCTTGTTGTAATACTGTAGGATTAACCGTTTTCGAGAAAAATTAATTTGAAGGTGAAATTCCACGGTTCGAGGAAGAAAAATTAAATACAAAAATGTTGAAAACCAAAATTTTAATGATGCAGGGCAAATGTACATTAAAAACTAAGAAAAAAACCTCACATACAGGTACTTCCAAAAATCAATCCTAATGGAGCTATGGTCTCCTAAATATGCACCATTTTTAAAGGGCTATGGTAGCTTTAAAAGCGTTTTTTCGACCTACATGTATGGAAACTTATTTTCTTAGTTTTTGATGTAGAATAACATTGCATCATTAAAATTTAGGTTTTCGACATTTTAGTATTTAATTTTTCGTCCTCGAACCGTGAAATTTCACCTTCAAATGAACTTTTCTCGAAAACGGTTAATCCTACAGTATTACAACAAGAGTATCTTTTTTATGTATTTTGACCTGAGGAATCATATTTCAAAAATAAAATTGCAAAAAAGTTACACAGAAAAAAGTTTGGGACAAAAAACTGATAAGGCCCCCCCGTTTCGCACATCCCTGGTTTAAATAAGTACGTGAAAATGACATACAAAGATGGGCCTTATTAGGATTAATTCACGTGCAAAACCTCGTTAATATATCTCAAAGGGTTCCTGAGTTATTAAATAAAAACCGATTTTTTTAGCCAATTTCACAGGTGCGTAGCTCCCTTATGACGCATTTTTAGACATATGTTTATTGGAACTTTTTGTCATATTTTATCATATAGAATCACCTGTTAAAATTTCCTACGCTATTTCAAATACACCCTGTATATTATTATTTATATTATTTATTCTTTTTTGACTTGTTCTACACATTTTTGTATATTATGGATGAATAAATTACTATACTATACTATACAATACTATACTATACTAAAATGCACTTTATGCCAGTGCACTATTATGTAGTTGCTAAATTGTAAAGGGGATTCACAATAGATCTCATTGGTCGCAGTGATTTGAAAGGCAGTACCTTGCCTCACAACCCCACTTATATTGTATTGTATTGTATGTAGTTGCTAACTAAGCAATAAAAACACAATAATGAACTACGATGACATAAAATCAGAACTTTGTTTTTGTGGGGCTGTGTAATTTTTGAATAGTTCTTAAAATAATTTATATCTATATTTTAGATAGTTTGGACTTCCGATTGGAAATATAAATACTACATAGACCCAGCGTTAAGTCTTATTTTAGTTTTGATTATTTTACACTCAACCTGGCCTCTGTTGAGGGATTCGGCCCTAATTTTGCTCCAAACTGTCCCTACGCACATCCATATGGACGCGCTGGAGAAAAGACTGTTGGAAAATGTGGATGGCGTCATTGCTATTCACGAGTTCCACATTTGGCAGCTTGCTGGCGATAGGATAATTGCATCTGCTCATATTAGGTTGGTATTGGGATTTTACGAGAACAGAGAAATCGACATTCTCGCACAGTTACAGCTTGGCCTTTGAAAGGGACGGGTGTAGCCTTCTTGGCACATTCCAGTGCAGCGAATTCGCCATCTTTAATCATATGCCTCGTGTATTTTTGTTTTTCCATCTTTTATGATGTGCCTAGAGTATTTTTATATTAATGTTTTATGTACAAGTTAAAGTGAACCATATATATATATGGTTATTAATCGTGTGAACTTTTGAAAGTTAATAAAAATGGACGTTTGAAGATAATTTTTTTGTGTGTTTTAAATGATAACTTTTTATATTAGCGTGGAAGTTACTACCATATAAGAAATATACTATAAGAGAAAGTCAAATACGTGACCGTGAAAAGTATTCAGGACCCGAACCTGTGTTTTGGCTTCTAGGAACGACTGAGCGATGGCGCCAGCTGTATATGAACTTGATTGTTTAGTGGGAGTGGGGTGAGGGGTAGTATATCTGTCAAAACAATTGAAATTTTACTCGTGAAATTTTACTCGTGATTTGCAATTTATTGTGCTTTTATACCGAACTTTTATTGTGATGTCTAATACAAAATGTGTATTGTACCGTTTTGCAAGGATCAGTTAAGTAAACGTCACCGTTTTCCTAGCCAAGTTAAATAAAATGACTAAAGTCAGGGACTGACCCTGTCTTGAAAAGCTTCTTATTATTTTGACTGAGCTATTTAGGGCAGGGACAGCCCCTACAGAAAAAAACTTATTGATTTGACTGAGCTGTTTAGGGCTGGGACAAATGCCCTAAAAAGCTTCGTACCATTTTTACTGATATGTTTAGGGAAAAGGATGGCCCCTATCGAAAAGAGCTTATCAGTTTGACTGAGCTAGCCTTAAACAGCTCTTTAGGGCTGGGATAGCCCCTGGCCAGAGAAGCTTATCGGTTTAACTGATTCATATTGTTTATCTGTTAAATGTAGGAATACTAATTTTAAAAACTTTGCAAATGTGCTCTGCCCTTAGGCAGTATATTGTGTATGACACTCAATTATATATGAAGGCAAATGTTTACTCCTCATATATATTTATTTATAATAAAAAGTTAACTGTTAAAAGTACGACATAATTGTTTTAATTTCCTATTTACGTTTAAAATAAAATATATAAAAATCAAAGCCAAGTGTTTTTTTTAATTATATAGGTTTATTTAGCAAAAGATAAAATTTCATATTTTTAAAGTTTAACAAATTCTACATTTAATTAAAATTTCGATTCATATATTGTTATTTTTAATTAATGTGTGGGTTAGATAACCCACTTGTTAGACTTTAAAAATTTGTTTTATCTTTTGGTGAATAAACTTAAAGTTTTAAATAAAAATACAGAGCTTTTCCCCATTTTTACAAAATTGATTTGGGAAAGCAATAGTAATCTTTATTACCGACTTCCGTAGGTTATCTGTATTATCGGCTGTCGTTGACCGTGAATTTAGTGAATTTTAAAAAACAACCGCTAATGGTGGTACAATAGTTTTCTATCTCTATCATTTGACTTTCTCTTATAGTGTATTTCTTATATGGTTACTACAGTAGTAATTTATCAGTGATAGTGCGCAAGTATTCGGAAGAAAAAGACCAAATAAATAGACATTTGAGGCGTTTAGTGCAAGAGTGGCCCATCTCACTTTATGGAAATATCGAGATAATGGCTATTTAAATTTCTCTGATTTTTTAATGTTTGATCTACGACGCATTATTTTATTTAAAAATTTTCTGGTTTTCTTTGACTTAGAGGTTATGACTGTATCAAGATATGTTTCGACTGGTAGCCTATACCTATGGGCCACTCTTGCACTAATAAAAGCCATAATTTTAATTATGCAATAGTGCTTTAAATGCTTGTATCGTGCCAAGTAGACAACCCTGTGTTATGAGGGTGGTGTGTTATGAAAGATATAGATATCCTTATTACATTTATAAAAAAAAAAACGCAAATCTCAAAAAACCACACATGGGCCACTCTTGCACTATACGCCTCATTTCTCGCAGTGGTATTTCTTGATGGCGCAGTATTTCTTACCTAATACTGCCTGATAGTGGTAAAATAGTTATTTTTGTATTAAGAGCGCAAAATGACTGAAATCACATTTTGCATTCGTAATACAAACAACATTTTTTCTACGATCCAGAAGCTTGCTTCAGGGCCGCCGAAATACAAAGGCCGGCCCTATGTATTATTCAATTCATGGTAATCATTACATGAATATTTCTTTGTGATTGTTTACAGGAATGTTGATGACTAAAAAAAAGGTATCGCATCTAAAAAGTGGGCAAAAAAGGGATTTTTTTAATTTTAGGGTTGGGAAGGTTGTGGGTAAATTTTATATAAAATTGTATTGTCATCAAAGATAAGCATGTGTACCGAATTTCAGCTCTCTACGTTTATTCTATGTCGGTGAAACAAAGAGGGGGTAAAGTTATCCTTATACGCGTATGGGGGGGTGATGGGGGAGATAAGGGGGAATGTAAAATTTATTTTAAAGTTTTATTTTCACTGGATGAGTATCTAACCTAATTTTAGTTTTAAATTATATCATGTGGGTAAAAAATGGATTTTTTAAATTTTAGGGGCGGGGGAAGTGGGGGGATGTAAAATTTATTGTAAAATTCTATTATCACTAAGTTGGTATGTAACTTAATTTTATTTTTAGATTTTAAGCTTTCACGGCCATTAAGATATAAAGAACTTTCACTTTCGGGTTTAGACCGTGTTAATGGATTTTCACTTTCCGACGTTTCGTCTCTTACTACTAGAGACATCTTCAGGGATTAATTTGAAACTAAGTTTCGAATCAACTTGTGTCACTATTTATGGTCTAAACCCGAAAGTGAAAGCTATAACTTAATTTTAGTTTTAAATTTTCTTGTGTCTGTAAAAATGGATTTTTTCAATTTTAGGGATGGGGGGTTGGGGTGTAATTTTTATATAAAATTGTTTTCTCAACCGAGTTAAGCATGTGTAGCAAATTTTAGCTTTCAAAGTATATTCTAAGTGGGTGAAACAGAGAGGGGGTCAACTTAGTCTTATACGCGTATGGGGGGATGGGGAGACGGGGAGGGATGTAAAATTTTGTTATCACTAAGTGAGTATGTAACTTAATTTTAGTTTTAAATTATCTTGTGTGGGTAAATAATAGTTTTTTTTAATTTTAGGGGTGGGAGGGTTGGGGGGTAATTTTTATATAAAATTGTATTGTCAGCCGAGTTAAGCATGTGTACCAAATTTTAACTTTTTAAGTAATACTAATAGTATTGTCAATGTCAACGTCAATAATTTTTTAATAATTTAAAAATTCAAAATTGTACTGTTAATATAATCAGATTATTGAGAAATGGATTGCTGGAATGATACATAAGGAAAGAGCTTTATGTAGAAATGGAGGGAAGCCGAAAGGATGAAGTTTGCAGATGAAATTATTGTAACCTAAAAATATACTATTTGGAAATATTGTAAAAAAATTAATGGAGAGCCCCTAACACAAGCCACAAGCTTATTTGGGACTCTCCATGACTATGTGTTAAGCTCAATTAATCAATAAATAAATAAATAAATAAATAAATAAATAAATAAATAAATAAAATATTCCAAGTGGTCGAAAAAGCATTTGGCAGATTTGCTCTAAACAAACATTGCAAGTTAAAAAAAAGCTTGTAAAAATGATCCTTAATTTCTACAGATGTCAAAATATTTCCGAATACATGAAAATCGCCGAACAAGTAAAGGTATTCTTTCACAACGAAGGAATTCACTCCACCACGATTCAGCCCGAATTCGTGGACTACTATGATGGGCCCACAACCTCTGCAGACGAGGCCCCGCTCAAGGAAGATTGCATGTTGGATTGTCCCAAGAACCCCAATACTATGACTTGCATTAATCATACATGCTGTGGGGCCGAAATAGTACGTATCATACAGGGTTATTCTTTTAAATTGTGTCCCCGTAGCTTTTGAACGGGATAAGATATAAACTTTAAATTTGGAATGTATAAATTTCATAAATTTTGAAGAAAAGATATCTTCACAAAAGATATTAAAAAATAAATAGTTACATGATTAAATGGAGAATTTTAAGCACTTTAAAATGATCACAAGACCTGGGAATCCATATAAAATACTGTCCCCTGCTGCCCCCCTGGCGCCGGCTTTCCGATTAAAAAATTGAAAAATATTGCAAAAGTTAGTTTTTGTTTTGTGATATGTACATTTTAAATTTAAAGTTTATATGTCATCTTGCTCAAAAGTTACGGAGAGTGTACTTTTTAATAGAATAACCCTATATAGTCTAAGAGCTGGTGACCAATATTTTATCCCGGCTGTATTTTATACAGGGTATTCAGTAACTGGCATGTCAAAATTTAAGAGGTGATTCTACATCCAAAAATATCAACAAAAAAAAATCTATAAAGGTTGTTCCGGAAATAAGCCCTAAGGGAACGTTCAAGTACTACGTAACGCAAATTTTGATCATTTTTGACCCCGACCCCCCCTAGTAGCATTACGTAATACTTGAATGTTCCCTAAGGGAGCTACAGCCCATTAAAATTGTATCAAAAACAAGATTTTTAATTAATAACTCTGGTACCCTTTGAGCTAGAACGATGAGGTTTTGCATGTATATTAGTATTAATAAGGGCAATTAGTTTATGTTAATTTATTTTTTTAAATTTATCCATTCAATATGTCCATCTTCAAAGGGCCGAAGCTCGTTTCTGGACCAACCTTTATAGAAACTTTTTCTATTTTGCGACTCTTATAAGCTCATAATCACACGCCTTTTGCGCGTTCTTATAGGCCCATAAGAGGTCTGTACTTTTTTTTCTTTTGGGTTGGCAACAGACAAAGCCTATCGCTTCACGCTTTTAGTGCAAATGTCAACGTCGCTTTAAAGTTTCATTTCTACAAAATTTTGTGTTTAGGTTTGGACTTTTTATATAATTTTTTTTTCGAATTTTAAACGTGGCGAAAACTATAATGCCAACCCGAAACAAAAATCCCTAAATCAGTCATCAATTTAAATGTAAGTTTTTAAAATTTTAGGGCACAATAGAAAAAATTGTATAAAGCACTCGTTTCATAGCACGTGTTTAATGCACCAGTACGAGTTTAGAAAACCAGCCGCTTGCGGCGAGTTTTCTAAACTGTTATGAAACTAGTACTTTAATATACTATTTTTTCATATTTTTGGATATAGAATTTCCTATTAAAGTTAATGAACAGCCTGTTTTTGTCCTGAAGTACATTCATATTAACCCGTTAAGACCTGATCCCTGAATTTATTGAATAATATATGAAATATGTATCAGATATCACTATTATTCGTCAAAATAAGTTATTTTTACAAAAAAAAAAAAATCAAAAAATGTTTCACGTTTTCGCTTATGAAACGAGATAAGTAGTAAAACGTAAACAATTTAAGGTAAATGTCCAAATATCGGACACGACTCAATTATAGGACACTTTTTCACGTTTTTACAAAAAACAATATATTTAAGTAATAAAATCAAACAAATATTTTTTATTTGAATTTATGAACATATTTGAATCACAGCGTTGTATCATTTGCAACTAATATCGTATTTTTTAAGCCCTAATAACTAATAAACAGTCATGTGTCTACGTAGCTACGAAATATATAGTCTTTTTCTAAGCAAAGTAAGTAAGCCAACTTTTAACTGAAAGTGATTTTTTTAATATTAGTTATTGTTAAAATGTCTATCAAACTCTTTCTAATTCATAATATTGTAGTTTTATACCAATTTAAACCATTTTTGATGTCATTTTTAAGATATTTTTATATTAATATGCTGTCCGATAAATAGGACAATAAAATAAAGACAGTTCCATATATCGGACGGCCGTCCGATATATAGTACATTGTAGATGTATTTTTAACTTGCAATATAAAAAAAGGAAATATTTTTTTTTTAAACAAATGTTCTATACAATGGTTTTAAAGAGTATAAAGCTTTTTCTATTTATCGGGCTAGCACTTACTTTCAAATAAGCCGTTTATTAGGCATTTTTAATAACTGTCCGATATTTGGGTCTATGCTATAATTTTGTAAGACCTAAATATCGGACACCATAAATTAATGCAAAGTCCATGGACTTTCAATATTATCTGGATGATTATAATCATCATAAAAACATTGGCGATATGCTCAATCAAATAATTATTTGATTGAGCATATCGCCAATGTTTTTTGTATATCTCAGCTATAGTTAATTATAATCATGCAATTAAGCATTTCTGTTCATAGAATCGTTATTTCAATTCCCTCATTAATTTTAAAAACACATATTAGTCAAGTAAAAGCCTATGGGTGGTATAGGTATTCTATAATAATAATAATAATAATAATAATAATAATAATAATAATAATAATAATAATACTAATAATAATAATAATAATAATAATAATAATAATAATAATAATAATAATAATAATAATAATAATAATAATAATAATAATAATATAAAATTTTATAATGTTTTGTTATAAAACCTGCAGCAAGTAAGTTTATAAAAAATAATGAGAAATATATACATTTGCATTATATTAATATTTTTTTTTTTAATTTATTCATTATACATAGTCCAATAATTGGGACACAACCAGTCCGATATTTAGGACACTGTGTCCGATATTTGGGACATTCGTGTTTTTTTCTTATTTTACTTAATATTAAAAAACTATCAAAAAGTAATATACATTTAATAACTTTTTTGATAAATGAATAAATTTGAAAACTAGAAATATACATTAAATAGTTATTAAGGTTCATATGTAATTTTAACACACCATCAAAGTCCGAAATTGCTCTAAAGTGTCCGATATATGGGACCGTTACCTTACTCACCAGGAAAAAAACATAATTTTTTTCATATGCTAAGCCATAAATAAATAAATTGGAAACTACATGCATTTTAAAATGCTCCTTACAAAAATTTGTAAATCCGTATGAATATTTAGTCCTTAATAGGTTAAGTTATTTTGTAATCGCCAGGTTCTGGTTCCGGTTCCTTTGGGTGCTATGCGGCTTCAGCTGTTTTTTTTTTTTAGGAATCTGATCATGAAACCAAAACCTGCTGTTCATTCAAACAATGCTTTAAACGAATTTTCAAAAGAAAAAAGAAAAGTGATAAAAATAATAATCAGAGTAGTGAAAATCAAAATAACGAGAGTAATTTGGATATTAGCAGTGAAGTGGAAATAATCGAAAATATCGAAAATATTGAAAATATCGAAAATATCGAAAATATCGAAAATATCGAAATCAAAAATACAGAAAATATAAATGGTAAAAACAGTAATTAAAGGGGTATGTGAATAAAGGGGTCAACTGGCAAAATAATGTATTAAAAAAAAATAGTTCAACAAAAGATTTTTTTCTACATGTTTTACTTTTGCCGCTGTGTGTTTAAATTTTAAATTTCGTATAAAAAATAGTATACATTACCCGAGCGGAAAGTGTATCTAGCTTTACTTTCCCCTTTAGTTATATAATACACTATTTTTTCTGTTTTTTTTTTTATTTGCACTTGACTCTTTTATCCATTACTTCCTGCTTATTTTGTGACACATATAGACTAAAATATTCAAATAAGAATTGTATTTTCAGTATTATTTTTACTATTATGCAATAATTTGAAATTTACAAATTCAAATAACAATGTATTCTCATAATATAAAAAGACACATGGTTTTAATCAGCAAATCTGGATAGTAATCATTATTGAATTTCAGTAATTTATTACTTATGGCTAGTAATTCTGCAGTAATTTATTACTTATAAATATTGTATTGAGTAATAATTACTATTGAGCAGTAATTTATTATAGACCTCAGTAATTTAATTTTATTACAATAATAATAAATTATAATTCTCAATAATTTACAATAATAATTAATTATTACACTAGTAATAGACAAATAATTAATTACTGCCAATAATAAATTACTAGTAGTAATTATTCAAATTAGAAATAAATTGACAAGTAATAAATTATCGTCAATAATAAATTTGTAGTATTATATCTTACCAATACAAGCGCAGCCGATATAGATACAAATACAATATAATAAGTACAATAAATATAAAACTCTTTGTTTGTGGACGAAATAGAAATTATGTTAAAAATTTTTTCACTAATAATCACACCAGTAATAAATTGACAAATAATTTATTACCGCCAGTAATAAATTACTAGTAGTAATAATTTAAGCTAGTGATAAACTGACAAGTACTCAATTACTCCCAATAATAAATTTCGAGTAGTGACAATTAAAGCTAGTAATAATTTGGTAAGTAATTAATTTCTGCTAATAATAAATTACTCAAAAAAATGATAAATTATTTTCAGTTATTAATCACTTGCCAATTTCACTAGTATTATTGCCAGTAATAATTACTAAAAATTTCTGTCAGGCCACATGATTTAAGTTCACGATTTTTTTTTATAGGAAATACTGCATTTTAATTTTCTCCTACACCAACTAGTATAGGACTGCCGATTTTTTTTTAAAAAGCATTAATAGGTTTTATCAAGGGAGGCATTGAAATCGTAAATTTTACATTTAGACAAGAGATTTGAAAAGTTTGGTTAAGCTTTTGACAAAAACCGTCCAGGATAAAATACAGTAAATACTGGATTTTTTGTTATGTTTTTTGTATTGTACTATTTAAATTATTCTTATAATGCTTTATAATTAGGAAAGTTATGTAAATTAGGTTGTTTTATTTTTCCGAAAAATTTTATTCTACTAATTTTAATTTTTAGGAAAAAAATCAAAGCGGATACTGTGTTTTTGCTTTGATATGTTTTGAATTTTACAAAGAAATAACCTTTTTCTACGACTGCTTTAGAATGTAAGCAAATACACACACTTTTCAAACACAGAATGAATCCATTCTAGCTCTAGATACGGTATGAATATTCCGTATCAAGTGTTAGAATGAGCACATGTAGTGCCATCTCTCGTTTATAAAAGTAAAGAAAACTGTAGCAAAATTAGCAAAAATATATATTTTACCATGAAACATTGAATAATTTAATGCAATTTTAAGTTTTGCGTTAAAATTACATAAAGTTTATTGGTTTTTCTTAATATTTGACCAGTTTTTTGTCAATTTAGTTCAAAAAATTAAAACTATCCATCTATTGTTAAATATTTAAACCTGATATCTGTCACAACAATCTGACATAACCTTCAATTTTTGCATCATAATTAGTAAATATGTGCTAAAATTAAATAAAAATCTTTTTTAAGTACTGATTTGATAAACTTATTAAATAGCATTATTTGCTTTATTTAAAAATATTGCATTTACAATGTCGAGTCACAAAAAACATGGTTTTTGACCTTGTCCGCAGTTTAAAGCCATACAGTGTTTCATATTTGCAGTCGAAGAAAAAGTATGGTCTACAACACATTCCGCGCCTGTCGGCTCGTATGACAAACTTTCCGCTCGCGCGGAATATTGTCTATTCCATACTAGTTATAGAATATACTATACTTTAAAAATTAATTCTGACCTGCCAAACTAAATCAAACTATGTTGTAAAATGTACGATTTCAATGCCCACATTGATAAAACCGATTAATGCTTTTTAAAAAATTTCGGTAGAGGAGTAAGCTTTAAGCCAAAAATGTTGACTATAAAATTTTAATACAACCTTTTTTTAGGCTCGTGATGCTGCCAGTAAAAAGAGATGGCGAAAAAGTTTGTCAATTTAAGGCCAAATAAAAGACCATTAAAAGTGCGATTAACTTTAAAACATAACAATTATTTTAATAATTTTTTAATAATTTTTATAATTTTTTTTTTATATTTTTTAAAATAATTTTAATAATTTCTTTTTAATTAAAACATATATGTTTTATTTTAATTAAATTATTTATCACTGTTTTCCTAAGTATGCTTTTTTTAGCCCTATATGCAATATCTGTAAATGTGAGTTAGAAAGAAAAGAAACTAGTATAATTAAAGAATTTATATACAAATTAAAAAAATAAAAAATAATTAAAAATACAACTTTAATACTATTTTTCTATTTTGCGACTCTTATAAGCTCATAATCACACGCATTTTGCGTATTCTTATAGGCCCATAAGAGGTCTCTACTTTTTTTTCTGTTGGGTTGGCAACATACAAAAGCCTATCTCTTGACGTTTTGCGTGCAAATGTCAATGTCGATTTAAAGTTTAATTTTTTACAAAATTTTATGTTTAGGTTATTTTTTACCGTGTTAAAATTGTGAACTGGTTAATTGCAGTGAAAAAAGAAGAGATGACTGTAAAATATATCAAAATATCATTTGTTTTTAGAATTTTAAATATAGTGTAAACTGTAATACCAACCCAAAACAAAAATCCCTAAATCAGTCATCAATTTAAATGTAAGTTTTTTAAATTTTAGAGCAAAATAGAAAAAATTGTATAAAGCACTTGTTTCATAACACGTTTTTTCTATTTTGCGTCTCTTATAAGCTCATAATCACACGCATTTTGCGTGTTCTTATAGGCCCATAAGAGGTCTCTACTTTTTTTTCTTTTGGGTTGGCAACAGACAAAAGTCTATCTCTTGACGTTTGCAGTGCAATTTCAAACGTCGGTTTAAAGTTTAATTTTCTACAAAATTTTGTGTTTAGGTTATGTTTTACCGTGGCTTGGTTATTGCAGTGGAAAAGAGAAGAAATTACTATAAAATATATCAAAATAATATTTGTTCTTAGAATTTTAAATATGGCGAAAACTGTAATGCCAATTCGAAACAAAAATCCCTAAATCAGTCATCAATTTAAATGTAAGTTTTTTAAAATTTGAGAGCAAAATAGAAAAAATTGTATAAAGCACTCGTTTTATAACACGTTTTTAGCGCACTAGTACTTTAGAAAACTCATCGCAAGCGGTTCGTTTTCTAAACTTGTACTCGTGCGATAAAAACGTATGTTATGAAACTGGCCGTGTGAACCTGGCCATGAAGATGGGGCACTTACGAAATAAGGGTTCTTTCATAAAAGGGGACCCCCTAGAAAGGTTAGTGCCCCAATTGGTTTCGTTAGTGCCCCTTTGGTTCTCGACTTATAAGGCTGGGGAAAAAAACACCTGTTCTTCACAAAAGAGAAATAACGATTTTTTCGATTTTTTTTGTTTATCACTCGAAAGCATTTCGTTAGTGCCTGTTAGTGCCCAGAATTTTTTTTCTGCATCCCCAAAGGTTAACTCTCAGGGTCACCTCCAAGTTGATAATTTTAAACCGTCACACTAACAAAACTAAAAGAAATATATTTGTTTTTTTCGCACATAGGAGCTATCTAGCGTTGGTAGAGGTTAGTGCCCAATCAAACTCTCCTCAGCCTTTATTATGAGGCTCACCTCAGGGCTCCGAAAAAGTGAACAAAAAAAGTGTATATTATTAAAGCCTCGATTAAAGCATATACGAGTTCTTTGTCGTTAGTAGACGTTAGTGCCCTCAAAAAAGTGACATAACGTCCAAAGACGACGACTCCAGAGGCTTTTAACTTTCCCAGATTTTAAGACAATACCTTTACAGTATAACACTTTATAACTTAAGCCGGGAAAATTATTCTAACCAAACTTTTGATCATCATTCCATTTTTGACATAAAACTTGAGTTCCTTAGTACAAATTATTAATTTTGTTTTCCCATTTTTAAAATATTCAAAACTTTGGGAAAGCCTTGCATTCGTGCAAAAGTTTTAAAATTTGTTTCGGATATTTTTATGACGTTTTATATATAAATCAATTTTGAGCAAAAAAAAATCGGTCGGTCAGTCGTAAGATTGGTCTGTTCGGGAAATTATAGGGACCATAGAAAGTTAGATTAGATTAGTGTTAGGTTTTCTTTGAAGATGGTCTAATACTGAAACGAGTATGGAAAGGAACTATGGCTTCTATACCTATGCTGCCCGGCTAAGAAAAGTTTTCCTATCTGCAAATAATCCTTACAATAAAATTAATTTTTCCTTAAAAAGATACGTTAATAGGAATTTTCTTTTAGCTTTTTTCGATTTTATTACAGTTTAACCTCCCATAACTTTTTTGTTTTTGAAGGGATCACTTTTAAAAACAATAGGGATCTTCCCCTAGTGAAATCTGATTTTTCCTGAAAATTAAGAGAAAAGTCGATCGGATTAATCGTTCTTGAATTATCGTGTTAACAAAAATCGTGACATTGGACGGACGGACGGACTCTTTCAAAGTTTTTTGTTTTTTTCATGAAACATATATTTATTTATTTTTATTTATTTCTATCTAAAATATTTGTATCCAAGAATTTTTTGTCCAGGACTATTTTTGACGATTCGAAACTACTGCTAGATGGCACTTCTTAAAAAATCGGCAATTAATTTTTTGATACTAAACAACTCAAGTTTTTTAATTCATGTCAAAGATTGAAAGATATCAAAAGTTTGGTTAGAATAATTTTCCCGGCTTAAGTTATATAGTATTATAGTCTATGGTATGGTCTTAAAATCTGGGAAAGTTAAAAGCCTCTGGAGTCGTCGTCTTTGGACATTAAATCATTTTTTTGAGGGCACTAACGTCCACTAACGATAAAGAACTCGTATATGCTTTAATAATATATACTTTTTTTTTTGCACTTTTTCGGAGCCCTGAGGCGAGCCTCATAATAAAGGCTGAGGATAGTTTGATTGGGCACTAACCTCTACCAACGCTAGAGAGCTCATATGTGCGAAAAAAACAAATATATTTCTTTTAATTTTGTTAGTGTGACGGTTTAAAATTATCAACTTGGAGGTGACCCTGAGACTTAACCTTTGAGGATGGAGAAAAAAAATCCAGGGCACTAACAGGCACTAACGAAATGCTTTCGGGTGATAAACAAAAAAAATCGAAAAAATCGTTATTTCTCTTTTGTGAAGAACAGGTGTTTTTTTCCCCAACCTTATAAGTCGAGAACCAAAGGGGCACTAACGAAACCAATTGGGGCACTAACCTTTCTAGGGGGTCCCCTTTTAGGAAACGACCCTTATTTCGTAAGTGCCCCATCTTCATGGCCAGGTTCACACGGCCTATGAAACTAGTACTTTAATATTCTATTTTACACAAGATTGTTTTAATAGTAATTATATACCAATGTGAGAAGATTGTTTAAAGCCGAGCGTATTATAGAACAGGTCTTTCAATAAGAGTGATATGTTTTTCAATTGAGATTTCTCAGCCTCTCTCAACCAAAGCCTTGGCCATGAACGGTTATACCAAAAAAGACATTAATAAGACCATATACAAATACAGAAATCCCAGACCCAAACAACAGGACAATAGTGACAATGACAGACAGACACAAGTTATACTTCCCTATGTAAGCGGTATCACGGATAAAATAGGTAAACTTTTGAAGAAGTCAAATATTAAGCCTATATTTCGGTCCAACCAAAAACTAGGTCAATGTTTGACTTCAACAAAAGACAAAATACCCCTGAGTTCAGAAGGCGTATATAAAATACCGTGCTCCTGTGGTACGGTTTACATAGGTGAAACTAAGAGAAAAATTTCTACAAGACTTCAAGAGCATGAGCGCAATATAAGAAAGAAACAAATTTCCTTATCGGCAGTAGCCGAACATGTACATGAAACAGGTCATAAAATCAATTTGTCTGAAACAAAACAAATATTATCAGAAAACAGAAAAATGCCAAGGAAGATACGGGAATCGATAGAAATCATCAAGCATCCTAACAATATCAATCGGGACACTGGTTACCACTTACCTGCAATATGGAAGTCTTTGATAGGAAAAACCTCGTCACGGGTGAATAACCACAACTCGTCATAAATAGTGACACAAGTTGATTCGAAACTTAGTTTCAGATTAATCCCTGAAGATGTCTCTAGTAGTAAGAGACGAAACGTCGGAAAGTGAAAATCCATTAACACGGTCTAAACCCGAAAGTGAAAGTTCTTTATATCTTAATGGCCGTGAAGCTTAAAATCTAAAATGAGAATTCTTAGTTTCTGATACACTTTTTTTTTGCTTCAAAATATTCAGTATTATTATTATTATTATTATTAGTAAAAAAAAATAGATAATATGAAATATAAAAATTGAAACATTTAATATAAACTTAAAGTTTGATGTCTACCATCACAACGATTTTTAAAAGAATATACTGATGAGGCGGAGATAGTTGATTCAGTTAGAGAGTTCCAGGAGCTAAAGACACGATTAGGTAGAAAATATTGCCTGATAGTGGTAAAAAAAAGTTCACGTGAAAGTTTTAATGTATGACCATGTCTGGTAGTTTCTAAATTACGGGTAAAAAGTTCATTTAAATCCACTGAAAAGTCACCATTTAAGATACGGTAAGGGTAGATAATGTCCGCACGGCTTCTTCTTTCGGAACATAGACAAAATAAACAAATAGATTGATTTTTGACCGTCTGCGCATACTTCTGCGTCCCGACTAAATGCGTCCTCCATTTTGATTCCAATTGTCCAACATAAAGTAAAAAAAATATATATTTTATGTTGGTAACACTGTGTTGCGTTAGATAGGAATATTTTCTTTGTTAGAGATGTGTCTTTTAATTTCACTTCAGTAGTCAGTAAAAGTTTCTTTTTGTCGTTGTTTTGTTGCAACAGTTTGTTATATAAGTAAAAACTAAATCAATATGTTATACTATACAGATATTTATTTATTTTTACCAGTAATTTAAATATAAAAATATAATTCTTCGCACCCACCTCTAACATATTCGTGCAACAGGTTAACATAACCTAATTTATGTATGTTTTGAGTTTGTTTTCGAGGTTTTTCTGTTATTTTTTCTACGCGTTTGGTGTTTTGTGCTAGAAGGGTGAACATTTTATTTTATTATAGACTATATAATAGCGTTTTTGAACTTTTAAAGTCTTTTTGTGTTTTTTGTATATTTTATAGTGCTTTTTCAAAGAACTAGTAAAGTCTTTGCAATGACGTGTTTTATAAAAAGTTGTAGAAACATAAAACGACTGCTACCTGCAGACAGCAGTATCATATTTTTTAGGTAAGTTTGATTTTTTTTAATATAACAAGAAAACATTAAAAAGTAAGGTTATGTCGTTTATTTATTTACATTTTACCCACTAATTTAAATTTCCCGGCTGATTTCTGACGTAACTTCCGATCAAAATGGAGGACTCGTAAATTTGTATATAACCTTGAGATGACAGCTCATCTATGTTCTTTGTCTATGTTTCGGAAAGACGGGGTGAGTTAGATACATTATTGTATCGGTTACCTTATAAAAAAAAAAAACAATTTAAAATACAAAAAAAAACACTGTTTCAAGTTGCAGCAACATATGCAAAACTTTAGTGTTTGTCGTTTATTTAAAAGTAGGTAAAAATACTAAATTCAAAAAAATCATTGGTACCAATATTATTTTAATCCTTGTAAATCGGTGGTTCTCCTCGATGTGGTTCCTTATCCACTTGCTCAACTGGAGGAAATACATAACAAGGGTTCAATTTACTAAAATCGATGTACATTTTTTCTTTTTCTTTTTCCAAAATTTGCAAAATTTCATGAAAAGATGGTCGCTCTTCGGATTCTTTTTTCCAACATCTTTGCATCAAGTTGTAGAGATCGTTTGTACAAATTTCAGGTCGATATAACCTTTTGTTGTTCATCAAGAAGGCTATAACTGCTTGGTCACTTTGGTTTACATATGGAAATGCACCTAAAAATAGTTATTTATGGTACTAGTGGGTAAAGTAAGATATTGCCCATGAGTGCCATACAAGGTTTTATCCAATAAATAGCTTAAGAATTCATATTTTTATTAAAAATTTTAATGACATTTACAAGAAAATAATTTGACAAGTGACAGTTGAATGGGTAAAATAAATAATTATCCACTCAATAAAGTAAAAGCCACGCGGGGGTTATTATTGAGTTTATCTATTTAAAATAAAGCTGGTAATTGTCTTATTATCTGTATGTATTGGATAAAATATTTTAGTGCCAACGATGGTTTAATTTTCAACTTTGATTAAGGGCCACTTGCACCGATGATGGTTTAACTTTAAACTTGGATTAAATTGACGGCCGACCAATCAAAACGCCGCATTTTTAACTTAAACTCGGTTTAGCTGAGATAATCCCAGACCAAAAGTTGGTGCAAGTGGCCCTAAATAGACGATAGACCAATCAGAACGCATACCCGGGCAACATTTGCTATTTCACGTGGAAGTCATTATGACATCATTTAATGATTTTCTCTGACTTCATGAACGCATACAGATGACTCATCATTGTAAAGTCATTACGAGATCATGTCATGAAGATCTAGCAGCGGTCTACGGAATGCGCATGCGCAAACTTTAAATTAACCGCGAAATTTAAATTGACCGCGAAATTTAAAAAAAAGAAAGGAAATTACCCTGCTTAAAAAGATCAAATACACACACACCTTTTTGCTCATATCTTGAAAACGCGAAGAGATACCAAAAAAATAAGGAAAAAATCGCCCTAGGACCCCCACACAAGTCCATTTTCAACAACTTGAGGACATCGGGATGTTCCCACTGGGAACTTCCCAGTGGAAATGTTCCCCAAGGTGACTGGAGAAACTAGTTCCTCTAGGCTAAAGCATCCAGATATCTACGGCTCACCATACCAATCCGATAATGTGTATCGAATTAGCTGACCATTAAGTTAATTACTAGTTATTACTAGTAGTATATCCTTATAAAGACAGCTGCCTTTTAATACTAGTATTCCTAGAATGCGACTTTATTAGTTTAATAAGTTTAGTTAGTGGTAGGAAAACATTACAGAAGCCTGTACTATTCGGCAATCGTTCTCAGTCAGGTCCCGGGCAACATTTGCTATTTCACGTGGAAGTCATTATGACATCATTTAATGATTTAACGTTAAATGTATACACCTCATGGTAAACTCATAACAAACCCATAATATGATCACAAAATCATGAGATGTGCTCATCATGATGTTCGTATGAGTACAAAACGTGGAAATCATAACATGATGCTCTCATGAGACCTCATGAGTTTATGGATGTTGTCCGGGTAATTTTTTGCATTTTTCCCAAAATTTTGTTTTAAATTGGAGTAAGAAAGGATACTGCCTTAAAACCCTTAGATTTTAAATAAAATTAAAAATTTAATTTAAATTAAAGAATCTGCTTCATCTGGTGACAACATGGCGCAGTCTTCAACTTACCTAAAGTACCAATTTCCCATAAAACAACGCCATAAGACCAAACGTCGCTTTTGCTATCAAATGTTAGGGTCTGTATAGATTCTATGGCCATCCATCTTAAAGGTAGTTTTTTCAAATTTTTGTTTTGGTAAACACCCACTCTGGACATTCCAAAATCTGATATTTTTAATTGTTTGTCTTGAGTTATAAGGATATTTCTTGCAGCCAAATCCCTGAAAAATAGAGTTAAATATTCAAAATTAAAAAAAAAAAATATTCAGTCACATTTTTGGGCGAACTTTAAAGGAGTCAATATTAAAAATTCCTAGATTCAAAACTGCAAATTAAATATGGATTGATATTTTGATTGTTGTCGAAAAAAATCGTCGGCCTAAATAAAAATAAGTCTCAATAATGGATTCGGCGACCTTGAATCCCCCAATTACAATTTTTTTATAAAAATCACCATATTGCATCCGCCCTTTTAAATGAAAAATTTTAATAATTAATTCGATTTCAGTAGCCTCAACCCACAGATAACAATTTTCTTGAAAACACGAAAAAAGCGAATTTTGACCCCATCCAAACCTCCTCTGTTCCATACTGTTTAAAAATGTTACGTGATAAGAGGAAACTAAAGGCAGTTTCGAAATTATAACTACGCCGCGTAGTTATACCTAGGCTACGCGTTTATGCAAGAATCTTGCAGCAAGATCACTTAACGAAATGCCAAAAAGTTTTCAAATGTAGACCCGGGAAAAAAAGGTTTATATATTTGAGATATGATCGGATCTCTGTATATACAAATTTCATGTCCAAGAATATATCAAGAGATCCAATCATATACTCGGCGCATTATCTATCTGAGTAGCAAATTGGATCAAGGAAGCTATGATTAGTGGTTTAAAAATGACTTTTAGTAATATTTTTGTAGCCCATTGTGCTTTTGATAATTTTTAACATTTAGGTTAAATTGACTGTCATTTTACGTCTTACAAATAATAACGAAATCTGTTTAAAAAGTAAAACTTTGTTCAAAATTATAATAAAAGTAAGTTTTTATTCATAAAGTGCTATTATAAACTTAAATTTAACATTACCTGAATAAAATTACGGACCAGTATTATTTTAACCAAAAAATTCTCTGTTATAGTGTTTACTTCAAAAATTTATAGAGCAATGCATTATATTACTTCATTGAAACAAAATGTTTATAGATTGATGCTTTAGTTTTCTTTTTATGCACTTTTCTTGTTATTTCTTCTTGCTAAAGCAAATTATTTGAATTTTTTTATAAATGTCAAAATAATGTCTTGATTGACAATAAATTTTAAACAAGATGAAAACCTTACATAAGGAACTAAATATATTCTGCCAACCAAATAACAAGAAACAAATGACCATCAATAGATAATGCGCGGAATTTATATGCTTATATATAAGCAGTTATATATCAAGAGATCCAATCATATCTCGTCATATATGAGCAGATATAAATAGTTTATATCTGCTTATATATAAGCATATCTGCTCATATATGGCGAGATATGATCTCTTGATATATAACTGCTTATATATAAGCATAACTGCTCATATATGAAGAGATATGATCGGATCTCTTGATATATGCACATATATTTTTATATCTAATCACCTGTACAAATTGATTATATCTGCTTATATCCGCTTATATACAGTGTGTCCCCGGATCGACTTGACAATACCACAAAATGACCCTTTTTTGGGATTTTGCCCTGCTTGCTTAACAATTAATTTTTGTCAAAATAAAATTTTGAAAAATTGTAGGTGGCGCCAGATATCAGTGAAAGAGTAAAAATTTTTCAGGTAAAGTTACCTTTCCGTAAAAGATACAACAAAAAGTTATTTAAAAAATATATTTATAATTAAAAATAAGAGCCGCATGCCAAAATTTAATACTTTTACTTCATAAAATTTTTTTATTTAAAAAAATTCAAACACTGGAAACTTGACAGTAGTGAAATACTATATGTTACGTACTAACTGCATAGATAAGAGTGTCAGACACTGAAATTTTTTAACAATTTATTATTTAAATGTTACTTTAATTTTAAGTACCTATTTATTATTTTTTAAACAGTAAACAATACAAAAGGTAATTCTAGCAATTCGTATAGATAGATAGATACAGTACTTTATTGATCAAGTCAAAGGGCTATCGACCGAGGTCCTTCCGCCCAATTCGTATATTTTTATTAATTTATTGAAATTCTACATATCCACCGCCATTTTCCGCATACTTCTCTATTCTTCTTTTAAATTCTTTATAAACATTTTGTATTTCCTCCCTTTCAATATTTCTTATCTCTTCTCTTATAGCTTCTTTAAGCATATTTAAATTATTTCCAAAGTTTCTTTTATAAACGTTTTGTTTCAATTTTCCCCAAAAATAAAATTCCATTGGTGTAATGTCCGGGGATCGTGCTGGCCACAAGATAGGCCCGTTTCCACGTATTCACTTTTGACCAAAAGTTTCATTACACCATTGTGTAACCATTTCGGAAGTGTGGACCGGACACCCATCTTGCTGAAAATAAAAATTTCTCCAAAAATTTAAATTAACGTCTTCCATTTCTGCCAAAAAGTATTGCTGAAGCATGTTTAAATATATAAATCTGTTAAGTTTAGTGTCAAAAAAATATGGTCCAATAATTCTTTCGTAACTTATAGCGCACCAAACATTAACTTTTTTATAATATTGATTATCTCTACCAATAACAAAATTAGGATTATCCCTGCTCCAATACCTATAATTTTGAGAACTAACAACACCATTTGTAGTAAATGTTGATTCATCCGAAAATACTATAAATTTATGAAAATTTCTGTTTTCTAATATTCTTTCACCAATAGTTAAACAAAAAAGTAGCCTTCTTCCCTCATCCCCATCTTTAAGTTTATGCCTAAATTGAATTTTATAAGGTTTTATTTCATTTTCTTTGTATATTCTTTGGAGGTGGCTTTTACTTATACCCAACTCAGAGGATCTTCTTAGAGCCATTTTGGCATCTTCCTATACAGACTGCAGGGCAATTATTGTGGCGGCATCGTCCTCGTCTAGTTTTTTTTTCTTTTTTTTTAATATAATTGATACTACCAGTTTCAGTAAATTTTTTTAATACATTGTGGATACTTTGTCTAGATATTTCAATGCCAAATTGTTCAATAAATGAATCTCCTACATATTGTAAGGAAACTTGACCTAAACCATAGCACTGAACAATGAAATTTTTTTGTTCTTTTGTAAGCATTTTTAATCTTATTTTTCTCTTAACTATGTTTTTAATTAAACAATAATGTCAAACTTTGACAAAAACAATTAGTACGTATATATAGTACTTGACTATAGCGAAGTTTTCAGTGATACATTTTTTTTAATAAAAAAAATTATTATGAGTTAAAATTATAACAATTTGTCATGCGGCTCCTATTTTTGATTATAAACCTATTTTTTAAATAACTTTTCTTTATATCTGTTACGGAAAGGTAAGTTTACCTGAAAACTTTTTACTCTTTCACTGATATCTGGCGCCACCTATAATTTTTCAAAATTTTATTTTGACAAAAATTAGTTTTTAAGCAAGCAGGGCAAAGTCCCAAAGTAGTTTTTCTTAATTCAAAAAAAAATGGTCATTTTGTGGTATTGTCAAGTCGATCCGGGGACACACTGTATCTGCTCGTATATGACGAGATATGATTGGATCTCTTGATATATCTGCTAATATATAAGCATATATGATTGGATCTCTTGATATATTCTTGGACATGAAATTTGGATATACAGAGATCCGATCATATCTCAAATATATAAACCTTTTTTTCCCGGGGTCCTGTGTTATTAATGCACGCGCCTTCGCCAAAATTGTAAATAGGTAATGGTCATGATTCGCTCACCGCAGTAATGAGAAGAATCTAGCACATGCGCACTAGTGCACTGGTTTGCTTATTTTTGTTTTGACGGATGTCAAAAGTGGCTTCCGTTTAGGCAGTTCAACTGCCGCAGTTGTAGTTTTATGAAATAGTTTAATTTGAGTGGGGTTACGGTGCGCATCAGGTCCACAAAAATTAACTATTTTTGCACTGATTTCTGGTTTTATTACTAAAACTTACTGTCTTGAATATAATTAGGTGCGGAAAATCCATTTTTTTTTGTTAGAATATATAGCAAAAGATTGTTAAAATACTCACGAATTTCTGTTTGATTTTTTTAATGGGGGCGTTGGTTTACGTTAACAATGGTTTGGTTTGGTAGTTTGCTGGTTTGGTGTTTTTTTTTAATGGGAGGCGTTGGTTTACGTTAACAATGGTTTGGTTTGGTAGTTTGCTGGTTTGGTGTTTTTTTTTTTTTTTTTTTTTTTTATGGAAGGCGTTGGTTTACGTTAATAATGGTTTGGTTTGGTAGTTTGCTGGTTTGGTGTTTTCTTTTATTGAGAGGCATTTTTCAGATACGATATTTCAGAATTTAGAAGGCGATATATTTTAAGAATCAAATGTTTATTAATGAATATTCCGCAATTTTTTTTTACGAAAATACTATTAAAATCGAGTACTTTTAGCCAATTAAAAAAAAACTGTTAGCTCACAAAGAAAAAAGTAGATATTTTTGAAAAATTCTGCAAAAGAATGTTACATAACCTCAAAATAATTTTTGGCATACGTCAAAACAAACATAAGAAAATCAGTGCGCATGCGCTGGATTCTTCTCATTACTGCGGTGAGTGAATCGTTAATGGTCGGACCATGCATCATCGGAATTTTTTCTTCTTCTTCTTTTAATTTTATGGCTCATCATCGGAACACTATTGCATGCATTAATTATTTTTTCTATTTTGCGACTCTTATGAGCTCATAACACCCGCATTTTGCGTGTTCTTATAGGCCTATAAGAGGTTTGTACCTTTTTTTCTTTTGGGTTGGCAAGACAGGACAAGAATATCGCTTGGCGTTTTCCGTGCAAATGTCAACACAGCTTTTAAGTTTAGTTTTCTACAAAATTCTGTTTTAAGCTAATTTTTACCGTGTTAAAATTGATTACTTTTAGAGAAGTGCTGAATATGAAATATATCAAAATATCGTTTGGACTATGAATTTCAAGCATAGCGAAAATTGTAATGCCAACCCAAAACAAAAATCCCTAAATCGGTCCTCAATTTAAATGTAAGTTTTTTAAATTTTAGAGCAACATAGAAAAAATAGTATAAAGCACTCGTTTCATAACACGTTTTTAGCGCACTAGTACTTTAGAAAGCCGCAAGCAGCTCGTTTTCTAAACTTGTACTCGTGCGCTAAAAACGGCTGTTATGAAACTAGTACTTTAATATACCATATTATTTTAGAAACGAAGATAATTTATTTTAGATATGCTTAATTGAAGAACAAGTAACAAAATATAGCTCCTCAAATGCATAATGCAAAATAATAATGCTGTCATAGGTTGGACATAAGAATTTTACTTTCTTTTTATTTTTGCAAGTTTAAAACAATATCGTCATAAAAAAATAAACTTTACCTACCTGTGAGTTATTGGTATACTTTCCAAATATGCCATACCAGAAGCTATTTGCAGAGCAAAGTCTCTTAGATCGTTACTGTTTAATTCAGGTTTTGGATCTTGTTCTTCTATTAATGGAGTTTCTAATGTTGTCAATACAGCTATAATACAAATAAAATACAAATAAATAAAAAAAGAAGTTATTAGATGCAATAGAATTACAGCCATTGGAAAAAAGCTATACAGTGTCCTTAGCGAAAGATACTAGTTACAAAACAAGGTTAATAAGCAACACAGTTAATTTACATAAAAAATAATCGGTCCCAGTGCCGTTCCCTGTGGCACACCCAACCATTTTTTCCTCTAATATTATTATTACTATTATTATTATTATTATTATTATTATTATTATTATTATTATTTATTATTATTATTATTATCTCTTTGTATTTTTTGCTATCTAGTAATTTGTAAGCAGAACCTCCATCATATGATGTACTCAATAATTTTTCATGTAAGACAGTATCGAACACTTTAGGGTAATCGAGAAAACTTGCTATGCATTTTATTAGGGGTGAATCATAAATAAGTTACAAAATTATAAGGGGCGATTCTAGGTCCAAAAAATGATAAAAAAGTTCCTATAAAGGTTGGTTCGGAAATGAGCCCTAAGGAAGTTACGACCCTCCTATGGGATCATCTGAAAAGTAGTTTTTATTTAATACCCCCTGGAACCCTATAAACCACAGTAACGATTTTTTGCACATGCCTTAACATTGATAAAGGTTATCATTTTATGTAATTTTTATTTGGTTATTTTAATCAGGGACGTGCAAAATGGGTGGGGGCGATGTCAACTTTTTGCCCCAAACTTTTTTATCTATAATTTTTTGACATTTTCTCAATAAAATATTAATCTTTGATTAAAAATACAAATATTACATATATTCTCTCAAATAATTTTACAAAGGCTTACAGAGTGGTCCGATACATTTAATGTTATACCGGAATGTCAGGCTGGCTTTAGACAAAACCGGGGTTGCTTGGATAATCTATTTACTCTTAATTCCCTCATAAATATCTGTCTACGGTTGAAAGGTAGAAAACTTTACGCGATTTTTGTAGATTTCAAACGTGCGTTTGACTGTATTAACCACCATCTGTTATGGAAAAAATTACACTCTCTTGGAGTAAGTTCGAAAATAATCAGGATTCTCAAAATGTTGTATGACAAAGCAATTGCACAAATAAAAACTGCTGAAGGCTATTCAAAACCCCTTCTTTTTGCATTGTTTATTTCTGACATAGAAAAATACTTTAGGGAAAATGGAGCCTTGGGTGTTAATGTGGATGGTCTTGTGGACATACTTATGCTTTTATACGCTGATGATTTGGTCATTTTTGGGGAATCGCCCATTGATATTTCACGTAAACTCAAAATTCTCTCTCAGTATGCTAATGAAAATGGCCTTAAAATTAACATTAAAAAAACGAAAATAATCTGCTTTACTAAGGGTGGCTTGAAGTAACACCCCGGATTATATGATACGACTCGAAACTGGGTCCGTTAAAGTTTCTTTCTTAATATTTAAAATGTGCCTTAATTGGATTGAAAAGCTTATTAGAATGCCCGCTCATAGATACCCCAAGCTTTGTTTTAACCGCTTACAAAACTTAAACAATGGTAATACAAAATATAACTGGGTGGCACAGTTTCAATGTATGCTGGAAAAAATTGATGAATCTAACTTTTTGACTGATTTAACAGTAAGAAAAATAAAATACAATAAAAAAGTCCAAACCAATTTTACTTTACAAATTTCGGGAATTTATAGATATGACATAAATTCATTAATTTTTTCCAAAAATTCAACTATCAAAAGTTCAGAATTAATCTGGAACCTCAAAATTATCTATACTGATAATATCTCTATCATTCGTATTATAATGCAATTACGTATGGCTACAAGCTTTTCTACCTCCTTCTCATTCAATGGCAGCTTTTACAAAATCAACCCTAAAGAAGTATGTACTATTTGCAACTTAAACGAGTTTGAGACTTTAGATCATATTTTCTTTAAATGCCCCATGTACAAACCGTTGCGTGCACCTTACATTGATAGCCTTATTAACCTAGACGGTCTAGTCTGTGCACTTAACTTTCTTAATGTAACTAAAATAAAAATTCTGCACAGTTTTATCGGAAACTTATTAAAGCTCCGTTCCTTTATAATTAACGAATAATGCTTTTTGTCTTTAACCTTTAAATATTGGTATTATCGTTTCTTCTTTTAATTAACTTTTTTTTTTGTATTAAAATTTTTGCTTTTTCTTTTTATTAAATTATCTATGAATAATCATCAAATTACTTAAATAGATGGGGTTTAGTACTTAGTGTATTTTTTTCTCTTCTCTTGTATTTTTTTTTATATATATTCAAACCTCTTGTAACAAGATTTGTAATCTTTTATACAATAAACGTTTATTTATTTATTTATTTATTTATTTTATTTTACAAATATTACATAAAATGATAACCTTCATCAATGTGCAAAAACTTGTTACTATGGTTTATAGGGTTCCGTATGGCTCATTTCCGGACCAACCTTTATAGGAACTTTTTTTCATATTTTCGGACCTAGAATCGCTCTTTAAAATTTTGTAACTTATTTCCCTGTTTTAGATTTTAAGCTTTCACGACCATTAAGATATAAAGAACTTTCACTTTCGGGTTTAGACCGTGTTAATGGATTTTCACTTTCCAAAGTGAAAATCCATTAACACGGTCTAAACCCGAAAGTGAAAGTTCTTTATATTATTTCCCTGTATTAATAACATTTGAAAAAATCACTTACTGCTTGCTGAGTAAAGTCCACTAGATGCAGCTGATGTAGGGGTACGCGGTGACCTCGAAATTTGCCTTCGAGGTAAATGCAACCTTTGGCTTCCTCCAATTAGTTGAATATCACTGGAGTTTCCGGGACTATGTGAGTAGTTTTGGGATTTGGGAGACTCCTGATTGTCTGGGATTATGTACGAACAACTGCCCATGTTTGATTTTTCTTCTTCTATAATCCATGTTTCTTCCATCCATCTAAAAGAAAATAGTAATGAGTTGCAAAAAGTAGTTATCTTAATTTTTTTTCTATTTTGCGACTTTTATAAGCTCATAATCACACGCATTTTGAGTGTTCTTATAGGCCCATAAGAGGTCTCTACTTTTTTCTGTTGGGTTGGCAATATACAAAAGCCTATCTCTTGACGTTTTGCGTGCAAATGTTAATGTCGATTTAAAGTTTAATTTTTTACAAAATTTTGTGTTTGGGTTATTTTTTACCGTAATAAAATTGTGGACTGGTTAATTGCAGTGAAAAAAGAAGAGATGACTGTAAAATATATTAAAATATCATTTGTTCTTAGAATTTTAAACTTAGTGTAAACTGTAATGCCAACCCAAAACAAAAATTCCTAAATCAGTCAGCAATTAAATGTAAGTTTTTTTAATTTTAGAGCAAAATATAAAAAATTGTACAAAGCACTCGTTTCATAACACGTTTTTAGAGCACTAGTACTTTAGAAAACTCGCCGCAAGCGGCTTGTTTTCTAAACTTGTACTCGTGCGCTAAAAACGAATGTTATGAAACTAGTACTTTAATATACTATTATATTGACCGTTATCAAATACCAAACGATCATTATTGAATAAATTCTGATTTTTTTTATTGGTTGCTAAGTAAACAAGCTTTGACAACGGTGACAATAGTTTATATATAATCTGGTTGGACTTTTTTTTCTGGTTGCTGCAATCAGAACCTGGTAAGGGCAGCAACAAAACAAACAAAAATAATTAAAAATCTGGTAAACACAAAAATTTGTCTTGTTGATCTTATAAACCAGAATTCTGGTTGCAGAACCAGAAAAGTTGTAATTACTAATTTTACTATTGATCTGACCCAACCAGATTTCAGAAAGAAAGGTACCAACAAATTTGTGCTTTTTCCTTAGGGAACGTTCAAGTATTACGTAACGCAAATTGTACCAAAATTCATACACTTTATACCTCGGTTCTCGCGTTATTCAAGGCTGTAGACATTTCATATTTTGGCTACCCCCCCTAACACACCCCCTATTAGGGGGGTAGCCAAAATATGAAATCTCTATAATCTATGATAACGCGAGAACCGGGGTATGAAGTGTATGAATATTGGTACAATTTGCGTTGAACGTTCCCTTATTTAGAATTCTTACTCAGGAAAAAAATGTTGCCTTTGTGCAAATTCCTTCTTCCTGCTGATCCACTGGTTCCTTAAATTTTTCAAATAATCATTTAATGCCCCACCAGGGATATACTCGACAATCATCCAATTGGGCTGGTCTTTTGTACAACAAGCTAATAGTTTTACTATGTTTTTGTGGTCGCCAACTTTTTTTAATATGTTGATTTCAGCCTTAAAGTTTTCTACTTCTTCTTCTGGGATTCCGTCTACAAAAAATACAAATAAATAAAAAAGGTATAAAAAAATTAAATAAAGAACCTGGAACACATATAGGGGGGTTCCTGGGCCTCAGAAAAACTGCCTCAAATTTTGATATTTTGTAATTTCGGGGGTAAACATTAAATTAGGAAAATTGCAGCCAAATTAAATAACCAGTTTCGGAGAAGAACGCTTTTAAAAATCTAATTTTATGACAGATTTTTTGACGTATATTAAGGTTATTTTTTACTGACGTAAATATTAACTTAATTAGCAGTTTTAAGTTTATTATACTCTATTAATTAAAGAACAGGCAAGATAAATATTATATAAAAGGCTTTATTATCATTTACTTGTGTTTCTATAAAAATTTTAAAACTTTGGAAAACTTCCACATGCTGGCATTTTCCACGTGTTTGCCAATTATCTGCATATTTTCTGTTAGAATTTTGCTTGATTAAGTTGAAACATGGTTTGGTACATCGACAAATATTTTATAATTATATATTTTAGATTTTATTGATATATTTTTTCAAAACAATATCTGATGGTTGACAAATCTCTCATGATATTTTCATATGCAAAACATATTATTAAGATTGCCTAGCAACAACTGAATTCATTAGTGAACCCTTTATAGTAATATTTATTAAAAGTTGTTGCTAGGCAATCTCAATAATATATTTTACCTATGAAAATATGATGACAGATTTGTCAAGCCTCAGACGTATTTTTGGAAAAATATATCAATAAAATCTAAAATATATAATTATAAAATATTTGTCGATGTACCAAACCATGTTTCAACATAATCAAGCAAAATTCTAACAGAAAATATGCAGATAATTAGCTAACACGTGGAAAATGCCAGCATGTGGAAGTTTCACAAAGTTTTAAAATTTTTATAGAAACACATGTATGTAAATGATAATAAAGCCTTTTATGTAATATTTATCTTGCCTGTTCTTTATTTAATAGAGTATAATAAACTTAAAACTGCTAATTAAGTTAATATTTACGTAAGTAAAAAATAACCTTAATATACGTCCAAAAAATCTGTCATAAAATTAGATTTTTAAAAGCGTTTTTGTCCGAAACTGGTCATTTAATTTGGCTGCAATTTTCCTAATTTAATGTTTACCCCCGAAATTACAAAATATCAAAATTTGAGGCAGTTTGACTGGGGCCCAGGAACCCCCCTATATGTGTGCCAGGTTCTTTGAAAAAATAACGCACATCGCCGGATTTGTATGGAATTTCTATGCCCTTGGGAATATACTGTACTGATGAGAACAAATTTCCGTCGAAACAACGCGTCGCGGCGCTGCGTACAATTTTCAAAGTCCAAACGATTGTGACTATGTTTGTAAGATAAAGCCTTGCTGTTGACCTTCAACTCTATTTGTCCAATATGGGCATATCCACAGGCTCGCATAATGCGATGCCGTGATTGGCTTGAAGTGCATGTATCTTGTAAGCCAATCACGTTACCGCATTCTTTAGTACTATATTGTTATGCGAGCTTGTGGATATGCCTTGTATCGTCAAATAAATTTTTGAAAACAATAATTTTTCTTCGGTTGCTTACTTTTTGGTTGCTTGATGGCAACAGTCTGAAATGAAGATTTACCATCCAATCCAAATAACTTTCCTTTATACACTTCACCAAATGCCCCCTTTCCAATATAATTTTTTTCAATTATTATTTTATTCCGTGGAATTTCGTATTTGTCAGAATTCTAAAAAAAATTAAAAATATAGTTTTTTTTAACATATTTCGTTTCATGTTCAACATCAAACAAAATAAAGTAACAGGTTATAACTTTCAACACATTTTTGTAACAACTGTTAACTATAATATATTGCTAATTTATACAGATTATCCATGCGTTTAGTATACACTTTAAAATAATTTTTATTCTCTTATGGCAACTGCCCAAGTGATGGCCGTAATCTCGAATGAACTGGGGACCAATCGTTCTGCGCTTTAGTTGAGTAAAATATATGCAGGAGTGTGCATTTTAAGTGTATACTAAATTAATAAATTATCTGTATATATTTTCTCACAGACAGCTACCATTGCATCATCTAAGAAATATTTCTTAATTAATCTTATAAAGCCCTATAAGATTTTTTCACCAAAATTGACATGAATGAAGAAGAAGTAAAAAAAAGTGACACAGAGCCCCTCCCTATAGGGAAAGGGTTAAAAAAATAGAAAAAGTGGTAAATTAATTCTACAACAGTTTCCAAAACTTAAATTGTAACTTTAAATAAAGATAAATAAAATACAATATTTACCAATATGAATTCCAGAGGCGTGTACGTAACGTTTATTTCTTCATTTTTCAAACTAAAAACAATAAATTATCAAATTATACCATGTGCGTGCAAAAGTCTACTCCCACAAACTTTTGCACTGCTAAATATATTAACGTAAATAACATAAAGATTTTTTTTATACGTGACCCTGCACTCTCACTTACGAACTTCTTTTTTTTTGTCGGATTATTACGTAAAAAAGTTGTTTTCATAAAAATCCATTTTTTTTTTAATTTGACACACTAACTGAGGTTCTTTGTGCAGGGTCACATAGTTGATATTTTTAGGGGCTACAAATAGATGGGCGTAGCTCCCTTACGACGCATTTTTAGACATATGTTTATGGGAGCTTTTTGTCATATTTTCTGATGTAGAATCACCCCTTAAAATTTCGGACCGTATTTCAAATACACCGTGTATATAGAGGTTTTTAAGGTTGCTGAAATTGAATCTTATAATATTTTTTTTTTAATTTTACCCCCTGAGTGGTGGGGGAGTTTTTGTTAAGTGTATTTAATTAAACTTTAATAGTCATTTTTTGACCAAAAATGTTGATATTGTTGTCAGTCTTTTAAGAAAAAATATGTTATTTAATGGAACTAGGGAACCCCGTGGCTATCAAAAAACCGAGTTTTATTGAAAAAAATGATATACCCAGTTTTAAAGAACTCCATATTGGTTATTAATTATTTAATAATAAATTGTTTCATATTTTTTGTAAGAAAATTACTAAGCTAAAAATAATTCTGTATAAAGACAACTAGATTTAAAATTAATACCAAAATAAAAAATGACATGTTCTGTCAAAAATTGACAAATGATACATGGTTGCACTTAGATTTTAATTCTGAATCATAAATTATGATTCATATTATGTAAAGATATGCAGGGTTTAAAAATCAAATGTTGAACTAATTTCTGCCAAAACCGGAAGCGAAACAAAAAAAAAATAAATCTGCCATTTTATAGTCAATGTAAAATGATATAAATCACCAAAGTTTCGTTTTTATTGAATGAAAATTAATCTTAATTTTAGGGGTGGACATAAATAAAACTCACCCGTATGCCTAACTACATAATCTATTTTTAAAATTATTTTATTTCTTCAAGCGTACTAAAATGTTCATTTTTTATAACTGAACACACTAGTTAGAACTGATCTATTTTTTACAGTAAAAAAATGAGTTCATTGTTGTACGCCGTAAAAAAAAAGTTAGTTAGCAAAACCACCACTGGCGACAGCACTCTTTGACTTTGATGACAGCCATACTTCAAACTTGTTTGTTTATTATGTAAACAGGTGGTTTACTCGAGATTCTGTGCAAAAACCTTGTGTGAAATTGATTAAAAATGATTGAAGAATAATATATGGTTTATACACCTACAAATCTCTCCGAAATTGCAAATGCTACATTAGACAAGTTACCATCGAAATCGCGAAAAGTGTACGATTTAGCCTACGAAAAAAATTTAAAATGAGCTAAGGAAGGTTTAAGTTTATTTCGAAAGGATTTTATTGGCCTATTTTAATAAAAAAACATTAACACAAACTTTATTACTGAATAAATTAAATTCAAAAATTAATATTCAAAAAAAATATATAGGATGCTTGAAGAAAAAATAGTATGTTTCACTCAGAGGAAAAGTGCTTTTTTTACTCGTCTGTAGTTTTTACGTCTGGGTTACATTTTCTTTCATCTCCGTAATAGCCCCCGTCCGTTACACGTTACCCTATTAAGTCAACCATTATCCACTAGAATCTGGCCCTACTGAACTGAATATATGTATTAAAATACGACTTTCCTGTGTTTACTTTGGCGAAGCCGAACCTACCCCCGACTGAGCCTCAGGTACACGGAAGCCCTGCCTTCCTGGGTATCTATTCTTGGGCTCGAGAGAACGTGAACAATTTTCGTAGGAAGGGAACTGATCACATCATATCAAAGTTCCCCAAAGTTAAAAAATGCTATTCTTGAAGAGCAGGGAGCGTGATGGGATCTCTGCAGCCGGCTGCAGCGTTGCCAATTATTTTAGCGGATTTTAACCAATCAGATTATGCGACACGTGTTTGCGTGCGCAGGCTGTCATTATTTTCATTATTTGTAAAAAAGTAAAAAAAGTTGCTGGGGTTTAAATTTTTTTTTAATTAATATATAGAAGTATAATATATTATTAGTAAGAAATGACTGAAAATAAAACCAGAAAAAGATCTAAATATAATAATAATAATAAACGAGAATTTTTGTATTTCGGTATAGTTTTTTATTGAAAAACATATAGATTTCTGCGGCAGAAATCTATATGTTTTTCAATAAAAAACTATACCGAAATACAAAAATTCTCGTTTATTCTTATATACGGTATACAAAGTCAAAAAATCTTTCTTTAGAAAAAGATCTGCTCCAACTAGCAGTCAGCAAAAAAATCCTTCTAAATTTTCACCATTTGGTCTTCCGCATCTTGCAGATCTCCCAAAAGGGCAACAGCCCCCACAATTTCCAAATCATCCATCGTTATATTATTATTATCATAATATGTATAATAATTTATAAATATAAAAAATCTTTTATTAATTACGATTAACTATTATAAAACAAAACGGTATTCAAATTAACAACACAAAACCAAAGCAAAAATAGGGTTATGTTCGAATGCGCGCGACTAACTTATATGTCAAAATTTCCGTGAACGACCGCTTCTCACGATCCCGAGTAGTAGAAGTAAAGTTCCTCAATTTTCGTGCGATGTGAAGTTCAAGAATAAGTAGTTTTGCGTTTCGAGAGAAAGAATATGCAACCCACACTACCTTTCTCCCGGGAATCCGTTCTCTCGAGCCCGAGAATACATACCCTGGCGCCCTGCAAAAAGTGTACTTCTGCATCCGCTTCGCGTCGTCCGTAAATTCTGCAGACTAGTAAAAAAAACTTCGCTTTTCCTCTTAGTAAAGCAATATACTATTTTTTATTTGCGTTTTTATTATTTATTTATTTAATACAATATGAATTATACTTTCGTTACTTTTTAAATATTATCATATACCTTGAAGAAACTAAATTAAATTGTTTGATATTTACAAATTTAAAAAATCTATATAAAACATTTTACTATTCCTTAAAACGACTTTTGTTTGATTAACGCAGTCGTCCCTCCGAAGTGACTGATCAATTTCGTGCTTTTTAGCACTCTTCAGAGCCACATATCGGTAGTAGGGACAACTACGAAAATCAAATCCTTTCCATATATCTCTATATAGAGTTTAAAAATCGTTGTAAGGAAAAGCAAAAACAGCTAGCGACAGTCCAAAAAAGGAAGCAGTTATTGGTTTCAAGAACCTATTGCACGCTGTCGATAGGGGGCAGATTAATCAATGCCACGGTGGATATGTGGCTCTGAAGAGTGCTAAAAAGCACGAAATCGATCAGTCACTTCGGAGGGACGACTGCGTTAATCAAACAAAAGCCGTTTTAAGGAATAGTAAAATGTTTTATATAGATTTTTTAAATTTGTAAATATCAAACAATTTAATTTAGTTTATTAATTCAGATACCACTGTAAAAGGTGACCTCCTAGCGTTTAGGATTCAATTGGCGGCAATGTCCACCGTGGCATTGATTAATCTGCCCCCTATCGACAGCGTGCAATAGGTTCTTGAAACCAATAACTGCTTCCTTTTTTGGACTGTCGATAGGTTTATCCAGTCTCTGCTTTTAGCAGTAGATGTCGCTAGCTGTTTTTGCTTTTCCTTACAACGATTTTTAAACTCTATATAGAGATATATGGAAAGGATTTGATTTTCGTAGTTGTCCCTACTACCGATATGTGGCTCTGAAGAGTGCTAAAAAGCACGAAATCGATCAGTCACTTCGGAGGGACGACTGCGTTAATCAAACAAAAGTCGTTTTAAGGAATAGTAAAATGTTTTATATAGATTTTTTAAATTTGTAAATATCAAACAATTTAATTTAGTTTATTAATTCAGATACCACTGTAAAAGGTGACCTCCTAGCGTTTAGGATTCAATTGGCGGCAATGTCCACCGTGGCATTGATTAATCTGCCCCCTATCGACAGCGTGCAATAGGTTCTTGAAACCAATAACTGCTTCCTTTTTTGGACTGTCGATAGGTTTATCCAGTCTCTGCTTTTAGCAGTAGATGTCGCTAGCTGTTTTTGCTTTTCCTTACAACGATTTTTAAACTCTATATAGAGATATATGGAAAGGATTTGATTTTCGTAGTTGTCCCTACTACCGATATGTGGCTCTGAAGAGTGCTAAAAAGCACGAAATCGATCAGTCACTTCGGAGGGACGACTGCGTTAATCAAACAAAAGTCGTTTTAAGGAATAGTAAAATGTTTTATATAGATTTTTTAAATTTGTAAATATCAAACAATTTAATTTAGTTTATTAATTCAGATACCACTGTAAAAGGTGACCTCCTAGCGTTTAGGATTCAATTGGCGGCAATGTCCACCGTGGCATTGATTAATCTGCCCCCTATCGACAGCGTGCAATAGGTTCTTGAAACCAATAACTGCTTCCTTTTTTGGACTGTCGATAGGTTTATCCAGTCTCTGCTTTTAGCAGTAGATGTCGCTAGCTGTTTTTGCTTTTCCTTACAACGATTTTTAAACTCTATATAGAGATATATGGAAAGGATTTGATTTTCGTAGTTGTCCCTACTACCGATATGTGGCTCTGAAGAGTGCTAAAAAGCACGAAATCGATCAGTCACTTCGCGGGACGACTGCGTTAATCAAACAAAAGTCGTTTTAAGGAATAGTAAAATGTTTTATATAGATTTTTTAAATTTGTAAATATCAAACAATTTAATTTAGTTTATTAATTCAGATACCACTGTAAAAGGTGACCTCCTAGCGTTTAGGATTCAATTGGCGGCAATGTCCACCGTGGCATTGATTAATCTGCCCCCTATCGACAGCGTGCAATAGGTTCTTGAAACCAATAACTGCTTCCTTTTTTGGACTGTCGATAGGTTTATCCAGTCTCTGCTTTTAGCAGTAGATGTCGCTAGCTGTTTTTGCTTTTCCTTACAACGATTTTTAAACTCTATATAGAGATATATGGAAAGGATTTGATTTTCGTAGTTGTCCCTACTACCGATATGTGGCTCTGAAGAGTGCTAAAAAGCACGAAATCGATCAGTCACTTCGGAGGGACGACTGCGTTAATCAAACAAAAGTCGTTTTAAGGAATAGTAAAATGTATTATATATACCTTGAAGGTTTGTATTAATCAAAATCTTACAGGGAGAAGGGGGGTCAAAAATCCTTAAAATATGTGTGACGTAATTAGTGCACGGCCCATTACGAGAAATATTATGTATAAGTGGGTAAAAAAATATATTAAATATAAGGGGGTTAAAACTATAAAATTACTTACCCTACAGGTCCAGAAGCAAAAGTCACAATTTGTGGAACATCTCTCGTTTTGCAAATATTGCAAATAGTTGGAATGTATTTTTTAACTTTCACTAAACCAATACTTTTACTGTTATAAATAATATAAATTATTATTATTGTTATTATAAATAACATTATAAAATAAAATATTATCCGTGAAGGGGGCCCTGGATCAACTAAAAATAATAATTTAATTATTTTCATTATTTTTAAGTTCCTTCCCAGATAGCACAGGTTTATATAATGGATATCCCCAGAATATCCGGTATGGGATTTTCGATATCCCCAGGATATACGATTTCGTCTATAGTTTTCCGTAGGACATTCTACAAATACTTTGTTACTAAACGGGAAGCCGAGCAACTTCCAAACCGTGTATCTCAAGGATATTCCGAAGGTATGCCCTGAGGATATTGTACGTCAGTCCTAATTATGTACACCTGCCCCGACAAAAGTGGCTATCAAATAGTATTCCTTTTATTATCTTTTTTTGTGAAATATTGCTATTAGCAGCTTGAACATAGGTGCAAGTTATTTAAATTGAATCAAAGAACTTTTACCTCAAGAAGAAACATAATGAAATCTACCGTATGCTTTGTTTGAAGCGTGAACCAACTACGGTGAGGGGCTGGTGGGGAGTGACTATTGTTTACACTTAGTACGCGTAAAGAGAGAGAAAGAATGTGTAAACTCACAGTCTAATGTCGTAAAATGACTGACAGGGGTACATTGTTGCCGATTGGAAACATATACTTTGGATATTTTATTGTAAATTTTAAGAAACATTAGTTCTGTATGACTTTTATATGAACTAGTAGTTTAATTTTAATAGATTTAAATATACTATATTATTAAACATAATTATAGTATACACAAGTTTTTTACATTTTTAATTTAAGTATAATGATTTGAATTCATGATAAGGTGGAAACTACGCAACATCGCTACTAGGTATCCTGAAAGTCGACTAGCGACATCTACATTTTACACCACAAAGCTGTATCGCGTTTCTGTTAGTAAATAAACAAAAAAAAAAGATGACACCTTCATAAACATTGGTCTGAAATTACTTCTTAAGGTAAAAGTTCTTTGAATTGAATCTAATAGTTGCACAAACAAATAAAAGCAATACTATTTGATAGCCACTTTTGTCGGGGACATTTGTACATAATTAATAACTTACTTATTTACGATATATATTTCCTTTTTCCCTCAGCGAGGGGTGATACATACGAAATTGACCAACAGAGGAACACACAATATAATTAAAGTCGCGAAAAACACGGTAAATTAAAAATAATGAAGGAAAAGCCATCGTAGGATATCCCAGGGACATCCGAAAGGACATCCACGGGACATCCCCTCGGGACGTCCCTGGGATGTACGAAGGACATACCGTATATCCTTAGGATATACGGGAAGTATATCCTTAGCACATACCTTTCGGGATATCATTGGGATATACGACTAATATCCCCGAACATGCGACATTGAGAGTATATTGAGAGGATATCCGGGGATATTGTGTGCTATATGGGTTATTGTCCCTATTTTAATAAATTCATACTTACTGTATATTTTTTTAGTGTCAACATATTCGCATTCATATTTATTTAAAAAATGTACTGACAAAAAGTAGTATTCATCCTTAACCAAATGTTTTAAATTTAAAGTATATTTTTCCGTATGATTGTTATTTGTTATATGATGGATTTGTTGCACCAAAGGCCTATTTTGGATGTCCCTAAAATAACATAGTGTCTCAAAATATGTGTTAAAAGTAAGTTATTATAAAAAAATTACTTTCATTTTTCCATATCCAGCATATGGATACGTTGTTGCCACATTTATCGGTTCATATCTAACTATACATTTTTTTCGAAAAAAAAAAACTTTGGGGTTTAATCTTTCGATTTTTTTCTCCAAAACTTTGTCCTTTTTCGAAAAAATGTTTTTTTACATGAGTGTAAAATGTTTTTTTACATGAGTGTAAAATATTTACTTACATTACTACAAATTCAATGTGTCTTAGAAAACTATCTTCACTGTCCCAAAAAATATCAAATACGTCAAAATTATTAGTGTCTTGGATTACTTTGGTTAAACTGTAAGGCGAACTATTTGTAGAACATTTACAGTTTTCTTCTACACATTCTAAAAATAAAGATACATACATATTATTTTTTCTACGATTTAATAGAAAAGTTAACATTTCTGCAAAAACAAATGACGTTTTCAGACCGAAAAATAACCTATTTCTTAGCATTTTACTTTTCTGCTCGTTGCCATGTCAGCAAGCGCAAAATTAAATTTTGCGCTCTGAGTGTAGGCAACCGGTATGTCGATCGTAAAACAGCTGTCAGTTATATACGAGATGTGGTACGACATTTGTTTAACATAGAATTCAAAATTATTAGTATCTTGGATTAATTTGGTTAAACTGTAAGGCGAACTATTTGTAGAACATTTACAGTTTTCTTCTACACATTCTAAAAATAAATATACATACATATTATTTTTTCTACGATTTGATAGAAAAGTTAACATTTCTGCAAAAACAAATGACGTTTTCAGACCGAAAAATTATCTATTTCTTAGCATTTTACTTTTCTGCTCGTTACCATGACAGCAAGCGCAAAATTAAATTTTGCGCTCTGAGTGTAGGCAACCGGTATGTCGATCGTAAAACAGCTGTCAGTTATATACGAGATGTGGTACGACATTTGTTTAACATAGAATTCAAAATTATTAGTATCTTGGATTAATTTGGTTAAACTGTAAGGCGAACTATTTGTAGAACATTTACAGTTTTCTTCTACACATTCTAAAAATAAATATACATACATATTATTTTTTCTACGATTTGATAGAAAAGTTAACATTTCTGAAAAAACAAATGACGTTTTCAGACCGAAAAATTATCTATTTCTTAGCATTTTACTTTTCTGCTCGTTACCATGACAGCAAGCGCAAAATTGAATTTTGCGCTCTGAGTGTAGGCAACCGGTATGTCGATCGTAAAACAGCTGTCAGTTATATACGAGATGTGGTACGACATTTGTTTAACATAGAATTCAAAATTATTAGTATCTTGGATTAATTTGGTTAAACTGTAAGGCGAACTATTTGTAGAACATTTACAGTTTTCTTCTACACATTCTAAAAATAAATATACATACATATTATTTTTTCTACGATTTGATAGAAAAGTTAACATTTCTGCAAAAACAAATGACGTTTTCAGACCAAAAAATTATCTATTTCTTAGCATTTTACTTTTCTGCTCGTTACCATGACAGCAAGCGCAAAATTGAATTTTGCGCTCTGAGTGTAGGCAACCGGTATGTCGATCGTAAAACAGCTGTCAGTTATATACGAGATGTGGTACGACATTTGTTTAACATAGAATTCAAAATTATTAGTATCTTGGATTAATTTGGTTAAACTGTAAGGCGAACTATTTGTAGAACATTTACAGTTTTCTTCTACACATTCTAAAAATAAATATACATACATATTATTTTTTCTACGATTTGATAGAAAAGTTAACATTTCTGCAAAAACAAATGACGTTTTCAGACCGAAAAATTATCTATTTCTTAGCATTTTACTTTTCTGCTCGTTACCATGACAGCAAGCGCAAAATTAAATTTTGCGCTCTGAGTGTAGGCAACCGGTATGTCGATCGTAAAACAGCTGTCAGTTATATACGAGATGTGGTACGACATTTGTTTAACATAGAATTCAAAATTATTAGTATCTTGGATTAATTTGGTTAAACTGTAAGGCGAACTATTTGTAGAACATTTACAGTTTTCTTCTACACATTCTAAAAATAAATATACATACATATTATTTTTTCTACGATTTGATAGAAAAGTTAACATTTCTGCAAAAACAAATGACGTTTTCAGACCTGTAAGCAACCGGTATGTCGATCGTAAAACAGCTGTCAGTTATATACGACATGTGGTACGCCATTTTTTTAATATAGAATTCTTATTTATTTACGAAAGAATTATGGAGAGTGACAGTGATGAGGATTTTACTTCTAAACCACCAGATTTGCAAAAAAATGTAAGTGCTGTGCCCTTGTAAAGTTATGAACTTACTGGCTAAAAATTTATTTATTTATTTATTTTAGATCGTAGAAAAAATGGCTCGATCAGCAAATTCGACGCTTCACCAGAAATCACTCATATTGCGCTCTTAATACAAAAACTACTACTACAACTACTTGTAAGTGTAAAGTAGCACTTTTCCGCATGCTTTTTTGTTTGGAAAGTTGTACTTTTCCGCACTAGTGTGCAAAAGTATTCCGCACTAGTGTGCAAAAGTATTACTGATATAAGTAAGATTCTGAACCTCACCCCCTCACCCCCAGCCACCCCAACTTTAAAATCTTAAATGGAAACCCCTATTCGTAATACAACATCTAAAAGAGTGTAAAAATACTTTTTCGTGATGCAAAGTCAAATCATATTTAAAATTACTTTTAATTTTTGGTTGGCAAAATACAAAGTTTTTTGTATTTGTGTTTAGAACTGGATACTTTCTACCTTAAATAGCCTCAACGACTAAACCATTCCCAATCAACCCTACTTATACATTTTAGAAGTCCGGCATATGCCGAAATATTGTCACAAATGCGTGGTTCTTCGTGTCCTGATTAATTTATAACACACGTTCTTACCACTTTAGGTTACAGAGATGCCAGAGTTACTTTGCCCAATGGGCACTGCCCACTTTGGGACTACCCAACTATCGACTCTACGCTATTCTGATAATCTATTTTTCTCATTCTCATTCTCTTTTGATCTAAGATCTAAGTATTTATACCAAGATGTTTTACAAACAAACCTAGTTTATTTAATTTCAATGCTAGTTTACAATAACACTAGAATGCTTGATGTGCAAAACATCTGTATGCAATACAAGGTACTAATTTATAAATAATAACTAAAATTATAAAGAACTTTCACTTTCGGGTTTAGACCGTGTTAATGGATTTTAACTTTCCGACGTTTCGTCTCTTACTACTAGAGACATCTTCAGGGATTAATCTGAAACTAAGTTTCGAATCAACTTGTGTCACTATTTATGACGAGTTGTGGTTATTCACCCGTGACGAGCTTTTTCCTATCAAAGACTTCCATATTGCAGGTAAGTGGTAACCAGTGTCCCGATTGATATTGTTAGGATGCTTGATGATTTCTATCGATTCCTGTATCTTCCTTGGCATTTTTCTGTTTTCTGTTAATATTTGTTTTGTTTCAGACAAATTGATTTTATGACCTGTTTCATGTACATGTTCGGCTACTGCCGATAAGGAAATTTGTTTCTTTCTTATATTGCGCTCATGCTCTTGAAGTCTTGTAGAAATTTTTCTCTTAGTTTCACCTATGTAAACCGTACCACAGGAGCAGTGTATTTTATATACGCCTTCTGAACTCAGGGGTATTTTGTCTTTTGTTGAAGTCAAACATTGACCTAATTTTGGGTTGGACCGAAATATAGGCTTAATATTTGACTTTTTCAAAAGTTTACCTATTTTATCCGTGATACCGCTTACATAGGGAAGTATAACTTGTGTCTGTCTGTCATTGTCACTATTGTCCTGTTGTTTGGGTCTGGGATTTCTGTATTTGTATATGGTCTTATTAATGTCTTTTTTGGTATAACCGTTCATCGTCAAGGCTTTGGTTAGTTTAAGGAGTTCTGTGTCTAGGGAATTCTTGTCTGAAATCATGAAAGCCCTATGAACAAGTGAATTAACTACCGAGCGTTTTTGAGAGGGATGGTGATGTGAAAATGCGTTTAGGTATCTGTCAGTGTGGGTTTTCTTCCTGTATACCGAGTGTCCTATTGAGCCATTTTCCGTTTTGTAAACCAAAACGTCCAAAAAGGGAAGTGATCCGTTGTTCTCAATTTCCATCGTAAACCGTATAGATTTATGTTGGAAATTGAGGTGATTTAGAAAACCTTGAAGGCTTTCCATGCCATGGGGCCAAATAGCATAGACATCGTCTACGTATCTGCGCCAAATTTTAGGTTTTAATGGAAATGACTCAATAGCTTTTTTCTCGAAGTATTCCATGAAAGCATTGGCCGCAAGGGGTGATAATGGGGATCCCATTGCGGCGCCTGACACTTGTTCATAGAACTCTCCCTGTATCAGAAAATATGTAGATGTCAGACAAGCTTCAAATAATTTACATAACTTAGGGTCAAGATTTCCAGTTGTAAGTAGGTCTCGTATAATATTTATTGTATCGGGAACGGGAACGTTAGTAAATAGAGATTCTACGTCGAAACTAACCATTATGTCCGAGGGGTCCAGGGTCACTGTCGATAAGGTTTGTACAAAGTGTGTGGAATTTTTTACATAAGACCTCGTTTTTCCAACTAACTGATTTAAGATTTGGGCAAAAAAATAACTAAAATTGTTTTATGAAATTTAGGTAAAGCCTGTATGGCTACCTAGCCAACTCTTGACAATATTTCCCAGATTAGAAAAGTTTCCTAGGAAACCCGCATTTCCAATAGTTTCTGATCAACAGTTGTATGCAAACGCGGTGCAACCTACAGGCAACACATTTCCTACAATACGGTGGAGCTCGTTGTCTGCAACTTACCTTAAATAACATTTCCGCCGTGCGTTGTCCACAATAAATATACGCAAAAGATTTGCCGTCGGTTGCCCGTAGGTTGCACACAATACGTTGTCAGAAAATGTTTCCGCCAAGAGACAGCCAAATGGTGGCACCCACTTGACGGCGAAAAGCTCCAACAATTTACCGGCAAACGGACGGATTCTGGTTATCTGGGTTGATAATAACTTACTTGGAATTTCGTACAAAAAATTCAGTTCCTTTGTCTTACAACATTCAAACGAAATATTATATTTACAATTATGTTTTATTCTGATTGATTCTGAGGGATGCTCAATTCGTAGTGATGGAATTATTATGTATTGCTCCTAAAAATAATCATCTTTATTAATAATAATAATAATAATAATAATAATACTTTATTTCCATAAAGACCGAAGTATTGGATAATGTCACAAAGATATATATATATAGTACATAAAACATTTAAAATTATAATACAATAAATGAAACATTTAAAATTACAATTACATAATAAATATAACATTTAAACAATCAATTCCAGTTTTTGTTTAAAAATTCTGACAAGTTATAAAAACAATTTATTTTAAAAAAATCTTTTGAAGCAGCTTTAAATTGACTGAAACCGTTTAAGCAGCGAATATTTTTTGGCAACTTATTAAATATACTAATGGACGTCATAGTGGGCCCATTTTTTACTTGTATATAGTTAAAGGCAGGGACATACAGTAAATTCTCATTTCGTGTATTGTAACGATTAACGTCACCAAAAGTGGAGAACTCACCAATGTTTGCCTTCACATTTAGCACACATTGAAACATATACATGCTATATAAAGTCATTATGCGATTTTCAGTGAACACAGATCTACAAGAATCTGTAAACCTCATTTTAAACATAAAACGAATGATCCTCTTTTGCATGATAAAGACTTTATCGACATGTGCACTATTTCCCCAGCACATCAGACCATAGGAGAGCAGGGAGTTTATACAACCATGGTAATAATTTAAAAGAGTGGGCGTACTTACAGTTTAATAATAAATATTATACAGTGTAGTCTAAAAGCCACCGCCTCTTATTTTGAACAATTGTCCAAGTTAAAATATCAAATTAAAATTCAGAGCATTAAACAAAAGCTATCTTTTGGAGGGCCCCTAACACAAACTTACAGCTTGTTTGGGGCTCTCCATAATTCTGTACTACTAACTGAATAAATAAATAATTAATGAATATATTTTAAGCCTATTTTGGGCAGATGCCAGAGTTGATTATTTTACATAAATAGAAGAAGGAACCTGAGATCATTTTAAAGCCACTAAAATTTTCTATTCGGCCATGCATTTCCGCATGCAAATGCAAATTTTTTGTTTTATTTTTTTTTATGCAACTTTTGTCTTTTGGATCACACTGTATACAAAGAGTTCAGGATAAAAATATAAAAATATTTATTTTACAATATTTAATTTTTTTATTATGATGGAGTACCTATATCGTTAATTGGGCCGCGTTATGCAGTAAGCTATCAACCCACATTGTGAGATGACAGTAAATTGTTTTGCCTAATAACTTTTAAACGTTTTGACTAAAACACCTAAAAATAACCATTTGTTTCACCTGTTCATGTATCAGAACATGTAGAAAATATGCCATCTTTAATTCCATGGACTGCCACCTATTTAGATTAGATAAAGAGAGAAGTTCTACAGAAAGAGATAAAACTATAATTATTATTGTTTTAAAACAAAATTATGCATATTTTAGGTAAAAATAACATTTTAGATTATATTTTAAATTACATGAAGGTAAGATATTTGTTTTTTAAGTAAAACACTATTTTTTTAAAATTTTTATAACACAGATATGTACAGTAGGTCTAAAGTTTCCTAGGGAACGTATGACCTACCCCTTAATTTGACAGTCATTGATAATACCCCGTTGTGTGTGAAGATTTTGTACTTGTTTTTGTGTTTAATAAGCTGTTTTATGTGTTCTTTAATAATTTTGCATAAAATGCACATTTATTGTTGCTCTGTGATAAAATCCAAATATAATATTTTTAGGGAATTTTCTTTTTGGGTTGGTATTGAAGACCTAAATTTATGTTGCCTAACGTATTGGACTGCTGTCCATTCCTGTAAAAGATATTGGGTAAAATGTTCCGTAACCTACTGTCCTCTCACAATGTGAGTTGGTAGCTTTCTGCATAACGCGGCCCAATTATAGTTTAAAAAAATGTAGTTTACATAAGAACAAATATTTTCTTACCGTAATATTAAAATTGCCTAAATCATAAAAATTACAGTCAGCATCATAAAAAATACTGTCCTTGTCAGGGGTCTCGATGGAAAAAAATATTTTTTCATCCATATCTAGAAAAACATTGTTAATGGAAATTTAAATAAATACACTGCCGCACATTAAATCCCGGACACCTATGGTTATGGTTATTAGGGTGGAGGGTAGCTATCTACACGCACTTAGGCCACTTAGCTGGGCCCATTGTACTACCTCCCTTTGGTCGCAGCAATTTAACCTCTCAGCCATCCAATTCTTTGAATATATCTAAGAAGATGTCTGGGAGTGATGCTGCTTATACCGGCCATGTCGAGCCAGTACTCGTCTAGCATGGACCCTCTTATTAAGGCTAACGCTGGACAGTGACATAACACATGTTCCATTGTTTCCTCTTCCATGTAGCATCCTCTACAGATGGGGTCGACTGGCTTTCCCATGATGTTGATGCTTATTTAGTTTGCAGTGACCTGTTACGATGCTTGCAAACTGTCTTATCTTTATTATAGGTTATCCCTTTTTAGTTGCATACAAAAGTGTGCTGTCTTTTCACACGGAGTGGGAAGGGCCGCTCTTGCATGTTTACAGTCGTTTCTCGTAATCCAATTACGGGTGTGTTTACAACAAGACTTAAATTTAGTGTTTGAATGGAGCAAAAAATGGCTAATACCTCTAAACTTTGCCAAATGCGTAGTGCTTCATATAGGTAAGAGTAACCCAAAGTTTGACTATTTTTTAAATAATATTCCCCTACAAAAAGTGGATCAGTATACTGACTTAGGTGTGTTGATTACTAGTGACCTCTCTTGGACGGCCCACATAACCTCAATTTGCAACAAATCAAAGAGGAATCTGTTTTTATTTAAAAAAGTGTTTTCAAAACCTAACATTTCTACTGCAGTTAATTTGTATAAAACCTATATTCGTCCTAGACTAGAGTTTGGTTCATCAGTTTGGCATCCTGATTTTGTGCGAGATACAAATCTCATCGAGTCCGTACAGCGCTATGCTACAAGGTTACCATATGGTAGAAACAGGCCCACATATTCTGACCGTCTAAGAATATTTAGACTTCCGTCTGAGGCTGATAGACTTACACGTGGCTCTTTAATTATGACTTATCGGATTTTACATGACCAGTTTAGTTTGGACTTACGTCAAATGTTTACTCTAAATGAGGATCGTCGTCTCCGTGGGCACAGTCTCAAGTTAAGACAAGAATTTGCCCGTTCCAGACCCAGAAGAAGCTTTTTAAATAATCGCATATTTGACACTTGGAACTCTCTGCCAGAAAATGTAGTGAATGCGCCCTCTGTTACCGCCTTTAAAAACCGCTTGGACAATTTTTTGTTTAATATTGATGCATAATTAGTATATCTTTTAGTCTCTGCTTTTTAAGCTAATTATATATTTTTTTATTTTTTGAGTTTAATAGGCCTAGCCTCAACTCTTATATTAATAATAATAATAATAATAAATAATAATGTGGGTTTCTTGATTACTGAGAGCTGTTTTAAAAGCGACAGATACAGGGATTATGGGCTCTGGACCAACAGGTACAGAGCCTGAGCCTGCTCGTGCCAATCTATCAGCTTCTTCATTGCCTACATTTCCATTATGCCCCTTTACCCATGAGAGTGTAACAGTATTAGAAACTGCCGCTTCCTCCAGGGATTGGTGACATTCTAAAACTAGCTTTGAAGTAATTTTGAAAGACTTGATTGCTAGTATGGAAGCTTTGCTATCCGTAATAATAGTTATTCTTCTATTACTGATTTCCCTTTCAGAAATAGTTCTCTCAGCATTTGTTATGCCTATGACCTCTGCCTGAAAGCCCGAGGCATGCTTGCCAAGGGAAATACTTATTTCTAACTCTAGATCAGAAAACTCCTGCACCTGATCCTTCAGTTGTCTTTGAACCATCAGTGTACATGACAATATCAGGTACGCTGTCAGTTTCTTCTTTAGTGGAAGCATAAGCTTGGTATGATCTATTAAAGATATACCTGGGAGCAACTAGATCGGTCTGAGATTCAAGAATGGGAGCTTGTGACACAAACCGTTCAAGAATAGACTCATGTCCAGTACGCGTTCTTCTTGCATTCCACGTACTATTTGCTTTCAGCCTAAGAGCTGTCCTTGCGGCCTCACCCTCAACAAAAATATTAAGGGGAGCATAGTCTCTAAAGCTGCAGTTGGAGTTGATCGCATTGCACCGGTTATACTCATAAGAGCTAGTCTTTAAATATGATTTAGTTGCGTTCTTGCTGTAGTCAGTTGGGTTCTGGGCCACCATACAACTGAGCCATATGTTAGCATAGGCCTTATGATAGCGGTGTACAGCCAAAGGGTGATCCTGGGAGACAAACCCCAAGATCTGCCCAGTCCCGGACACCTAAAAAATTGACATTTTTGAAATTCAAATATTTCGAAAACTAATTAATGGATTTGACTCATTCTTTTTTTGTTTTGAAGCTTAAACATTTTCTACTTTTGGTTGTTTTAAGAATGATTACTTTTTTTTTTCGTATTAACAGCAACAAATAATGTACTACTATATTTCTTACCCCATCTTCTAGGACTTGCATGGTACGCCACTGCAACTGTTTATCAAATTATTAAAGTCTTTCTTATTGCCGCTGTTTTAATGAATATTTTCTTTTTTATTTTTTTACTTTTCTCCTTCTGGTTTAGGAGATATCAGGATTTTCCTGAAAGTTGTAATTTTGTCAGTCAACTCAACTAAATCAGCAGAGTTTTTTATTTAAAGCTCATGTCTTTTACTTCTTCTTCTACGCTCATGTATTTTACTTCTTCTTTTACAGTTTCTTCATCCCGGGGCAACTTTTTATTGCCGTCTGACGGAGGCTTAACGGTGATTTCGCAGAACTGCCGCCGGACGGAGTGACCCTATTTTTTCTTCTACTCAAGTTTTTCAAACCCAATTTATGTTTTTGATAAACTTGATTAGAAGAAAAACGTAACTCGGTTAAGCTTCAAATTTAAAGCACAGCATCAATCAAACTCATGTAGTACTTTTTAAGTTAACTGAAAAAATGACAACTTCCAGGAAAATCCTGATATCTCCTAAACCAGAAGTAAAAATGTAAAAAAATAAAAAAGAAAATATTCATTAGAACTGCGGCAATAAGAACGACTTTTATAATTTGATAAACAGTTGCAGTGGCGTACCATGCAAGTCCTAGAAGATGGGGTAAAAAACATAGTTGTACATTATTTGTTGCTGTTAATACGAAAAATAAAAATTTAATCATTCTTAAAACAAACAAAAGTAGAGAATCTATATAAAACATTTTACTATTCCTTAAAACGACTTTTGTTTGATTAACGCAGTCGTCCCTCCGAAGTGACTGATCGATTTCGTGCTTTTTAGCACTCTTCAGAGCCACATATCGGTAGTAGGGACAACTACGAAAATCAAATCCTTTCCATATATCTCTATATAGAGTTTAAAACTCGTTGTAAGGAAAAGTAAAAACAGCTAGCGACATCTACTGCTAAAAGCAGAGACTGGATAAACCTATCGACAGTCCAAAAAAGGAAGCAGTTATTGGTTTCAAGAACCTATTGCACGCTGTCGATAGGGGGCAGATTAATCAATGCCACGGTGGACATTGCCGCCAATTGAATCCTAAACGCTAGGAGGTCACCTTTTACAGTGGTATCTGAATTAATAAACTAAATTAAATTGTTTGATATTTACAAATTTAAAAAATCTATATAAAACATTTTACTATTCCTTAAAACGACTTTTGTTTGATTAACGCAGTTTTAAGGAATAGTAAAATGTTTTATATAGATTTTTTAAATTTGTAAATATCAAACAATTTAATTTAGTTTAAAAGTAGAGAATGTTTAAGCTTCAAAACAAAAAAGAATCAGTCAAATCCATTAATTAGTTTTCGAAATATTTGAATTTAAAAAATGTGAATTTTTTAGGTGTCCGGAATTTAATGTGCGACAGTGTATTTAATTATAATTACCATTGCTACTGTAATCCCACGATATATTTAAACGTAAATAGTCATTTTTATCGTTGAATGCTTCTATCTTTATATTTTCCATTGATCCAAAATTTTCTGAAAATTGTAAACAATTTTTATTTTAAAGTCTAATGTTGATTTAACGCTATTGTTTTAGGCTGACAACATAACAGTGTAAAACACATGTAAATTAATGTGTTTATTTTATAAAACGTGTGCATTAAAAAGCAGTAGATACACTCAAAAAAGCGATTTAGCCAACGAACTCTTCTCTCTAGAATAGGCATTTTATTCGTTAAAACTGACAAAAACGTCGGCAACATAAACATTCGTCTGTCTTACTCGCACATCTTTGTTCTAACAGAGACAACAATACCAGTTACTGGTAATTGTTATTGTTCAGGCCTGAATATACCTACTATTTGTTTACAAACAAACCGAGATGTTGGCGGAACTTTATTTTATCGGTATGCGTATTCTAGAAAGAAGAGTTATTAGTTCATTGGGTTTAGCTGAAAAAATATCAGTTGATTAACACACGAAGCGTTTTAATTTTTATTCATACAGTGCGGTACAAAAGTCGTCACCCGTCTTAACTTTTGAACCAGTTGAGATATTTAGACTTTAAATTTGGAACACATAAATAAGAAGACTCAAACTATCTCTTGTCATAATATGGCAAGAGGCTACAAGTATATTATTATTATTATTTAATTTATTTGAAACATTTATTGTTAAGGTTTTCATTTTTTAATATTTTTCTGAAAAATACATTTTGTATTTTTTTTTGTAAAATTAAATTTATATCATTTAAAATTACTAAAAAGAATAATTGACGTATTAGCATCATAAAATAAATCATTTAAAAAAAAACAAAATTGTTTTCTTTTTAAATGTTGACGAAAACTTCCGTTTATTTTAAACCCCCAATAATTGTCTAAAAAAAAAAATACATATACAATGTATATTATACATATGAAGGGTGCAGGCTAAGAAGGGGGAATGTCAAGAAATGGTATATTGTTTTTTAAGAGGAAGAGTAAGCTTTTTTTACTAGTCTGTAGAATTTACGGACTATGCTAAGCGGAGTCCGGAAACTACAGACAAGTAAAAAAAAGCACTTTCCTAGTATTAATAATAACATAGTATTTTTTCTTCAAGCATCCTATATATATTTTTAAATATTAATTTTTGAATTTAATTTATTCAGTAATATATGTTTTTAATATGTTTTTTTTTTTATTAAAATAGGCCAATAAAACCCTTTCGAAATAAACTTAAACCTTCCTTAGCTCATTTTAATTTTTTTTTCGTAGGCTAAATCGTACACTTTTCGCGATTTCGATGGTAACTTGTCTAACGTAGCATTTGCAATTTCGGAGAGATTTGTAGGTGCATAAACCATATATTCTTCTTCAATCATCTTTAATCAATTTCACATAAGGTTTTTGCACAGAATCTCGAGTCAACCACCTGTTTACATAATAAACAAACAAGTTTGAAGTATCGCTGTCATCAAAGTCAAAGAGTGCTGCCGCCAGTGGTGGTTTTGCTAACTAACTATTTTTTACGGCGTACAACAATGAACTCATTTTTTTACTGTAAAAAAATTGATCACTTCTAACTAGTGTGTTCAGTTATAAAATATGAACATTTTAGTACGCTTGAAGAAAAAGTAAATTTTCAGTAGATCATTTTTAAAGTTTGATTGTTTTGTATTTGGGCAACACTCAATGAATTTTTACAAATATAGTATAATAAATGTAGTTGAGATTTGAATCGTAGATCTATGTATTAAAAATTTCTTGTCAACATCTGGCGTAAAAATATGAAATCATGAAAAAAATGACCTTCCCCCTTCAGGCTATATCCTTCATATGTGGTCAAATAGAAATTTTAAAAGCTTTAAAATGATGTATCACAAGACAACTCTTTATATTTAAAACAATTGCCCCCCATGCCACCCTGTCCACATTTTAAAAGCTGAAAGTATCAAATATATCCAAAAATATATTTAAAGTTGTTTTATTTAGGTGTTCTAAATTTTAAGTCTTTGGCACACAGATCTCTGACAGCCAATGGAATGCGGCAGAAAATTGAAATCGAAAAAACGAGATTCACAAACTAAAAATCTAACCTTTACGGATACAATAAATATATATTTTATAACAGTATTTATTTTAAATCTATTTTACACCATTTCTAAGTTGATATTTCTGTGGATTTTATTTCGCTGTTTTAGATCCATGTGGCAAACCTAATGATTTAGGTTTTTGCTGGTATATACTTACCAATTTCTGCATGGGCAATAACCTAAAATCAAAAAAATAATTTTAATTTATACACAATTATAGTATATTATTTACCAAGTGAGAGAAGTTTAACATTTTTGACCTGCGTCAAAGACGCGGTCTAAAATGTTAAATCTTCACTCACGTGGGAAATATAGTATTTTTTTCACTACCAGTACAATTAATTAGCTATTTATTTATTTATTTTACTAAAATTTAATGAAAAAGCTTATAAATTTAAAATATCACGCTGGCCGTTCGCGGCCATTAAAAAAACAAATGAATAACTTGACATTTCTGGCAGAAATTTTCTGGTGATCTGCTAAAATTATTAAGTTAGAAAGTGTTTCCGTGTTAAGTGTAATAAAATATATAAAAATGAAAAGTGAAATGCAAAGTGATGATTCTGGTACTCCCCCAGAAATAAGGGAACAGGTGAAAACTGCGAGGGAGAATCTATTGCCTCAAAAATCAATATATGGGGGTTGTACCTCTAGTAATCTATGATCCGTACGGTAATATATGGGTTGTATAATCTATGGTTGAATATGATGGACCAATGATTTTCACCTTTCGAAGTGTTTTTTGTAAAACATGTTTTATATGTACTAATTTAGTTAATATTTTTTAATTTATCATGCAATAAATAAATTTGGTGCCTAAAGACACTTGTAAATAGCAATGTGAATAATTAATTAAGTGAAACGTCAGATGCCAAAATAGCTGAATAAAAATTCATTATTAACCATGGTGCCATTTCATTATTTCTAGAACCTCTGACGTCATAGGTAGAGAAATAATATTTCTACCAATGAAAAGAACAGTAATAAAGATGTGATTTTAGGCTGGTGGTGAAAAAAATTAATTATAAAGGTCATGTCCTATTTTTACCAACTATAAAATATAAACGAATATACAGTGCGTGCATTAAGTCTGGAATCACCCGAGTAACTTTTTAGTTACAATTAAAATACAAAAATCCTCGGACAGGTCGATTTATATTTTTAATTCTGCAAATTTTGGTCTAAATAAAGTTATCAAAATTGGCACCCCCCTGCACCCTCACCCCCCAACTTTTTTTTTCAAATAGCAACCTACCCCTTGTGATACATCATTGGAAAGGTAATTTAATAAGCTTTACAACAGTGTATGATAAAGCCTAATTTGTTAAAGGGTCTATGAAAAAACGCATGTTTTATTTAAACATTGTGTGAAATATTACGCATATGGTAATTGTTGCCCTATTTCCTACTTGGCATCTTCCTGAGAATCTAAATAAGGTTGTTTTAAACTTATTGTAATATTTTATACCCTGTTGAAAAATGCAATTTTTTTTTCTTTTTATTGACCAATTTTATGTTTACTATTAAATCGATTTTAATTCCGTTTTTTTACTGTCCACTGTCAAAGAGCTGAAGGACATCAATTTGAACATTTATAGTGAACTAAAGTTATACTTTACATGTCTTTATAATAAACTAAATTGTGCATTTTATCATTAGCCCTTTACCAAATTAGGCTTTATTATACACCGTTGGAAAGCTTATTAAATTACCTTTCCAACGAAGTGTCACAAGGGGTAGGTTGCTATTTGAAAAAAAAAAAAAGTTGGGGGGTGAGGGTGCAAGGGGGTGCAAATTTTAATAACTTTTATGTTCGCTCTAAAAGTTATATTTTCAGCCTTATTTAAATATATTTTTTCACTACTAGCTTTAGAACATACCATTATTTATCATGTTTTCAGACTGTGAATTCAATTTTATTCACCTATAGCAGTAAGAATTTTTCCTACGATCCTCTATGGAAATGACATTTAGAACAGTCTTTTGTTCTTTAGAAAAAGCCTCATATCGTACTAGTTTGATATTTTTATATCACACTAGTGTGATATTTATATATGGAGGTTTGCCTAATTTTATTTAGATATTTACCTAGTAGATTCTACGAATTTTATTCACCTTGTTTTATTAACCATTTTCCACCTTTCACCACAGCATTTTATATCTTTTAAGTGTTTTAATCCAAATATTTCTGTTTTTCATGTCAAAAATAAAAACTATATAACGTTACTATTTTGACCATTACTGTCTAGTCTAGACAGTCTAGATCTTATAAAAATTACTTAATTTTTTATTTAGTTACCTTACATTACATAAAAAACATCAAAATACACAGTATTCTTCTTATGAAATGTAAAACAGTACAATTTTACTGTCTTATATGGCAGCATAACCACAGAAATCTAATTTGTATGCTATTTATAATTATTTTGTGCTTTGCTTTTCTTAAAAATTATTAAAAATTAAAAAATTTTAAAATAAGAAACTTATATCTGCTTTACAAAATTTAAGGGTAAAAAGTACCAAAAATAACGATATACCTTTTCATCTCTCAAATGTAAATGAAATAAATAATTTTTTTTCACAAATTCTTCAACAAAAACCTAATTGCCAAAATAAAATTAAATATTATAAAAATAAAAAACTTAACAACAATTGTAATGTTAATTTCAATTTAAGTACAGAGGAGAAGGTAAATAGTTATTTAAACGATATTAAAACTCATGCTGTGGGGATTGATGGCATTAATGCAAAAATGTTAAAAATTTGTTCGCCGTTTATTGATAAGTACATTTTACACATCATAAACACTTGTATTGAAAGACGTTATTTTCCAAAAATGTGGAAATGTGCTATAGGTAAACCTTTGGCAAAAAAAACTAACCCTGAAAATTTTTCTGAACTGCGAATAATAAGTATTTTACCTACAATGTCCAAGATCTTCGAAAAAATTATTTTTGAGCAAATACTGAATCATTGCAATTTACACAATGTCATTCCCCCTAACCAATGTGGTTTTAGGAAAGGTTACAGCACATCAACTGCGCTTGTATCTGTAACTGATGATATTATAAATAACTGTGATAAAGAGTTTATTACTGCATTGATTCTACTTGACTTCAGTAAGGCATTTGACACCATCGATCCTGGTCTTCTGTTGGCCAAATTAGAATACATCGGTTTTATTTTTTTTGGTAACAAGCAATCAATAAAATTTCTTGAGAATAACATGAGTATTGAGATCGATGGTGTTAGACTGCCTTCAACCAATGTCGCAAAAAATTTAGGGTTATTCGTGGATAATGAATTAAGATTTGTAGATCACGTTAATAGTTTAATAAAAAAATCAATGTCAAGTTTAAAACTGCTCTATTCCAACAGACACATTCTTACCGAACATCTAAAGAAAAGTCTTTCAGAATCTCTTGTACTTTCCCATTTCAATTATTGCGATTTTATTTATGGTCCTTGTCTTGATGAAAACAGTAAATTTAAAATTCAAAAAGTGCAAAATAGTTGTTGTAGGTTTATCAAGGGGGTCAACAGGTACAACCGTATGTCCCCTATAATAACACAGTTAAAATGGCTAAAAATGGAACAGAGGCGTAAGTTACATCTTTTAGTATTTACTCACAAATCCTTACAAACGAACCCAGTACAAATTATTGCTAATAAATATGTTACTAGAAATCAAATTCATTCCATTAATACAAGAAATAATGTAAAACTTAATATGCCTACTTTCAGTAAAAGTTTTTTTAAACGATCTTTCAGTTATAATTCTATAAATGAATATAATAAGTTGCCTGAGTCATTTAAGTTGCTTAAAATTAACCCATTTAAAACAAAAGTTCAGCAAATTCTTTTTGAAAATCAATAAGGTATTTTGTATTTTTAAATTTCTACAATCAATAGTCTTTTAAGTGTGTTGCAGGAGTGTGTGTATTTGTGGTTAATAATTATAATTATCATTTAATTTTATTTTAAGTTAAAGTATTTTTGCGCCATGCTTAGGTGTAAGTTAGTATAAGTTTCAAATAAAAATCAATCCTATATTTAAAATGTAGTAAAACATATCTTGTGGTTGAGTAAGAGTAGCCTAGCTAGACTTCGCCGCTTGTTATGTATTTTTTTATAAATAAAGTCTTTTTATTATTATTATTATTATTATTTTATTATATATTTTTTCGGGATCGTAGGAAAATTAGTGTACATAACTCGTTGGAAAGTGTATTTCATACTCGCGTGAAATATGTTACTTTCCACACTAGTTATGTAATATACTATTTTCTCTCCTAATAGGAGTAAATTTAATAAACAATTGATTTCTGTCACTTTAGTTCTTTCAGTTCTTTGTGAAATTTTTACTAACTAAACCCAAGAAAATAGCTTTAAATAACTTTTTATTTATTAAATATAATTAATTATAATTATTACCAATTAATACAATTAATAATTAGCTAAATATTATGAAAAAATAAATAAAAAAAAAACTAAATTTTTAAACCTCAAGTTTTTATTTGAGCCAATATCATTGATCAAGGCTACTTGATTTTTATGAAAATTTTATGAAATATCATTTCTGTTAATAATTTATTTTATTACTTGAATAATAGTTATTTATGGTACTAGTGGGTAAAGTAAGATTTTGCCCATGAGAAAATTAACCTGCGAGGCGTCAGCCAAGCAGGTTAATTTTCGAGAGGGCAATATCGGTTTACCCATGAGTGCCATACAAGGTTTTATTCAATAAATAGCTTAGGGATTCATATTTTTATTAAAAATTCAAATGACATTTACAAGAAAATAATTTGACAAGTGACAGTTGAGTGGGTAAAATAAATAATTATTCAGTCAATAAAGTAAAAGCCACGCGGGGGTTATTATTGAGTTTATCTATTTAAAATAAAGCTGGTAATTGTCTTATTATCTGTATGTATTGGATAAAAGTAATTTGTAACAGTAGCAATTTGACACTCGAGAACGATCGATGCGTGTCAATAAAAATATACTCAAATCCGCTGACGAATATACCACGCGCCGGGCATTTCGTTAGAAATTACCATATTTTACGGCTGCAAACTATAGAAATAAGTTCCATATACACATATGTATTTAAATAATTAGTAGTGTATACCTACACTGGTCAAACAAACTTTAATTCGCGTACATCAGTTTCCAATTATGTGGTGTCTCCTGTGAAGAAATGGCGGTCATGACCTGTCGTGCTGAATGCTGTAACTAAGGTAAGATTACCATATATATTATTGGAACTGTCGTTTTGTCTTTAATATTCTTTTCAATCATTAATACCTATTCGCAGTCCACTTAATTAATATCATAAAGGCGATGTTACGGAGGCAATCCCATATCACCGAATGGGACCTTTCGACGTCACACAACAAAGTTTGGTATTTATTAACTTGGTACATAATTAGAATTTATAATATCTTAGCTAAGTATTTTTGTTTATTTATTTATTTATTATTATATACATTCCATTAATCTATTCATCATCGTACAGAGTGATATTGGTAGCAGGCAGTTTCAGGCTACTGGCCCTCTTCAGAACAGAAAATTTTCTTAGCGTTTGAAGTGAAGGGTTGTCTAGAATAATTATTATGATCAAGGATAAACAAATTAAAAATATAGACAGTACATTTAAAAGACATAATTCAGGTTCATAATATAGTCTTTTGAAGGTTTTGCTAAAATATATCACCAAGGCGCTTATTCCTTGATGAGAATAGACTAAAACAAAATTACGGGTTGTTTTTGATGCGCCAAAGAAAATTTGAAACTTAGTTATTAAAAACAAAAATTCCATATTCCATATAAAGATAAGGTATTTTTTTTTTCACTACTAGCTTTAGGACATACCATTATTTATCATGTTTGCAAACTGTGAAATCAATTTTCTTGACCTATAGCAATAATAATTTTTTCTCTCCTAGTAGGAGTAAACTTTATAAACAATTGATTTTTGTCACTTTAGATGTTTCAGTTCTTTGTGAAATTTTTACTAACTAAACTCAAGAAAATAGCTTTAAATAACTTTTTATTCTTACTATTTATTTAATTTATTTACAATTATTCATAATATTTAAATAGATAGGTATATTATTTATAATTCCTACCTAAATTATTAATATGGCATATGGTATTAAATAATTGTTTAACAAATACCTACTGATCATATAAGTAGCGCCTAATCTCGATCGTCAATAACCAATATTTACTAAATAATTAATATAGCCAGGGCCGTAGCAAAAAATATTTCGTGGGGGAGAAAGGTCAAAAATCACAACTTTTTTTAGTATAAAATTTTTGTATTTTTCGACAAATTTAACTTTTTTAAATTACGAAAAATTGTAAAAATTACGAAAAAGTTGTAAATTTCATGTAAATATTATGTAAAATTTACACTTTTGTAAAATAATTTTTATCTTTTCCAATAACTAAAATTATTATTTATTTTAATTTTTCGTCACCAAAAAGTTGTAAAACATAGGGTCACTCGATCGGTTTTTGCTTTGTCTACTTTGTGTCTTAGTGTGTTTTGGTGGTTGGTTGGTTTGGGCGAAAACTACCAGAAACCCAAAGGGCTAACCATCAAAACACTAGACAAAGCAACAACTAATCGAGTGACCCTAGTAAAACAAATTAAAAATGTAAAAGTTGTGTAACAAAAAATAATTTTTATTGATATAAAAGTTCTGGTTAAGTTTTTATTATACAGGCTGTTCCAGAACTCGCGTACCGAAATTTAAGAGGTGATTCTACATCCAAAAATATGAAAAAAAGTTTCTATAAAGGTTGGTCCGGAAATGAGCCCTAAGGGAGCTACGGCCCTTCGAAGATGACGTATTGAATGGGGAACGAAAAAAAGCACCAATAAAATTTTAATGCTGCAGGGTGATTCTTCATTTAAAACTGAGCAAAAAAGTATTATACACCAAAACACCTAAATTTAATATTAAAGGAGTAATAGCCTTTTAAAAAGTAACGTTTTCGGTGGCACAAAATGTTACTTCCTCTTAATTGCATTTTTTTTTGATAACGGTTGCTCCTACAGTGTTACACTATATGATATTTTATATGTATTTTTACTCTAGAAATCTATATTTTTTACAACAAATCCAAAAAACATACACATAGAAAAGTTTGGGGCAAAAATGTTTTAAGCCTCATATATTTTGTCCGTCTGGGCACGCCTCTGGATAAATTAAAAAAATAAACTAACATAAACTTATTGCCCTTATTAATACTAGTATACATGCAAAAGCTCGCCGCTCTAGCTTAAACGGTACCCGAGTTATTAATTAAAAACCTTATTTTTATTACAATTTTAAAGGGCCCTAGATCCCTTAGGGCTCATTTCCGGACCAACCTTTATAGGAACTTTTTTTATATTTTTGGATCTAGAATCACCTCTTAAATTTTGGCATGCCAGTTATGGATCACCCTGTATATTTTCCAAAATTTAAAAAATTTTACTTAACTTTTATATTTTTAACTTAAGATAGGTGGACCCATAGATACGGCCCTGAATATAGCTATATCAGCTAACATTAGTGTTTGTTTTAATTATCTTAAACAAATTATAAAAATAATAATAATATATATTATAATGTATTGTATTTAATTTGTCTGGATTTTTTCTGTTTTTGGTGGAATTATGCTTAGATTTAATGTAACTTTAATCAATTATCACGACAGTGTGCACGCCTAGTGAGACAAGCGCTCGACCAGAATTTAATATAGAGTAAGGGAACGTTCAAGTTTTACGTAACACTCCTAGGGGGGGGGTCATTTTGGAGTGTTACGCCCATGTTAATGGTATATTTTATTTAGCTTATGGCACGTACAAAATAATGAGTTTATAATAGTTATGTGTAGTATTATATAATAAGTATATTAGCAGGGCTTGATGAGAATTATAAGGCGATGTCCAGATTGGTTAACCATTGGATTGCAACAGGTGTAGCTGCTGCAAAATCCACAATGTCCCCAGAAAATAATCTAAGTGGGCAGTCGGTGGTTATGTGGCGAATGGTTTGCTCGGCTGCACCACAGCTGCATGACGGATCTGGTCTTAAACGCCATTTGTGAAGGCTATAGTTACATCTTCCTTGATTTGTTCGGACTCGGTTTAGTGAAGTCCATATTTTTCTCGGTAGGTTAAATCCTGGGGGTAGATTATTAGGGTCCAGGAAGGTATGCCATTCAGCTGGTGAGTGCAAGAGCCATTGGTTTGTCCATTGCCTAGATCCATTGAAACCTTCATCTGTGAGCTGCTTTGCGGTGACAATGGGAGGTCGCCTGGATTTCAGCCTTTTGAACTCGACGTTGTTTATGTCTTCGTGTATTGGGAGCATATCATTTTGGTTTATTTTCGTGTACTCGCGTAGCAGGTTGTTTTGTCTGCGAATATGTGGAGGTTGAATGTGACTCAATACAGGAAGCCAGTGCAGAGGAGTTGGTTTTAGAGTGCCAGAAATTATACGCATTGTATGATTTAGCGTGGTGTCCACTTTATGGATGTGGGCACTATTGAGCCAAGCAGATGAACAGTACTCAGCAGTAGTATACACAAGGCTTAGGGCTGAAGATCGCAAAGTCGGTGCAGTGGCTCCCCATGTTGTTCCTGCCAGCTTTTGAAGGATGTGGTTCCGTGTACGAAGCTTTGCTGCAGTGTTTGTTAAGTGGCGATTAAAGGAGAGGGTTCGGTCTTGGGTTACCCCAAGGTATTTGGGGAACGGGTTATGAGGAAGTATGTTGCCATTTAGAGTAACATTCAGTGTGGTGTTGGCTAGTCTGTTATTTAAGTGAAAGCAGCACGTTTCCGTTTTTGTGACGCTTGGTGTGAGGCGCCATTTGCGAAAAAAGGTGCTTAGCTTATTTAAATCTGTCGAGAGCTTCTCTTCTATTACTTCTAAGGACTTGTGCTGGAAAGTGATACATATATCGTCGGCATAGGCAAATATTCTACCGGAGGTTTTGGGTAAATCGGCAACATAAAGGTTGAACAGCAAGGGTGCTAACACGGATCCTTGGGGAAGTCCGTTATTAAGTATTCTGGATTTACTTATACCGTTGTTCATAATTACTTGAAATACACGGTTGGAAAGCATGTTATTAATCAAACTGGCCATTTTCTTACATTTTAAAGCTTTGAGCAGTTTATAGTGTAATGGTATAGGAAAATAGCGTTACAGGGGGGGGGGTCCAAAATGATCAAAATTTGCGTTACGTAATACTTGAACGTTCCCTAAGCTAAAACACTATAAGCCAAGCCGTAAAGATATGTAACGTAATATTTTCTAAAGGAGTTTTATGTTTATCGGACTTTTACCTCTACTTTTACAATTTTTTGAGAAGTTGCGCACCCTGTAACATTTTAATTTTTAATGAAAGTTTTTCAAAAACATTGGGTCCTTCCTCTCGCAGAAGTTGATTTTTCATGAACACTTAATAGGTTTGTTTTGATTCTCGAAAATCGCAGTTCTGAACTGATTCGAAATCGGCGCAGTTGCTACTGCGCAATGCTCAGTCACAACTGCGCTGATTCCGAATCAGTTCAGAACTGCTATTTTCGAGAATCAAAACAAACCTAATATTGATCGGATATTCCGTTATTGAATTACTTTCCGCACAAAATGGAAGGACACGGACTGGCGGACGAACAGTCGAGCAGAATTCAATAAAAAATATACTACCAAGTAAAAGAGCTTTCCCATTTTTCACCCCCGCGCGTAAAATGGATTTTTTTTATTATTAGATTCACTTTCAGCAACCATAAAAACCTTAGTATACCAATTTTCACGAAAACTACCCTCTGCCCCTTTGGGGGTGAAGTTAGAATTTTGTTATAATCAGATTCCCTTTCAACAACTTCAAAAACCCCATTATACCAATTTTCACGAAAACTACCCTCACCCCTCGGGGGGTGGATTTAGAATATTTTTATTATCAGATTCACTTTCAGCAACCTCAAAAACCCCAATACACCAGTTTTCACAAAGACTACCCACCCCTCAGCGGTGAAATTAGGAAAAATATATTATCAGATTTATATTCGTCGACCACAAAAACCCCTATATACCAATCTTCACGAAAATATTGAAAATATTTAAAAATATTTACCCCTCGACCCCCGTGGGGGTGGAGTTAAAAAAAATTATTATCAGATTCAATTTCAGCAACCTTGAAAACTCCCATACATCAATTTTCAAATTTTTGTAAAAAAAATGTATTTTTCCCCATTTGCCCCCCTTTCACCAAAAACAATCCCGAGCAAGAACTTTTGGTAACATACATAACATGATTATTAAACACAAGATAGGTTTTGAAAAACTAAATTTTTAAAAGAATGGTGTTGGATTTTTTTATCGTTTAAAGAACGTTTTAAAACTTTTTTTTAAATGAGTTTTTAAAAGTTTTCATAAATATCTTGCTCTTTACTTTTTAGTTATACGTAACATGTAATTAATAGAAGGGTTTTAACTTTAAAAACTTGTTTTTTTTATATTTTATTATCATTTAAATGAATGACGGTGTACGCGCATTATTACCTCATCATGAACTTAAAAATAAATCACTGCATATAACAAAAAATATTTAATTAAAATTAACCAAATTGCATGGATTAATGCAAATGATCATATCCTTCAAGAATATATTTATTTTAAAATAATCGGTTAAGAATTATGAACTTTTTCTATCCTATTTCGTACAAGCGCAAAATAATAACAACGAACATCGATTCAGACATATTCAAATATTTTGAAGAACTTTTTTCTATTTTGCGACTCTTATAAGCTCATAATCACACGCATTTTGCGTTTCTTATAGGCCCATAAGAGGTCTGTACTTTTTGTTCTTTTGGGTTGGCAAAGACCTGGCCTATCGCTTGACGTTTTCCGTGCAAATGTCAATTTCGCTTTAAAGTTGAATTTTCTACAAAATTTTGTGTATAGGTTATTTTTACCATGTTAAAATGTGGCTTGGTTAATTGCAGTAAAAAAGAGAAGAGATGACTATAAAATATATCAAAATATCATTTATTCTTAGAATTTTAAACATGGTATAAACTGTAATGCTAATCCAAAACAAAAATCCCAAAATCAGTCATCAATTTAAATGTAAGTTTTTTTTAATTTTAGAGCAAAATAGAAAAAATTGTATAAACCACTCGTTTTTAGCGCACGAGTACAAGTTTAGAAAACGAGCCGCTTGCGGCGAGTTTTCTAAAGTAAGTAAAAGTTATGAAACTAGTACTTTAATATACTATTAAGTGTGAGTAACCGTTTTGAATCTGGATTATACGGCCGAAAGTTGTACGGCCGAAGAAATGCTTTTACCCCCTCTACTGTATTCTCCAGAGGTTCTCAATATTTGATTAAAACAATGAATTTCTTATGCATATTGTTACACCAGGCGAGCATTTATTATTTAATTAGCTAAAGCTAAATTATTTAGCCTGAATATAATCCTATTTGATTCTTAAAATATATCCCTTCTAAATTCTGAAATATCGTATCTGAAAAATGCCTCCCATTAAAAAAAAAACACAAAACCAGCAAACTACCAAACCAAACCATTATTAACGTAAACCAACCCCTCTCATTAAAAAAAACACCAAACCAGAAAACTACCAAACTAAACCATTGTTAACATAAACCAACGCCTCCCATTAAAAAAAAATAACACCAAACCAGCAAACTATCAAACCAAACCATTGTAAACGCACCCATTAAAAAAAACACTAACCAGAAATTGGTGAGTATTTTAACAATTTTTTGTTATAAAAATTTTAACCATTATTTTATTATATTTATTAATTTTCAGAGAATAGTAATAAGCAACCAGTTATATATCTCAATGTATAAATACTTGCCTAAGTTTTGAGAGCCACTGAAATCAGTGCTGTCACTACTACAAACCTCGCTTTCGGCCGTATGATCTTCGGCCGTAATACCCACCTCGGCCGTTTTTGGCGCTAGCGATTTGTTAGACAAGCCCCTAAATCATGGATGCCAGAGATGTTTCAGAATACCGCGTAATATGAATTTTCGGTCGAGCGCACGGTTAGACACTGTTCACGGTTACCCTGCTTTCCCCTAATATTAAAATCAATAAAGAAGTAATTAAAATATGCTTGCATGCGTCAAATATCAACTACGCAATAAGGGAAAACAATTTTAGAATATGTTCTTTGTTCATCACACTTTTCAGGGTTAGGCTTGTTCGCAAAATATTTGTACAAACAATTATAATCTCATTAGATGTAAAACATAAATATTATTGAATATTATAAACTGCAACATTAATTAAATTGATGAACGTAAAAATAACCCTATTATAGGTCCAGGCATATAAAAGGCCTGGACCGCCCGGGCGGTTCAGAGCAGTCCAATAGTTTAGTCTCTAGAGGAAAAAATAAAAGTCCAAACTAGTATGGAACAGACAATATTCCGCGCGAGCGAAAAGTTTGTCATACGAGCCGGTAGGAGAGTATGACGGTCCCGCGAGCGCGGAATGACTATTCCATAGGTGTTGTAGACTATACTTTTTCTTCGACTGCAAATATGAAACAATGTACGGCTTTAAACTGCGGACCAGGTTAAAAACAATGTTTTTTGTGACTCGAAATTGTAAATGCAACAAAACGCATATCTTTAAATAAAGCAATTAATATTATTTAATAATTTTATCCAATCAGTACTTAAAAAAGATTTTTATTTAATTTTAGCACATATTTACAAATTATAATACAAAAATTGAAGGTTATGTCAGATTGTTGTGACAGATCAGGTTTAAATATTTAACAATAGATGGAGCAGTTTTAATTATTTGAACTAAATTGATAAAAAACTGGTCAAATATTAAGAAAAACTAATAAACTTTATGTAATTTTAATACAAAACTTTAAATTGCATTAAATTATTCAATATTTCATGGCAAAATTTATTTTTTTGCTAATTTTGCTACAGTTTTCTTTACTTTTATAAACAAGAGATGGCACTACATGTGCTCATTCTAACACGATACGAAATATTCATACCGTATCTAGAGCTAGAATGGATTCATTCTGTGTTTGAAAAGTCTGTGTATTTGATTACATTCTAAAGCAGTCGTAGAAAAATAATAGTATGTATTTAAAATTATTCTACCATTTACCGTAAGCGCTAGAATAGTAAAGTACGGTAATTTTAAATTTCCCGAGGAATTTCCCAAAATATGAGGTACTATTGTATTAAAAATAATACCCCAGAAAATAAAAAACTTTATTTGTTTAACAATCTTTCGGTTTTCGAAAAAAATATACAGTGCGGTCCAAAAGACACCTCCTCCTTTTAACTTTTGAACGAGTTAAGATATCGACTTTCAATTTAGAACTCTTAAATAAGACAACTTAAACTATCTTTTAGCATATATTTGATATTTTCAGCTCTTAAAATGTGGGCAGGGGGGCATGGGGAGACATTTTTTAAAATGGATCGTCGCGTGATACATCATTTTATAGCTTATAAAATTCTCTGCCCACATTTTAAGAGCTGAAAGTATTAAATATATGCTAAAAGATAGTTTAAGTTTTCTTATTTAAAAGTTCCAAATTTGAAGTCGATATCTCAACTGGTTCAAAAGTTAAGGGGGAGGGTGACTTTTGGACCGCTCTGTATATATTTTTTATTTTTAAAAAATTTATTTTTTTTATTTTTTCTCTCGAAAAAAAAATTATTTATACATATTTTTTTTTGAAAACAACTTTTAAAAAGAAATATTAAAAAAAAATTATCTTTTTTTCAAAATAACTCGATTTTTTGTTTAGGCCTGATAAATTTATTTATTTAGCATTTCAAATAATTTTAACTTGCGTATTCGGGAAAATGCAATATACCATCCAGTGTGAATAGTATATATTGGAATGCGTAGCATTACATATCTTTACGCACGGTTCGAATTGTTGGGTCGATAACAAGAAAAAATGGTCCAACACGAAACTAGGCTTAAACCATTCCTTATATGTCTGGCTTTTATTTCAGACCAAATTTAAAATAACACAGGTTTACAAAAAAAAACCTAGGTATTTTGGCACCCTGAATTAGATCCCGGGGTCAGTTTTGCCCTATCACGTCAGGAAAATGAGATTTCAAGGTCATTGAGGTCAAAATGGTGAGCGGCCCCGCGACAATATCTCAAGCGACCTGTTAACTTTACGGGTAACTCTGTAGGTCTTGAATACTTTCTGAACGTTGAGATGTTGTCCCGGGGCCGCTCCCGTTTTCCTGACGTGATTGGACAAAACTGACCCAGATCTGATTCAGGGCGCCAAAATACCTAGGAATACCATGGTCCGGTCAAATAGTCCTGACTTTTTTTTTGTAAACCTGTGTAATCCATCGACGAAAAAAAATTTTCTTCAACTTTTTATTTTTCAGTGTATTTTTTTGGATCAAATTTATTAAATTAGCCAATAATATTAAATTTCTGTTATAAAACTTGGATATTTTAACTGTTTTTAATTAATTTATGTCGCTGATTTCAAAAATATTTATACAATGTATATTACATACTTAAGCAAATGATGCAGATTATCATAGTTTGCCATGGTTTATATTTCTTAAACAAAAACTTTTACAGCAAAACTGATATTATTTTTAAAATCAGAGACCCAAAATTAGTTAAAAACAGTAAAAATATCTAAAAAGTTTAATAAACTTGGTTCAAACACTACACTAAACAAAAATAAAAAGTTGAAAATTTTTTTGTTTCGTCGATGGATTATTTTAAATCTGGTATGAAATGAAAGCTAGACTTATAAGAAATAGTTTAAGACTAGTTTCGCGTTGAGCCATTTTTTTTATATTTACCTAAAAAATCTAACCGTGTACGGCTTGTTTTTATACTTGGATACAAATAAGTTTAAAAATAAAAATATGTAGTACCTAATCTGTGATAAATAAATGATCTATTAAACTTAAAAAGAAAAGTAAATTTACTTAGGTATTTATATACAATATTAGGGTGGACCTCATATTTTTGTATTATCTTAAAATTTTCATTTTTTTTCCTGGAAAATTCTGAAAATATCAGAGTAATCAAACTTCTCTAAGGGTACTAATGGGGATTCTAAAATTCGTAAAATTATAATTTTACGAATTTTAGAATCCCCATTAGTAATGGTATACCATAAATCGTAAAAAGTCGTTGAAAATTGTCTTTAATGTTTGTATAAGTAAAAAATTAAAAGGGCTTAAAATCTTATTTTTTCCTTTTAAGCACAAAATTATGAGCCAAATTTCAAAATGATCAAAAGATTTTAACACGTGTCAGCAATCCGCCAAAGTTGACCCTAAAACGAAAATTTACGAATTTCTACCATAAACATATGTGAGTCAAACGGTAAAAAAATATTTTAAAAATGTATCAGATCGAATTGAATTTATTTTTTCTACGACTGCTTTAGAATGTAAGCAAATACACACACTTTTCAAACACAGAATGAATCCATTCTAGCTCTAGATACGGTATGAATATTCCGTATCAAGTGTTAGAATGAGCACATGTAGTGCCATCTCTTGTTTATAAAAGTAAAGAAAACTGTAGCAAAATTAGCAAAAATATATTTATTTTACCATGAAATATTGAATAATTTAATGCAATTTAAAGTTTTGCATTAAAATTACATAAAGTTTATTAGTTTTTCTTAATATTTGACCAGTTTTTTATCAATTTAGTTCAAAAAATTAAAACTGCTCCATCAATTGTTAAATATTTAAAACTGATATCTGTCACAACAGTCTGACATAACCTTCAATTTTTGCATTATAATTTGTAAAAATGTGCTAAAATTGAATAATAATCTTTTTTTAAGTACTGATTTGATAAAAATATAAAATAACATTAATTAATTTATTTAAAAATATGTGTTTTGTTGCATTTACAATTTCCGCAGTTTAAAGCCATATAGGGTTTCATATTTGCAGTCGGAGAAAAAGTATAGTCTATAGCACGTATGGAATAGTCATTCCGCACTCGCGGGACTGTCATACTCGCCTGCCGACTCGTATGAAAAATTTTCCGCTCGCGCGGAATATTGTCTATTCCATACTAGTTATAGAATATACAATTTTTTAATACATTCCAATATTTATAGTCCGGAAGCCCACGCCCAGTAGAATTTTTTTTATTACCTTACCGTTGAGACTTTGTATATGTGTTCTTTATGTCCAGTCAAACAACTTCTTACATGAGAAAATTCTCGGTAGCGGGGCGTTTTTTTTTGGGACCAACCCTTAACTTTAGGGCGTCCCAAAACGGTATTGCATGAAATTTTTTGTCAGACAAGGTTACCACTTGATTTTAAATATTTTTATTAAACAATCCTGAAAAAATCAGCTGTGAGGTGCTAAATGTTATGACGTCATAACTATGTTAGGTAATAAACATTCTACTGGGCGTAGGCTCCCGTACTATTATTTATAATATTAACTAGATGAAACGTTGCAAGCACCCTGTCAAAACATCGGCACTATTGTACACTAGAGCCATCTAGTTTGCAAATTTCAAACTAGGTGTTTTGTTTGATTTTAAATTCTGTATCTTTAAAACATTATATTCTAGCAAAAAACTGTATATAACATTTTTTATAGGGCTTAAAAGGAGCTTTTATTTAAAATATAATTTTTTGAAATCGGGTTATAAATATGTAAGAAAAAAACCTTTAAACGCCAATATCTCGAAAACAATGCGTTTTAGAAAAACGTTGATTATAACAATTTTTGACCAATTTAAAATTATCTTTTATATAAGTGCTAAATTAACCGAATACAATAATAACTGCCTTAATTATAAACAAAAAACGCTAAAAATAGGAGTTTTACCCTATTTTTACCCCCTTACCCTCAATTATTTACCGCCAAAATCTAATCAGCTCTTTGGAATACGATAAGAAACATTATGCAAAAAACCGCAAGTCGATATCTCATGTAGAAATGGAGTTAGAGAGTTTACACCCAGACAGACAGACAGACAGACAGACATACAGACAGACAGACAGATAGACAGACAGACGGACGCAATTTTTTTTTTTTTACTGATTTCGAGAAAGGTCTAAAACGTCGAGAAATGTGAAAAAAACATGGTCAAAGATTTTGACTTTTCGGCGAAGATTTCAATACATCGGAACTCTTAGTAGCACCGATGTAAAATGATTTTAAAACAAAACGAGCTAAGAGTCAAATAAGAGCTCCTAAATATTTGGCGCTTAGCTCGTTTTGTTTTAGATCTGATACATTTTTAAAATGTTTTTTACCGTTTGACTCATATTTATGGTAGAAATTCGTAAATTTTAGTGTTAGGGGCAACTTTGGCGGATTTTCGGCACGGGTTAAAATCTTTTGATCATTCTGAAATTTGGCTCATAATTTTGTATGCTCAAAAGGAAAAAACAAGATTTTAAGCCCTTTAACTTATACAAAAATTACAGACAATTTTCAACGATTTTTTATAGTAGTTTAAGAATTTTAGGGTCTCCATTAGCACCCTTAGAGAAGTATGATCAGATTTTTCTAGTTACACCTAAATGAAAATTTTAAGATAATAAAAAAATATAAGGTCCACCCTAATATAATATAGATTATTAAATTATCTAGGGATAAAAACAAAACAAAACAAAAACATTTTTGATTTGCGTCTTTAGAATAATATACGCCTTTTCTATCCTTTTCAAATAAAAATTTGCCTAATACCTATTATTTTCAATACGATGGAGATCTCTACAACTAGAATTATGAAACAAAAGACGTCTACCCTATCTCTATCTCATTTGTGCTACACTTTCCAGCCAACCAAATAAATACTGTATTTGTTTTTCATACAAGAAATACAGTATTTATTTGGTTGGCCGGAAAGTGTAGCAGTGAGCTGCACGAACGAACATAGCTAATGTGAATCCGTAGAATAAGATAATTCTACTAAAATTTAGATGGCGCCAGTAATTTCTTTAATATAGTTACACTTTTCGCCCGGCCAAGTAAATATTGTATTTGTTCAACAAAGAACAAATACAGAATTTGTTTGGTTGGGTGGAAGTGGGAGTGTATGTATGTATTCTATCCTTTTTGGGTAGAACTTTTGTCCCTGTCTAATCTAACGGGAGAAATCTTCATTGGATCATAGCGTTCTTGTTTATATACAGGGTTATGCAGAAATAGGGTCATTAATTTTAAGGGACAATTCCACAAAGGAAAATATGAAAAAAAGTTACTACAAACATGTCCAAAAATGCGTCGTAAGGGAGCTAGGCCCCTTTGAATGTGGCTAAAAAATTCGGTTTTTATTTAATAACTCAGGAACACATTCAGATATAGTAAAGAGGTTTTGCACCTAAGCTAATCTTATAAAGGCCCATCTTCATATGTTATGTTCATGTACTTATTTTAACCAGGGCCTTATCAGTTTTTTGGCCCAAACTTTTTTCTGTGTAACTTTTTTGTGGAATATGAACCGTCAGGTCAAAATACATAAAAAAGGTACTCTTGTTGTAATACTGTAGGATTAACAGTTTCCGAGAAAAAATAATTTGAAGGTGAAATTTCACGGTTCGAGGGCGAAAAATTAAATAATAAAATGTTGAAATCCAAAATGTCAATGGTGCAGTATAAATGTACAACAAAAACGAAGAAAAAAACCTCATATACAGGTACTTCCAAATATCAATCCTAAGGGATCTATGGTCTCCTAAAAATGCACCATTTTTAAAGGGTTATAGTAGCTTTAAAATCCATTTTTCGACCTACATGTATACAAACTTTTTTCTTAGTTTTTTTTTGATATAGAATAACCCTGAATCATTAAAATTTCGGTTTTCAACATGTTAGTATTTAATTCTTCAAATGATTTTTTCTCGAAAACGGTTAATCTTACAGTATAACAATAAAACTGACTTTTTATATATTTTAACCTGAGGAATCATATTATAAAAAAGTTACACAGCAAAAAGTTTGGAACAAAAAACTGATAAGGCCCTCCCCCGTTTCGCACATCCTTGGTTAAATTAAGTACATGAAAATAACATACGAAGATGGACCTTATTAAGATTAGTTCACGTGCAAAACCTCGTTGCTATATTCTAGGGAGTTATTAAATAACAAATTTTTTAGCAACTTTCAAAGGGGCTTAGCTCACTTACGACGTATTTTTAGACATAGTAGTAGTAGCAGTAATTTTTTGGGTTGGCCAAAGCCTGACAAATAGGCCATTTCTGGCCCTTTTTGTCACTTCAGTGAATCCCAGCCATTTACTAATTTGAGTCCTCCTTGAACATGCCCGTCCTTTCAATAAAGGTCAGGATATTGGCCCAGGGGAGATCTCTTAGTTCCTCTTGGTTAAGTCTTTGAGTTTCAAATACTTGCAACCTGATCCTGTCGTATCTGACAGGCTCGGCTAAGTAATGAGAGGATGTTTCATCCTCTCCGCACCTGGGCATAGCGGATTCTCTAAAACCCGCATAATTGCCAGGTGCTTCCTTAGCCTGCAGTGGCCCGTGAGGACCCCTATAAGTTGTCTGAGTGCAGCCCTTCCTTTTTCCAGCAACCAGTCGGTATTTAAATTGCTTGGTATAAGCCCACTCATCGAGTGCGGTCTTTACCTGCTTCCTTGTAACACACAATATAGGTTCCGGTCCCGTGCAGTCCATACCTGATCCGAGTCTAGCAAGTTTATCTGCCTTCTCGTTTCCGGAAATTCCACTATGACCCGGTACCCATACCAGTTGAACGTTTTTGGTCTTTGCTAACTCTTCTAAGGCTTCTGAATACTTCCTGACTAGGGGTGACCTAGTGCTGGGATTGCACAATGCCTTTAGAGCAGCTTGACTATCCGAGCAGATGTATACATCGTGACCCCGATACTGCCTTATTTCCCTGCAATTTACCGCTTCCTATATGGCATAGACCTCAGCTTGGAAGACAGTGGAAAAGCAGCCAAGTGGAAAGCTCTTTTGCAAGTCGAGGTCCTCCACGAAGAGTCCTTCCCCAGAGCTTTGGATGCCTTCCATACTCCAGCTGTCTGTATAGCACACCAAAGCATTTGGCGCAAATTGTATTTCTTTTTTCTCCCATTTCACAGTAGGCCAGGAAAAAAGAAACAGTTTTAAAATTCTGAATTTTTGCATACTACTATTTTTGAAACCGCTGATTTCGAATAAAATAATAAAAAAATTCAAAAAAAGATGGATTAAGATCTTGATTTTTTTTTATTTTTTCTTTATTTTATTCGAAATCAGCGGTATCAAAAATAGTCGTATGCAAAAATTCAGAATTTTGTCCCTGTTTTTTTTTTCCTGTCTCTCCTTTGTCGGAATCCTGAGAGAGAAGCTTCTATCGAACTTTAATCGGTCCTCTGCCATTTTTAGACATATGTTTGTAGGAACTTTTTGACATATTTTCCTATGTAGAATAACTCCTTAAAATTAATGACCATATTTCTGAATAAGCCTGTATACACTGCAGTGTACTGTCCAGCTGGATGTCCAAATGTATTGAATACCGGTAAAAAAATCCATGGGTTGGACTTTTTTTAAAATTAAACCAAAAAATATTACTCCAGTAAAAAAAAATAATTATAAAAAAATATTTTTTTTGAGTTTTATTTTGGCTTTGTTTTTAGGACGTTTATACGGTATGTGGGTGTCAAAATTTAGTTAAAGTTTTTATACCTTTTAGGTATTTCAATGGTCATTTCCTTTGACTGGCCAATGGCCATTGGCCACACCATGCCAATATTAGAAGCTGAAAATATATTTTTTAAGCCCAAAAAACATTTAATCTTTCTTAGATTAAGCATCCGGTGAGACACCTGGTATTATCTTTATTAGCCAAACTTACAACATACTGTGAATTTTGTGTTTGACATTGCATGGAATTTGCTTAAAATGTTCTACCAAAATAAATGCCAAATATTTGTTCAACCAAAATTATGTAGGGGAAAGTGGCACAATGCCGAACAGTGGGCAATACCGCGTATGCAATTATCTGATATAATAATTAGAAGAGCTAAGTAAAAAAAATATCAAAATATCGTTTGTTCTTTGAATTTCAAGCTTTGCCAGCCCAAAAAAAAAATCCCTAAATCGGTCATCAATTTAAATGTAAGTTTTTTTTTTAATTTAAGAGCAAAATAGAAAAAAATTGTATAAAGCACTTGTTTCGTAACACGTTTTTAGCGCACTAGTACTTTAGAAAACTCGCCGCAAGTGAATTTTACGTACGACAGGCCAAAACTTCAAAAAAAAACTGAAAAAATTAAAAATAAGTAGATTATATTATTATATTCATATTAATTTAATTTTTTTAAAATAATTATAATCAGTCTAATAAGATATAAACTACCCCTGCACATAGGTCCCCGAACGACTACACTGATAAAAAGGATTTATTTGGAAATGGCCAATTAAATTATTTGGTTGTGAGTAACAAATTTTATTTGTGTCAAATAAATATTTAGTTCATGTAAACAAATATTTCAATTTCAAAATGATTTATTAATGGGAACAAAATAGTTTATTTGACAGAAATAAAATTTATTCGTCACAACCAAATAATTTAATTGGCCACATCCAACCAAATATTTAGTTGACACAAATAAACTGTTTATCAGTGTATAAACGAATAAATTAAACTAAACTAAACTAACTGACAATTGACAGGAGAAAAATGTATTGTCAAAATGGAAAAACAAAAGCATTCGGACTTCATAATATCTTTTTTCTATTTTGCGACTCTTATAAGCTCATAATCACACGCATTTTGCGTGTTCTTATAGGCCCATAAGAGGTCTGTACTTTTTGTTCTTTTGGGTTGGCAACAGTCCTGGCCTATCGCTTAACGTTTTCCATGCAAATGTCAATGTCGCTTTAAAGTTGAATTTTCTACAAAATTTTGTGTTTAGGTTATTTTTACCATGTTAAAATTGTGGATTGGTTAATTGCAGTAAAAAAGAGAAGAGATGACTATAAAATATATTAAAATATCATTTGCTCTTAGAATTTTAAACATGGTGTAAACTGTAATGCCAATCCAAAACAAAAATCTCTGAATCAGTCATCAATTTAAATGTAAGTTTTTTTAAATTTTAGAGCAAAATAGAAAAAATTGTATAAAGCACTCGTTTCATAACACGTTTTTGGCGCACAAGTACTTTAGAAAACTCGCCGCAAGCGGCTCGTTTTCTAAACTTGTACTCGTGCGCTAAAAACGTATGTTATGAAACTAGTACTTTAATATACTATAAGCACTGTGCGATATTTCCTCACTGTCCCCTACTTTTAAAATAAATTCCACATGTTTGCTAAATCAAACGTATGTATTTTTTTATACTTACCATCTTATTTGCAGTGGATATCAATAATAAAAAACAGATTGCTGATATTTTCAAAATCACATTTGTTTGACTGACATAGATCATCCACATTGTTTATTCATGTATTCATGTACTCATTTTGAAATTCTAGAAACAAAAAACAAAGTTAATTTTGAGAATAATGGTTAGTGTGGTAGTGGTTAAAATTTATAGAAATGATAATGATTTGTTTTAATACCTTAAATTGCGGTTAAAAATTATTCATTCATTTTATTCCAGATTATTGCTTTTATTGTAGGGGAAGAGGGGGATGGTTCAACCAAGGGGCACATGCAACCAGTCGCTATAAGGGGCTGTCCGCAAGTGATGGAAAAAAATGCTTGTTTGACAATCAGTAGGTCTTAACCATAGACAAAATAAACAAATAGATTGATTTTTGACCGTCTGCGCATACTTCTGCGTCCCTACTAAATGCGTCCTCCATTTTGATTCCAATTGTCCAACATAAAGTAAAAAAATATATATTTTATGTTGGTAACACTGTGTTGCGTTAGATAGGAATATTTTCTTTGTTAGAGATGTGTCTTTTCATTTCACTTCAGTAGTCAGTAAAAGTTTCTTTTTGTCGTTGTTTTGTTGCAACAGTTTGTTATATATGTGAAAACTAAATCAATATGTTATACTACACAGATATTTATTTATTTTTACCAGTAATTTAAATATAAAAATATAATTCTTCGCACACACCTCTAACATATTCGTGCAACAGGTTAACATAACCTAATTTATGTATGTTTTGAGTTTGTTTTTGAGGTTTTTCTGTTATCTTTTCTACGCGTTTGGTGTTTTGTGCTAGAAGGGTGAACATTTTATTTTATTATAGACTATATAATAGCGTTTTTGAACTTTTAAAGTCTTTCTGTGTTTTTTGTATATTTTATAGTGCTTTTTCAAAGAACTATTAAAGTCTTTGCAATGACGTGTTTTATAAAAAGTTGTAGAAACATAAAATGACTGCTACCTGCAGACAGCAGTATCATATTTTTTAGGTAAGTTTGATTTTTTTTAATATAACATAAGAAACAAATAAAATTTTATATACCTAATGCTTAATAAAAACAATTAACTGTCTGTGATACAGGATAAAATGTAGGTAATTTTTATTGTTTTTATTTTTGTGAGAATTGTGATGCACATAAAGTAGTAATTTTCACAGAAACAGAATGATATACTTTGACAGTAAATAATAAAAACATTAAAAAGTAAGGTTATGTCGTTTATTTATTTACATTTTACCCACTAATTTAAATTTCCCGGCTGATTTCTGACGTAACTTCCGATCAAAATGGAGGACTCGTAAATTTGTATATAACCTTGAGATGACAGCTCATCTATGTTGTTTGTCTATGGTCTTAACTAAGCCGGAAAATTAAAAAAAAAAACATTCGATTACAAAATCATTGTTGGCCTGTGCTATTGAATTGGTTGCCCCAGTCGGATCCTTTTTTTCAGTGTCATATTAAATAAATTTTAAGTACAGATCTAATAAAACTTTCTTTGTCATAGATTTGGAATATCATGGCAATTTTTAAGGACTAGTGATAAATTGTTATCAACTTTTAGGAAACAAAAACCCATTGTTTTTTTATTCAAAAGTCCAATAATCTTATAATAATATAAAATAAAAAGTTGATAAAAACTGACAATAGTTCTGGAAAATCCACAAAATTTGCTTTAAAAAAAAAATAGTTTTGAAAAATCTACAAAACTTGCCTTTTTTTAAGCGTGAACCAATCAAATCTGTCTTTGAGAAGCCTTTTTTATGTAAACGGTTTAGGATTTTTGAGTCAGGAATAATTATAATTATAATTTCTGAGTTAAAAAAACAATTTTTTGAAAATTTTAGCAAAAAATTTAAAAAAATGTAAGCACGATTTTTTAAAATCAAATGTCATGCAAAATACATTTCCTACGAGCGTGCGGAAAGATCACTCTTTCTGCACGCATATGCGTGTGGAAAGAAAGCCTTTTCCGCACACATAAATATTGTTTAGTTTCTTACTTGTGTAGTGTTATTCTTGTTATATTTATTCATATTATAAAAATGTTTAAATTTCTTACCTGTTAATTGATTTTGATTTGAATTATAAAAATGAGATCTTTTTCGATTTATTTGATAAAATATAACCGTATATTTTATTTTCACCCTGCTCGTAGGAAAAGTATTGTTCCTGACGCATGCGTAAAAAGGCTTTTCCGCACTTGTTAGAAAAATAGCTATTTTATGTTAAAAGTTGACGTTTAATAGCAATAAGAGATGTTCCGAATTTAAAATCTATAACTTTTAAAATAAAGAAAAAAGGGGGTTTCTATGATTTTGTTACACCCGGTATACAAAATGAGTTTTTTTTTACTAAACCACGAAATTTATTGATAGGTATCAAGAAGGATTAAAGAAAAAAATTCCGTTGAGGGAAATTCTAGTATGTAAACTCATTATCTTATAAATGAACTTTGAAGGATTATCTTTTATTGATTTTTATAATTGATAAAACCTATTATAAATGATAATTTGAGGTAATTGTTATCTAATAAAAAACTAGATGAAACGTTGCAAGCACCCTGTCAAAACATCGCCACTATTGTACACTAAAGCCATCTAGTTTGCAAATTTCAAAATAGGTGTTTTGTTTGATTTTAAATTCTGTATCTTTAAAACATTATATTCTAGCAAAAAACTGTATATAACATTTTTTATAGGGCTTAAAAAGAGCTTTTATTTAAAATATAGTTTTTTGAAATCGGGTTTAAATATGTGAGATATGCTAAAAAAAACTTTTACTGCTTTAAACGTCAATATCTCGAAAACAATGCGTTTTAGGAAAACGTTGCTTATAACATTTTTTGACCAATTTAAAATTATCTTTGATATAAGTGCTAAATTAACCAAATACAATAATAATTGCCTTAATTATAAACAAAAAACGCTAAACATAGGAGTTTTACACTATTTTTACCCCCACCAATCGTTTACCCCCAAAATCTAATCAGCTCTTTGGAATACGATAAGAAACAATATGAAAAAACCTGCAAGTCGATATCTCAAGTAGAAATGGAGTTAGAGAGTTTACACCCAGACAGGCAGACCGACAGACAGACGGACGCAAAAATTTTTTTTACTGATTTCGACTCAGAATGGTCTAAAACGTCGAGAAATGTGAAAAAAACGTGGTCAGAGATTTTGATTTTTCGGCGAAGATTTCAATACATCGGCACTCTTAGTAGCACTAAGTGCCGATGTAAAAATAATAAAAATTGTTATTCATATTTGGAGGGTTATAGTCCTTCCAATAATGCAAGATAGTAGTTTAAAAATCCCGCGATTTTTAAGCTACATCATTGGTTAAAAACTTGTACCTTTTAATATATAAATATTGTGACATTTTTTGTCTATGACGGTCGTTAAAGCTAATAAAAGAAGAGAAAGTTACATAAAAAAATGATTATACTTAATGTTATTTTGTATGGTATTGAAAAAGGTACTTTTTTAGTTTATTCTTTATACACTCTACTCTAAATTAGCATATTCTACATATTGTACAAACGTAAATTATATTGAACACAAGGAAAACGTCAAACTTTTAGGTTACAGTTACAACTTAAGGCCTATCCTGAGGCTCGCATAACAACCATTACAAGATACATGACGACACATCAAGGTAATCCTGGCATCGCATTCTTATGTACTATGCTTGTTATGCGAATCTTTGGATAGTCCCTTTCCAGGAAAACAGTACCGACATCTGTTAAATTTTTGATACACTACGATTTATGCATAATTATGCTATGTAATGGCTCTGTGGTGTAAAACAGGCCGCGTTCCTTACTATCTTGCATAACTGGACGGAGTATAGTTTCTAAATTGGACCTTATTATTAAACTAAGGTCTCCTTTATTTCCAGATTATCTCATATATCTCAAAAAGTTTGCATGGACTTGGTCCATTTTGAAGGTAAATATAAAATACCATGTCAATTTTGTTGAAAATATATTCAGGGGTAATATCATAAGTGATACTAGGTTAGGTATCGGTGGTTTTTTACATAAATTTTACGAATATTAATCCCAATTACGAAAATGCAACGACTGCTTTAGCAGGAGTTGCATTTTCCAAAAATTGGGATTAATATGAGTAAAATTTGAAAAAAAAAGCACCGGTACCTAACCTAGTATCACGAATTGATATTTAGGGAGAGAATATAATTTATATTTAATACACATACCTCTTAATTATAACGTATTAATCCACAAATAAATTATGTTTTATAAATTAAAAAGCAAATAATAAGCACGATTTTAGATTAGAGAAAAGAGGGGTAAAAAAACCATAGTAGGGGTAAGGTATTTTCACTTATCAGTACAGCATACTACATATATATAAATTGTATTCTCAGGGGTAATATCATAAGTGATACTAGGTTAGGTATCGGTGGTTTTTTACATAAATTTTACGAATATTAATCCCAATGACGAAAATGCAACGACTGCTTTAGCAGGAGTTGCATTTTCCAAAAATTGGGATTAATCTGAGTAAAATTTGAAAAAAAAACACCAGTACCTAACCTTGTATCACGAATTGATATTTAGGGAGAGAATATAATTTATATTTAATACACATACCTCTTAATTATAACGTATTAATCCACAAATAAATTACATTTTATAAATTAAAAAGCAAACAATAAGCACGATTTTAGATTAGAGAAAAGAGGGGTAAAAAAAACCATCATAGGGGTAAGGTATTTTCACTTATCAGTACAGCATACTACATATATATAAATTGTATTCTCATATGAATTTTTAAACACTAATAGTTTATAGAGTTTAGTTTTTATTTTCGAGATTCTTAAATATTATTATTATTATAACATTTGTGCCAGAATGTGTTTTTATCCAAAAATAATATTGTATTTATTCTAATGTACAACGATTTAAAACCCACGTGTTTTGCATTACTGACTGACTCAATATATTATACAGAGCGGTCCAAAAGTCACCCCCCCCCCCTTTTAACTTTTGAACGAGTTTAGATATCGACTTCAAATTTAGAACTCTTAAATAAGACAACTTAAACTATCTTTAAGCATATATTTGATACTTTTAGCTCTTAAAATGTGGGCAGGGGGGCATGGGGCGACATTTTTTTAAATAGAAAGGTGGGTCGTGTGATACATCATTTTAAAGCTTATAAAATTCTTCATTTAACTGTATATTTTTAATTTTTTTTAAACATTTTTTTTGGGTTGAAAATGGGTATTTTTGTCAAAATTTCTCTAAAAAATCCAAACAATTTTTTTAAAATTCCTAATTTCATAATGAAAAAACGTAAATTATACTTTTTAACTAATTTTAGTTGACATAAATAAAAATTAACAAAAAAAAACTTAAAAAAATATTTTTTTAGCACAAAAAACTGAAAAATCAAAACCTTAAAAAACATGAAAATTTAAAAATATATGGTTATATAGAGAATTTTAAAGGCTTTAAAATGATTTATCACACGACCCCCTTTTCCATTTAAAAAAAATCCCCCCATGCCCCCCTGTCCACATTTTAAGAGATAAAAGTATCAAATATATGCTTACAGATAGTTTAAGTTGTCTTATTTAATTATTTAGTTATTTAGTTATTAATTTGAAATCGATATCTCAATTCGTTTGGACTTTTGGACAGCACTGTATATATTTTCAATAACGTAAATTCTACATTACAAAAATTTTATTTGAGGAAATCTAGGTTAAATCCAGGTTAAAAACTGTTTAACGGTTTATTAGCATTTGATAAATTATCCTCAAACCTGTTTCTATCTACATTAAAGTCCGGACACCTCAAAAGTTGACATTTTTTAAATTCAAATATTTCGAAAACTAATTAATGGATTTGACTGATTCTTTTTTTGTTCTGAAGCTTAAACATTCTCTACTTTTGTTCGTTTTAAGAATGATTAAATTTTTTTTTTCGTATTAATAGCAACAAATAATGTACAACTATGTTTCTTACCCCATCTTCTAGGAATTGGATGGTACGCCACTGCAACTGTTTATCAAATTATTAAAGTCCTTCTTATTTCCGCAGTTTTAATGAATATTTTCTTTTTTATTTTTTTACTTTTTTCCTTCTGGTTTAGGAGATATATCAGGATTTTACTGAAAGTTGTCATTTTTTTAGTCAACTCAAAAAGTACTAAATCAGCAGAGTTTTTTATTTGAAGCTCATGTCTTTTACTTTTTCTTTTACGCTCATGTCTTTTACTTCTTCTTCTACAGTTTCTTCATCCCGGGGCAACTTTTTATTGCCGTCTGACGGAGGCTTAACTGTGATTTCGCAGAACTGCCGCCGGACAGAGTGACCCCATATTTACTTCTACTCAAGTTTTTCAAACCCAATTTATGTTTTTGATAAACTTGATTAGAAAAAAAACGTAACTCGGTTAAGCTTCAAATTTAAAGCACAGCATCAATCAAATTCATGTAGTAATTTTTAAGTTAACTGAAAAAATTACAACTTCCAGGAAAATCCTAATATCTCCTAAATCAGAAGTAAAAATGTAAAAAAATAAAAAAAATAATATTCATTAAAACGGCAATAAGAAAGACTTTAATAATTTGATAAACAGTTGCAGTGGCGTACCATGCAAGTCCTAGAAGATGGGGTAAGAAACATAGTTGTACATTTTTGTTGCTGTTAATACGAAAAAAAAAATTTAATCATTCTTAATCCAAATAAGAGTAGAGTAGAGAATGTTTAAGCTTCAAAACAAAAAAAAGTCAAATCCATTAAGGAGCTGTCCATATATTACGTAACGCAATTTTTCAAAAAAATTGACCCCCCCCCCCCCTGTGTAACAAACTGTCACATTTATCAACACCCCCCCCCTCCCCCCTGCGTAACGCGTAACAATATAAAAATTTGTATTTTTTTTTCTAACATATCTTGATACAGAATTCCGCATAATGCAAGACGGTAAAAAGACGGTGTAAAAATGATACATATTTATTATAATAATACATATAGCACTTTTTCATAATCAATATCACACAGGGAAAAAAATACTAGGTACCTCTTTTTACACTGAGTGTCACATATAACACGTACATTGTTTATGCACAGGTACACAAAATAGTACACACATTGGTGTCCTGTGAGTACACATTCCGCGCGAAAATATATCATCGCCGATGATTCATCGGCAAGATCACGCAAGAACAGGGCCGTAAGATTTTTTTTTAATATCAACGTCAACAGTTTTTTTACTGATTACAATATTATTTAAATACTATACTATATATTTCGTCAATTTTTGTGTGAAAAGGGGAATTATGGGCCACTAAATAGTAATTTATGTTGAAATAAAAATACATCTGCCAAGCTTAGGAAATAAACATTAAATTTATTAAATTCCGTTACGTAACGTTTACCTAGACCCCCCCCCCTGTCACAAACTGTAACAATTTCTCTGACCCCCTCCCCCCCTAGGCGCATTACGTAATATATGGACAACCCCTAATTAGTTTTCGAAATATTTGAATTTAAAAAATGTCAATTTTTTAGGTATCCGGAATTTAATGTGCGGCAGTGTATATACATACCTAAATATTATTGTATTGATCCTACTCTAAAGCAATTTAAAACACACGTGTTTTTCATAACTAATTATATTTTTTTCAATTCTTTTTTTTTCACAACACAAAAGTAAATATTTTTCTCACTTAACGCACATTTTTTTATTTTTTTTATAGCCAAAATATTTTATTTTTAACAGCGTAAATTCAAAATTACGAAAAAATAATCGCGGCAATCTAATCATAAAGTGTAATCTCCATACTATTCAACTGTCGAATGTGTACTGAGATGATGGTATGCTATATATTTTATTTGCAATAACGTAAATTAAACATTACAAAAACATTATTTAAGAAAATCTAGGTTAAATCCAGGTTAAAAAGTGTTTAACCGTTTATTAGCATTTGATAAATTATCCCCAAACATGTATCTATCTATATACATACCTAAATATTATTGTATTTATCCTACTCTAAAGCAATTTAAAATACACGTGTTTTTCATAACTAATTATATTTTTTTCAATTCTTTTTTTTTTCACAACACAAAAGTAAATATTTTTCTCACTCAACGCACATTTTTTAAATCTTTTTATAGCCAATATATTTTATTTTTAACAGCGTAAATTCAAAATTACGAAAAAATAATTCGCGGCAATCTAATCATAAAGAGTAATCTCCATACTATTCAACTTTCGAATGTGTACTGAGATGATGGTATGCTATATATTTTATTTTCAATAACGTAAATTAAACATTACAAAAACATTATTTAAGAAAATCTAGGTTAAATCCAGGTTAAAAAGTGTTTAACCGTTTATTAGCATTTGATAAATTATCCCCAAACATGTATCTATCTATATACATACCTAAATATTATTGTATTTATCCTACTCTAAAGCAATTTAAAATACACGTGTTTTTCATAACTAATTATATTTTTTTCAATTCTTTTTTTTTCACAACACAAAAGTAAATATTTTTCTCACTTAACGCACATTTTTTTAATTTTTTTATAGCCAAAATATTTTATTTTTAACAGCGTAAATTCAAAATTACGAAAAAATAATTCGCGGCAATCTAATCATAAAGTGTAATCTCCATACTATTCAACTGTCGAATGTGTACTGAGATGATGGTATGCTATATATTTTATTTTCAATAACGTAAATTAAACATTACAAAAACATTATTTAAGAAAATCTAGGTTAAATCCAGGTTAAAAAGTGTTTAACCGTTTATTAGCATTTGATAAATTATCCCCAAACATGTATCTATCTATATACATACCTAAATATTATTGTATTTATCCTACTCTAAAGCAATTTAAAATACACGTGTTTTTCATAACTAATTATATTTTTTTCAGTTCTTTTTTTTTCACAACACAAAAGTAAATATTTTTCTCACTCAACGCACATTTTTTAAATCTTTTTATAGCCAAAATATTTTATTTTTAACAGCGTAAATTCAAAATTACAAAAAAATAATCGCGGCAATCTAATCATAAAGTGTAATCTCCATACTATTCAACTGTCGAATGTGTACTGAGATGATGGTATGCTATATATTTTATTTTCAATAACGTAAATTAAACATTACAAAAACATTATTTAAGAAAATCTAGGTTAAATCCAGGTTAAAAAGTGTTTAACCGTTTATTAGCATTTGATAAATTATCCCCAAACATGTATCTATCTATATACATACCTAAATATTATTGTATTTATCCTACTCTAAAGCAATTTAAAATACACGTGTTTTTCATCACTAATTATTTTTTTTTCAATTCTTTTTTTTTTCACGACACAAAAGTAAATATTTTTTTCACTTAACGCACATTTTTTTATTTTTTTTTTATAGCCAATATATTTTATTTTTAACAGCGTAAATTTGAACTTACGAAAAAATAATTCGCGGCAATCTAATCACAAAGTGTAATCTCCATACTATTCAACTGTCGAATGTGTACTGAGATGATGGTATGCTATATATTTTATTTTCAATAACGTAAATTAAACATTACAAAAACATTATTTAAGAAAATCTAGGTTAAATCCAGGTTAAAAACTGTTTAACCGTTTATTAGCATTTGATAAATTATCCCCAAACATGTATCTATCTATATACATACCTAAATATTATTGTATTTATCCTACTCTAAAGCAATTTAAAATACACGTGTTTTTCATAACTAATTATATTTTTTTCAATTCTTTTTTTTTTCACAACACAAAAGTAAATATTTTTCTCACTCAACGCACATTTTTTAAATCTTTTTATAGCCGAAATATTTTATTTTTAACAGCGTAAATTCAAAATTACGAAAAAATAATTCGCGGCAATCTAATCATAAATTGTAATCTCCATACTATTCAACTGTCGAATGTGTACTGAGATGATGGTATGCTATATATTTTATTTTCAATAACGTAAATTAAACATTACAAAAACATTATTTAAGAAAATCTAGGTTAAATCCAGGTTAAAAAGTGTTTAACCGTTTATTAGCATTTGATAAATTATCCCCAAACATGTATCTATCTATATACATACCTAAATATTATTGTATTTATCCTACTCTAAAGCAATTTAAAATACACGTGTTTTTCATAACTAATTATATTTTTTTCAATTCTTTTTTTTTCACAACACAAAAGTAAATATTTTTTTCACTCAACGCACATTTTTTAAATCTTTTTATAGCCAAAATATTTTATTTTTAACAGCGTAAATTCAAAATTACGAAAAAATAATCGCGGCAATCTAATCATAAAGTGTAATCTCCATACTATTCAACTGTCGAATGTGTACTGAGATGATGGTATGCTATATATTTTATTTTCAATAACGTAAATTAAACATTACAAAAACATTATTTAAGAAAATCTAGGTTAAATCCAGGTTAAAAAGTGTTTAACCGTTTATTAGCATTTGATAAATTATCCCCAAACATGTATCTATCTATATACATACCTAAATATTATTGTATTTATCCTACTCTAAAGCAATTTAAAATACACGTGTTTTTCATAACTAATTATATTTTTTTCAATTCTTTTTTTTTCACAACACAAAAGTAAATATTTTTCTCACTCAACGCACATTTTTTAAATCTTTTTATAGCCAAAATATTTTATTTTTAACAGCGTAAATTCAAAATTACGAAAAAATAATTCGCGGCAATCTAATCATAAAGTGTAATCTCCATACTATTCAACTGTCGAATGTGTACTGAGATGATGGTATGCTATATATTTTATTTTCAATAACGTAAATTAAACATTACAAAAACATTATTTAAGAAAATCTAGGTTAAATCCAGGTTAAAAAGTGTTTAACCGTTTATTAGCATTTGATAAATTATCCCCAAACATGTATCTATCTATATACATACCTAAATATTATTGTATTTATTCTACTCTAAAGCAATTTAAAATACACGTGTTTTTCATAACTAATTATATTTTTTTCAGTTCTTTTTTTTTCACGACACAAAAGTAAATATTTTTCTCACTCAACGCACATTTTTTAAATCTTTTTATAGCCAAAATATTTTATTTTTAACAGCGTAAATTCGAAATTACGAAAACATAATTCGCGGCAATCTAATCATAAAGTGTAATCTCTATACTATTCAACTGTCGAATGTGTACTGAGATGATGGTATGTATTTAGTGTAGAAAATTGGTGTTTTTCCAACCAAAAATGTACCATGTTGTCGATTATAGACAGTAGGGTGCCCAGTCAAAATTAAATAATGGACTTTTTTAGGGTCCCATCCCCTAACTAAAATTAAATAAGGCAAAAACTCAAAACCTATTAATTTCTACCAACCAAAATTTAACCTGCAACAATTCAGTCAAGCTGCTTGGTATCTTTATCGACGACTCTCTCAAATGGACAGTCCATGTAGACTACCTGGCCCAAAAACTCTCAAGTGTCACATACTTAATAAGAGAATTAAATAAAACAATGAATACAAACATCCTTTTAACAACTTACCATGCTAATTTTCACTCACTTATAAGCTATGGTACCATTTTATGGGGTAACAGTACAAGCTCAAACAGAATATTTATTCTTCAAAAAAGATGCGTCAGAATAATTGCTGGCCTAAAATACAATGACCATTGTAGATCTTCTTTCATTAAGTTTGGTATCATGTCTTTACCTTGCATTTATATTTTTCAAACACTGCTTGACATTAAAAAAAATTTTAAAAAGTATGAAACGTTCACAAATAAACATAGTTACCCTACCAGCTCAGCAAATAAGGAATTTTTATTAAAAAATAAATCCTTCAAATATGTTAAATCTCAAAAGAATAGTCCAGATATAAGTATTTTTAACAAATTACCAGACAGTTACAAAGATCTGCCTTTAAAAAAGTTTAAAATCTTGGTGAGCTCTATGTTGTGCAGGCTCTGCTTCTACTCTGTGGAGGAATATATGGATGCATCCATGGACACGCTGGATTTTACCAAATGGTAATATATCAGTTTTTTTTTTAAATGTAAATGTATTTGTAATTTGAATTTGCAATTTGAATATTTTGTATTTTATATGACTTGTGTAAGAATTTTTAGAAATTTGAAGGCACCAATAAATTAATCTAATCTAATCTAATCTAATCTATAAATGTTTATTTAGGTCAAAAACCAACCCTCAATTTTTTTCAGATTTTTAAAAAAATATTTAGAGGTCGCGCCCGGCGGGTTTTTGAGAGAGAAAACATGTTAAGCCTTTTTATTATTATTTAAATATAAAAAGATTGAAATCCGGCGATTTTAGAAGGTGAACTTATTTTTGAATAATAAGGGAATATACAAAACAAAAATTACCCTTTTACATGAAAAAATGGCTTTACCAGGGTAAAAACATTTCAAAAATTGATGTATGAAGCTTATTTATGCTACAAAAAAGGTTACTTAGAAATTTTTCTCATAGGTCATTTTTTTTATAAATTCATAAATAGATACCAATTAACGCCCCATATTTATTTTTTCGAGAAAAAGAACAGGATGTCAAAAAAAAATCACCAATCCCATAAAATGTAAAAAAATCACTTTATTTCGATTAAAGAGATTATATTTGGGCCAAAGAGCATAATAATATGTACAAATTGCTTTGAAATGTATTTATTTTTATAACTGGGTATTGCCGATTTTTTTTCGGACTTTAAAAAATAAATGTCTTACATTTTTTTTTTCAAAAAAAAATATTTAATGTGTTTTATTACATAATTTAACATATTACAAGGCATTTTGAAAACATTTTTTATTTATTTTTTACAAAACTGACATTTTATTGCAATTTAATGCATTTTTTTAACTTTTATTTAGATATTTAATTATTATTTGGACACCCTGTACTTTTTTTTCAAAAAAGTAAGTATAAACCCTGAATTCAGATTGTAACGAAATATCAGAGTGACCCCTATTGCTTGTATACCAAAAGGTAGTGCGGGGCAATTAGGTACTGCTCTGTTTAAAATATAGTAGGGAAAGAGAATGGAGATCTCTACAACTAGAATTATGAAACAAAAGACGTCTACCCTATCTCTATCTCATTTGTGCTACACTTTCCAGCCAACCAAATAAATACTGTATTTGTTTTTCATACAACAAATACAGTATTTATTTGGTTGGCCGGAAAGTGTAGCAGTGAGCTGCACGAACGAATATAGCTAATGTGAATCCGTAGAATAAGATAATTCTACTAAAATTTAGATGGCGCCAGTAATTTCTTTAATATAGTTACACTTTTCGCCCCTCCAAGTAAATATTGTATTTGTTCAACAAAGAACAAATACAGAATTTGTTTGGTTGGGTGGAAGTGGGAGTGTATGTATGTATTCTATCCTTTTTGGGTAGAACTTTTGTCCCCGTCTAATCTAACGGGAGAAATCTCCATTGAATTTATACCTTGAACATGAACAGTTGAAAAATATACCGTAAAAGTTTATTTTATTATTATGAATAATAAAATTATATTTAAAGTTAGTTTTAAGAAGATTTTATAATGGTTTGAAATGGAAGTAAAGTGAATTTATTTATATTAATAAATAATTAGTATGCATAGTTTTAACATTTCTTTGCTCAACGAACCTAAACACCCCGAGATAACGAAACGTTACGGCGCCCTAAAAAATGGTTTCGTTACAAGATATATTGGAGAATACCCTAGAAAAAAATTACTCTTTGGAAAAAATTCTAAGTGCAGTTTTTCTAGCCTTTATTAACCTCATTTGTCAATTTTTACCTCATAAAAAATCCGTTTTATTTTTTTAGAGGGACATAAAAATTGAGAATATTCCTTTATTATCCAGAAACACTTTTTTGTTCCATAAACTTTCAATATCAAAGTTTTTATATCCTTAAAAAAATAAAATCCCTTCACATGATTTTCTATTTAAAAAAACGCCGGGCGGGACCACCAAATATTTTTTTTTTAATCTAAAAAAAAAGGTCCTGGGCACCCTAATAGACAGTCATCGGCGAATTTCCAGTGCTCGCATAGTCGCCGCGTCGATTCTAGCGTTGACGCGAGGTTTTAAATATTTACATTTTTATTTCTTTTGATCTTGATTTTTTTTAATGGTTCCATTTAAACGAGTAAGGTGGGAAAAAAAGTTATCGATAAATAAAAATTAAAAACTTTCGCATTCTTAAAAGATAAAAATCGAATATCGTTTTTATCTTCGAAAAACACCGATATATATACTACATATTTATAGTTAATATGTATAGTCAATATTGTTGTGTGTAACAAATTAGTCGTCAAATGTTTCGATTTAATGACCTTTATAAAAATTTTAATTTCCCTCATAATTCGGCAAAATTATTCCGTAAGCCTATGCTTCTGTGTTTATTTTCAACGTTGATGAGTCATAACTGAGTTTATTCCGATTACTGATTATAGATCTAGTTCCGGAAACAAATCACGGCAGGCCTTAAATACTTTTATCCAATACCTTCACAGAAACACTTGTTTTGCGCACTATTTTAAATGCTAAAAGCGAGTTTTTTCCACTAGTGACTAAAAATTTTTTCACCCACTCTTTTACGTACAGCTTTTGATCTCACCCAAAATTAGTTACATACCCTATTAATTAGGTATTATAACCATTCTATAAATAGAAGCACGTTAACTAAACCATAAAAATTAAAGATAACCCCAAATTATTCTTTAGCTTTTGAATAAAATACTGTTTTTATTAAAAATTCTGTCATCACCGCGTCCATTTTGACGTTTGTAAGAAATGTAAAACTAGCAATTGTGTATTTTTAATAGGCATACTAAGGCCATGGCTACCTATTATTTTAGTATTGAGAAAACTTAATCTTAATATTTTTGACATAATTTTTCGCAAAATTATAGATTTTTATTTAAAAATAAAAGGTGTTGGATAAAATTAAATTCTCATTAAGTGATTTTATCTCGAAAACGTTACGCCGCGTTACAGGGGGGGGGTGTCAGTAAAAATGTTACGTAACACTTAAAAAATTATAAACTTAAAAAAAATATTTTGGATCACGTTTTTAACAATGATGTAGGCTTAAAGAGACGGATTCCTTGCAAATTTTATTGCACACGGCGTGGTTAACAGCTAAATCCTCTAAACAAAAACAGTTAGAGATGGAAAAGCATAGCCAATAACCGGTTTTCGGTTAACCGGTTTCGGAAATTACATCAGACCGGTTTTGGGTTAAAATACGGAAGCAATAACCGGTTAAAAACCGGTTTAAACCATGAAGCAAAATTTCCTTTCATTTATTTTTATTTTTTGTAAAATGTTACGTAACAAATGTTACGCCGCGTTACATGGGGGGTGGGGGTAAAAAATGGCCAAATTTTGAGTTACGTAATACTTGAACGCTCCCTAAGATGTTTATTAGGATAAAAAAGTCAGTACCGTAGAGTTTATGATGTAGTTAATTTCACTTTGTTCACGTGTTTTAATCAAATTAGACCGCCTTTATTTATATAAAAAGCAATTTAACAAAATGTAACTAAAAAAAATAACATATATGGTTTTAACAACTAAAATTGGCGAATTCCCGAAATTGTGTATGGTTACTATTATATTCCCTAACAGCTATTAATAGTCTATTGGCATATAGTTTATTATTTTTAGGAATTTTATACTTAAACCATACTGGCGCAAATTATGGTGAAGGGATTCTACAGCTTGCTTACTGTAGAAACCCAGAACAAATTGATCCTCTTCACAAAATTGTTGAATGTGATAAAAAACCGCGTGTACTTTAGGTGTTACAGGTATATTTAAACTCAAGTAACTTTCTCTGAATTCAGAAATACTTTTTACAAACATTTATCAAAAAGCAATCATATAGCCCAATATATCATATAATATCACTGCTTTTGTGCTCATATGATATAGTTACGCCGTTTATTTATATATTATATTTTAATCACGGAGATAAAAAAGCATTTTAGACATGAAGGGAAAAAAAGCAGTTTATTATACAAATTATGAAGAAAACCATTCAAGCACATATCACAAAGTCAAAAACTGCGTTTTGAAATTCACCTCCTCATTTATTGGCTCTTGTGAAACCCTAAATATATCCAACAAAATATTCTTCGACAAAATATCACATCTCTCCTAGATGCGCCAAACTACCACGCAAAAATTTTCTATGCAACAGAGTATACATGTGGAACAGTTTAAGTGTTGTAACTGTGACGTCTAGAACTGTAAACCAGTTTAAAAATAACTTGGACAGGGATATTAAAATAATAAGGAACCAATGGGTGCACTTTCCTCAATAACTATTTAGTCTGTGATCTATAACCGTGATTATTTATTTATTTATTTATATTTAAACTCTAGTAATTTTATTTTTATAATTAAGCTAATTTTTGTGATATATATTTTTTTGTGATGTAACTTGTGCTTGTGCTTAGATTTTTTTATACTCAGTTTCATCGGCTTTAGCCGCTCACTGTTTTATAATAATAATAATAATAATAATAATAATAATAATAATAATAATAATAATAATAATAATAATAATAATAATTACATTACATGCTTGTTTAACATCGTACTATTCTACTTAATTAAGCATCCCCTAAGTCCAGGACTTGTGTGGCTAGTAGTAGAGGGAACCACCGGCTTTTTATAGAGAGTGACCGCTTCACTTACTCCTTCACCAAATTTCAATTATTAATTAACTGAAAAAGACAAATCGGCGCCAATGAGAATCGAACTAACGCTAGTTGGCTAGTAGACTTGTCATGTACAGACGCGGTAGACCACTACACCAATCCTCCCATAAATATACCACCAGGGACTGCACAGATTTGTGTTTAGGCATATTGCATGAGAGAGCATATGATAAAAACTGGATTTTTTTTCTTATTTATTTATTTATTTTTTAAATTTAGGAAACTAAAGTTTTATTTAAGCCTCCTTTTTAAGCGATAGTCTGGTACCTTTTCTTTTGGAAGTACACGGGGTATACTGGGTTATCTGTTTACACAAGCCAGACTAATGAAAATAAGGGAGTGGATAATATACACTAGGGTGCCCAGCAACGTCCTAATAACTCTTCTCTCTAGAATACGCATACCGTTAATACACGGTGTATTTGAAATAGGGTAGGAAATTTTAACAGGTGATTCTACATGATAAAATATGACAAAAAGTTCCTATAAACATATGTCTAAAAATGCGTCATAAGGGAGCTACGCCCCTTTGAAATTGGCTAAAAAAATCGGTTTTTATTTAATAACTCAGGAACCCTTTGAGATATGTTAACGAAGTTTTGCACGTGAATTAATCCTAATAAGGCCCATCTTTGTATGTCATTTTCACGTACTTATTTAAACCAGGGGTGTGCGAAACGGGGGGGCCTTATTAGTTTTTTGTCCCAAAACTTTTTTCTGTCTAACTTTTTTGCAATTTTAATTTTGAAATATGATTCCTCAGGTCAAAATACATAAAAAAGGTACTCTTGTTCTAATATTGTAGGATTAACCGTTTTCGAGAAAAGTTCATTTGAAGGTGAAATTCCACGGTTCGAGGACGAAAAATTAAATACTAAAATGTTGAAAACCAAAATTTTAATGATGCAGGGCGAATGTACATTAAAAACTAAGAAAAAAACCTCATATACAGGTACTTCCAAAAATCAATCCTAATGGAGCTATGGTCTCCTAAATATGCACCACTTTTAAAGGGCTATGGTAGCTTTAAAAGCGTTTTTTCGACCTACATGTATGGAAACTTTTTTTCTTAGTTTTTGATGTAGAATAACATTGCATCATTAAAATTTTGGTTTTCGACATTTTAGTATTTAATTTTTCGTCCTCGAACCGTGAAATTTCACCTTCAAATGAACTTTTCTCGAAAACGGTTAATCCTACAGTATTAGAACAAGAGTACCTTTTTTATGTATTTTGACCCGAGGAATCATATTTCAAAAATAAAATTGCAAAAAAGTTACACAGAAAAAAGTTTGGGACAAAAAACTGATAAGGCCCCCCCGTTTCGCACACCCCTGGTTTAAATAAGTACGTGAAAATGACATACAAAGATGGGCCTTATTAGGATTAATTCACGTGCAAAACCTTGTTAACATATCTCAAAGGGTTCCTGAGTTATTAAATAAAAACCGATTTTTTTAGCCAATTTCAAAGGGGCGTAGCTCCCTTATGACGCATTTTTAGACATATGTTTATAGGAAATTTTTGTCATATTTTATTATGTAGAATCACCTGTTAAAATTTCCTACCCTATTTCAAATACACCCTGTATAAAGTATCGTCAACATCTCGGTTTGTTTGTAAACAAATAGTAGGTATATTCAGACCTGAACAATAACAATTACCAGCAAATGGTATTGTTGTCTCTGTTAGAACAAAGCTGTGCGAGTAAGACAGACAAATGTATATGTTGGCTACGTTTTTGTCAGTTTTTACAAATGAAATGCCTATTCTAGAGAGAAGAGTTATTAGTTCGTTGGTGCCCAGGACCTACGGAATTGTTTGGGTCCCAAAATTGTTCCTATATGTGAAAAAACAACCCTGATTTTTTTTTAGTTTTTTTTTTTTAATATTTAGAATGAAAAGGTCCCGCCCGGCGCTTTTTTAAATAGAAAATCATGTGAAGGGTTTTTGTTTTTTTAAGGATATAAAAACTTTGATATTAAAGTTTATGGAACAAAAAAGTTTTTCTTCATAATAAAGGAATATTATCAATTTTTTTGCCCCTCTACAAAATTAAAGGGATTTTTTATGGGGTAAAAATGATAAAAATTGACACATGAGGTTAATAAAAGCTAGCAAAAAATGCACTTAGAATTTTTTCCAAAGAGTCCTTTTTTTCTAGGATATTCTTCAATATGTCCGAATGCAGGGTTTATATTTACTTTTTTTAAAAAAAGTACAGGGTGTCCAAAAAATAATTAAATATCTCAATAAAAGTTAAAAAATACATTAAATTGCAATAAAACATCAATTTTGTAGCAAATAAATAAAAAATGTAGTATGTTATATTACGTAATAAAACACATTATAAAAAGTTTTTTTTTTCAAAAAAAGTTTAGGAGGGGTCATGCCCCCCCCCCCCCCAGCGAGATATTAGCATACAAATACCTTCAAACTTGTATTTTTGGTGAAAGCGCAATTATTTTCGTTATGGATGCCCCCCCCTTAAAATAAAATAAATCCGCCCCTGACGATACGCGTAACCCAAAAAAAAAAACAACCACAAAAACATTTGTTGATATCTCACAAAGCACCGTTTATAACATTTATTATCCTTCTCAGTCTCAAAACTAAAACACACTGAGTAAATCTGTACAATTTAAGTCTTTTAAACAAAATGTATTAGCTTATATTTGTGTTTATCATGAAAACAGCAGTTCAGCCACCTCGATTAACGATATTTTAATCGGTGGCGCCATCTAGCGGAAATGATTGATTTAAATCCAGACCAGTAATATTTAGTTTACGGGTCTAGACCTGTAATCACGTACTTCCCGACCTTTATTAACACATGTAATGTACCATCACGGCCATTAAATCCAGCTACCGAAAAGAGCCTTGCGGAATCTAATATTTAAAATTATAGTTGCGTAGAACGTGACATGTGAGTTCTTCTTCTTCTTCCTTTATTTTGGCCTTTTCTCAGTGAGATAATTAGCCAGATCCCTCTTAGTTACTCAATTCACCAAGAGTGGTTCTTGTCTGGCTTTTCGCCATGCCCACTCCTGTTTTAAATATATAAAATTTCCAGTCTTCTGTAAGACCTTTTCTTTTTCTTTTCCTTCTTTCCTTTTCGTGTTTACTGTTGGTTGTGTTAGCTGTTGCCAAGGCAGTTTTTTCTAATTTGTAATTATATTTGCGTATGCGCTAGCATATAAAAAATTTTGTACGTATAAAAACTTCTTCACGTGTTAGTTGCTTCCAAATCAAAATTTATCAGCATTATAAATGATTAAAAAACATAAAATTCCCTTCTTACTCCAATATAATCACATGTTCGTCATTTTACTGCACATCTTCCATACAATCACTATAAAATATATAAAATCGATTCTGGGGCATATCTAAGATAGCAAATAAATAAATAAATAACTAATACTAAAAGACTTGATGCTAGAAAATTAAACGCGTTTAACGTATTACTAATTCCTGCCAAAAGCACATATTACTCGTTTCACGGATGAAAAGCAACTGAACATGTGAGTTATTTGTCATTTTTAAAAAGTAGGGTTAGACATGCTGTCATTCTGATATAACTATATTTCATTTTTATTATTGTGATATATTAATTTAAATATAGTCACACAGGAAATAAATATATTTCGACAGGAAATATATATTTAATTAGCGCACATGCGCAGAAGGTAAAACCCTTCTTCTCTATGGCTACAAGCAACATGTCGAACTGGTAATATGATTTGTGATAAATGTTAAATATAAGTGTTAACAAAGTATTATGTGTTATTAATGAACTGTAGGATACCACAATTATTATCAAAATACAAATATAAATAGTAACGATAGTCCTGAGGTTAGTTTAAGTTTTAAAGAATGGCCAAATCAAACTTACAGTGTTATAAGAAATTCATAATAATAATAATGTAAAGATAAAAAATTGTGCTTTGTGTTAATGTTTATTAATTAACTGCAGTGCAGTGCACAAACTGTCTAGTTAAAATTTAGGAAATAATGTAATGTATGGTATTTTAATTTGTATATTTTTCTACAATAAATAAATAAATAAATGGTGGTAGAAGCTGGTCTGTGCAGTGGAACATTTTGGACGGCCCGAACCTTCTTTCCGATTTATTACACCTCGTTCTTCTATTCTTTTTCGCGCGGCAAACCGTATACTAAAATTATCATTTAGGCTTACTGTTAGAATTGCTTTTTTTAATTCGCTTGGCATTATTAAAAAAATATGTAAATTTAATTATTTGTCAATTTGACATTTCTTGTCAAAATTTAAAATTTACCCAGGTAGCAAAATAACATGACATTCACGTGAAAGCCACGTTAATATGTGACATGTGATGTTAAGATTGTAGTCTCATTTAACAAGAATGTAGCATGGTGGGGATGTCCTAAGTCCGCCCCTAATAACATCACAAAATGACATCCCGAAAATAACGTGTTTGTGACATGATAAATCCACATTCCTGTAATATCTAATATCTTATGGATGCCGTTACTGTTACTTTAATATTTAAATAATATCCTAGGATATTAGCTTTTTCTAAATTAAAACCATTAAAAACGTATAACCCTATAAAAAAATCGGATTTAAAATCAATCAGTAATTGAAACAATCACAGATTGAAACAGATAGATTCTAAATACGAAATTGCAGATTAAGCGAAGAATATATTCCTTTAATCCGTGTCCGTGGTCTTGAGAAGCCCGGCAGAGCCCCCTATCCATTGGAAATCGTATAATGTGTATACAATTTCCTTATAATAATTTACTCTATCAACATCATCTTATATCGATTTTTTTGCTTCGAACGTCGGTGAGAAGCAAAATAACATGACATTCACGTAAAAGCCACGTTAATATGTGACATGCGATATATTCACAGCGTTGTTAATTATTTGTTATTAAATAACATGTTTGTCACGTCACACGTGTTACGTTGCAAATGTGATGTTAAATAGATGTTATTTTTCAATATTATGTGATGATATGATATAGTTTAAAAATACACCCAAAAGTGATGTTAATTTCTTGTAACATAACATCCCTTGCTACCTGGGTAAGTATTACAGATGTCTGTAAAATTTTAAAGTTGGTTTTAATATGTATAATTTTTGGGTGTAGCTGAATTTATTGGCCGCGATGGTATGTATTACATATACAGTTGCGAATAAAATCTTTTCATATTTTCTATTCTAGTTCACTCACCAGCACCCGGGCTCCTGTGAGATCAATTTTCATGGCAATTTCCTCGCGCGTGTAAATATCTGAACTTTTTGCGTTTCCTGGAAAACAAGTTCCAGTTCCTTGAGCTGGGCCGAAGTAAACGTCGTTCGTATTCTGCATTGTTTTAGTTTTTCCGCCAAAACACCGTCGTGACCTGGGTATACTTTGTATGGGATCCCACCTGGAAAAAATGGGCATTAAATAATCATTAATTTTTTATTTTAGAACGCTAATTTTTATATTAAAATGTAGACATTTTTTACTACGACCTAATTAGTAGTTAGTGCCTATTTCCCACTCGTTGCCTATGGCAACGGTTGGAAAGTGACAATCAGCTGATTTCACATATCTGCTGTCAGAAAATTAGTAAACGTCAAACACATAACCTCAAATTAACAAACTAATTTTAAGATAATTTTTGCGTTTTTTTTTAGTTTAGGTGTTTGTAGAAAAAAATAGTATACGCACGTCGACGCAAACCATTTCAGCTCGTAAAAAAGCACTCTTGTGCACTTAAAAGTAGGTTCCCGTACTCGGTGCGTAATTTACTATTACTTTCTCATAAAATAAAGTATTGTGATAAAAAAAAAGAAAATCAATTTTTTTTTTGCTTAAATCATCTTATTTTTTCCTGAAACGTCAAGAAAAATCACATCAAGCTACAAAAAAAAATGTCTACCTGTCTGTCGGTCTGCCCGTCTGCCTGTCTGTCGGTCTGCCGGTCTGTCACTTTCTGTCACTGTATGTCACTGTCTGTTACTGTCTGTCACGGTCTGTCTGTATGCAAGATAATTTAAGAACGCTTTAAGCTAGCGACTTGAAATTTGGTATGCAGATGTATTTTTATATCATCTTTTCTAGCCCACCCTTCCCTAAAATGTAAAAAAATGTTTTTGGACATAACTTCTTTATAATTAAAAATAGAAGAAAATTTTAAAAATCACCTAAAAGGTAAAATACAACTACATAACACATGTTATTACTATTTTTCCAAGACCCCCCCCCCGTTTCCCTTAAAGGTAATAACTTGTTTCTGTACATAACTTTTTTAGTATTCCCAATAAAACAATTTAAAAACCACCTAAAAGGTAAAATAAAATGAAAAAAAAATGTTATTATCAATTTTTCTATGATTCCCCTGCCCAAAATGTAATAAATTATTTCTGGCCATTATTTTTTTTTATAATAAAGTATTCTCGCTTATTCTAGATGGATTTTTTTCTATAAATTTTAATTAACTTTGTACCTATATGGGATGTGATATATCAATTTTCTTTTGGCAATTTAGTATCCACCACTGTGACAGGCCCTGAGCATGTTCCCTTAAAATTAAACACCCTATTTAACTTACTCTTAAAAATAATAATAATATTAAATTATTTCTAATTTTGCATCAAATCTATTTTAAATAATGAAATCTTACCTTACTTTCGCAAGAAACTAATTTTATTATCAATATTTTATCACACAAACCAAGAAAAAACAAACTTATCTGATTACGTCTTGAGGAACACTGAATAAAACATATTTTGCTTTGTTGCTAGATGTACGTCTGTCGTGACAGCATACAAGCGCGGCGGTTCGAAGTATCACACCGGCAAACGCGCTCCACCGATTTGGCTTCACGATGAAATATTTCTCGGCACTCGAAATTTAAATAAGTTGAAAACTTTTCGTAAGGATGGGAAATTGAAGCATTTTTCTCGATGTTAGATCGTGGCTGGACGGCTTAAAGTGCATTTTAAGGTTATGTTTCTGATCGACTAATATCGATTCGGTTTTAATTGAATATTTTCAAATGTAAGTTATTAATAGTGAATTAAAAGTTTTTTAACGTTAATTAAATACAAATTAATTATATTTTTGTGATTTTGTGAAGAATCTGAATCTAAATTGAATGCATTATTTAAGAAGATTTTGGACAAATCAATTCCATATACATATGTATCTAAAAGGTAACAATTTAACAATAAAATAATTTGTGTTTGTGCATGTATCTACTTACCAATTTTATAAATATCCGCGCTAAATAAAAGCATGTAAAATTTGCATGCAAATTTGTGTATGCAAATTTCAAATTTGTGACCTACGTTACTGTGACCGGCGTTACATTAAGTAATGTTTTTAAATTTCCCGGCTCTACCTAAACACATTAAATATTTTTTAAGGTTTAAAATGCTCAAGATTCTCTGCCGGCACTATGGCATGAAGTTTTTAGGTTAATTAATAATAATAATAATTATTATTATTATATTTATTATTCTACTAATTAAGTAAGTACACCCTGTGACCGGTGTTACAAGACAAAAACATACGCTAGGGAGGTTTTCGTAATGTTTTACTTAATTTTAACACGAATAAGTTAAAAACTTTCTTTGGGCATAAAAAACACCACAACAACCATTGGCACAGTTCGATGTATGAGCGAAACTGATAAAACCGCCTCTAACCGTCATTTTTAAAGCGTATTTAGACCGTGACCGGTGTTACCTGTAGTTTCAGGGACAGACCCATAACGGGTTATAAAAAGTTATAAGGAGCAAATAGCATTCGATGAAAACTTTAAATAATTTAAAATATATTCTGAAACATATTATTTTTACAAAACATCAATTCCGATTAGGAATATTAAAACACAACAGCGCAAAAATGAAAATTGTTAGCTGGGGACACGTGACCGGCGTTACATTTGTTTACGGAAACATAAAAAAAATATGTTATTACATGGTTACGGCTACAAAACATTTTTTTTTAGTTAGACACAAATGTCCTCTTACGAAAGAAGTACATGTACACTTACTATTGTTGAATAATAGTATATTATTTACCAAGTGAGAGAAGTTTAACATTTTTGACCTGCGTCAAATTGCGGGATGGGCGCGCTAGCGCGAAGCCCGCAAGACGCGGTCTAAAATGTTAAATCTTCACTCACGTGGAAAATATAGTATTTTTTTTCACTACCAGTACAATTAATTAGCTATTTATTTATTTATTTTACAAAAATTTAATAAAAAGCTTTTAAATATAAAATATCACGCTGGCCGTTCGCGGCCATTAAAAAACAAATGAATAACTTGACATTTCTGGCAGAAATTTTCTGGTGATCTGCTGAAATTATTAAGTTAGAAAGTGCTTCCGTGTTAAGTATAATAAAATATATAAAAATGAAAAGTGAAATGCAAAGTGATGATTCTGGTACTCCCCCAGAAATAAGAGGACAGGCGAAAACTGTGAGGGAGAATCTATTGCCTCAAAAATCAATATATGGGGGTTGTACCTCTAGTAATCTATGATCCTTACGATAATATATGGGTTGTATAATCTATGGTTGAATATGATGGACCAATGATTTTCACTTTTTGAAGTGTTTTTTGTAAAACATATTTTATAGGTACTAATTTATGTAATATTTTTAATTTATCATGCAATAAATAAATTTGGTGCCTAAAGACACTTGTAAATAGCAATGTGATTTAATAATTCAGTGAAACGTCGGATGCCAAAACAGCTGAATAAAAATTCATTATTAACCATGGTGCAATTTCATTATTTTTAGAACCTCTGACGTCATAGGTAGAGAAATAATATTTCTACCAATGACAAGAACAGTAATAAAGATGTGGTTTTAGGCTGGTGGTGAAGAATAGTTATTTATGATACTAGTCGGTGAAGTAAGATATTTCCCATGAGAAAATTAACCTGCGAGGCGTCAGCCGGTAGGTTAATTTTCGAGAGGGCAATATCGGTTTACCCATGAGTGCCATACAAGGTTTTATCCAATAAACAGCTTAGAAATTCATATTTTTATTAAACATTTTAATGACATTTACATAATTGACAAGTGACAGTTGAGTGGGTAAAATAAATAATTAACCACTCATTAAAGTAAAAGCCACGCGGGGGTTATTATTGAGTTTATCTATTTAAAATAAAGCTGGTAATTGTCTCATTATCTGTATGTGTTGAATAAAATATGTTTGCGAGCCCTAAACTTGAAAGTGCCTGTAAATAAATTTTGACCCGTCTAGCGGTTTAGTAAAGTCGGGTAACTTTTTCATTTATGGAAATGTCACATAGCAATCAAAAAGTTTTTATTACGGCTTTTTACTTTTAACCATGGTTAACGTAAACCAACTTCTCCCATTAAAAAAAAACATATAATGAAAAAACCAACGTAAACCAACGTTAACGTAAACCAACGTTAACGTAAATCAACTTCTCCCATTAAAAAAAAAACACCAAAAGTCCAAACCATGGTTAACGTAAACCAACTTCTCCCATTAAAAAAAAAAAAAAAAACAAATAATGAAAAAACCAACGTAAACCAACGTTAACGTAAACCAACGTTAACGTAAACCAACGTTAACGTAAATCAACGTCTACACACGTAAAATATGTCAGCAATATTATGGCGGTTTATAAAATTAATTATTATTTACCATTTTACTCCATGTAAGTTATTTTTTAGTAATAAAACAACGTTTTCCGCATCTAATTTTATTTATAATTGTTAATTTTAGTACCACAGTGAAAAATTAGTGCAAAACTAGTCCTATTTTTTGTGTCCGGTAAGTTTACCGAAACCCTTTTTACTTTTTCATAAACAGGGCCTTCGAGAGAAAATCGGGGCCCGGACTAAAATATTTACCCCTGCCAAAAATTTTAACTAAAACAAAAGCCTATCGCCCCCAAAAATATTTTACCTCTGCCAAAAATGTTGACTACTAAAAAAAATTTTATCGCCCCCAAAAATATTTAACTTTTTTCCGGAGTCAGGATTCTGATTGAAAACCGGGCCCCTCGGAAACTCCGGGCCGGGGGAATCACCCACTCCTGATGATAAAGGGGTAAACAATTAGTTTTAGTCGCAATTTTTGTATTATTCACAAGAAAAATTTAAAAACGACCTAAAAACTAAAACTACACAAAAAATGTTTTATCATTTTTTTCATGTCCTCCCCCTCCCCCAAAATGTAAAAAAATTGTTCATGGATTAGTTACTTTTTCTGTATTTTTTGACCATTTTTTTCTTTCCAGCTTTATAAAATTGTATTTTTTAACGAGGCCATTATCAGATGATAATAATTTTATTCAAAAACATCAAAATTTTATTTTACCTATGACTGAATTTTTCCTAGTGTCAAAATTTGACATCTAATATTATTATTATTTTATTATTATTATTAGATGTTTATAAGAGTTGAGGTTTCCCTATATAAACTCAAAACATTACAATTTAAAAAATAAAATAAAATCAATATTAATTGCTAATAAAAATATCAAGTCCATTTTTAAAGCTGTTAATGGATGGTGCATTCACAACTTCAACTGGCAGCGAGTTCCAGGTGTAAAATACTCGGTTTGAGAGGAAGTGCTGACGGCATACAGTTCGATGAAGCTTTAAGTTGTGTCCCCTAAGGTTTGGATTTTGATTCATCAAAAAAATGTTGCGAAGATCCACAGAAAATGTTGCGAAGAATTCGAAAAGTATTTATCAGACACCCTTGTTCAAGCCGGTCAAATTGTGTTGGAATGTTGAAAAGACGGCGACGCTCTTCATATGAAGGACGGTTCCGACCAAAGGGAAGGCGAGTTGCACTACGCTGCACACATTCTAACATATTAATGTCCCTAACTAGGACTGGAGACCATATTGCGGAACCAAATTCTAACTGCGGACGGATGTAAGTTTTGTACAGACATGCAGCTGTGGCAACTGAGGGTCTTTGAAAAACTTTTTTAAATAAGAATAATTTTCTCTTAGCTTGGTTGCAGATATTATTAATGTGCTCCGACCATGTTAAGTCGTGAGTAACAATAATGCCCAGATCGCTATGTTTTTCGACTTTTTTTAAAGGTGTACCATTTATTGTATAAATATATTGAGGATTATTTTTACCAACGTGTAGACAAACGCATTTAGATGTATTAAGTGGAATTAACCATTTTTTACTCCAATCGAAAATAATATTTAAATCACATTGAATTTGGTTATGGTTGGTAAGTGGATTTCTAAAAATTTTTGAGTCATCTGCATACATAGACGTTATGCTTGATAAAAGTTTTGGTAAATCTGACGTGTACAGAATAAACAAAATCGGACCCAATACCGAGCCTTGCGGCACTCCACTTAAAACTGGTTTTAGCCCGCTGAAAGAATTGCCAACTTTAACTCTAAAATGTCGGTTTGTAAGAAATTTCTGTATCCATTTTAATAAAGCTCCACGTATTCCAAAATGCTTTAATTTTCGAAGAAGACGCTTATGGGGGACCTTGTCAAAAGCTTTCATGAAGTCCAGATATATGATATCGATGGGGCAGCCATTTTCGATAGCAGTTGTCCATTCGTGAAGGCATTGAAGCAGGTTTGTAGTTACTGATCTTCCTGGCAGAAATCCATGTTGCTGATCAGGTACAATATTATTTTCTAGCAAGAAAGAAACTAGTGAGTCAGTGATGATTTTTTCCATTATTTTTATCTCTGCACATGTCAAACTTATTTGCCTGTAGTTCTCTCTATTGAATTTGTCTCCTTTTTTATGGATGGCGGCAACATCAGCTAATTTCCAGGCATCTGGTAGTAAACCTTGGCTAAATGATTTATTGAAAATAAGGGATAGAGGGAGGGAAAGGGATGAAGCACAGTTTTTTAAAATGAAAGGATTAAGCCCACCGGGCCCAACAGAAGAACAAGCCTCTATGGAGTTTAATTTTTCTAAGACTATGACAATAGTCCGGGAGCCCACGCCCAGTAGAATTTTTTTATTACCTCACCGTTAAGACTTTGTGTATGTGTTCTATGTCCAGTCAAACAACTTGTTACATAAGAAAATTCTCGGAAGCGGGGAGTTTTTTTTTGTCGGACAAGGTTACCATTTGATTTTAAATATTTTTATTAAACGATCCTGAAAAAATAAATGTTTGACGTTATAACTAACTATGGATTGTATTGTATCTATTCATATAGTTTGACGCACGGATCCGTGGCTACGGGAAATGTGTTGGAATGTGTGTGCAAGTGGGAGGCCCGTTGTAGGCACACTCGCCTTATAACGCTCTTGACTGGAAGAAGAGAGCGCGAATGATTCCTCCCCCTTACGTCGGAGACTTTCTTTCATGCGGAGAACTATATATACTTTTTAGAGATTTCAAGAAAGAAACCTATTTTAAAACAACGGTAGTTGTTGTAAAAAAACATAAACTATTTCACACTACCACTAACCTAACTTTGGTAACTTTCCTTTAAAATATTCAGTAGTAATATCATAAGTGCATGTTGAATTATCGATATTTTTTTACTGTATTAAAAAAATATTTTGCTTGGCAATTGTTTGAATGCATTTTTCTTGTTACCGCAGGTCGAGGAATTTTGACGAAAAATGCACGAAAACAATTTCCTTAAGCAAAATGTTTTTTTATATACAGTAAAAAAATTATGTATAACTCACCATGCACGAATGGTATTTTAAAAAACTATTTTACAAACAAAATAAGGAAGTATATAATTTTACCATGTTTAATGTTGTTTCATATTTAAATTAAAAATTTAAGAACTAAACAACAATATTACTTTACAACTATAATTAAAAATTTTAATCTCAAATTTTCCGCACTTTTTAAAACCACGATGTTCACTTGCTCGGGAATTAAAAATTATGAATATCAGTGATTTAAAGCTTTTAAGATGAAATTAATTAGGGTTTATACATAGGATGTTTTGTTAATAAAATAATTATTTATATTGCTTATCAATAAAAATAAGTCAACTAAAGGTAAGCTTCACAAATTAAAAACACATTTTGCAAAAATATAACATTTATTAAGATGTCAGTAACTGTCAGTTTCTTGTTTCCATAACAACCAAGTGATAATTGCATTGTGAAAAAATTATCAGATTCATTTTGTTCTAATTGGTCAAGAAACTAAAAACGTAAGGTTTTGATTGGCCTATACAGGGTGTATTTGAAATAGCGTAGGAAATTTTAACAGGTGATTCTACATGATAAAATATGACAAAAAGTTCCTATAAACATATGTCTAAAAATGCGTCATAAGGGAGCTACGCTCCTTTGAAAGTGGCTAAAAAACTCGGTTTTTATTTAATAACTCAGGAACCCTTTGAGATATATTAACGAGGTTTTGCACGTAAATTAATCCTAATAAGCCCCATCTTTGTATGTCATTTTCACGTACTTATTTAAACCAGGGGTGTGCGAAACGGGGGGGCCTTATCAGTTTTTTGTCCCAAACTTTTTTCTGTGTAACTTTTTTTGCAATTTTATTTTTGAAATATGTCAAAATACATCAAAAAGGTACTCTTGTTGTAATACTGTAGGATTAACCGTTTTCGAGAAAAGTAAATTTGAAGGTGAAATTTCACGGTTCGAGGACGAAAAATTAAATACTAAAATGTCGAAAACCTAAATTTTAATGATGCAATGTTATTCTACATCAAAAACTAAGAAAAAAAAAATCCATACATGTAGGTCGAAAAAACGCTTTTAAAGCTACCATAGCCCTTTAAAAATGGTGCATATTTAGGAGACCATAGCTCCATTAGGATTGATTTTTTGGAGTACCTGTATATGAGGTTTTTTTCTTAGTTTTTAATGTAAATTCGCCCTGCATAATTAAAATTTTGGTTATTAACATTTTAATATTTAATTTTTCGTCCTCGAACCGTGGAATTTCACCTTCAAATGATTTTTTATCGAAAACGGTTAATCCTACAGTATTACAACAAGAGTACCTTTTTTATATATTTTGACCTGAGGAATCACATTTCAAAAATAAAATTGCAAAAAAGTTACACAGAAAAAAGTTTGGGACAAAAAACTGATAAGCCCCCCCCCCGTTTCGCACACCCCTGGTTGAAATAAGTACATGAAAATAACACATAAAAACGGGCCTTGGTAAGATTAGTTGACGTGCAAAACCTCGTTGATATATCTCAAAGGGTTCCTGAGTTATTAAACAAAAACCGATTTTTTTAACCACTTTCAAAGGGGCTCCCTCATGACGCATTTTTAGATATATATTTATAGGAACTTTTTGTCATATTTTATCATTTAGAATCACAGGGTAAAATTTCCTACGCTATTTCAAATACACCGTGTATATTGTTTGTGAAATAGTCCTTTAAATTTGTGAAAATTTTCCAAAATTGAATGAAAATCAACAAATTTTACCAAAACTGGCATTGCAAGAGTTCAAAACTTACAGAAATTGATTTTTTTTACAGGTGGAAACACCCGTTATTAAAATCGACTAAAAAATCAATTTTTTTGCATTTTCAGGTTTAGAATGTCATGAAACGAGAAAATGTGAAAAAGTGGGCGTTTCTGAGATATAGGCATTTTAATAAATTTTGATATATTTATACATTTTTAATTAGATTAGATTTTATAGCATAATAGACTGTAAACGTGATTTTTTATACTTCTTGGCAAAATTTATTTGTTCCAAAAACAATAAGCGATGCGGGGTTACAATCGCATGCAAAATGTTGTACATCGGCCTCGACATCGGCACTTAGTGCTACTAAGAGTGCCGATGTGTTGAAATCTTCGCCGAAAAGTCAAAATCTTTGACCACGTTTTTTTCTCATTTCTTGACGTTTTAGATCATTCTGAGTAGAAATTAGTAAAAAAAAAATTGCGTCCGTCTATCTGTCTGTCTGTCTGTCTGTCTGTCTGTCTGGGTGTAAACTCCATTTCTACATGAGATATCGACTTGCGGTTTTTGCATATTGTTTCTTATCGTATTCCGAAGAGCTGATTAGATTTTGGGGGTAAACGATTTGGGGTAAGGGGGTAAAAATAGGGTAAAACTCCTATTTTTAGCGTTTTTTTTTATAATTAAGGCAATTATTATTGTATTTAGTTAATTTAGCACTTGTATAAAAGATAATTTTAAATTGGTCAAAAAATTTTATAAACAACGTTTTTCTAAAACGCATTGTTTTCGAGATATTGGTGTTTAAAGCAGTAAAAGGTTTTTTTAACATATCTCACATATTAATAACCCGATTTCAAAAAATTATATTTTAAATAAAAGCTCTTTTTAAGCCCTATAAAAAATATTATATACAGTTTTTTTGCTAGAATATTATGTTTTAAAGATACAGAATTTAAAATCACACAAAACACCTAGTTTGAAATTTGCAAACTAGATGGCTCTAGTGTACAATAGTGCCGATGTTTTGACAGGGTGCTTGCAAAGTTTCATTTAGTTTTAATTATAAGCTTAAAATGCACCTTAAATATAAAAATAAAAACAACATTTAACAATTATATCTATTTTTAATATTAAAGTATATGTACAATTTTAAATTACATAGTATAAAATTCAGAAATAGTATAGATAGTTTTTGCATTGTAAAGCTCACAAACATTCATTCTATTAATCTTCTTTGCTTTAAAATTTCTCTTTTCTAAATTTTCCTTTCTTTAATATTGGCAATACTGATTTGACATGATGACTTGATTTATCATTAAATTAACAATCTTAAACAACAAATAACTTAAATTTTAACCTAAAATATCTAATTTTTCACTGCTGAGGTTTTTTTAACTTCTGTGTCAATTTCCGCGTAATCTGACTCACTGCCTACGTTTGTATCGTAATACGCGTAATCGTAATCTTTTACTTTCTTAACTGATTTTTGAGGAGGTAATGGCTTTTGTTGTTCTGGCGCTTGAGTTACTTTTCCTACTGTTGTTTGCTTGCTATAGTCTTTTTGAGTTTGTTTGCTATAGTCTTTTTGAGATTCAGTGAATTTTGGTGCATTAGGACTAACTGAAAATGGCCTAGGAGAATCATAGTATGGCTTTAAAGTTGACTGTTGAGAAAGCTTGGTAGACTTACTCAATTCATTTTTGCTGTGAGCAATGTTTTGGCTGTGAGCTGTCTTCAAAAACTCGTCTTCTTTTTGATTATCATAGTCGTACTTGGTACTGTAAGATCCATCATCATACTGAGTCTCGTCAAAACGGTTTGATCTAGCTTGAGGAGTGGTTGAGGTGATTTTTGGTACAGTTGGAGTATATTGGGAGAAAGGCGTAGTTTTTTGGGTAGTGCTTACTTGGTTTGAAAATTGGTTGTAATATTTTTGAGTGCTTTGCGTGTTTTGGTTGTAAGTTTGAGTGTTTTGATTATTGTTGTTGTTAGATGATTGAGTATTCTGGTTGTTGTATTGAGTGTTTTGATTGTTTTGGTTATTGTATTGGTTGTTTTGTTGATTTTGATTGTTGAACTGGTTATTATTTCTGTTGTTGTTATATTGAGTTGTTTGTTTTGTGATTTGTGTGTAAGCTGCGTTTGTTCTTGGTGCAAAAGTTGTTGGGAAGGAATCAGCTGGTCGGTTATTGTTGTTATTTATTGGAACACTGAAAGGCTTAGCTTTTGGCGAAAAAGTTGTGGGATAATTATCATTTTGTTTAAAAGCAGTAGTTTGTTTTATTTTGTATTGGGGATTGTTACTTGGGTAGTTGTCAGTTTGCGCAAATTGAGTAGTTTTTGTTTGTTTGACTTTTGGTACATCAAAAGGTGTTGTGGGATAGTTGTTGTTTGATTTTACTTTTGGTACGTCAAAAGGTGTTGTAGGATAGTTATTGTTGGTTACTTTTGGTTTAATTTTTGGCACATCATAGTTAGAATCGTAATTTTGAGTGTTAACAGTTGGTACAGTTGGTACTCTTGGAGTCCTATTCGCTGATGAAACTGTCGTTCTCTGTTGTGGGACATTAGATGGATAGTTTTCTGTGGTTGTGTAGTAATTATTCTGTTGTTGTTTGGTTGTCTGTTGTCTAACTGGTGGGTTGTTGTATTGTTGAGTTTGTCTAAACGGAGCTGGTGTGCTGATAGTGTTAGCTGGAACTTTAGTGTATTGTTGATTCTCATTTGTTACTCGTTGTCTTGCTCTAAAGTTGTTGATAGCTGCGGTGTATTGCTCGCTGTTGATTGTTGTTGAAGTTGGACGAGCAGTTGTTGGGATATAGCTGCTTCCAGCGAAGTTATTTACAAATCCAGTTGGTTGTTGAGGTCTGATAGTTGCGTCAGCTTGTTGCGGACGGTTGTTGTTTTGTTTCTGGTTGTTGTATTGCTGTTCGTTGTTTTGTGGACGAATGTGTTGTTTTTGACTATTGAATTCGTTATTTTGTTGTTGACGGTTGTTGTTTTGGTTATTGTATTGTTGTTCATTATTTTGTTGTTGACGGTTATTGTTTTGTTTTTGGCTGTTGTATTGTTGTTCGTTGTTTTGCTGACGAACATTTTGTTTTTGACTGTTAAATTCGTTATTTTGTTGTTGACGATTATTGTTTTGGTTATTGTTTTGGTTGTTGTTTTGGTTATTGTTTTGATTGTTGTATTGTTGTTCGTTGTTTTGTTGTTGCTTTACTGGTCTTCTGCTTTGAGTACGAACGATTTTACGTTTTTGCTCGTAGTCATTGTTTTGGTTTATGTTTACATTATCATCATAATCGTCGTCATTTTCTTTGCCGTTGTTTCTGTTGTTGAAAAAGTTTGAGCTGCTTGACCCTTTGAAGATATCGCGTTCATTGTTGTTATTGTTGTTTTGTTTTGGTTCTGCCTTTTGTTCTGCTTTTTGTTCTGCTTTTTGTTCTGCTTGGCTTTTCTGTTCTCTTTGTTTGTTGGAGGTTTGTCTGTTTTGTTGTTTGTAGTATTGTTCCTTTTGTTGGTTTACACGTTGGGTTTGGTGTTCCCTGTTTATTCTGACGTCGCCGGTTTCGGCACGTTGAAGGGCGAAGGTTTCTTCGTCTTCTCCGTATTTCTTTGCTTTTGATTCGAAACCTGCAAAATATAAACCAAATTTAAAATAACCTATTTTAAATAGGCAAAGTAAAAATGAAAAGAAACTAAAGATTATAAATGCGTAAGGAATATTAGGAAAAAAAGGACACGAAAAAAATAGTTTTAATGGGAAGAAAATTTTATCGTGCTTATGAAACATAGAAAAAACGCTCTAAAATCCTACAGATAGCTTACTTAAAAATATTTTTTAGGATGTAGTAATGTTAGGGAAGTCAAAAATTGGCAAATGATATGGGAGGATTGATGTAGTGGACTACCGAGTCGTACTTGGCAAATTTACTACACAAATAGCGTGAGTTCGATTCTCACCGGCGCCGATTTGCCTTTATCAGTTAATAAATAATTGAAATTTGGCGAAGGCGTAAGTGAAGCGGACACTCCCTAGAAACTGGTTCGAAAGTCAGTATAAGCCGGTGGTTCCCTCTACTACTAGCCCACACAAGTCCTGGACTTGGATGCTTAATTAAGTAGAATAGTACGAGGTTAAAACAAAAAAATATATATAGATATTCCATATACTCCATTAGGGTGGAGCTAATATTATTGTTATTATTTTAAAAATTTTATTTAGGTGTAACTACAAAATTCTGAATATACGAGAGTGATCAAACTTCTCTAAGGGTGTTAAATTTCGTAAAATTGCCATAAATCTGCTGAATTTTTTTAAAAAGCATTTATAGGTTTTATTAAGGGAGGCAATGAAATCGTAAATTTTACATCATATCATTTTGACAAGAGATTTTAAAAGTTGGGTTAAGCTTTTGGCAAAAACCGTCCAGGATAAAATACAAGGTAAGGCATAAACTCGTAAACAAAACAACAGCTGTTTATAAAATGGCCAGTTAACAGAATGGCGACTGGCAACTGGCGAGACCGAGGAAAACATGTAGGGTCGTGACGACCTGGTCGCGGATACCCGGTCGCAGTCGTCAGCGACTGCGAATTTTGGAGGAAACCGTAGCTTAAATCTGAATCAAACAGTAAATTTTAAAAATGTATCAAACTGGACTGAATTTATTTTTATTTATTGCATTCTAATAACTATTCATAACATTAAAATGATTTAACTAAAACAAAACGAGCTAAGCGCCAAATATTTAGGAGCTCTTATTTAGCACTAAGCTTGTTTTGTTTTAAATAAGTTAAGAATTGACAATCTATAAAAATATATTGTGCACGTTTGTCGGTTAATAACCGAAAAATATATATAAGAAAGTTATGTATCTGTCGTTAAAATCAAATGGACAGGAAACAGTGAATAGTACCATTTCATCCTTTTTAGAAATCATCAGCACTGTGTATCCTGTATGTTGCTAATATTCAAATAAAACGTTAGATAGATATAAAAGCATGGTGCCATCTATTGATGTGGGGACCGGCAAATGTGCAGTATATATTTTTATAGACTGTCAATTCTTAACTTATTTAACTCTAAACTAAATTAAATTGTTTGATATTTACAAATTTAAAAAATCTATATAAAACATTTTACTATTCCTTAAAACGACTTTTGTTTGATTAACGCAGTCGTCCCTCCGAAGTGACTGATCGATTTCGTGCTTTTTAGCACTCTTCAGAGCCACATATCGGTAGTAGGGACAACTACGAAAATCAAATCCTTTCCATATATCTCTATATAGAGTTTAAAACTCGTTGTAAGGAAAAGCAAAAACAGCTAGCGACATCTACTGCTAAAAGCAGAGACTGGATAAACCTATCGACAGCGTGCAATAGGTTCTTGAAACCAATAACTGCTTCCTTTTTTGGACTGTCGATAGGTTTATCCAGTCTCTGCTTTTAGCAGTAGATGTCGCTAGCTGTTTTTGCTTTTCCTTACAACGAGTTTTAAACTCTATATAGAGATATATGGAAAGGATTTGATTTTCGTAGTTGTCCCTACTACCGATATGTGGCTCTGAAGAGTGCTAAAAAGCACGAAATCGATCAGTCACTTCGGAGGGACGACTGCGTTAATCAAACAAAAGTCGTTTTAAGGAATAGTAAAATGTTTTATATAGATTTTTTAAATTTGTAAATATCAAACAATTTAATTTAGTTTAGAGTTAAATAAGTTAAGAATTGACAGTCTATAAAAATATATACTGCACATTTGCCGGTCCCCACATCAATAGATGGCACCATGCTTTTATATCTATCTAACGTTTTATTTGAATATTAGCAACATACAGGGTACACAGTGCTGATGATTCCCAAAAAGGATGAAATGGTACTATTCACTGTTTCCTGTCCATTTGATTTTAACGACGGATTGATAACTTTTTTGTTTTAGTTAAATCATCATTATGAATAAATATTCGAATGCATTAATTAAAAATAAATTCAGTCCGATCTAATAGATTTTGCAATTGCTTGTATTTCATTTGACTCATGCTTATGGTAGAAATTCGTAAATTTTAGTGTTAAGGGCAATTTTGGCGCATTTTCGGCACGGGTTAGAATCTTTTGATCATTTTGAAATTAGGCACATAATTGTGTATGCTTACAAGGAAAAAAAAATAAGATCAAACACTTTAAATTTTTCACTTATTACAAAAATTACAGTCAATTTTCAATGATTTTTTACGATTTATGGTAATTTTACGAATTTTGGGGCCCCCATTAGCACCCTTAGAGAGGTTTGATCATATTTTCAGAGTTTTCTAGTTACACCTAAGGAAACGTTCAAGTATTACGTAACGCTCCTGGGGGGGGGTCATTTTGGAGTGTTACGCCCATGTTAATGGTATAGAAATTAGCGTTACAGGGGGGGGTCCAAAATAATCAAAATTTGCGTTACGTAATACTTGAACGTTCCCTAAATAAAAATTTTAAGATAATAAAAAAATATAAGGTCCATCCTAATACTCCATGAAGCATTAGTACGTCCTTCGAAAATATTAGACGAGCAAAAAATGCATATTTTTTACTTTTTGGATAGCCCCCGTAGAAGCATAATTATTAATTATGCTGCTGTAACAGTCGTCATAGGCGCTGAGAAGATGAGTCTACTTAGTTGGTATGTCGCGGATTATGTAAGATCTACTATGCTAAAGATGAAAAGTGAAAGTCGCATAAACACACTGCTCTACTCGTTCAAAAAGTACTATCTTCAAATGACAATATGAGAACATTATTTTTATATGTTTGGACTTTTTTAAGGGCCGACAAAATCAAAAAAAAATCATCGTAAAATGACCAAAAGCCAAGAAAGTAGGAAAAGCGAAAAGCTTTCTACCTTCAAATTTTAAAAATATTTTTTTTTATTACTTTTTTTATATAGGAAGAAAAAATATATCATTGAAAAAATTTTGTAGGTATGTTTAAATACAAAAAAAAAACAAATTGCATTAGTAAATGGGACCCTCTATGTCTGTCATTGGGAATACACTATGTAGTCTACAGCTTTCCCCTTTAACTCTTGTCGACTTGTCGACTCTTGTTAAAGGAATTACAAAAAACTTAATAATAATAGACGTTTATTGCCCAACAGTACAAACCATACAGGACATTCAAATATTTAGTACAAATCATTAAAATTAATCTATATAAAACCTAAAATACATCTTAAAGTAGAAAAGTTTATATCACACAATTGAGAGATATCATTGAAATTTTTACACATTACATATATTGGCGACTTATATAACAAGTTGGTATTGGCTCGGGGAACAAAAAATGTTAACGAACGGCGCGTCGCATTTGGTACCAGAAAGTAAATTTGTGATAAGAGATCGCTACATTCAATCCTATTATGTATTAAATTATAAAGAAACGTTACTGATAAAATTTTCCTGCGAGTGCTTAAAAGTTTAAAATTATATCTTAACATTAAGTCAGATAAATCTGCTCCTCTAGGTGGGTACAATCTTTCTATTTTAAATGAAAAAAACTTAATAAATCTTCTCTGAACAGATTCAATCATATTAATATGGTTATTATAATATGGATACCAAATTAGGGACCCATACTCTAATTTTGATCTTACAAAGGAAAAGTATAACACTTTTAAGCAATCGGGATTGGTAAAATTTTTACAGCTTCGTATAACAAAACCTAACATTTTTAGCGATGCCTTGACAATTGTTGAGATGTGTATATCAAAGGAAAGCAAAGAGTCAAAGGTTACACCTAGATCACGAATTGAATTTACACGCTCTAAAGTTGTTCCGTTTACAAGTTGCGAAGTTTATTAGAACTATATAAATATATAAAAAAAGTAACGTCGTTACTATGTATAGCATTCTTTATGCATATATTATACATCCCTATAGTAAAACTTAAAAAAACGTGCGAAGTTTGAAAGAATTATCATAATATACAGGGTGTCTGGAAATAATGTTTGGAAACTTTAGAAGAAAGATTAGTTTATGTGCAAAATCTCGTTGCTATATCTCAAAGGGTTCCTGAAATAATAAATAAAAACCTTCTTTAGGGCCCCAAAATTGGAGGGCTGTAGTTCCGTCAATAAGCATTTTCGGACCCATGTCCATAGAAACTTTTTTTCTTATTTTCGTCCGACGAATTGGCTCCCAAAGTTTCCAAACGTTATTTCCGGACACCCTGTATATTTAAATAAAGTTTTGTAGAATTCCTGGCGTGGCGAACATTTTTAATTATCCAGCACGTTCTGAAGAATGAAACAAGAAGTTTTAAAAGAAGTTGAACTTCTTGATGCAACTTTGTGAGAACTTATTGTAGAAGTTTTGTGTTTAGTCGGCGCAGACGCCTTTTTGGTGGCACTAATCATTTTTTTCAGGGTCACTACCTTGTCTGAATATGCTTGGATTAGTCTAATCGATTAAAAATTTACCATTTTGTTAACGTTCTTGATTTTTTTAGCTATAAAATGCTTAAATTAAAATTGTTAAAATTTATACCATTTGCCCACAAGCACGGCGAAAATAAAGCATTTTTTGTTTAAAAATATGTCTATTTGTGAATATACATGATTGCCATTTACAGTTAGTACTTTTTTGACTAGACATGCAGAAAATACCTAAGCCGAGACGGTAAAGGTCGAAGTTGTCACTAAAATAGTACAGAGAAGTTACATCGTAATTTAATGAGTTTAACAGTTTAATGACCAAAAAGTATTGATTTCCTTTCGAGCTAAATTGTTGCCTTAGGTATTTTAGTTAATATAAATTAATTAATTAATTAATAGTAAATGCATTTAATGCAAAAAAGTAATAAAAAATTGATTTTTTAGTCATCTAACTTGATCATACGGTTTGTCTATTTTTACATATAAACCGAGAGCACGCTAATCTTGAATGCAAATTAAGTTTTAGTGCCTTGCCAACGCAAACCAACAATTAGTCCTGTTAGTAGGAAGTCTACACATCATAAAATCATTGACAGTTAAGGTGCTCGGTTTCGGAAGATAATGGACTTTTTTCATCAGAAATTACCACTGTCAACTTAATAGTTCTTCATTTTATACTGTTTTAGCTTATTCTATATAAATTTTGATCAGAGAATTTAAATCCATTCACAGAAACTGTCTATTGACTTCCATTTCGGAAGAAATTATCACTGAGCTTTTTCCAAAAAATATGCATATTAGTGTATCGATTAATGACAAATTATTTGTCAAACACTTATTATTACTGAATTATTGTTCTGACACATTATGACAGGTATTTAATGCACTGCACTAAATTTATTTTTTAGAAAATAACCTACCAAATACATCTGCAACTTTTTTTTCTGAATTAAGAATCGATAGACTATTGTGATATGTGAACGGATTTGAAATCTCTGACTAAAATTTATATAGAGTATTCTAAAACAGTATAAAATAAAGTTTTGTTAAGTCCACTATGATCATTTTTAAGGAAAAAATTCCATTATCTTCCGAAAGCGAGCACCTTAGATTCTACTCTTAATGGTTTTATAATGTGCAGACCTCCTACTAGCAGGATTAACTCTTGGCTTGCGTTGACAAGTCACTAAAACTTAATTTGTATTCAAGATTAGCGTGAGGGGTTAACACTGTATAGAACTATACAGTGCGTACATTAAGTCTGGAATCACCCGATTTACTTTTCAATTATAAGACTTTTAAAAAAACGCTCGGACAGGTCGATTTTAATTTTTAATTTTTCAAATTTTGGTGTAAAAAAAGTTATTAAAATTTTCACCCCCTTGCACCCTCCCATCACAACTTTTTTTTTTCAAATAGCAACCTACCTCTTGTGACACATCGTTAGAAAGGTTATTTAATAAGCTTTCTAACGGTGTATGCCAAAGCCTTATTTAAAAAGGGGCTTAGAAAAAAATTAGTGGCTATTTGAAAAAAAAAATTGGAATAAGTGGGTGCAAGGGGGTGAAAATTGTGATAACATTTGGTGTAAACCAAAATTTGCAAAATAAAAAATAAAAATCCACCTGTATGAGCATTTTTTTTTACTTCCCAGTTAAAAGTTAAAGAAAAAAATGCTTAGACAGGTCGATTTTTATTTTTTATTTCGAAAATTTTGGTTTACACCAAATGTTATTACAATTTTCACCCACTTGCACCCACTTATTCCAATTTTTTTTTTCAAATAGCCACTAATTTTTTTCTAAGCCCCTTTTTAAATAAGGCTTTGGCATACACCGTTGGAAAGCTTATTAAATAACCTTTCCAACGATGTGTCACAAGAGGTAGGTTGCTATTTGAAAAAAAAAAGTTGTGATGGGAGGGTGCAAGGGGGTGAAAATTTTGATAACTTTTTTTACACCAAAATTTGAAAAATTAAAAATTAAAATCGACCTGTCCGAGCGTTTTTTTAAAAGTCTTATAATTGAAAAGTAAATCGGGTGATTCCAGACTTAACGTACGCACTGTATATGTATTTCTTTCAATAGAGCTCTCTACAACTAGAATTATGAAACAAAAGACGTCTACCCTATCTCTATCTCATTAGTGCTACACTTTCCAGCCAACCAAATAAATACTGTATTTGTTTTTCATACAACAAATACAGTATTTATTTGGTTGGCCGGAAAGTGTAGTGAGCGGCACGAACGAACATAGCTAATGTGAATCTGTAGAATAAGATAATTCTACTAAAATTTAGATGGCGCCAGTAATTTCTTTAATAAAAATAATACTCTTCGCCCGGCCAAGTAAATATTGTATTTGTTCAACAAAGAACAAATACAGAATTTGTTTGGTTGGGTGGAAGTGGGAGTGTATGTATGTCTTCTATCCTTTTTGGGTAGAACTTTTGTCCCTGTCTAATCTAACGGGAGAAATCTCCATTTGATCTAATTTGATAGTTACACGTGTACTAAAAAGTAGAGGCCTGAAGCCAGGGCCGTAGTAAAAAAGATTTAGTGGGATGGGGGGGGGGGAGAAGGTCGAAAATTACAATTTTTTTTAGTCTAAAACTGTTATTCCCTTGACAAAAAAGTTGATGACTAAAAAAACAAAAAATGTTTCTACTACTGCTAAAATTACAACTTTTAATTTTTTTAACGCATGGTATTTACAACCCGGGGAAAAATGTTTTTGTATGATTATGCATATTTTGGACTTTTTGCATAATCATATGCATATTTATGCAACAGTCGCAGCGTGATGTTTGTAAGGGATGGGTGTGACCGCTTCGGCGGATATATTCCAGCATCAGCATCGCAATCATAGATATGCACAGAACTTGATTAATTTTATTATTTATTTTTTCTATTTTGCGACTCTTATAAGCTCATAATCACACGCATTTTGCGTGTTCTTATAGGCCCATAAGAGGTCTCTACTTTTTTTCTGTTGGGTTGGCAACATACAAAAGCCTATCTCTTGACGTTTTGCGTGCAAATGTCAATGTCGATTTAAAGTTTAATTTTTTACAAAATTTTGTGTTTGGGTTATTTTTTACCGTGTTAAAATTGTGGACTGGTTAATTGCAGTGAAAAAAGAAGAGATGACTGTAAAATATATCAAAATATCATTTGTTCTTAGAATTTTAAACATAGTGTAAACTGTAATGCCAACCAAAACAAAAATCCCTAAGTCAGTCATCAATTTAAATGTAAGTTTTTTAAATTTTAGAGCAAAATAGAAAAAAATTGTATAAAGCACTCGTTTCATAACACGTTTTTAGAGCACTAGTACTCGTGCGCTAAAAACGTATGTTATGAAACTAGTACTTTAATATACTATTATGTAATGTCATGAAAGTGTTCGTTTAATTGTAAAGTTTTAAGTGAGTAGTGATTATTAATATGTGATGTTAAATTTAAATTCAATGTATTTCGTTGTACACGTGGATATTTTCTTATGAATTGCAAAGAGATAATTTTTTTATAAGTTGGCGTCTGCGCAAACATCACTACAGAGTGAGACGGTTTTGCGTGGGCCGAAAATTATACTAGATCGAGCTGGCCAACTACCCAAAGGAAAAAGCCATACTGGAATTGGACTGGATTGGATTGGATATTTATGCAAAATTTTGTAGATCATGTCTGGATTTTGAGCATGTATGAATTTTGACCTGGTATGATACATAATTCATAAATATGCATAATTATGATTATTAATATGTGATGTTAAATTTAAATTCAATGTATTTCGTTGTACACGTGGATATTTTCTTATGAATTGCAAAGAGATAATTTTTTTATAAGTTGGCGTCTGCGCAAACATCACTACAGAGTGAGACGGTTTTGCGTGGGCCGAAAATTATACTAGATCGAGCTGGCCAACTACCCAAAGGAAAAAGCCATACTGGAATTGGACTGGATTGGATTGGATATTTATGCAAAATTTTGTAGATCATGTCTGGATTTTGAGCATGTATGAATTTTGACCTGGTATGATACATAATTCATAAATATGCATAATTATGATTATTAATATGTGATGTTAAATTTAAATTCAATGTATTTCGTTGTACACGTGGATATTTTCTTATGAATTGCAAAGAGATAATTTTTTTATAAGTTGGCGTCTGCGCAAACATCACTACAGAGTGAGACGGTTTTGCGTGGGCCCAAAATTATACTAGATCGAGCTGGCCAACTACCCAAAGGAAAAAGCCATACTGGAATTGGACTGGATTGGATTGGATATTTATGCAAAATTTTGTAGATCATGTCTGGATTTTGAGCATGTATGAATTTTGACCTGGTATGATACATAATTCATAAATATGCATAATTATGATTATTAATATGTGATGTTAAATTTAAATTCAATGTATTTCGTTGTACACGTGGATATTTTCTTATGAATTGCAAAGAGATAATTTTTTTATAAGTTGGCGTCTGCGCAAACATCACTACAGAGTGAGACGGTTTTGCGTGGGCCCAAAATTATACTAGATCGAGCTGGCCAACTACCCAAAGGAAAAAGCCATACTGGAATTGGACTGGATTGGATTGGATATTTATGCAAAATTTTGTAGATCATGTCTGGATTTTGAGCATGTATGAATTTTGACCTGGTATGATACATAATTCATAAATATGCATAATTATGATTATTAATATGTGATGTTAAATTTAAATTCAATGTATTTCGTTGTACACGTGGATATTTTCTTATGAATTGCAAAGAGATAATTTTTTTATAAGTTGGCGTCTGCGCAAACATCACTACAGAGTGAGACGGTTTTGCGTGGGCCGAAAATTATACTAGATCGAGCTGGCCAACTACCCAAAGGAAAAAGCCATACTGGAATTGGACTGGATTGGATTGGATATTTATGCAAAATTTTGTAGATCATGTCTGGATTTTGAGCATGTATGAATTTTGACCTGGTATGATACATAATTCATAAATATGCATAATTATGATTATTAATATGTGATGTTAAATTTAAATTCAATGTATTTCGTTGTACACGTGGATATTTTCTTATGAATTGCAAAGAGATAATTTTTTTATAAGTTGGCGTCTGCGCAAACATCACTACAGAGTGAGACGGTTTTGCGTAGGCCGAAAATTTTGCCAGATCGAGCTGTCCAACTACCCAAAGGAAAAAGCCATACTGGAATTGAACTGGATTGGATTGGATATTTATGCAAAATTTTGTAGATCATGTCTGGATTTTGAGCATGTATGAATTTTGACCTGGTATGATACATTATTCATAAATATGCATAATTTTAGGTAAAATTATGCGTTACTATACTTAATTTTAGGTAAAATTAGCCATAATTTATGCATAATCATACAAAAACTTTGTCATACATGGCCAGATAATATCACCATAATGGTGCGCCTTCGCCAAAATTTAAAATTGTATGCATGATCATACATATATATGCATAATTTTGTATGGTCATTTATGCATGGTGAAAATCTAGACATGATCATACATAATTATGCATACACTCAGAAAATGTCATTGTAATTTTAATACTAAATTTTATTTGTAAATGCATATTTGTTATTTATATCGCCACCATTGGTATTTAATACTTTACTTGTGATATTAAATACTACAATATGTGTATTATATACAATATGTTGTCATACTACCACATCCAACGTCCTGGTACATTTGAATCTCCACGCAACATGTGTTTATTAATACTAGCATGCTATAGTAAGAATTAACTTAACATTTGGTAAAGCATATCACACTTATAGTATGGTATACTTTGAGTTGTTGCTAAGTTGTATTACTGATCTAGTTTAAAGTATGTTACAGTATTCAGAAAAATTAACAATCGGTAAATAATACCAAAATTTTGATTAGTAATAATATAAAGATTGCAACCGCACACAATTACAAATAATCAATCTTTTTTTTTACTTTTCTCTGTATTATTACTAATCAAAATTTTGGATTATTTACCGATTGTTATTTTATTAAATGCTGTAACATACTTTAAACTAGATTATTAACAGAACAACTACAACTTAAGGTATACCAAACTATAACTGTGATATAATTTGCAAACTAAGTTTTCCGAAATAAGCGAGGAATTTATTAAAATTAAAAACACAAATGTACCACAAAAAATTAATATTGATAAGCCGAATGAGAATATCGATATAAAAACTGAAAACATTTCTCTGCTAATGGAAGAGGTGAATGATCGGGAATCCCGTGCAAAAAACATCATTATTTTTAACATGAGTGAGTCCAGGAAAGAAACACTGGGGGACCGTAACTTAGATGACAATGAGAGGGTGTTGTCTGCGCTTAGATTATGTAATAGTAATTTTAGCCTAGATAATGTAAAATTGTTTCGATTGGGTAGATATAACGCCTCTAAAATTAGGCCTATTAAAATAGTAATGGAATCAACTATAGCTGTGTTGAATATTTTACGTAACAAAGGTAAAATAAATGGAGATTTAAGGTTAAGTGCGGATCAAACCGATATGCAAAGAAAATATTTTAAAAGCCTCATCAATGAATTAAACTCCCTTAAAGAAAATGGTATTACTGATAAAATGATTAAATATTTTAATGGAATACCAAAAATTGTCACGAAAAAAAACTAGTTACCAGTAGTACCAGTACGAATACTTTAAGTGTTTATTATCAAAATAGTCGTGGATTAAGAACTAAATTAGTAGAATTCTATAAAAATATGCAAGTTAGTAACTTTGACATCATTATACTTACTGAAACTTGGCTTTGTGATGGTATTAGCTCAAGTGAATTATTCGATGGTAAATATGTTGTTTATAGACATGATAGGAACATTAATACGAGTGACAAGGATAGAGGTGGTGGTGTCTTAATTGCTGTCAATGCAAATCTACAATCGTCGAGTAACTTCAATATTACTACTACCATTGAAGAGTTATATGTTTCAGTGTTAATAAACAATGTCGAGCATATTTTCGGATCAGTGTATATTCCACCTAAGTCTCCAATTCACTCTTATGAAAATCACTGTAAAACACTAGAGCATGTTTTTGACTGTAATCCTAAGGCAATTTTACATATATTTGGTGACTATAACATACCGCGCAGAAACTGGTCTATGTCTGATGATGTTGTCTATGAAAATGGGTTTGCGGATAGGCTAAATTATGAAACTATCTCAAATTGTGCGAATTTTTTAAATTTAAATCAGTATAATAATGTTGTGAATGTTAATAATGTAATCTTAGACCTGGTATTTTCTAGTCAAGAAAATGTTAACGTTGCTGTAAGTGACTTCATTCTATCAAAGGTTGATAACCAACATCCTCCTTTAGAAATATCTATTCCTATAGACCAAAATTATGATGTTCTCCCTAGTAATGTAAACTGGCGCTATGATTTTAGACATGCTGATTATAACAATATTAATGATTATTTTGAGGGTATAAACTGGGACTCTATAGTTTCTCAGGATGTAAATTTATTCACAGATAATTTTTATGAGGTTCTTAACATAGCCGTGGATCTTTTTGTTCCTAAGGTTAAAAATAATTCATCTACATATCCGCCATGGTTTAGTGCTGAGACAATTAAATGTATAAAAAACAAGAATAAATTGTATAAAAAATATAAACTGACCAATAATGTCTTAATCTTGTCACAATACAAAAATGCTCGTCTTAATTCAAAGAAGTTAATTGACAAGGATTACAATCTTTTTATTACCAATACACAGTCGAACATAAATCAAAATAATATTAAGTCTTTTTGGAGTTATGTCAATTCCAAAAAAAAATCACATGGTTTACCAAAATGTATGTACTTTGGTATCTTAAAAAGTGAAAATGGTCAGTCTATTGCAAACATGTTTGCTGATTATTTCAAGTCAGTTTATACTCCTCAAGTAAACCATAATAATTATAATATTGATATGTCTTACTATAATAACTTAAATCTAAACATTTCGCAGGTTAGTATATCAGTTGACCAAGTCTTTGATAAACTTTCATCCTTAACTTCTAAGTTAAATTCAGGCCCAGATAAAATTCCTAGTCTTTTTTTAAAAGAAACCAGTCCTACACTTGCCTATCCTATATCATTATTATATAATATGTCGCTATCACAGGGTTGTTTTCCCACTTTTTGGAAGCAGGCATATATAACACCAATTCATAAATCTGGTAAAAAGGATGATGTTACCAATTACCGTCCCATTAGTGGTCTGTCTAATATACCCAAAGTTTTTGAGCAACTTGTTACAGAGCAAATTACCCCTAAAATTTTAAATTTTATAACTTGTAAACAACATGGCTTTTCAAAGGGTAAATCAACTACTACTAACTTATTAAATTATACAAATTATATATTCAGTGCCATGGAATTGGGTATTCAGGTTGACAGTATATACACTGACTTCAAAAAAGCTTTTGATAGAGTTGATATTGGCTTACTCTTATTTAAACTTAAGTTATTTGGTATAATTGGTCCATTATACGATTGGTTAAAAAGTTATCTCACAGATAGAAAGCAAATAGTTGTTATTTTGGGTTTTTTCTCTTATTTCATTGATGTTACTTCAGGTGTTCCTCAGGGGTCTCATTTAGGTCCTATACTTTTTTTGCTATTCATTACTGACATCATTACTTGTGTTATATATAGTGAAATATTAATATTCGCTGATGACCTAAAACTCTTTAAAAAAGTAGCATCTGTTGGCGACTATCAAATGTTACAGTCTGATCTTGATCGTATCTGTAAGTGGTGTACTGACAATTTCCTTGAACTCAATATAGGCAAGTGTAAGGTTATATCCTTTACAAAAAAAAGAAATTTGTTGGAATTTAATTATATTATTTCTAGCAATATACTAGAAAGGGTCTCCACTATACAAGACTTCGGTGTTTTATTTGATAGTGAATTGACTTTTGTTTCCCATATTGATAATATAGTGAATAAATCATTCAGGTTATGTGGTTTTATAATAAGGCAGTGTCAAGATTTTACAAATATTCCAGCTATTATTTTACTGTTTAACTCCTTATGTCGTAGCGTTCTTGAATATGCATCTATAATATGGACACCTTTCTACCAATGTCATATTAATTTATTGGAAAGAGTTCAGAAAAAAATTGTTAAATTTTTATTATACAAATTACGAATCCCAAACAATATATCTTATTCTCATAAACTATCTCTGTTGGGAATGGAGTCACTGCAAAGTAGACGTGTATATACTGACAGTATTTTTATGTTTAAACTGTTACGTAATATTATTGACTGTCCTGAAATTTTAATGTTATTTTCATTACGCGTAGTGTCTGTAAGTACTCGTAATAAATCTTTGTTGGAAATTCCTTTTAGCAGAACAAATTTTGGCCTTATTAGTCCGGTGCCCAGACTTTCTAGGAATATAAATTCTTGCAATATTGATATTTTCAACATTAATTTAATGCGCTTCAAAAAATTTTTAAAAAAGGGTTAGCTCTTTGTGTACCTATCTGTATTTTTGTTATTGTTTTTCAACTTATAATTACCAATTTTTACTTCTATATTTTAATTTTTTTATATTTTTGTAATAATTGTATTTGTACTACTTGGATTTTATTATCTGTACATACTGAAATAAATAAATAAATAAATAATTTACCAAATCTTACAGTATTAATAAACACATGTTGCGTGGGGATCAAAATTTACCAGCACGGTCTCTATGTTAGTATGACAACATTTTGTATAGAATACACACATTATTTAATATCACAAGTAAAGTATTAAATACCAATGGTGACGATATAAATAAAAGATATGTATTAACAAATAACATGCAGTATTAAAAATACAACAAAATTTTCAATTGTTCAATGTGCAATTACACATAATTTTAAGTAAAATTAGACATAATTATGGATAATTATTTAAAAAACTTTTTTTCCCGGGAACTTTTTCTTTTTCTAAATTCATAATAACCCCCTACCCATGACTACGGCCCTGCCTGGAGCAGCAATCCTCCTGAGTCAACGAACTAATAACTCTTCTCTCTAGAATAGGCATTACATTCGTTAAAACTGACAAAAACGTCGGCAACATAAACATTCGTCTGTCTTACTCGCACATCTTTGTTCTAAGAGAGACAACAATACCAGTTACTGGTAATTGTTATTGTTCAGGCCTGAATATACCTACTATTTGTTTACAAACAAACAGAGATGTTGGCGATACTTTATTTTAACGGTATGCGTATTCTAGAAAGAAGAGTTATTAGTTCGTTGTCCTGAGTATATAAATATATGGACTTGTACCAGTTTAAAACTGAACCCCCTATATAATTTTTGGATAAAAGCAGAAAATACAACAAAACAAAACGTACCTGAACCGAGTCGGTAAAGATCAAAGTTGTCGCTGGAATAGTAGAGAGTCGTAGCATCGCAGTCTACGTCTTCCCATTCGGCGCAGATTTGATGGTCCTGGTCAAATGCGGTGCCGTTGGGACACAGGAAACGGAAGTCTTGGACCTGGAATAAAAAAACAAGTCATGAATATATGTATTCACAGTAAATGGTACAAGGTTCGATTTTTTAGGTCGATAACAAAAAAAAATTCCAAAACGCGAAGCTAGTCTTAAACTATTCCTTAAGTCTAGGTTTCATTTCATACCAGATTTAAAATAATCTATCGACGAAAAACAAAAATTTTCAACTTTTTATTCTTCTCAGTGTAGTGTTTAAACCAAGTTTACTAAAGTTTTTAGATATTTTTACGGTTTTTAACTAATTTTGGGTCTCTGATTTTAATATCAGTTTTGCTGTAAAGTTTTTGTTCAAGATATATAAACCATGGCAAACTATGATAATATGCATATTTTGCAAAAAAATAAGTTTCTTTTCAGGCAATTTATAAATTCTTCAGCTTTATCGCACCAGGGTCCAAGCTAAAGGAACAAACAAGTAACCTTGATTCACTAATACCTGGTATAATTTCTTTTTCTTGGAAGCCGCGTTCTTAGCGGGTTGCTTTGAAGAAAGTGAAATGTAGGAAGATGCCAGTGTATCTGAACAAGTAGCGTCTCAAATAAGATGTGCTTCATGAGACCAAGGAATTAGCGTCATACCGTCTACTGGGTAGGGGTCTTTACAGCGCAGTCCATTACCGCGAAACCGTTACCGCGCCACCGTTACCGCGCATGGACTTTACCGCGCATGGACTTTACCGCGCACGGACTTTACCGCACATAGATTAAAAGATTAAATAAAAAAAATAAATACTTTGCAGAAAACAATCAAAGAGTTCTAACTGATAGCAGCTGGGTCAGGGTTGTGACTAGTTTCCGTCCGAAGTATGCAAACACCCCTTGCAACAAAGCAAGTCGTAATTTACGCACTACGCACTAATTTACGCATATAATTCGATATAAATTTAAAAAAAAAACACATATAAGAAACCCAAACACAGATATATGGGTACATTTAGTAAACGTTTCACTTTATCAATAAAAATTGATACCAAAACCAAAACTAACCAAATAAAACTGCCATCAATCAAACGGAAATACATAAAATAAAAATAATGTATAACGATTTTTGCTGTAAAAGTCATACGCGGTAAATACCGTTCGAGGTAATGAACTGCGCGGTAATGGTCTTTGCGATAAAGAACACGCGGTAATGGCTTTTCGCGGTAATGGCGATCGCGGTAATGGACTGTGCGGTAATGGTCTTCGCGGTTATTTTTCGCTGTAAAGTCCGGCGCCCCGTCTACTCTTTTACCATCTCCTCTAAAAAGTCCAGCCGGCTCCAAAATTGAAGGAATGTTCACCGAAGATAAAGCGTTTTTAATTACATTATTTATTTCTTTATGCCGAGAATGATGACCAGCACTTTTTACACATGATAGACCATGGGTACCTTTTCTGTTAACTTTTTCACCACAAATGCATATATGTGATTCACATAAATTAACACCAAGACGTAGTACAATCGCTGTACGAAAAACGTTATTGATGCTTTTTTTTGTTTCCCATTCTATGTCATCTTCGAAGAGCCGTAGCTCCCTTAGGACTTATTTCCGGACCAACCTTTATAGGAACTTTTTTTCATATTTTTACTTTTATTTAATGTAGAATCATTCCTTAAAATATCTACATGCGACTCTGTTACACCCTGTATACGGTAGCTTCTGGAATTAAAGGTGATCCTAATAGCATAAGATTGTCAGTCACTAATACCTAAAGAAACATTTTCGAAACATTGTAAAGTATCCTTGTCAAAAGATGAGCCAAAAAATATTTCACATTTCTGAGGATTTTGACATGGATAATTCTACCTTAGAACAATTTCAAAAAATAAAACTAAAGTTTAACTATCTGATTACGATACATCCGTGGGATAATTTTTTAATTATTTTAAATAATATGTTGGTATACATGCTAGATATTATCCTTATTGTACACATAACGTAACACGTGAAGATATGTAATGCTACGCATTTCATTTTATACTATTCACAGTGGATGGTATGTTGCATTGTTCCAAATACTTATTAAGCTCAAGTTAAAATTATTTAAAACATAAAATAAACAAAAAAGTTAAAAAAAAAATAACAAATAAAAGTGGTAAGCGGGGATGGAATTCCAACTCAGACCTCCGGATCCATGGAAGAACATATATATATATATATATATATATATATATATATATATATATATATATATATATAATGGGAGGATTGGTGTAGTGGACTACCGCGTCGTACTTGACGAGTTTATAGCGTGAATGGATCTCTCTACAACTAGAATTATGAAACAAAAGACGTCTACCCTATCTCTATCTCATTTGTGCTACACTTTCCAGCCAACCAAATAAATACTGTATTTGTTTTTCATACAACAAATACAGTATTTATTTGGTTGGCCGGAAAGTGTAGCACTGAGCGGCACGAAAGAACATAGCTAATGTGAATCTGTAGAATAAGATAATTCTACTAAAATTTAGATGGCGCCAGTAATTTCTTTAATAAAAATAATATAGTTACACTTTTCGCCCGGCCAAGTAAATATTGTATTTGTTCAACAAAGAACAAATACAGAATTTGTTTGGTTGGGTGGAAGTGGGAGTGTATGTATGTCTTCTATCCTTTTTGGGTAGAACTTTTGTCCCTGTCTAATCTAACGGGGGAAATTGCCATTCGATTCTCACCGGCGCCGAATTTGTCTTTTTCAGTTAATTAATAATTAAAATTTGGAGAAGGCGTAAGTGAAACGGACACTCCCTATAAACTGGTTCGAAAGTCAAATAAAGCCGGTGGTTCCCTCTACTACTAAGTAGAATAGTACGAGGTTAAACAAAAATGTAAATGTAAATAAAAGGTATTATCGCGGCTCCGCCCACTGCCTTATCAGCGCCCTGCGGGCCCTTTATTTTTTATAGTTACAGGTCTTATTAATTTTTATTTTTTTGGGGGATTTTTTTCAAAATTGGTAGGATTGATCCTTATAATAAGAGTATTTTTTCCTAAAAACATTACGCAAATGGGATGTTTTCTTCAGGTGTTTTCGATTTTTTTTTAACTTTAACTTTTTTGTTTTTTTTTTTTATAGGACTTGATTTTTCCTAAAAAGTCGATCGCATACTTCGTCTTAAAGCATCGTACGTACGTACAGAGAGACGGACATTTTAAATATTCTTATTATATACAAGGCCTGCGCTAGAATAATATACGGTAGTTTCAAATTTTCAAAAAAAAAATCAAAAATCATCCCAAACCAAAAATTCTTGGATATAAATTTGTTTCATGAGAAAATAAGCAACTTTTCTTTTTCTTAATGTCCGTCCGTCTGTACGTCTGTCCATCTGTCCGTCTTTCTGAGGTCACTATTTTTGTAAACACGATAACTCAGGAACTACTAATCCGATCGAATTTTTTAGGAAAAATCAAGTTATACGAGGGGAAGATCCCTATTGTTTTTAAAAGTAATCCCCCCGTAAAGAAAAAAGTTATGTGGGTTAAACTTAAAAAAAAATAAAAAAAGCTGAAAGAATATTCCGATTAACGTATTTTTTTCAGGAAAAGATACTTTTATTAAGAGGATGCAAAAATTTTTTTTTTTTTTTAATTAGAAAAATTGTAATTTTTTTTAAATTTTTTTTGAACATTTTTTTTATTTGAATTTTTTTTTTCAATAATTTTTCATTTTTTTTATTTTTTTGAAAATGATTTTTGCGAAATGTAATATACCATTTACTGTGAATAATATACAATACAACACAATAGTGGAATGGGTAGCATTACATATCTTCACGGCTTGTTTTTTATGAAACACATTTGAATCCAAGAATTTTTTGTAGATCTAGGACGTTTTTTTTTGAGATTTAAAAAAAAATCTAAAAACTATCGTTTTATCAAAGAACTTTTACCTCAAGAAGGACCATGATGAAATCTACCGTATGCTTTGTTTGAAGCGTGAACCAACTACGGTGAGGGGCTGGTGGGGAGTGACTATTGTTTACACTTAGTACGCGTAAAGAGAGAGAGAAAGAATGTGTAAACTCACAGTCTAATGTCGTAAAATGACTGACAGGGGTACAGTGTTGCCGATTGGAAACATATACTTTGGATATTTTATTGTAAATTTTAAGAAACATTAGTTCTGTATGAGTTTTATATGAACTAGTAGTTTAATGTTAATAGGTTTAAATATACTATATTATTAAACATAATTATAGTATACACAATAAAGTTTTTTACATTTTTAATTTAAGTATATTGATTTGAATTCATGATAAGATGGAAACTAGGCGAACATCACTACTAGGTAGCCTGAAAGTCGACTAGCGACATCTACATTTTACACCACAAAGCTGTATCGCGTTTCTGTTAAATAAACAATCAAAAAGATGACACCTTCATAAACATTGGTCTGAAATTACTTCTTGAGGTAAAAGTTCTTTGCGTTTTAATCTGTTTTGGCGCTTGCCCGCCGTGAAGAGTATAACAATTAAATTTTTTATTAAACAACGAAGTCATAAACAAGCCATAAAAATAATGCACCAAAGAAAAAACCGAGGAAAAAAGAATGCTTTGCCATAAAAGATGGTTTTAATTGATATCTCTCTTATTGTTCGTTGTAGAAAAAATGCTACTGCTAATAAAACAATACCCACACGGTTCGCAAAAAAGGTCAAATAAAATAAAAAATTGCCCAAGAACTTTGAAAATAAAATTTGATTCCTGGCCTTCTCCTTAAATAGGAAAAGCAAAAATTAAAAAATTTCAACGACAAAATTTTTTTTATCGCACTTTTTTGTTTTGAGTATTATAAAATAGATCAGCGCTGATTTATAATTTTCCCACTTCACCAATATTTGCTACAGTTTACTTTTTTCTGCTTAAACTTTTTACCTGTAACTCAAAAATTAAATTTTAAATAATATCTAACAAATAGGACCCCCCTGGGGGCCTTAAAGAGGACGAAAGCCTAAATGTTTTAATTTTCCTGGGTTTATCTTGTATGCTCTATTTATATACCAATATAAGCTATTCTAGTAGTATAATAATTTTTTTTTAATAGAGGGGTTTGGGGGGTCTCGAGCCAATTTTCAGATTTTTTTTTAGAATCTTAATGTACAAAAAATATTATAATATATAAATATTTTCTAGATATTGTCTTTCCTCTGGAATTAAAAAATCCCTTCAAACCTTTAAAAAAATTGATTTGTAAAGTAAGTTTTAAAATGTTTTTTCTTTTTCTTCCGATCGTCTGATATCTCTTCTTTAAGCCGAAAGTAGAGATTTTAAAGTTTTAGGCATAATGTATTATAGAAATATTATGTACATAATTATGTATGTACGCGTACGTACGCGTACATAATAATATTAATATTATATATCTTTTTTATATTAATATATAATAATAATAATAATAATATATAATATAATAATATATATTATATAATAATTAACCCCCAAACCGAAATTTTAAACACTCTTTTACAATATCTAGAAAATATTTATAATATTATAATATTTTTTGTACATTAAAATTCTAAAAAAAATCCTATTTAAAAAAAATATTTAATATTCTACTAGAATAGCTTATATTGGTATATAAATAGAGCATACAAGATAAACCCAGGAAAATTTAATAATTTAGGCGTCGTCCTCTTTAAGGCCCCCCAAGGGGGTCCTATTTGTATTATATTATTTAAAATTTAATTTGTGAGTTACAGGTAAAAAGTTTAAGCAGAAAAAAGTAAACTGTAGCAAATATTGGTGAATTACAAAAACAAAAAAGTGTGATAAAAAAAATTTTGTCGTTGAAATTTTTTAATTTTTGCTTTTCTATTTAGGGAAAGGGCCAGGAATCAAATTTTATTTTCAAAGTTCTTGGGCAATTTTTTATTTTATTTGACCTTTTTTGCGAACCGTGCCCAGTAAACACAAAGGTCTATTTTTCGTCGGAATGTCCACCTATTAATGGTAGTTTTCGTAACGAGTAAGCGACTTTAGACTTTTTTTAAACAACGCGAAGCGAAGTCAAAAAATCATTCGAGTGCACTAAGGACTTGTCGCAAACGAGTTGCGAACAACATTATTCGTTCGATCTGCAGTCTAGACTCTTTAAAAACGTATATTTTAAAGAATTACCGGTGTTTAATTCTGACATTTCAAACTTTTATAAACGTCAAACCACTTTTGTCAAAATCAAAGCTATGTACTCGTTTGGATAAATGAGTGTGCATAGTTGTCATTTCATTCAAATATGCACTATGGACTCGTGCGATAGAAATATATCCAAACGAGGATATATAGTGAACATGCATTTTTCTTTATGGCGTGTACACTAGGTCGTACGAAAACGTATATATTTATACGTATAGACGTAAATATACGTAAAATAAACGTTAAATAGACGGATATTCCGACCCAAAATAGACCTCTGTGTACTGGGTACTTATGAAAAAAAAACGCAAAAAATAGAAAAAAATATATATATGTTACATATAATATGTACCTATCGAAAAAATTTAAAGTATTTTTTAATAAATAAAAAACTTTTACAACAACAAAACCAGTTGCAAGCACCTTGTCAAAACATCGGCACTAGGCACTAATTTGAAACGTTATGAAAAGAAAAGTTGTGTGATCACGTGAGTAGGCAACCATTAATACACCTGCATAATTTATTAAAGTTTGAAAGTCTGTATTTCTAAAACGTTATATTCTAACAAAAAACTGTATATAGCATTTTTTATAGGGCTTAAAAACTGCTTTCATATAAAATATAATCTTTTGAAATCCGGTTATAAATTAGTGAAATATGCTAACGTTTTGCTGCTTTAAACGCAAATATCTCGAAAACAATGCATTTTAGGAAAAAATGGTTTGTAACATTTTTTGACCAATTTAAAATTATCTTTTATATAAGTTCTATCTGAATAAAATACAATAATAATTGCCTTAATTATAACCAAAAAACGCTAAAAATAGGAGTTTTACCACATTCTTACCCCCTTACCCCCAAACGTTTATGTAATTTACAAAATATATTCTCTACCCCCTAAGAAATTTACCCTGTTTTTGTAAAAAAAATATCAGGCAATAACTAAGGTTAAGAAACCTATGTCCAATTTTGAACTGTGTATCTCAAAGCGATTTTGATTTATAACTCTTGACAGACAGAAATATCTTTTTTACGGAACTTCGTTTTTTTTTATTTATTAATTTTGCTTTCCCATTTTGAAAATTTTCAAATTTTCGGTAAGCCTTGTATTCGTGCAAAAATTTTCATTTTTTTTTTGTGTAATTTTGCGTTTTATGTCGATATAAATCAATTTCGAGCAAAAAAAAATTGTCGCTCGGTCGGTCGATTGGTCTGTCCGGGAAATCTTGTGGGCACGATAACTTAAGAACGCTTTAAGCTAGAGACTCGAAATTTGGCATACAGGTATGTTACCAAAAGTTCTAGCTCGGGATTGTTTTTGGTAAACATTGGGGTGCGGCAAGGGGGGCAAATAGGGAAAAATACATTTTTTTTTAGAAAAAATTGAAAATTGCTATATATGGGTTTTTGAGGTTGCTGAAATTGAATCTGATAAAAAAAAACTTTTCTAATTCCAGCCCCGAGGGGTGAGGGGGTAAATATTTTTCAATATTATTAATATTTTCTTCAAAATTGGTATATAGGGGTTTTTGTGGTCGACGAATATGAATCTGATAATACTTTTTTTATAATTTCACCCCCTGAGGGGAGGGGGTAGTTTTCGTGAAAACTGGTGTATTGGGGTTTTTGAGGTTGCTGAAAGTGAATCTGATAATAAATTTTTTCTAAATCCACACCCTGAGGAGTGGGGGGTAGTTTTCGTGAAAATTGTTATATTGGGGTTTTTGAGGTTGTTGAAAGTGAATCTGATTATAAAAAAATTCTAACTTTACCCCTAAAGGGGCAGAGGGTAGTTTTCGTCAAAATTGTTATATTAAGATTTTTATGGTTGCTGAAAGTGAATCTGATAAAAAAAAAATCCATTTTACGGGCCGAGGTGAAAAATGGGAAAGCTCTTTTACTGGGCAGTGTATTTTTTACTGAAGCAAGATTTTTACGATAAGCTTATAAGAAAAAATCCATTATAAGGGAAAGTAAAACATATGTCATACGAAGAAATTTTCAAAGTAATAATATCGTAAATAGTTTCTTTAAATTAAAGATATTTAAAAAAAAATTAGAAAGTTAAAATCTGTACCTATTTTCTTGTTTTAAATTGAAACCAAATTTTATTTCAAATTTTATCCACTTAATTCCTCATTTTTTAGGGACATTTATTCTTTTACTTCTCCATAAATTTGTGGGGACTTTAACCTTCTATTTAATGTTTTAGATATGAGGACTTTTTCTTAATCTAATGCATTCTTATGGCTTTTTAAAAACAATCACAGAGCCTACTAGGAACCGCAACTGTATTGACAACATTTTTGTTAACTCCTCTCTGGAGGACTGTGTAAGTACTGTAGTTCCCATGGAATTCTCAGACCATTTTGCTCAAACTATTGAAATAAAAACAGAAGTGAAGCCTGATCAACTTTACAAAAAAAAATATAGACCTATTACTAAAAAGGGTCTTAACTCCTTTTATAATATTCTTAGTAGTTTAAATTGGCAATTTTTAGAGAGTCGGGATATTAATAATTCATGCAAAACTTTTATTGACAACCTTGTTGATTCTTTCAAACTATCATTTTCAGAAGTAAACATTAGGGGAGACAGGGGCAAATTGGGTAGGCAGTGGTTCACACCTGAATTGTCTAACATGAGAGAAGCTTTAAGGTTTATTAATGAGTTATATAGCCTCCATAAAACAGATGATTTAAAGTTACTAAAAAATCAATACCGCCTACGTTATAGACGCGCTATAAATAAGGCCAAATTTGACGCAAATGGTGAATTTCTTACAAACTCTAACAATATGGCTAAAGCAACCTGGCAATTAATTAATGAAAAACGAGGCAAAGGCTTAACTCCTAAGCAACTCTCATTAGATCCGGATACAATTAACAACTTTTTTGTGTCTATACCGCATTCTATTAAAGAAAAACTACCCAAATCAAACTTACAAGCTTTGGATTTTATGAATATTAAACCGCCTTCTGCTCAATTTTCTCTATCAGAAGTAACCTATATCGAGATTCGAGACATTATTTTAAATTTAAAAAATAGTAAGTCCAGAGACATATATGGATTGTCTGTCGAATTACTTAAGAAAAATGTTGACTCTTTAACAAGTGCAATTACTAAATTAATAAATGAAAGTTTTAAACAGGGCGTCTTTCCCGACTCCCTTAAAGTTGCCAAAGTGATACCTCTCTATAAGAAAGGAGATCGTGATGATGTTTCTAACTACCGTCCAATTTCTTTACTACCTGTAGTATCTAAAATTTTTGAGAGGGCCCTTTTTAGTAGAATATCTGCATTTTTTGAGGAAACAACTTATTTTCTAGTAGACAGTTTGGTTTTCGAAAAAACAAAAATACGATAGGAGCTATATGTGAGCTAATATCCAAGGCAATCGAAAGCTTTGAGGACGGTGGCTTTTCCTTGTCCTTGCTCTTGGACCTGACCAAGGCGTTCGATTGTGTCGACCATCCCACCCTCCTAAATAAATTAAAAGTTTACAATTTTAGTGAAACATCAATTAATATAATGAAGTCTTATTTATCCAACCGCTCCCAAATTGTTGAAGTCAATGGTAAACCATCTCAAGTAAAAAGTATAAATGTAGGTGTCCCACAGGGGTCTATTCTTGGCCCCCTACTTTTTTTAATTTATCTAAATGATTTTATTAATTGCTTACCTTTCGCGGATTGCATACACTTTGCGGACGATACTACTTTAACAATCACGGGTAAATATATTTTTCAGGTCTTTGGGTGGGCTGCGCTGGCACAAGAGATTGCCGCTTCCTGGTTCGCTGCTAACAACCTGTCACTAAATGACGCAAAGACTGAATCCATGCTTTTCACTTTAAAACATAAAAATTTTGAAACTGCCTCCAGTGTAAAATTTTTGGGCGTTTATTTAGATCCCTTACTCACATGGAAATCTCATGTAGATCAATTAACAACCAAATTAGCCAAACAAGCTTTCTGTCTTAGAAACTTAAAAGACACCGTAACTACCCAAGTCTTACGTACTGCATATTTTGGCCTCTTTCACTCCATTATGAGCTATGGTATTATAGCATGGGGAAATTGTGCGTTTAGTGACGAGGTTTTTAGCATGCAAAGGAGGGCCATCAGAGTGATTTCGGGTTTAGGTTTTAGGGATGATTGCAAAGAAAATTTTATTAAATTAAAAATTCTAACTTTTCCTTCTCTTTATATATACAACTGTTTAATCTTTGCCTACCGCACCCGAAATGACTCTGAAACCTCCAAGGGCAAGGACATACATGTTCATGATACCCGCATAAAAAATGATATTCGTCCTCAGTTCTATCGACTTTCAAAATCGCAAAATGGTCCTAACTTTCTTTCATTTAAATTTTTTAATAAACTCCCCATAAGAGTTCGCAGTCTTCCAGAGAAAAAATTCAAAGAATGTATTAAAGATCTTTTAATTTCCAGAGCATTCTATTCTGTAAATGATTTTTTAAAACTAAACCTTACTGTTTCAGACTTTAAAATCATGAATCCCAGTAATTAATTATTAATATACTATGTCTGCTTTCCTTGAAAGGCTTGTTATTTATTTATTTATTATATATAAGTTCTATAAGTTTTATAAGATATATAAGTTTTACAGCATTATGACTTATGCCATAAATTATTGTGTAATTTGTTAGGCATCAATAAAGATTGATTGATTGATTGATAGAAAAGTATTACGTTAGTAAAAAACATTTACTTTTTCGTATGTCGGTCTGTCCGGGAAGATTTGTGACTAAGATTACACGTGAATGATTTGAGATAAAGACTTCAAATTTGGACTACATGTTTCTAATTTAACTTTCTCAGCTGAGATTGTTTTTGGTTAAAATTGTGGCTTGCTAACAGCTTAAAGTATGTAAAAACTATATTTTTAACCTCAAAAACCCCAATATAACAATTTTCACGAAAACTACCCCCACCCCTCAGGGCGTGAAATTAGAAAAAAAAATATTATCAGATTCATATTCGTCGACCCCAAAAACCCCTATATACCAATTTTGAAGAAAATAATAATAATATTGAAAAATATTTACCCCCTCACCCCCTCAGGGGTGGAATTAAAAAAGTTTTTTTATCAGATTCAATTTCAGAAACCTCAAAAACCCACATATAACAATTTTTAAATTTTTCTAAAAAAATGTATTTTTCCCCATTTGCCCCCCTTGCCGCACCCCAATGTTTACCAAAAACAATCCCGAGCGAGAACTTTTGGTAACATACCTGTATGCAAGTCTCTAGCTTAAAGCGTTCTTAAGTTATAGTGCCCACAAGATTTCCCGGACAGACCGATCGACCGACCGATCGACCGACAATTTTTTTTTGCTCGAAATTGATTTATATAGACATAAATGTCATAAAACGCAAAAATACACAAAAAAAAAATTTGAAAATTTTTGCACGAACGCAAGGCTTTCCGAAATTTTCAAAATTTTCAAAATGGGAAAGCAAATTAAGATATTTTTTTTTTTGTAGGTATAGGTAATTATTATTGACTTACTCCAACTCCAGCAACTTTGACGCAAATATGGAACATTTGGCACTCCGCTTCTGAATCTGCATAGTATCCTCCTAGAATTTTATCCCTGCACGAGAATCCTGTATCGGGCATGTTTTCCAGACTGTATGTGGGAAATGGCCGGTGATTCAGGAATTCTGAGCTACTCCACCCCACACAAAACCCTAGAAAAAAAATTCATATTAAAAAAAAGTTCAATCTGAGAAAATATAATTTTCTCTCTTACACCTTTCACTTTTCCAACTGTGATTTTTGCTTTCATGGGAAAAATAATATACAGGGTGAGTCAGAAAGAACGGACCAAACTCTAGAAGTGTATTGTACACATAAAAATAATTAAAACAAAATCATATGTTGTTATTTTTTATTTTTTTTAAGATATTTTACAGTAAAAAATCTGCTTGTAATTTTTTTAGGTAAAATAAAAAAACTTTCATATTAAAAAAAAAGTTCAATCTGAGAAAATATGATTTTCTTTCCTTCACCTTTTACTTTTCCAACTGTGATTTTTACTTTCGCACCTGCGAGTTTTACTTTGGAAACTGTGCCTTTTGCTTTCACGGGAAAAATAATATACAGGGTGAGTCAGAAAGAACGGACCAAACTCTAGAAGTGTATTGTACGTATAAAAATAATTACAACAAAATCATATGTTGTTATTTTTTATTTTTTTTTAAAGATATTTTACAGTAAAAAATCTGCTTGTAATTTTTTTAGGTAAAATAAAATAAATTTCATATTAAAAAAAAAGTTCAATCTGAGAAAATATGATTTTCTTTCCTACACCTTTTACTTTTCCAACTGTGATTTTTACTTTCACACCTGCGAGGTTTACTTTTGAAACTGTGCTTTTTGCTTTCATGGGAAAAATAATATACAGGGTGAGTGAGAAAGAACGGACCAAACTCTAGAAGTGTATTGTACACATAAAAATAATTAAAACAAAATCATATGTTGTTATTTTTTATTTTTTTTTAAGATATTTTACAGTAAAAAATGTGCTTGTAATTTTTTTAGGTAAAATAAAAAATTCTGTATTATCGGTATACCTACTTTCAGTTTCGTCTGAGATGTTATAAAATATTAAGTTGTGCAAGGTTAATTTTATTGATATAAAATTAAAAACAGGCACCAATTAACATAACGTGTTTCAAAATACTCATAACCCACTAACTTTTTTAGACTACTGAATCTTCTAAATATTTTGTTAAGATTACTCAATTTGTATTATTAATTAAGTCGTACAAGATATACCTTCATAATGGTATGCATTTAAAATTGCTTAATTTATAGAATTCCTAAACGAAATATATCGGGGCGTTTAAAAAAGTAACAAACCGTGACAATGTTTTTTTTCCAAATAAATAAGAGTAAAATAATCTTGCATCAGTTCAGGGGCGCATTTATTTCATTTTAAGCCCCCCCCCATCCATATTCTTACTCCATATTTTGACATTTGTCACATTTTAATTGATAAAGCCAAATATTCTTTCAAAAACTAATAATTTTCTTTGAAAACGGGATCAGATTAGAACCCGAAACGTTAGAAGTTAACTTTTATTCAGTTTTTCGTTTGGACTTTTTTTAATTATTTTAACGATTTATAAAGAATTTTATTGAAAACTCTTTATTTATGCAAAATTTTTAAACTTTGGTAAGGTATTGACTAATAATATTTTTTAGGTAAAGAAGATATAGCAGATAAGTATTATTTTAAACGCAATACCTTACCAGCGCATCTAGGAACAGGTGCGCCTGATAAGAACATTTTAATTTTATTTTCTGTTTTAGATATTTTATCGATATAAATAGTCATTGAGGCGAAATGGCTCAAATTAATAATACTGTAAATATTTCTGACGTTATTATAACGTCAGTAATGTTACGTTCCTGGGCTGTGACTTATACACGCCTCTGGAACAACAGTAAGACGTCATAATATGACGTCATGTAGATCACTTGGTGCCCAATAATTTAAGTCAAAAAGACGTATTTTGGTTTCCTGGGTAATATGCAAAGAACTTTTACCTCAAGAATGAACATGATGAAATCTACCGTATGCTTTGTTTGAAGCGTGAACCAACTACGGTGAGGGGCTGGTGGACTATTGTTTACACTTAGTACGCGTAAAGAGAGAGAAAGAATGTGTAAACTCACAGTCTAATGTCGTAAACTTTGTCAAGCAATACAGTGTTGCCGGTTGCAACACCTGCTTTAGATATTTTATTGTTAATTTTAAGAAATATTAGTTTTATTTGAGTTTTATATAAACTAGTAGTTTAATTTTAATAAATTTAATTATATTACATTATCAAACATAATTATAGTGTCGTAGTATAGTAGTTTTTTAGAATTTTAATGTAGGTATAAAGATTTATCATAATGATAAAGTGAAAATTATCAGAAGGTCAAAACTAGCGATACTTATGTTTACACCAGAAGCAGTATCGCGTACGTTTATGTAAACAAACAATCAAAAAGATGACACCTTCATAAACATTGGTCTGAAATAACTTTTTGAGGTAAAAGTTTTTTGGTAGTATGGTATTAGTTTCATAATTGACATTTTTAGCGCAGTCCAGGTTTAGAAAATGAGCCGATTGTGGAGAGTTTTCTAGATAAACGACTGCGCTAAAACGCATTATGAAACGTTTGTTTTATACTATTTTTTCTACTTGCATAAAAACATCGAAAAGTAAACAACTTGTTTTTCGCTATTACAGAACATCTTTTTCTCCTAGGGACAGAACAAAAATTTCCCAACTAAAGATTAAGGAATTTCTCAAAAATGTTGCTGACTAAAAAAAAAGAAAAAAGTCCTCGCCTCTGAAAAAAAATAATGACTTAAAAAAAGGTCTTAGAATTAGAAAAAAAAGCATTACCCATGACAGGAATTTTTAATGACTAAAAAAAGGATCCTCGCCTCTGAAAAAAACTCCATTTTTTTCAACTGATTAATTTACTTGCAAAAAAGCCCGTTGCCTCTAAAAATTTTCCAACTTTGAAGGGTAGTTTTCACCCTCCTGTGCTCATCAACTTCAAACATTTCCTAACTGGACAGTAAATTTTCTTAACTCGAGCAGGTTGGGGGTGTGGCTCTCCCCTACCTTCCAACCCATCAGCCCTGTCCTAGGGTTGCTTTTAGGATTACTTTTTTAACATTTAAAAATGTTAAAAAATATCTTGCAAAAAATTGCAAATACTCAAAGAAATAATAATTATAGCTATTATCGTATAAACGAGAAACTAACTAAATTAACACTAAACCAAGTTTTTTATGCATGACCAATTACCGTAAGTATCCATTAAAGCGATCACGCAACGCATTTTTACTTGAGACATTCTTGACCTCATTTTGATGCTTTTTATAAATAAACAAATTAAGATGCGCCAAAATAATGTAATATACACGGTGTATTTGAAATAGAGTCGGAAATTTTAACAGATGATTCTACCTCATAAAATATGACAAAAACTTCCCATAAACATATGTCTAAAAATGCGTCATAAGGGAGCTACGCCCCTTTGAAAGTGGCTAAAAAAATCGGTTTTTATTTAATAACTCAGGAACCCTTTGAGATATATCAACGAGGTTTTGCACGTCAACTAATCCTACCAAGGCCCGTTTTTATGTGTTATTTTCATGTACTTATTTCAACCAGGAGTGTGCGAAACGGGGGGGCTTATCAGTTTTTTGTCCCAAACTTTTTTCTGCGTAACTTTTTTGCAATTTTATTTTTGATATAATAATCATATTATGATTCCTCAGGTCAAAATACATAAAAAAGGTACTCTTTTTGTAATACTGTAGGATTAACCGTTTTCGAGAAAAATTCATTTGAAGGTGAAATTCCACGGTTCGAGGACGAAAAATTAAATACTAAAATGTTGAAAACCAAAATTTTAATGGTGCAGGGTGAATGTACATTAAAAACTAAGAAAAAAACCTCATATACAGGTACTTCCAAAAATCAATCCTAATGGAGCTATGGTCTCCTAAATATGCACCATTTTTAAAGGGCTATGGTAGCTTTAAAAGCGTTTTTTCGACCTACATGTATGGAAACTTTTTTCTTAGTTTTTGATGTAGAATAACATTGCATCATTAAAATTTTGGTTTTCGACATTTTAGTATTTAATTTTTCGTCCTCGAACCGTGAAATGTCACCTTCAAATGAACTTTTCTCGAAAACGGTTAATCCTACAGTATTACAACAAGAGTACCTTTTTTATGTATTTTGACCTCAGGAATCATATTTCAAAAATAAAATTGCGAAAAAGTTACACAGAAAAAAGTTTGGGACAAAAAACTGATAAGGCCCCCCCGTTTCGCACACCCCTGGTTTAAATAAGTACGTGAAAATGACATACAAAGATGGGCCTTAATAGGATTAATTCACGTGCAAAACCTCGTTAACATATCTCAAAGGGTTCCTGAGTAATTAAATAAAAACCGATTTTTTTAGCCACTTTCAAAGGGGTGTAGCTCCCTTATGACGCGTTTTTAGACATATGTTTATAGGAACTTTTTGTCATATTTTATCATGTAGAATCACCTGTTAAAATTTCCTACGCTATTTCAAATACACCCTGTATAATAACATTATGTTTTTTTATGACAGAATTTGTTTTTATTGTCACGCTATTTTTTTTACCTGCCCCCTGTCAAAAAACAAGCTGGAAAAATCTCTCAATGTTTTAACAAATATTTCCGTCTGTGATGGAACCTAATGGACAAGATTCCCATGTCGAAATATTGCGATTTTTTAAATTTATATTAAAAATAAAGAGTACTTAGATTTTAAAATCAACTTTCGTTAGGGGCTGTCCATATATTACCTAACGCAATTTTTCAAAAAAATTGACCCCCCCCCTCCCCCCTGTGTAACAAACTGTCACATTTACCATTTGAAATAAAAATACATCTGCCAAGCTTATGAAATAAACATTAAATTTACTAAATTCCGTTACGTAACGTTTACCTAGACTCCCCCCTCCCCCCTGTCACAAATTGTAACAATTTCTCTAGGCGCGTTACGTAATATATTGACAGCCCCTTACTCAAAAATCATTTTTTATAACATTTTAAATGGATTTTGAAAACTAAGTTGTTAAGGCCTCCCTGGACAAGTGCCCAAAAATACGTAGAAAAAATATAGTCTGCTTTCTGAAAAACTGACCTTATTTTTTTTTGTGGTCCTGTGTAACTGACGTCAATAAGATGTCTTTTGGTTTCCTGGGATATTCAGTGCGATATGTATGTCGGTCTATATTATATTATTATCATTATCATTATTATTTTGGGTTATTTAAATATCTAACATATATGTATATTTTTTTAATTCATTTTTATACGAAAAAGATACATGCCGCAGTTATTATGGTTACCCACAAAACAAAATGGGTATGAATGGAAATCTTACTGTCATGTTAAACTCTTGAGCTTCTTTGGACAAAATTATAAAGGAGATTCATAATTATTGTGATGATGATGATTCACAATTATTGTACGGTATTATCTGACTAAGACGAGGGGTAATTTAAAAGAAGGCAAAAAGGCCAGAGCTGCTGTTAGTAGGATTTGAGTGCTAAACATCAATTTTAACAGTGTTTATATATTTTGCTTTCCCATTTTACTTTCTCATAAGGAAAGCAAATATTTTTTAACCTAAATAATCTTATTTTTTCCTGAAACGTCGAGAAAAATCAAAATAAGCAAAAAAAATTATATCTGTCTGTCTGTCTAGTTGTCTGCCGGTCGGTCTTCTGTATCCAAATTTGCAAAAGATACTTTAATTTTGAAACCCAGGGGATGTGTGTCTTGAGCTTCTTTGGAAGCCCTTTGATGTGGACAAAATTATAAAGGAGATTCACAATTATTGTGATAATGATGATTCACAATTATTGTGATGATGATGTATTATATATCACATTGTTTTTTGCCGAGAACTAAAAACTGAAATAATGATAAAGGTCTAAGCCTCCCCCTTGGCCTCCCCTGGATGTAATAAATGTTTTAATGAAGCAGTTTTATTATGAGAGTTAACAAAGTTCATACATTAAAAATTATTTTCTCTACGACTGCTTTAGAATGTAAGCAAATACACACACTTTTCAAATACAGAATGAATCCATTCTAGCTCTAGATACGGTATGAATATTCGGTATCAAGTGTAGAATGAGCACATGTAGTGCCATCTCTTATTTATAAAAGTAAAGAAAACTGTAGCAAAATTAGCAATAATATATATATTGTACATTGAAATATTGAATAATTTAATGCAATTTAAAGTTTTGCGTTAAAATTACATAAAGTTTATTAGTTTTTCTTAATATTTGACCAGTTTTTTATCAATTTAGTTAAAAAAATTAAAACTGCTCCATCTATTGTTAAATATGTAAACCCGAAATATGTCACAACAATCTGATATAACATTCAATTTTTGCATTATAATTTGTAAATATGTGCTAAAATTAAACAAAAATCATTTTAAAGTACTGATTTGATAAAATTATTAAATAACATTAATTGCTTTATTTAAAAATATGTATTTTGTTGCATTTACAATGTCGAGTCACAAAAAACATTGTTTTTTACCTTGTCCGCAGTTTAAAGCCCTACAGTGTTTCATATTTGCAGTCGAAGAAAAAGTTTAGTCACGACACGACACGTATGAAATAAACATCCCGCGCTCGCGGGACCGTCATACTCGCCTGCCGGCTCCTATGACAAACTTTCCGCTCGCGCGGAATATTGTCTATTCCATACTAGTTATAGAATATACTATTTTTTTAATAAAGATGCCACAAAATATTGCAATATTTAAACTTAAATGTTAATTAATAATACGTAACAAATAATTTAAAAGCAAGATATAATAATTAAAATTTTATAGTTTATTGCTTTTATATACGAGATAACCTTAGATAATTATTTAAATTTTTAAGATATTTATGGATAAAATTTTAATGATCTATCTAATGATTTTTAAAATCCCGGCATAAAAAAATAATAAATACACTGTAAAAAATAAATACAGGGTGATCCATAACTGGCATGCCAAAATTTAAGAGGTGATTCTAGATCCAAAAATATAAAAAAAGTTCCTATAAAGGTTGGTCCGGAAATGAGCCCTAAGGGATCTAGGGCCCTTTAAAATTGTAATAAAAATAAGGTTTTTAATTAATAACTCGGGTACCGTTTAAGCTAGAGCGGCGAGCTTTTGCATGTATACTAGTATTAATAAGGGCAATAAGTTTATGTTAATTTATTTTTTTTTAATTTATCCAGAGGCGTGCCCAGACGGACAAAATATATGAGGCTTAAAACATTTTTGCCCCAAACTTTTCTATGTGTATGTTTTTTGGATTTGTTGTAAAAAATATAGATTTCTAGAGTAAAAATACATATAAAATATCATATAGTGTAACACTGTAGGAGCAACCGTTATCAAAAAAAAATGCAATTAAGGGGAAGTAACATTTTGTGCCACCAAAAACGTTACTTTTTAAAAGGCTATTACTCCTTTAATATTAAATTTAGGTGTATAATACTTTTTTGCTTAGTTTTAAATGAAGAATCACCCTGCAGCATTAAAATTTTATTGGTGCTTTTTTTTGTTCCCCATTCAATACGTCATCTTCGAAGGGCCGTAGGGCTCATTTCCGGACCAACCTTTATAGAAACTTTTTTTCATATTTTTGGATGCAGAATCACCTCTTAAATTTCGGTACGCGAGTTCTGGAACAGGCTGTATGTAATTTCCAGTACTCGCATAGGCGCCGCGTCGACTCTAGCGTTGACGCGAGATTTTAAATATTTACATGTTTATTTCTATTTATCTGGATTTTTTTTAATGATTCCATTTAAACGAGTAAGGTGGGAAAAAAGTTATCGATAAATAAAAATTAAAAACTTTCGTATTCTTAAAAGATAAAAATCGAATATCGGTTTTTTCTTTGAAAAACACCGATATATATACAAATCTATAGTTAATATGTATAGTTAATATTGTTGTGTGTAACAAATTAGTCGTCAAATGTTTCGATTTAGTGACTTTTATAAAAATTTCCCTCATCATTCGGCAAAATTATTCCGTAAGCCTATGTTTCTGTGTTTATTTTCAACGTTGATGAGTCATAACTGAGTTTATGCCGACTACTGGTAATTACACATGATTCTACCTACATTCAAATGTTATTCAATGCAGATAAATTCAAAATTTACCTACTACATTTTATATGTAACTTTACAATTTTACATATAATTTTACAATTTTACATGTATCTATATTAAATCACATGTACATGCAGAAACATAAGTATCTTTTTTACAAATATATTTTTTCCTTTTTTATAATCTATGAGTTTAATTTTTAAAAGCTTTTAAATGTAGGGCGGACCGTGGTTTTGAAACAAGGGATCCAAGGTCCAAATTTTACAAGCGCCTAATTGCAGCTCTGTGCAGGAGTTTGTTTTGGTTTTTTCTTGTTTGGTCTTTTTTTTTAATAAGGGGGGGCTTGGTTTACATTTACGTTGGTTTGGCGTCTGTTTGGTGTTTTTTTTTTGTTGTAAAAAAATGTTTTTTATTTAAAATAACATTGAAAAACGGGCAGCGCAAGCGCAGTTTATCAAAACGCCGAGCTGCACATAGGCGCTCCTCAAATTTTGCGCTCTTGGCTGAGTTGGCCTTCCTAGCCTCAAAAATATGTTGGAATTATCAAAAGAATCAACTGCTCTTAAAGCCCCTTGCTTATAGATAAATAGGATAAAATTCATTATTTAAAAAAAGACCCGACTGTATATACCTATTTTTTTCAAAATTTTGAAATTCTCGACTCCCCAAAGTTATTTTAAAAATTTTAAAAATACATAGATGAATAGTGCTTTTTAAGAGCTTTTAAATAATATCTCACACACTGTAAATAATGGAGATAATATTGAATCGGTCAGTGGAAAAACAGTACTAAAGTCCGCCCAATTATGCAAAATAGTAGTTTAAAATTCCCGCGATTTTTAAGCTAGATCATTGGTTAAAAACTCGTACCTTTAAACATATAAAATATAGTGACATTTTTTGTCTATGACAATGATTGACGGTCGTTAAAGATAATAAAAGAAGAGAAAGTTACATAAAAAAATGGTTATACTTAATGAAAAATGTATTTTTTTGGTGTATTCTTCATACACTCACACTAAATTAGTATATTCTACATATCCCTTGCGACCTTCAACTTACTCTGGAAACACTCTGGAAACAGAGTCAGAGTGAAAACATTCAGCTGCCAACGTGTTTCCAGAGTGGTTTTGTGCCATTTTGTCAGAGTTGAATCAGAGTGGTTCCAGGCTTGATTCACAGTAGATCCAAAGTGGGTTTGGACTTTTTTTTTTTAAATCAGAGCGTTTTCAGAGTGTTTTCGTTTGGACTTTTTTTTCAAAAAAAAAAAAAAAAGTCCAAACGAAAACACTCTGAAAACGCTCTGATTTTACTCTGGGAACGTTATGGATAAAGGGCACAAATACACTCTGGAAATACTCTGGTAACAGCATGATTACAAAATGTTATTAGAATGTTTCCAGAGTTTTTTCAGAGTGATTGTAAAGTCGCAAGGGATTGTACAAACGTAAATTGTATTGAACACAAGGAAAACATCAAATTTTTAGGTTACACTTACAACTTAAGGCCTATCCAGAGGCAAGAAATTTACAGTCTGAAAATGGGCGAAATTTTTGAATTATCGACAGCAAAATTTAAGTGTAAAATTTAAATTTTTAATTTTCTTTCAAAATTCTGGTACTTCGACAGCCACTAATTAAATTGCAGTTTAGGCAACGTTTAAGTATTACGTAACGCAAATTTTGATCATTTTGGACCAAAAATAATGAATTTAGAAAAAATTACCTACCCCGGTGCACTGCAGTATTTAAATTTAGTCACATAGATATTTAATTTAAACAGTATTTACTCAATGGTGCACACCTGCATGTGTTATACTGTATTGACATTTGGTATGTTTTAAGGTTATTAGTTCAACCTATGAATTCCGTATGCATCAAATGCATTCGAATGTAGAAAGACCAATTCTTGCGGTGAATAACATAACCAGTCATCGGCGAATTTCCAGTGCTCGCATAGGCGCCGCGTCGATTCTACACGGAAAGAAATTAGTGGGCTCTGCGCTATTCATTATAAGATATTTGGTAACAGTGGCAAATTATAGTGATTTAAGCTATAGATTATAAGGGACACAATAACTAATAATGTTAAAAATAAATTGGAAACGATTATATATATTACAGACACGATTATATTTATTACAGGCACTATTATAAATTTACAGAAATTTTATTATATTATAAAAATTATTAGCACGGACAATAATTAAATCTATTTAAGCTATAAATGCCATACTATTTGTTATATTTTATTATTCACTAAACAATTAAAGTATTTCATATAAATTTTTACACTGACTGCCATAATTGTAAGAGAAAGCCTTGTATTTATATAATAAGCGATTATAATTTGCTTGGTATGTGTGTTATAGCGCTCCTAGCTATAATTTTTTTCCGTGTATCGTTGACGCGAGGTTTTAAATATTTACATTTTTATTTTCTTCGAAAAACACCGATATATTTACATATTTATAGTTAATATGTGTATTCAATATCGTTGTGTGTAATAAATTAGTCGTCAAATGTTTCGATTAAGTGACCTTTATAAAAATTTCCCTCATAATTCGGCAAAATTATTCCGTAAGCCTATGTTTCTGTGTTTATTTTCAACGTTGATGAGTCATAACTGAATTTATTCCGATTAATGAACATAAGTTATGTTACATTATGTTACATAACAGGTATAACCGCACGAAGGGCATATCCAGGGGGGGCGGGTGACCGGGGGACAGCCCCCCCTCCCCGAAATGCTAAAATCCTATAAGAGTATCTAAACATTTATGCCAAAACAAGCAAATATGTGGGCCCTTTTTCAGATTTTGGAAAAAATGTGTTGTGCCCCCCCGAAAAAAAATCCTGGATACGCCCTTGAACAGCACAAAAAATATTGTGAGATTACTTGGTTGAAAAGCAATTTATCAAACTAATTATTATTAAATTATTGTTAATCTCGCCGGGTGTGTAAAATATAATTTTTGGGACTTATCGTATAATATAATAAATAATGCTTAAAATTAATTTAAAAAAAATACATTTTTTGCCTTATCGATTTGTTTTAAAGTACGTACTTACTACCTCTGTTGTTTCGTTTGTTTTCTTGTGAAAATATTCAAATCCCATGATTTTGCACAAAATACACTAAATTTATAAAGGATGTCCAGTAAATGATGTCATTAATTTTAAGGGGTGATTCTACAAAGGAAAATATGAAAAAAAGTTCCTATAAACATATGTCTAAAAATGCGTCGTAAGCGATCAAAGCCTCTTTGAAAGTGGCTAAAAAATTAATTTTTTTTTTAAGAACTCAGGAACGCTTTGAGGTACAGCAACGAGGTTTTGAATTTAAACTAACCTTAATAAGGCCCATCTTCGTATGCTATCTTCATGTACTTATTTTAAACAGGGATGTGAGAAACTGTAACTTTTTTGTAATTTTATTTTTGGAATATGATTCCTCAGGTCAAAATACATAAAATTTCCGTAAAATTTCACCTTCAAATTAATTTTTCTCGAAAACGGTTAATCTTACAGTATTAGAACAAGAGTACCTTTTTTATGTATTTTGACCTGAGGAATCATATTTCAAAAATAAAATTACAAAAAAGTTACACAAAAAAAAAATTGGAACAAAAAACTAATAAAGCCCCCAGTTTCGCACCCCCTGGTTAAAATAAGTTCATAAAAATAACGTACGAAGATGGGCCTTATTAAAGTTAGTTTACATCCAAACCCTCGTTACTATACCTCAAAGAGTTCCTGAGTTATTAAATAAAAACCGAATTTTTAGCCACTTTCAAATGGGCTTAGCTCCCTTACGAAGCATTTTTAAACAATATGTTTACAGTAACTTTTTTTCATATTTTCCTATGTAGAATCACCCCTTAAAATTAATGACATCATGTACTGTCGATATTTCGTTTAACGTTAATTGACTTTTTCAGGACAAATTTTCACACAATAACGTTTTATAACGTCTATAACTTTGGAAGGTTTTCAAAATTTATATATAGCCGGAAGATTACCTTAGAACAAAAACACATACATATTAATCCATCTATCTGCCTGTATCACATTTTTTTAACTTGATAACCAGGGGTAATGTGCGCCCCTCCCTCCAAGCACGCCCGAGTTGGGAAAATCTACTGTCCATATGGGAAAATTATGGAATTGATGATCACAGGGTTGTCCCTTGTGGGCTGAGATAGTATCCCTAAAAAGCTGGTCAGAGGCGAAGACCTTTTCTTTAGTCATAAAAATTCCCCGTCAGGGGTAAAGCTTTTTTCAGAGGAAGGACTTTTCCGTAAGGGATAAACCTTTTTTTTTTAGAGTTGGAAAATTTATTAATATTTAGTTTAAAAAAGTTGTAGAAAAGGAAAGATTTTAGATACGAGCTAAAAAATGTCCCTGTCGCTCCTAAAAATACTTTTCTTTTCACGTTAAAAACAGAATTTTGGGGCCTTGGGTCCTTCAAAGAAGTTAATTAGATGAAAAGTCATATGTCTTATATTTTTTAGTACAAATTCTACAAATTTTGGAGATAATTATTTAAAAATGAATGAGTAATAGTAGAGGGTTTGGACTTTATACGGGAAAATATTGTTTTATACTTGCAGATATTTTTTGTATGTCCTGAAGAAGTCAAAAAAACCGTCACGAAACATCTTCTGAAACACAAATTAAGCGCATTCCATCCAACATCCCAAGGTATTTAATAGAATTTGTTTTGCAACAAACCAAGCACAAAATTACATCATTAAAATCCGTTTACAAGCAGATATATCACACAGTTTCATAATATCCTTGTAGAAGAAGAAGATGAGGCATTTATAAACTTAACATAGCAGGCATTGCAATATCCCTATTTCATCACTGATCACTTATTATTTTATGACTTTTTAATCACTTTTTTCCGGTACACCAGTGTACCAACGGCACGGTACTATTGTACACTGTAAAAAATTATGTGGAATCTCAAATTACACTGAGAGAAATTTAAAGCATTTTTTCATTTGGGGAACTATTTTGGAATAGGTATTGAATACTTTTTAGCTCCTGTTACTATTCTGATAGTTGTTTAACTATTTTTTATGGTAATATAAAATATATGTCCCTAATGCTTTAAAAAATAGTTAAATTGTTAATAATAAAAAAGTGAATGTTTTTTTTTTTCTATAATAGAAAAAACAGCAAAAAAATAAAGCCAATAACATTTTAAAAGGCGAATCATCCTTGTAGTCAAATTTTTTTACTTAAATTGACATTAACAGAAATATTGAGACAACATTGAGTATTTCACACAATTTTTTACAGTATACCATTTTTGACGTATTTAGCATTTTGTCTGTGCTAATATAATAAAATATTTATGAGGGTTTACACTGGCATCAAAAAAGTTTCGGATTTTTTTTTTGTAATTTAAGTTCCATGGACAAAATCAACAAATTTTAAATAATTTAAAGTTTTTTTTTGTATTAACTTGAATTAAAAATTTAAAGTTAATTATTTAAAATTTTCAAATCAAGGAATTAAATTTTAAAGTATTTTTTTTTTATTTTTTTGTTTTTTATTTCTGGGCTCTAAATCCAAATCTCTAAACTTTTTGGCCTGGTGACAGTATAGACCCTTATAAATATAATTAGGTCTATTAGTCATATCCAAAATTCTTAACTACGCCTCTGTGTACCATCAAGGTACTACCATGGTACTCACCTACTAAATATATCACACTAACAATCTTCATTGTGCTAAGTCAATTACAGACTGACGAACCATCTAGATGCCTGTGAAGATGTTTCAGTGAAAGGATGGTCACAGTATAAGGGGGGCTCATTAGCATATAGTGGGAGAATTCTATTCTGCAGGAGTGAAGAAGACTCGGTTTTGTTAGAAGCACTTTTGGTTTCGTTTACCGTATTGAGGTCGTTCTTAATTAAATTATCGTATACTTAATAATAACAATTTAAAGCTGTAGCACTCGGCAAACGTAATTTGATCTCTTTATGTTACATGCAGCAAATCTTTTATGTAAATTTTCCTTTTTGGTAGCACCCGAATTGGTACCAAAGTAATATTAGGGACACTAGTTCTTGGTCTTAATTTGGCTTTACTCACTTAAGATCTATTGTTCCCAAGTGATAATAGAAGTACTGAAGTACCAGAAGTAAGGAAGGTCCTTTTTCCTGCAGGCCAATATACCTCAAAAAAAAATATTGATAGTAAAGGGTGGTCATAGTATAAGGCTCTATAAGCATATAGTGGGGGCAGGATTCTATTCTGCAGGATTGAAGAAGACTTGGTTTTGTTAGGAGCACTTTTGGTTTCGTTTACCGTATTGAGGTCGTTCTTAATTAAATTATCGTATACTTATAATAACAATTTAAACCTGTAGCACTCGGCAAACGTAATTTGATCTCATTATATAGAATCTATATTTATTTGAGATGTATATATATATATATATATATATATATATATATATATATATATATATAGTATTATTAATTTAAGCCATTTCGCCTCATTGATTATTTATATCGATAAAAATCTAAAACAGAAAATAAAATTAAAATGTTCTTATCAGGCGCACGTATTTCTAGATGCACTGGTAAGGTATTGCGTTTAAAATAATACTTATCTGCTATATCTTCTTTACCTAACAAATATTATTAGTCAATACCTTACCAAAGTTTAAAAATTTTACCTAAATAAAGAATTTTTAATAAAATTCTTGATAAATCGTTAAAATAATTAAAAAAGAACGAAAAACTGAATAAAAGTTAACTTCCAACGTTTCGGGATCTAATCTGATCCCGTTTTCAAAGAAATATATTAGTTTTTGAAAGAATTTGTGCAATATTTGGTTTTATCATTTAAAATATGACAAATTTCAAAATATGTCATTTCGAAGTAATTAAAACAAAGACACCCGTAACAATAAAAAGGTGTAGAGAAATTAATTTGGAAAAAACTTTTTTATTGAAATCAGGGCAAAGTTAAGTTACCGCGTAATACTTCATCATTTCGTTTGGACTTTTTTAACCTTTTTTAACCGAATTGCAATGATTTGAATTGAAATTTAGGTATCTACCGGTATTAGTTTGTTTACGGTAAACATTAGTAAAAAGTTTCTTTTATGTAAATTTTCCTTTTTGTTAGCAACCGAATTGTTACCAAAGTAATATTAGGGACACTAGCTCTTGGTCTTAAGTTAGCTTTGCTAACTTAAGACCTAGATCTAATGTTCCCAAGTGATAGTAGAGTACTGAACTACCAGAAGTAAGGAAGGTCCTTTTCCCTCCGCGCAAATATACCTATTTTTAACGAGGATGTTTCCCTCAAAAATTAATAATGATAGTAAAGGGTGGTCATAGTATAAGGCTCTATAAGCATATAATGGAGGCAGGATTCTATTCTGCAGGATTGAAGAAGACTTGGTTTTGTTAGAAGCACTTTTGGTTTCGTTTACCGTATTGAGGTCGTTCTTAATTAAATTATCGTATACTTATAATAACAATTTAAACCTGTAGCACTCGGCAAACGTAATTTGATCTCATTATATAGAATCTATATTTATTTGAGATGTATATATATATATATATATATATATATATATATATATATATA
>OY294044.1:107424348-107461805 GCA_958510825.1 Brachypterus glaber
AGAGAAAGAGCTCTATTATTCGAGACATCTAGTTAATAATTAAATAGTTAAAATTCAAATTTTGTATTTTTTTTTTGTAATGTGTAATGGAGCTCAGAAGGGACACATAAAATAAAAAAAAAAATAAAAAAATGTAAATTTCGACTTATAACTCAAAATTTGAACCTAAATATAGTGTTTTTCTGGTGTTTTTAGCTGTTGCAAAATCTAGTGACTTCTGGAGCTTTTGAGTTACTTAATTTTACACTTTTCACAAAATTGGTTTGGCAACACTGATGGTGAGCCGTAGATATCTGCAGCCTTTAGCCTAGAGGAACTAGTTCCTTCAGTCATCTTGGGGAACATTTCCACTGGGAAGTTACCAGTGGGAACATCCCGGTGTCCTCAAGTTGTTGAAAATGGACTTGTGTGGGAGTCCTAGGGGGTCGATTTTTTCGTTATTTTTTTGGTATCTCTTCGCGTTTTCAAGATATGAGCAAAATGGTTTGTGTGTATGTGATCTTTTTAAGCAGGGTAATTTCCTTTCTTTTTTTTAAATTTTAAATTTCGCGGTTAATTTAAAGTTTGCGCATTCCGTAGACCGCTGTTTGATCTTCATGACATGATCTCGTAATGACTTTACAATGAGGAGTTATTTGTATGCGTTCATGAACTCAGAGAAAATTATTAAATGATGTGATAATGACTTCCACGTAAAACAGCAAATGTTGTCCGGGATATTCTATGGATTTAGGGGCTTTCCAAAAATTTGATGAAAAAAACCCATATCGATATCTTTATTATTAATGACAGAATTTTCGGATTAAAAAGTGGTCTGCAAAGGCGAAATATGTGAGTAAGAATACAGGGTTATTCAGAAATAAGAAACGAGAATTTTAAGAGGTAATTCTACGTTAAAAAATATAAAAAAAAACTTCCTATGAAGGTTGGTCCGGAAATGAGTCCTAAGGGAGCTACAGCTCTTTAAAATTGTAATAAAAATAACGTTTTTAATTAATAACTCTTGTACCCTTTAAGCTAGAGCGACGAGGTTTTGCATGTATACTAGTATTAATAAGGGCAATAAGTTTATGTTAATTTATTTTTTTGAATTTATCCAGAGGCGTGCCTAGACGGACAAAATATGTGAGGCTTAACACATTTTTGTCCCAACCTTTTTTTGTAATAAATATAGATTCCTTTAGTAAAAATACATAAAAAATGTCAAGTGTAACACTGTAGGAGCAACCATTTTCAAAAAAAAAATATAATTAAGAGGAAGTAACATTTTGTGCCACTAAAAATGTTATTTTTAAAAGGCTATAACTCCTTTAATATTAAATTTAGGTGTTTTGGTGAAGAACACTTTTTTGCTTACCGGATCCTGCGATCTGGAAGCTAAATTTGAAACAAAAATTGAAGGTTATGTCAGATTGTTGTGACAGATATCAGGTTTAAATATTTAACAATAGATGGAGCAGTTTTAATTTTTTGAATTAAATTGAAAAAAAAACTGGTCAAATATTAAGAATAACCAATAAACTTTATGTAATTTTAACGCAAAACTTTAAATTGCATTAAATTATTAAATATTTCATGGTAAAATAAATATATTTTTGCTAATTTTGCTACAGTTTTCTTTACAAGAAATGGCACTACTTGTGCTCATTCTAACACTTGATACGGAATATTCATACCGTATCTAGGGCTAGAATGGATTCATTCTGCGTTTGAAAAGTGTGTGTATTTGCTTACATTCTAAAGCAGTCGTAGAAAAAATATATTCTTCTTTCAAGCATACCATATTCTTATCCTTTCATATTTAAAGCACAATTTTGCTTTAAACGAGAATATATTCTCTTCGTTTTATCCAAATCACACATTCTTGATTTAAGGTAATATTTTTTTCTGTGTACATGAGTATATTTAAATCAAAAGTGAAAAGTGTTTTTTTGAGATGGAGATATCTTTTGTTTTACTTTCGGTAGAAAAATTTAGCAAAATAGAAAGGCGAGAAGAGCTGCTTCAAATCGGTTTCAGTTTCTGATAACCAATTATGTTGAATCACCATAGATCAATCAATTGATGTTGATTAAAAAGTGATAGAGAAATGCTAACAAGTATAGTACCTATAACAATCAAATTCATAAATTGTTGACTTTCCTAAACCTGAATTGCATGTCAGAAATTAATAAATACGCCTCCACTTCGCATATTTGTTACTAAATAATAATAATAAATTTTAAGATGCAACATCGAAATGTTGAGCGTTCATGAGAAAAGGTTCCATTTTTAACCGACTTCCAAAAAAGGAGGTTATCAATTTGACGTGTGACTTTGTTTTTTTTTATGTTTGTTCCCTCATAACTTTGGAACGAATAAACGGAATTTAATTAAACTTTTTGCAACTTAAAGAGGACATTCATACGGTGGTCCCGTTTCAATTTGACGCTCGTATGATGCCGGGTAAGCTGGATAATTAAGATAAATCTAATCATTTTAACCCAATTTCCCTTAAAAATGGTTTAATTTGGTTCTGCTACCAACCAAAATTTTAGATAAATATCCAATAACTCGGATAAGCCGGATAACTTGATTAAGGGGTCACTCAAATATTACAGCACATTGAAAAAATTTTAAATGCCGCTAAACTTGATTCTCTGGACCTTTAATATTAAAATACAAAGAGAAAATTATAAATTTTGTGATTTTACCATAAGGCGTTATTTGAATATTACTTAACGCTTAAAGTTTTACAAGATTTTCTTTAGTATTTGGTTTAAAATAAAGTTGGTTGGACTCTTGGGCGCTGAAATAAAAATATTACTTTTATTTATCTTTAAGATAATGACGTCACAACGCACTAATAGTGCGTTGTAAATGAATCATGATTTATTATGAAAACATTTTTATTGCAGTTTTTTTTTTTCCAAAAAACACGGTTAAAAAACTTTGTGCATTCGAAAAAGAGTTCCTAATTTCGGACATATGGGTTTTTTTTTTCAAGAGTATATCTGCTTTTGTTTCTTGTTATTCCTTGACATTTAAGAAGTAATTTAATCATAATATAAAAATACTGTAGGAGTCATAATTTTAGATTCCCAATTTCATATATCTTGGTATCTTCAGTAATTTTCTCTTTTTCAGAGGTATGTATCTTAGTTTGTTGTATCATTATAATAATAATAATTCATAGTTGGTTATCCTGGATAAGAATTGGCTTTCGTATATCCAAAATTGGGAATCAAACGCACTCTCCGAAATTAGGCAACTTTCTGCTTTTTACATTAGAAATTTGTAAAATGTTCATATTTCCAAATTGCTTAACTATGACTAGTGAATCAACTTAACCAATATCTTAACCTACCCAAGCCATAAACACAAACTTTTATAACGATTATTTATAATATAAATAAGCATGCTAATGCAACTGAGCACAAAACTGCTATTTGGAATTTAAACGATTTTTGCCCTACCATTATCATATTACAGGAAGGATTTAGTTTGAATTTTGGCTTCACATAAAAATAGATTTCTGTTTACCTCTGCAGATAATATCTTAGATACACTACTATCCCAAATTGGGAAACCGTCGGAAATTAAGCTCGGTTTCTTCTACGCTTTTAAGCAAACCAAACCATTGCATGAAATGGTTCACTTTTAAAGGTTTTTTGTTGACTATGAAAAACTAAAATTTTCTTTCATATTCTGCCTGTTTCCACATTCTTATTAGTTACGAAAACTTCTTCTCCTTCAAAATGACCGTTTGGACACTAAATTAAAGTGACCCAAAAAGTCTTAATGGTCTTGAACTCTCGTTCTTTTTGACCAGATACAAGTATTAAAGACTTGAAGCAAGTCTCTCTAATCGTTTCAAATAAATAAAATTTCTTCTCAACATAACCACAAAAACACGTGGACAACCCTCATCCAGAATCAACCACGAAAATACACCACAGACATCAAATTTTCCATTGTAAAATCAATTTCAATAGTTAGAACGGTTTCAAAGTATTAATATTTTCTTGACAAACACATTTTCACATAAAATACTTGATGCGTAAAATAAACATTGTTACCGATTTACAAATTCTAGCCGAAAGTATACATGTTGCTCGTTCCACGGGTGTAACGCAACTCCCGTTACGAAAATAATACAAAACAAACTAAATGCTAAAGTCTAGCAATTCTTGATCGATGTGGCCCACATATTTTTAACTCTAAAGCTTCAAACAGGCACCTCTTCTCTCGGACATACCCAAATCGCAGAAAAAGCTTCACATCATGTAAATCCCATGCAAAAAACGAAATATTGTTCGGAACAAATTCCTTGCCCCCGGCGTACGACAAACCGTTAATTACAGAACCCATGGCCTACCAGATTCGTGTGTATCTTCTTCACTTTCACTTACGACCTTTTCACCCAGCGCGAAAGTTTGCTTGAATTATATAAAGAGAAGTGACTCTTAGAACTTCCCAATTCCTACCAAGGAAAATTAATTATTTTATTTATACGTTTCGTGTTTATTTGGTCTAAACGCCAATCATTTATACCGAAGGATTTCTAACACTGAGAAAAGTATTTAAAACAATGAAAACAATTTTTTTCTAGAGATAAAGAAACTATTTAGGACTCCCCAAGGAGGTATTTTAGGACCCTTGTTGTTTGTTTTTTTTATCAAAGACTTGATTGCAGTCCTTCAAAATGAAAATCATACTTTAGTAAGTTTTGCTGTTGATTCTAATTTGCTTTAAAAAGAAATATTTCAGGTGTTACACATTTTGTAGCTGAAACCAAAAACTGCAAAAAGTGTTTCTAGTAATAATTTGTTTGGAATTATATAAAGAAAAGTGACTCTTAGAACTTCCCAATTCCTACCAAGGAAAATTAATTATTTTATTTATACGTTTCGTGTTTATTTGGTCTAAACGCCAATCATTTATACCGAAGGATTTCTTACACTGAGAAAAGTATTTCAAACAATAAAAACTATTTTTTTCTAGAGATGAAGAAACTATTTAGGACTCCCCAAGGAGGTATTTTAGGACCCTTGTTTTTGTTATTTTTATCAAAGACTTGATCGCAGTCCTTCAAAATGAAAATCATACATTAGTAAGTTTTACTGTTGATTCTAATTTGCTTTAAAAATAAATATTTAAGGTGTTCAAATTTTGTAGCTGAAATCGAAAACTGCAAAAAGTGTTTCTAGTAATAATTTGTTTGGAATTATATAAAGAAAAGTGGCTCGAAGGACTTCTTAATTCCTAGCAAGAGATATTAATTATTTCATAAATGAAAATAAAGTTTAGTGCCTTCTAGATGGCAAACTATTAAAATCTATAAAGAAATTCCACTGCTCTGTGAATTTTCACAATCAGTGATAAAATCCCTACCAAAATGTCATATAGCTGCTATTTCACGCTTTTTTGCGATCATCAGTGAGCATATATTGGTATGGTGGCTTTCGCACCAACTGTTGAAAATTTAAAATACTTATCTATATCTAGATACACAGGCGGATAAAAAATTTGTCTCGAAGCCAGCACCTAGTTTAATTATTTTATTTATACGTTTCGTGTTTATTTGGTCTAAAGGCCAATCATTTATACCCAAGAATTTCTAACACTGAAAAGTAATTTTCCTATGAACGTGAGAAAAGATCACTCTTTCCGCACGCATATGGGTGTGGAAAGTAAGCCTTTTCCCCACGCATAATTATTGTTTAATTTCTTAATTGCGTAGTGTTATTCTTGTTATATTTATTCATAATATTATAAAAATGTTTATTTTTTTACCTGTTAATTGATTTTCTTATTGAAAAATTATAAAAATAAAATTTGTTTCGATTTATTTGGTAAACTATAAAAGTATATTTTATTTTAACCCTGCTCGTAGGAAAAGTATTGTTCCTAACGCATGCGTAAAGAGGCTTTTCCGCACTTGTTAGGAAAATAGCTATTAGCGCATTACCTACCTAATAGTAGACTGCAGTGACTCATACCTAAAACGTATTATGCATCTCTCGTGTAAGGGATTCCCTTCAGAAGGAGTTGGGAACCGCACCCGAATTGGTATGATCCTCGCTTTTTAGCACACTTTCGCAAATGAGTCACTGAAGTCTAATTCAGACACGGATAATAGAAACAACCAAATATATAGAAATTGCTGCTATATGTATTTAATTCACACAAATAACTGCTTATTTTTTTTTCCTGGAGATAGAGGAACTATTTGGGAATCCCCCAAGGAAGTATTTTAGGGCCATTGCTGTTTGTTTTTTTCACCAACGACTTTAACGAAAAGGAGGAAATCTTTAAAGATTTTCTTCAGATTACCTCGTAACCTTCAAAGATTTCCTCCAGATTACTCCTCCTACAATTTGTACACCTGAATTCCTCTGTGGTTTACCCCTCGGGTTAAATCCAAAACTACAAAAAGTATTTTTCTCTTAGAACTTCACAATTTCTAAAAATTAAAATTATTTTATTTATTCGTTTTAATAAAACATAATATGTTTATTTGGTATAAACGCCAACAATTTCTAAAGCAAACTAAAAATTTTACAGTTGGGTTTTCTCTAGTTTTTTCTTTTCATGTAAAAACAAACAATTGTCATAGAAAAAACTGTTTAGCATTTTGCCTAGAGATATAGAAACAATTTGGAAATCCACAAGGGAGTATTTTAGGGCACTTGTTGTTTGTTATTTTCATCAATGACTTGAGCGCAGTCGTCCAACGACTCCAATGCTCTTGTTAAATCCAACAATAAAAATATTATTTCAAAAAGTTCATAAAAGTTTATGATTTTATAAAGAGAGGTGACTATTTTTTTATTGTAAAAAGTTAAGCATGTGGGGTTTAAAAATGGTAATGGTAATGTTAAAATACTTTTTTTTGTACTGAAGAGGGCCAGAAGCCCGAAACGGTCAGTCTACCAATATCACTCTGTACGATGATTAGAAAATAGATTGATGGAATAATAAATTAATATTTTTATAATTTTGTTTAAAATTAAAAATTTCTGTCCTTACGAATTCTACGTCTAACCACCCGTTAGTGGTACTATGTGCTTGAGACACACAAGTCTTCAACTTGCTACCATTCAAAGTCTCCAGATTAGGAGAGGTATGAGTAGTTGTCTACATCTATAAATAGATGGCGCACAAGTCTACATCAATCTAATGGCTATATTCCTTTTGCGAGTAAAGTCTAAAAACGTTTTCTTAATCAGCGTGCAGAGTTGACTCTTGGTACTGAAGAGGGCCAGAAGCCCGAAACTGTCAGTCTACCAATATCACTCTGTACGATGATTAGAAAATAGATTGATGGAATAATAAATTAATATTTTTATAATTTTGTTTAAAATTAAAAATTTCTGTCCTTACGAATTCTACGTCTAACCACCCGTTAGTGGTACTATGTGCTTGAGACACACAAGTCTTCAACTTGCTACCATTCAAAGTCTCCAGATTAGGAGAGGTATGAGTAGTTGTCTACATCTAGAAATAGATGGCGCACAAGTCTACATCAATCTAATGGCTATATTCCTTTTGCGAGTAAAGTCTAAAAACGTTTTCTTAATCAGCGTGCAGAGTTGACTCTTGGTACTGAAGAGGGCCAGAAGCCCGAAACTGTCAGTCTACCAATATCACTCTGTACGATGATTAGAAAATAGATTGATGGAATAATAAATTAATATTTTTATAATTTTGTTTAAAATTAAAAATTTCTGTCCTTACGAATTCTACGTCTAACCACCCGTTAGTGGTACTATGTGCTTGAGACACAAAAGTCTTCAACTTGCTACCATTCAAAGTCTCCAGATTAGGAGAGGTATGAGTAGTTGTCTACATCTAGAAATAGATGGCGCACAAGTCTACATCAATCTAATGGCTATATTCCTTTTGCGAGTAAAGTCTAAAAACGTTTTCTTAATCAGCATGCAGAGTTGACTCTTGGTACTGAAGAGGGCCAGAAGCCCGAAACTGTCAGTCTACCAATATCACTCTGTACGATGATTAGAAAATAGATTGATGGAATAATAAATTAATATTTTTATAATTTTGTTTAAAATTAAAAATTTCTGTCCTTACTTTTGTACTATTCTCGTTGATTCGTTTTTTGATTTTTTGCGTTGTGTGATCTTGTAAATGGCTCAAAAAATATATGTTGGTGGTTTTTACATAATTTGGAGTAAAAAGAGGAGTTGCTGGATAAAACTGAACAACCGTTGCAACTAGTTTTCTTCGTTGATAATGTCCCACTTAAATGTGTACCAACTAACCACAAATCTGATATGTGAATCTTTTTAAAAATTAGATTATCATTAGCCTTAGGTGGTTCACGACATTGTAATTAAATTTACTAAATAAAAAATACTATTTAACACATTTAAAATATAAATAAATTTTATTAATATATATTTAAATTAGTACCAAACCCTGGGTTTGTATTACGAAATGAAAATAGATTGGTGATCAAAGGATGTCACTATGGTTGGCAACCTTGTAGATGATCTATATTCAATTTGTATCGATTAGGAAATCAGAATATCGACCACTTAGCACAAAAAAGCTGTGAAGATGTATAATGTAAGTTAAGATAAAAAAAAAAATATTTTAAATCCTCGAGAATTTTAAATTCCTATAATAAATACATTATACCTATTATTAGTTATACAGATGTATATATACTAGGGTGGGTCAAAAAAACCGACTATTTTTTTTACTTTGTACTGAAAAATCGGTTGCTAGACACCTCTAGAAAATTCTCACCAAATATGAGCTCTTAATTTTGATAAGAAGGTCCTCCGCTTTACAATTTTCCATTTTTTCCTCAGTATTAGAAACAAAAATTCATATCTCTTTGACAACTGTTCGTTAAAAAGTATTTCTCCCCATATTCTTGTAGGAAATCGAACGCTCTACAAAAAAGGTCTCTTACAATTTTTTCGTAAACCTCACCGTTTAAAAGATATCAAAGGTTAAAGTTTGATTATTTTAAGAGACATTTCAGTTTTGCTTATGAATTTTATAACTCGCTTAGAAAAAATTGTTATGAATTGCGCAATTCATAGTTTTGCGCAATTCATAGTTTTGTAGGAAATTAACTGCTCTACAAAAATGGTCTCTTATGATTTCTCGATTAAATTAAGCGTTTAAAAGATATTCATCGACAAACTTCAATGCATACTAATTTTAATAGTTTTTGATGAATAATTCGAAAAATTTCAATTTAATTTATGAGTTTAACGAACAGTTGTGAAAGAGATATGAATTTTTGTTTCTTTGTGTAATACTGAGGAAAAAATGGAAAATTGTAAAGCGAAGGACCTTCTTATCAAAATTAAGAGCTCATATTTGGTGAAAATTTTCTAGAGGTGTCTAGCAACCGATTTTTCAGAGTACAAAGTAAAATAAAATAGTCGGTTTTTTTGACCCACCCTAATGAATACATAATTATAAACAGGGTTATTCAGAAATAAGTTCGAGAAATTTAAGAGGTGATTGATTCTACGTTAAAAAATATGAAAAAAAGTTCCTATAAAGGTTGGTCCGGAAATGAGCCCTAAGGGAGCTGCGGCCCTTCGAAGATGGACATATTAAACGGGGAACAAAAAAAGCACCAATACAATTTTAATGCTGCTGGGCGATTCTTTATTTAAGACTAAGTAAAAAAGTATTCTTCACCAAAACACCTTTTGATATTAAAGGAGTAATAGCCTTTTAAAAACTAACATTTTTAGTGGCACAAAAAGTTACTTCCTCTTAATTACATTTTTTTTGAAAACGGTTGCTCCTACAGTGTTACACTGTATGACATTTTTTATGTTTTACTCAAGGAATCTATATTTTTTAACAAAAATCCAAGAAAAATATACATAAAAAGTTTGGGGCAAAAATGTGTTAAGCCTCACATATTTTGTCCGTCTAGGCACGCCTATGGATAAATTCAAAAAAATAAATTAACATAAACTTATTGACCTTATTAATACTAGTATACATGCAACAGCTCGTCACTCTAGCTTAAAGGGTACAAAAGTTATTAATTAAAAACATTATTTTTATTGCAATTTTAAAGAGCCGTAGCTCCCATATGACTCATGTCCGGACCAACCTTTTTTTCATATTTTTTAACGTGGTATCACCTTAAATTTCTAGAACTTATTTCTGAATAACCCTGTATAAAATTGATTATACATCATCTTTCCTTTCACCTTTCCATTTAAAAAAAATATGCCCCCATGTCCCCCTGCCCACATTTTAAGAGCTGAAAGTATTAAATATACGCTAAAAGATATTTTAAGTTGTCTTATTTAAAAGTTACAAATTTGAAGTCGATATCTCAAGTGGTTCAAAAGTTAAGAGGGGGGGTGACTTTTGGTCGTATACGATTCATATGTGCCACCCCAAGCTCTTCCACTTAAAATACGACCGACCTTCTTGCTTATAACATATGATACATATTTTCTCTCAGACTAGTAAAATAAATAATAAATAAAAAATAAAAAAGGATTGGTGTTCAAAGGATGTCGCTCTAGTACATAGTGTGCAACCTTGTAAGTAATCCAAAATCAATTTTGAATCGATTAGGAAATCAAGATAGCATGATTTTAAATAATTATATCTGAGATGATTCTCACACATTAAGCGCCCCGGGCTCAATTATGTTACAGTTTAGATCGTTCCACAAATGTCAATGTTAAGTGTACCGTGATTTATACGGTTTAGAAAAAGGAAATTAATTAACATCGGTGCATATTTCACACAAGCTGGGAGATATTTAATAATAATAATATTATGGTCTGTTTCATCAACCAAGAGAGTAAATTAAAAATCTCACAGTAAATATTTTTACAACAAGTTTGAATAGTATATGTTTGTATATAGAATATAGTTATATTTTATAAAATAAACTACGCAGTATATTCGCACATCCTATATTCGAATCTGTTTTTAAAATATTCACTGTGCGATTTTTAATTTACTCTCTTGCTTGATGAAACAGACCATACTAATAACCAAACCATTTTTGTTTCTTTAAAATAATAAAGAGCGTTACGTTAGGCTCTATCAGCCCAAGTACGTTACTTATTTTTTGTACGATCGGGTAATTTGGTCTGTTTTTTCAAGCAAGATAGAAATTTAAAATTCGCACAGTAAATATTTTTACAATAGGTTTGAATAGTATATGTTTGTGTATAGAATATAGTTATATTTTATAAAATAAACTACGCAGTATATTCGCACATCCTATATTCGAATCTGTTTTTAAAATATTCACTGTGCGATTTTTAATTTACTCTCTTGCTTGATGAAACAGACCATACTAATAACCAAACCATTTTTGTTTCTTTAAAATAATAAAGAGCGTTACGTTAGGCTCCATCAGCCCTCCAAGTACTTACTTATTTTTTGTACGATCGGGTAATTTGGTCTGTTTTTTCAAGCAAGATAGAAATTTAAAATTCGCACAGTAAATATTTTTACAATAGGTTTGAATAGTATATGTTTGTGTATAGAATATAGTTATATTTTATAAAATAAACTACGCAGTATATTCGCACATCCTATATTCGAATCTGTTTTTAAAATATTCACTGTGCGATTTTTAATTTACTCTCTTGCTTGATGAAACAGACCATACTAATAACCAAACCATTTTTGTTTCTTTAAAATAATAAAGAGCGTTACGTTAGGCTCTATCAGCCCAAGTACGTTACTTATTTTTTGTACGATCGGGTAATTTGGTCTGTTTTTTCAAGCAAGATAGAAATTTAAAATTCGCACAGTAAATATTTTTACAATAGGTTTGAATAGTATATGTTTGTGTATAGAATATAGTTATATTTTATAAAATAAACTAAGCAGTATATTCGCACATCCTATATTCGAATCTGTTTTTAAAATATTCACTGTGCGATTTTTAATTTACTCTCTTGCTTGATGAAACAGACCATACTAATAACCAAACCATTTTTGTTTCTTTAAAATAATAAAGAGCGTTACGTTAGGCTCCATCAGCCCTCCAAGTACTTACTTATTTTTTGTACGATCGGGTAATTTGGTCTGTTTTTTCAAGCAAGATAGAAATTTAAAATTCGCACAGTAAATATTTTTACAATAGGTTTGAATAGTATATGTTTGTGTATAGAATATAGTTATATTTTATAAAATAAACTACGCAGTATATTCGCACATCCTATATTCGAATCTGTTTTTAAAATATTCACTGTGCGATTTTTAATTTACTCTCTTGCTTGATGAAACAGACCATACTAATAACCAAACCATTTTTGTTTCTTTAAAATAATAAAGAGCGTTACGTTAGGCTCTATCAGCCCAAGTACGTTACTTATTTTTTGTACGATCGGGTAATTTGGTCTGTTTTTTCAAGCAAGATAGAAATTTAAAATTCGCACAGTAAATATTTTTACAATAGGTTTGAATAGTATATGTTTGTGTATAGAATATAGTTATATTTTATAAAATAAACTACGCAGTATATTCGCACATCCTATATTCGAATCTGTTTTTAAAATATTCACTGTGCGATTTTTAATTTACTCTCTTGCTTGATGAAACAGACCATACTAATAACCAAACCATTTTTGTTTCTTTAAAATAATAAAGAGCGTTACGTTAGGCTCCATCAGCCCTCCAAGTACTTACTTATTTTTTGTACGATCGGGTAATTTGGTCTGTTTTTTCAAGCAAGATAGAAATTTAAAATTCGCACAGTAAATATTTTTACAATAGGTTTGAATAGTATATGTTTGTGTATAGAATATAGTTATATTTTATAAAATAAACTACGCAGTATATTCGCACATCCTATATTCGAATCTGTTTTTAAAATATTCACTGTGCGATTTTTAATTTACTCTCTTGCTTGATGAAACAGACCATACTAATAACCAAACCATTTTTGTTTCTTTAAAATAATAAAGAGCGTTACGTTAGGCTCCATCAGCCCTCCAAGTACTTACTTATTTTTTGTACGATCGGGTAATTTGGTCTGTTTTTTCAAGCAAGATAGAAATTTAAAATTCGCACAGTAAATATTTTTACAATAGGTTTGAATAGTATATGTTTGTGTATAGAATATAGTTATATTTTATAAAATAAACTACGCAGTATATTCGCACATCCTATATTCGAATCTGTTTTTAAAATATTCACTGTGCGATTTTTAATTTACTCTCTTGCTTGATGAAACAGACCATACTAATAACCAAACCATTTTTGTTTCTTTAAAATAATAAAGAGCGTTACGTTAGGCTCCATCAGCCCTCCAAGTACTTACTTATTTTTTGTACGATCGGGTAATTTGGTCTGTTTTTTCAAGCAAGATAGAAATTTAAAATTCGCACAGTAAATATTTTTACAATAGGTTTGAATAGTATATGTTTGTGTATAGAATATAGTTATATTTTATAAAATAAACTACGCAGTATATTCGCACATCCTATATTCGAATCTGTTTTTAAAATATTCACTGTGCGATTTTTAATTTACTCTCTTGCTTGATGAAACAGACCATACTAATAACCAAACCATTTTTGTTTCTTTAAAATAATAAAGAGCGTTACGTTAGGCTCCATCAGCCCCCCAAGTACGTTACTTATTTTTTGTACGATCGGTTAATTTGGTCTGTTTTTTCAAGCAAGATAGAAATTTAAAATTCGCACAGTAAATATTTTTACAATAGGTTTGAATAGTATATGTTTGTATATAGAATATAGTTATATTTTATAAAATAAACTACGCAGTATATTCGCACATCCTATATTCGAATCTGTTTTTAAAATATTCACTGTGCGATTTTTAATTTACTCTCTTGCTTGATGAAACAGACCATACTAATAACCAAACCATTTTTGTTTCTTTAAAATAATAAAGAGCGTTACGCTAGGCTCCATCAGCCCCCCAACTACGTTACTTATTTTTTTGTACGATCGGGTAATTTGGTCTGTTTTTTCAAGCAAGATAGAAATTTAAATTCGCACAGTAAATATTTTTACAATAGGTTTGAATAGTATATGTTTGTGTATAGAATATAGTTATGCTTTATAAAATAAACTACGCAGTATATTCGCACATCCTATATTCGAATCTGTTTTTAAAATATTCACTGTGCGATTTTTAATTTACTCTCTTGCTTGATGAAACAGACCATACTAATAACCAAACCATTTTTGTTTCTTTAAAATAATAAAGAGCGTTACGTTAGGCTCCATCAGCCCCCCAAGTACGTTACTTATTTTTTGTACGATCGGGTAATTTGGTCTGTTTTTTCAAGCAAGATAGAAATTTAAAATTCGCACAGTAAATATTTTTACAATAGGTTTGAATAGTATATGTTTGTGTATAGAATATAGTTATGCTTTATAAAATAAACTACGCAGTATATTCGCACATCCAATATTCGAATCCGTTTTGAAAATATTCACTGTGCGATTTTTAATTTACTATCTTGCTTGATGAAACAGACCATAGCCTAATTATGACAGCAGTAGGTTATGTTTACAAATTCCTGATCGGTAAGTAAATTACTTACCGATCGGGAGGCGGTAAGTTAATAATAATCTAATTTTTAATTTTTAAAGCTTTAATTTAGTTTTTATTAATATAAAATTACAATGGAGCTCTCTACAACTAGAATTATGAAACAAAAGACGTCTACCCTATCTCGATCTCATTTGTGCTTCACTTTCTAGCCAACCAAATAAATACTGTATTTGTTTTTCATACAACAAATACAGTATTTATTTGGTTAGCCGAAGAGTGTAGCACTGAGCTGCACGAACGAACATAGCTAATGTGAATCTGTAGAATAAGATAATTCTACTAAAATTTAGATGGCGCCAGTAATTTCTTTAATAAAAATACTATAGTTACACTTTTCGCCCGGCCAAGTAAATATTGTATTTGTTCAACAAAGAACAAATACAGAATTTGTTTGGTTGGGTGGAAGTGGGAGTGTATGTATGTCTTCCATCCTTTTTGGGTAGAACTTTTGTCCCTGTCTAATCTAACGGGAGAAATCTCCATTGGAACAATAACTGTTAAACCCTACTGGACTATTTAGGTTTTTTCTTCGAACGAAATAATTATTTATTAATAAGCCAACAGTAACTTTTCTATGTTTTCACATATTTTTTTCACTGTTATGAAATTTTTTCAATTATTTTCATACTGATCTTTGGACTTTTTCGGGTACAATTGTAAAACATCTTTTATTCCACGCAATTAAAAGCTCAAAATTGTCATCTTGACGCATTTTTTTACAAAAAAAAAAATATTTTAAAAAGGTATTAATTGGCACACAGGACAAACGTGAAACAAAATTAGGAATTTAGTTAGTTGGTTCTTATAGGCCCATAAGAGGTCTGTACTCTTTTTTCTTTTGGGTTGGCAACAGACAAAAGCTTATCCAGGGTTCCCACCTATTCAAAAAGTCCACGGTCTTCAATATTTTTTTCTTTGTGATTTTGTCTGAAAGCTCTTTTAGTTTGATTCTTCTTCTTTTATTTGAACGCTAAAAAAGTTCTGTACGATTTTTTTATGCTGAGTTATCGGCGTTAAAAGCAAAAATTACAGTTTTAAATTTGATAATTATTCGGGAACTAATTACCTTACAGAAAAGTGGTTCTGAAATTTACAAAGTATCCTCTATAACGCCTGTGGCGTTAAACTTTATTAGCAATTAGTGTGATACATATTACAATGGACTTTGAGGTATTTGGGAAATGCAAAAAATTTCTAAACATTTTCGCCGGCATAAAAAGTTATGTTTTAAGATGTTTCACCTACTTATGTGAAGTTTTATAAAAATAATTAGCTTAATTACCCAATTTTTTTTTTTGTTTAAAAATAATACTAAATATTATATACTAAAACTATTTTTCTATTCCTGGAATATTAATCATTTTTACCTGGAAAACCTGGAAAATACCTGGAATTAGAATGTCAATGTTTGGTGGGAACCCTGTTGTCGCTTGACGTTTTCCCTGCAATGTCGATTTAAAGTTTAATTTTCTACAAAATTTTGTGTTTAGGTTATTTTTTATCGTGTTAGATTTGTGGCTTGGTTAATTGCAGTGAAAAAGAGAAGAGATAGGTATAAAATATATCAAAATATCATTTGTTCTTAGAATTTTAAACATGGTGTAAACTGTAATGCCAACCCAAAACAAAAATCCCTAAATCAGTCATAAATTTAAATGTAAGTTTTTTTAAATTGTAGAGCAAAATAGAAAAAATTGTATAAAGCACTCGTTTCTTAACACGTTTTTAGGGCACTAGTACTTTAGAAAAACTCGCCGGAAGCGGTTCGTTTTCTAAACTTGTACTCGTGCGCTAAAAACGTATGTTATGAAACTAGTACTTTAATATACTATTAAATGCGTTAAATTTAAATTATTTAATAAATACATTTCTCCACTTACAAAATCTTAAATTATCATTAAAACAATTTCATATAAATGTATATTTAAATATGTAATATTAGATTTACCATTAAGATTTACCATGCTTAAACAATGTTGCTTTTTATACAACTGAAATAAAATCTAGATACTTTTTAGACGTTAGATAAGTATTATACAAGAAATAAATTACCTTATAGGTATATTATCATAATTCTATGTAAATTGAAGAAAAATGAACGTAAAAGAAAAGGTTTAAAAGATAATATTGATACCCCCAAGCAACAAAGCCGTAACTCATATATTGTCATTTTTCACGACAGCTAAATTTCTGAAATATTTTTTTTGTTATTTAAGGGTGGGTAAATGATTGAAGTGGAAAAGGAAGTCATGTGATACATCATTTGAAAGCTTATAAAATTCTCTATATAACTGTTTAAGTATTTATTGTTTATTTACTGTTTGTTTCTGATAATATTCAAGTTTAGAATTTCTTACTTTAGTGATTTTAAGTAAACTTTTGATTAAGGTGGACTGTGGAGAAATCTGAGTAGTACCACCATGTGTGTCTTTTTTCAAGACATTTCCCTATGAGGATAACTCAAAATGGGTCTAACTTGAGTTACATCCTTGTTCCTTGGGACTGTCGATATTCACTTTTAACTTAAATTTTTTAAGATAAGTTCACATTTGACTAATGGACAAAATTATCATTTTTTATTACACCTCATTACACCACATTTACAGAAAAATAAGAAAGAATTCTAAAAAATAATGTGATGAAAATTAAAAAAATTAAAACACCGGCAATCGAGCAACTTTTAACCCTTACTTAAGTTACGTAACGCTAGCAGCCAAAATCCCCCTAAAAAGATTGGATAAAAAACACAACACGTTTTAAGTTTTTTTAAATAATATCCGTAAGCACTACCGCCTCCCCTCCCCCTATATGTGTACTTATATTATTCACTGCGCCTGCGCTAGAATAATATACGGTAGTTTCGAATTTCCAAAAAAATTTAAAAATCTACCTGTGTTACTAGTTTTTTCACTCTAACTAGGATTTTTGTTGTTGTACCCCGGGACCTACAGTTTAGCGAGGAATCTGAACCTCGTTTTATCCGCTTTTTTGGCTAAGTGAGCGGCTTTAATCCTTAAGTTTATTGGCTGCCAGTGCACTTGGACCGGCGCCAAACTGCTTAAGGATAATTTTCGCTTGCAGTCTTAGTACAGATTCTGGTTGCGCCCGGATCCGAGTGCTAGTGCGGCATTATCCAAAAAGTCCAAATCTTTCTGTACTGTGTGCTTAGATATTCGGCAGCAAAAGCCAACGTGGTGGCGCCAAACTGCTTAAGGATAATTTTCGCTTGCAGTCTTAGTACAGATTCTGGTTGCGCCCGGATCCGAGTGCTAGTGCGGCATTATCCAAAAAGTCCAAATCTTTCTGTACTGTGTGCTTAGATATTCGGCAGCAAAAGCCAACGTGGTGGGGAAACGACGGTATTTTATTTCTGTGAAAAAAATTTTCCACAACCGAGGATGTAACCCCGGCCTCTCGAATACTAGATCGAGGTGTTCACGACTGAGCCAACTAACTATTTAGCTAACAGTCCACTGAATAGAGTCATAAAACTAGTTAATTCGTGCAACAGCGGTATAAACTTCCTTGATAATAACTACTTGCGGTTTAAGAATAGAACCAGAAAAATTATTAGCGAGAGTCCCTTACATTGATCTATAAACATAGTTATTCATTTTTATATTTTTGTCTTTGTTTTGTGTATTTATTCTTTTTTCTATACATACTTAATTATTATATTTTAAATTTTAGATTTTAAGCTTTCACGGCCATTAAGATATAAAGAACTTTCACTTTCGGGTTTAGACCGTGTTAATGGATTTTCACTTTCCGACGTTTCGTCTCTTACTACTAGAGACATCTTCAGGGATTAATCTGAAACAGTTTCAGATTAATCCCTGAAGATGTCTCTAGTAGTAAGAGACGAAACGTCGGAAAGTGAAAATCCATTACCACGGTCTAAACCCGAAAGTGAAAGTTCTTTATATATTTTAAATTGTTTAAACGGTTGCAGTCTTGTGGGTGCATGATGCAGCTCACACTTTTGTGTGGTTGCATTATGTACTCATTTGACAACCTGTTACAACTGCTATTATGCGTAAATAACAAAGAACTTTTACCTCAAGAACATGATGAAATCTACCGTATGCTTTGTTTGAAGCTTGAACCAACTACGGTAAAGAGAGAGAAAGAATGTGTAAACTCACAGTCTAATGTCGTAAAATAACTGACAGGGGTACAGTGTTGCCGATTGGAAACATATACTTTGGATATTTTATTGTAAATTTTAAGAAATATTAGTTCTGGAAGAGTTTTATATGAACTAGTAGTTTAATTTTAATAACATTGATTTGAATTCATGATAAGGTGGAAACTACGCATTGCTACTAGGTAGCCTGAAAGTCGACTAGCGACATCTACATTTTACACCACAAAGCTGTATCGCGTTTCTGTTGGTAAATAAGATTATTTAAGATTATTTAAGATTAAGATTATTTAGGATTATTTATTTTCCAACTAAAGATTCACATTACATGAATATACAGGACGTCAATATAATATATCTATGAAGATTTCTTATTAGAAAAAGAAAAAAAAAACAAAAAAAAAAATACACATATGTTTACATATATATAAAACAAAAAAAATAAAAAAATAAAAAAACTAATAAATAGTTTTACACATGTAAAAAAAGGACACTTAAAATGATAGATTAGAATTTAGTATTTAAAAATTCATTGACTGAATAAAATGGCCTTTCAAGGCAAAAAGTTTTAAGAGCTTTTTTAAAGCTTTTTAATTGTTTTATTTTTTTTTATGTAATCCGGAAGATTATTATATATTTTTATTGCTAAAAATCTTGGTCCTTTTTCAAAGAGGATAGTGGTGTGAGCCGGAATGGAGATCTCTACAACTAGAATTTTGAAACAAAAAACGTCTACCCTATCTCTATCTTATTTGTGCTACACTTTCCAGCCAACCAAATAAATACTGTATTTGTTTTTCATACAACAAATACAGTATTTATTTGGTTGGCCGGAAAGTGTAGCACTGAATGGTACGAACGAACATAGCTAATGTGAATCTGTAGAATAAGATAATTCTACTAAAATTTAGATGGCGCCAGTAATTTCTTTAATAAAAATTAAATTGTTACACTTTTCGCCCGGCCAAGTAAATATTGTATTTGTTCAACAAAGAACAAATACAGAATTTGTTTGGTTGGGTGAAAGTGGGAGTGTATGTATGTCTTCTATCCTTTTTGGGTAGAACTTTTGTCCCTGTCTAATCTAACGGGAGAAATCGCCATTGCAAACTTACCTTCATTTCTAGTTTGCATTCCTATGTTAATATCTGCGTTCTTTTTAAATTCTTTTTCATTCTGGTAAACAAAAATGCAAATATTGTATATATAAACAAACAAAAAGATGACACCTTCATAAACATTGGTCTGAAACTACTTCTCGAGGTAAAAGATCTTTGGTAAATAAATAAATATTAAGTACTGTTTTGTTAGCAGATGGATTATTTGGTAGTGTAGGAACTTGTAATAAAAACATATTTAAAAAAATTATCATAATCTTCTTTTGTTTAACATTATACTCTTCTTATAATGAGAGATATTATCGACGATAATATCGACATATTAAGTATTTTAATATAAATGTCAAGAGACTAGGAATTGAATTCAATAATATTTAAATAATTTACAAAAAATAGGGTAGGTCGAGGTAGGTCAATTTTTATTGTGAAATAAATGCATATCGTCTTGTAAATTTCAGAACGTCGTATTTCAAAAAAGACAACTTTACAGGAATGAGAAATAACTCTTTCTCGCATTATTCATAGGTTGAAAATGTACTTTTTTAATATAAACTTAATACATTTTTAATGATTAACTTACCTTAAATCCTTTTATTGTGTATAATATAAATAAATACAAATAAAAACCTATATAGATACGACATTTTGATGCTCAAAATTCATATTTTTTTTAAAACGAGCTTTGAAACATTATTATATTAATATTTTAACAAAATATAATTAATTATTATAAATATATTATTATTTAATAAAACATTTAAACTTTAAAAAGTTTTAAAACATGAGCATAAGATATCAAAAAAGCGTCGCCAAATGCAAAAAGTGCGTTCCAAAATAGTCAGTTAACTAGAATTAAGAGACACGAGGTTTAAAAATTTATTAATTTATAATCATCTAAGATACAACGATACTATTTTGCTTATATTTTTGTTATTAAAAAAAAAATAGCAGGTGAATCTTATTTTTTAGATGTAAATTGGTAATATAAAGAGTTTAAGTCCAAAATCTCAAAATTGAGATATGACGTCTTGAAATTTACAAGACGATATCAAAATTTATTAAAATGCCTATATCTAGAGAACTATAGTTATTATAATAATGATCACATATGTTTGTGTAGGGAATTAAACCTTATTTTTATTTATGCAAAAAATTTTGTCCCGCTATAAATAATAAGTGATATACCGCTAAAAAGACATGGAACAAAAAATGTTGTAAAATTGGCCCTCTTTATTTTCATATAAAACGTTTTTTGTCGGTGGTTGCACCGATCTTGAAGTATTTTGAAAAATCAGTTTTTTGTGAAAAATACGTTAAAAATGACAGTTCCAAATCGAGTTCAACGTCGAAAAATTGTTTTTTATTTGCGGCCTTACTCAATAAACTGAAAATTAATTATTTCCAGGTAAAGTCTCTTTTATTAACTTGAAGACTGGACTATAACTGGAAATACGCCGGGTACTAGATATTATGTATGTATTTTAGTTAAATTTGACTAAAATTAATTTAAACCTACATATTTATTAATGCTAAAAATGTTAATTAATTACACCTAATTAGTGGAAATCGACCCTGTAAATTATAATTTGCAAAAAGATTATTAATCTTAGCGATTTATGATAAGTTTATATTATAAATTTTATAAAAAATAATTACTTATAACCGTTGTATTACATTAAAGAATCTCACATGTGTATGGGAGATTTTAGCAACAATAACGCATTTTGCAATGCATTATTTCACATACACACGTACAACCAAATAAGGTCAATTTTGACTTATAAACAAGTAAATAAACGAGATGTGCAATGCTGTGCATACCCTAGTGTATACTCTCCATAGTTGATATACAGGGACGTCACCATGGAGGGTGTAGGGGGTGGGATACCCCCAATGTCGGGCAAGTTAGAAAAATTGGACCTTGAAGTTGGGATTTTTTTTTATGTTTTTATGTCTAATTTTACTTAAAATTAGGTAGAATTTTACATGGTTATGCATGATTATACATAATCATGTATGAGTTTTGACCATGCATGAATATTCACCAGATATGATCATGCATAATTATGTAGGTATACATATACCTCTGCCTAATTATGTATGATCATGCATAGATCTATGCCTAATTATGTATGATCATGCATAACATTTTAAATTTTGGCGAAGGCGCACCATGCCTGACAAAGTTTTTGTATGATTATGCATAATTTTGCATCAAATTAAGTATAACTATGCATAATTAATGTAAAATTAGACATAATTATAAATAATTATGCATAATCATATTTAAACATTTTTTCCTGAGATTTATATTTATCTATACCAGAGGAAAAAAGTTTATGTATGATGATGCAAAATTATGCTTAATGATATCTTTTTTTGCCTTAAATTAGGTAGAATTTTACATGATTATGCATGATTATACATAATCATGTATAAATTTTAACCATACATGCATTTTGACCCGGTATGATCATGCATAATTATGTATGGGTATACATAGACCTATGCCTAATTATGTATGATAGTGCAAAACATTTTAAATTTTGGCGAAGGCGCACCATGCATGACAAAGTTTTTGTATGATTATGCATAATTAAGTATAACTATGCATAATGATGTAAAATTAGACATAATTATAAATAATTATTCATAATCATATTTAAAAATACTTTCCTGAGATTTATATTTATCTATACCCGGGGAAAAAAGTTTATGTATGATCATGCATAATTATGCATAATGATGTCTTTTTTTGCCTTAAATTAGGTAGAATTATGCATGATTATGACGTTTTTTATTTTCTAGAAATTGATTTATATCGACATAAAACGTCATAAAACGCAAAAATAAGCAAAAAAAAATGAAAATTTTCGCATGAATACAAGGCTTTCCCGAAATTTTGAAAATTTTCAAATGGGAAAGTAAAATATTAAAAATTGTAGATCTGTTAGGTAAATGAACAAATTGTTGTATTTAAGCTGGTCTGTTTCTTCAAGCAAGATAGTAATTTAAAAATCGCACAGTAAATATTTTTACAACAGGTTTGAATAGTATATGTTTGTGTATAGAATATAGTTATGCTATAAAATAAACTACGCAGTATATTTGCACATCCAATATTAGAATCTGTTTTGAAAATATTCACTGTGCGATTTTTAATTTACTATCTTGCTTGCCATAGTGTAATTATTATCTACTGAAAATTGTTAAGAATTATAATTTATTATTAGTGTAATAAAATTAAATTACTGAGGTCTATAATAAATTACTGCTCAATAGTAATTAGTACTTTACTGTTATTTACCCTATCTTCTAGGACTTGCATGGTAAGCCACTGCAACTGTTTATCAAATTATTAATATCTCCTAAACCAGAAATAAAAATGTAAAAGAAAATATTCATTAAAACTGCAGCAATAAGAAAGACTTAAATAATTTGATAAACAGTTGCAGTGGCGTACCATGCAAGTCCTAGAAGATGAGTTAAGAAACATAGTTGTACATTATTTGTTGCTGTTAATACAAAAAAAAAATTATCATTCTTAAAATAAATAAAAGTAGATAATGTTTAAGCTTCAAAACAAAAAAGAATCAGTCAAATTCATTAATTAGTTTTCGAAATATTTGAATTTAAAAAATGTCAATTTTTTAGGTGTCCGGAATTTAATGCACGGGAGTAAAAATATAAATAACCTCAGAATTACTAGCCATAAGTAATAAATTACTTGAATTCAGTAATAATTACTAAAAAAAACTGTGAGGAGGATTTAACCAATAATACTCTTCTTGATGTAAGACAGCAAAGAGCTAAGTAAAAATACTGCGAAGTGAGGTTACCTGTTTTCTTGTAATTATGCATTCAATGAAGAAAAAAGCGGACCGCAGTAAATTCGAGAAATAATAATAATAATAATAATAATAATAATAATAATCTTTATTCCAAAACATATCTTAACAATACAGAAAGGTATTAGAAAAAACAAGAAATGGAATTACGTCACATAAATCATCATTTAAAATTCGTCACACTCTAAATATTCTCTAACCTTGTAGGGCTCTAAATCCATTAAAAGTTTTTTAACTTCTCCTTTATAAGTTTCTAATTTGTTTATTGATTTTATTCTTTCCGGTAGTTTGTTAAATAGTCTAATACACATATAATGTGGACTTTTTTCGGTTTTGGTTAGAGAATGTTTAGGATATGGTAAACTAAGAGTCCTTGTTTTGTAGCTACACAAATTTTCACTAATAAAACTGTTTTTGTTCTTAAAAATGTACATCAAACACTCATAAATATATAATGCATATACAGTAATGCATGTTTCTCTAAATTTCTTTTTTAAAATCATTCTTAACACTAACTTTTGAATGACAAAAACTTTCTCGGTGTTAAAGTTACTTCCATAAAAAAGAATACCATATTTTATTTTTGCCTCAAAATTAGCAAAATAAATAATTCTCAGGCTTTTAAGGTTTAAATAGTTTTTTACAACACTAATAATATATTTAATTTTATTTAGTTGTTTACATAGATTATGTATGTGAATATCGAAAGACAAAAACTCATCAATGTGCACACCGAGAAACTTAGTGTCATTCAACAGAAAGTTTTCTTGATTATTTATTAGGACCCTATCAGCTACTTCTTTCCTTGACTGTTTAGTTTTAAATAGCACTATGCTTGTTTTTTCCGTATTTAAAATAAACCTGTTTTTATCATACCAATTCTTTGCTTTTGAGAAAAGGTCTTCGAACTCTCCCAACAAATCTGGAAATGTTTCTGCACCTACCAAAAGATTGTTGCCATCAGCAAAGTTTGTCGTACTCTGATTTTCATTAGCTATAATGTAGCATAAATCAATAACAAATATGAGGAATAAAATCGGTCCTAAAATACTCCCCTGGGGTATTCCCAGGAGAATATCCAGAAGTTCAGATATAAAAGCACCTAATGTTATACCTTGTTTTCTATGAGTTAAGTATGATCGAAGCCATTCCCACACCATGCCCCTAAAACCATACCTGTAAAGCTTTGTTAATAAAATATTTGGGTTAAGACAATCGTAGGCCTTAGAAAGGTCCAGGCATATTCCCATAGCCAGAAAACCCTTCTCTAAGAATTCTGTTATTTTTTGTGTAAATTGAAATATAGCCGATTGTGTGGACCTTCCCCTTATAAACCCATGTTGTGCAGGACTAAATAGATTACATGCATTTATAAAGTTAAGTATACGGTCACACATGGCCATTTCAAACAATTTTGAAAAGCTTGGCAAGAGACTTATTGGCCTATAATTTTCTTGGTTTTCAGGATCCCCCTTTTTGTGGATAGGTTTAACTATAGCAATTTTCAACAGGTCTGGAAAAATACCATTTTTAAATGAATTGTTTATTATGTAACATAAAATATCATTTATTTCTGAAATACAATATTTTATTAAACTGGTAGGAATTTCATCTATACCACAACTGTGTTTATTTTTTAATCTTTTTGCTAAATTTATTACTTCTTCCGAAGTAACAGGTTTACAGTACATGGATCGATGATTTTCTTCTATGTCACATTCATAGGGAACTTTGGGAACATTTTCTAAAAGTTTAGGTACTACATTAATAAAAATTATATTTATATACTCACCTGTCCAATTCTTTTTAAAAATTTGCATCATACGTTTTTTTTTTAAGATAGGTAGGTATACCCACCTGACTATAATATATTGCAAAAGCATTATAAGAATATAATATAAAATAATATAAAAAAAATACCTGCATAAAAAATAAAATATTAGTAAATAATATATTAGTTTTTATACAGTGTGTTCCTCCTATTATTATTTTTAATCTCTTTCATATCGTTTACCATGAAACCTTTATTAAGCACTGCGTTAAAGTGTTTCATTTAAAAAAAAAAACATGTGAAGATTGATACATTAGTTTCCTTTTCTTGTTATTTCTTCTTCTTGATTTTCAAAAATAATTTTTGATTTTTTTTTAAATGTCAAAACATTTTTTCGATTGTCAATGACTTTGAAACAACATAGCAACCTAAGATAGGGAAACAAATAAAATAAGATAAGAAACAAATGATCATTAACTTTTTAGATAGATTCTGTGCGGAGTTTATCTCAAGATAAATCTTAATTAAGTTTGATTTATCCAATTATTAATACTAATTTAACATTTTTAGTTTCTTGACCAATCAGATCAAAATGAATCTGGTAATTTTTGCACAACGCAATTATCACTTGGTTACTATGGAAACAAGAAACTGACAGTTACTGACATCTTAATAAATGTTATATTTTTGCAAAATGTGTTTTTAATTTGTGAAACTTACCTTTATTTGATTTATTTTTATTGATAAGCAATATAAATGCTTATTTTATTACCAAAACATCCTAGGTATAAACCCTAATTAATTTTAGATAATATATTATATTTTATGCACTTTCCATCTTAAAAGCTTTAAATCACTGATATTCATAAAATTTAATTTATTTAATTAAATCTTGGTATTAAAAACAGGCCACTAAAAACTAATTTAAACACTTATTTATTAAAAATATATTTGCAGTAAAGAATTACGGACATCAAAACATCAAATGACTGCGCTGGTGCCAGTACAGCGTTGCCAATGTTTATTAGAAACCGATAGGAAATTGTTTTTTTACGGGTGGAAACACCCGTTATTTTATTCCTTTCCAGTTAAAAACTAAACTTTTTAAACAAAAACAGCAATGATCTTTATTTTAATGCTAATATATGTGATAACAACAATTTTTATTGGACTTTTTAATCTTTTTAATCTCAGCCATAAAATATCCCTCGAGCAAAATTTAGACTAGGCAACATTCGCGAACAAGTGAACATCGTGGATTTAAAAACGCGGAAAATTTGAGATTTAAATTTTTAATTATAGTTGTAAACTAATATTGTTGTTTAGTTCTTAAATTTTTAATTTAAATATGAAACAACATAAAACATTGTAAAATTATATACTTCCTTATTGTTTTTGTGAAATAGTCTTTCAAAATACCATTCGTGCATGTTGAATTATACATAATTTTTTTACTGTATATAAAAAAATATTTTGCTTAAGGAAATTGTTTTCGTGCATTTTTCGTCAAAATTCCTCGACCTGCTACCACGAAAAATGCACTCAAACAATTGCCAAGCAAAATATTTTTTTAATACAGTAAAAAAGTTATCGATAATTAAACATGCACTTATGATATTACTACTGATAATTCTGACATTTATCTGGTCAACTTCTTAATTATTTTGGTGTAAATGTCCGGGTAAAACATCATTCATTAGACACATATGTATAGACCCTGCCCTGGGCAGGCTCAGACAAGACGTCTTTGGAGTGGTAACACTAGCGAAGGAAGAGTTGAGCCTCCTAGCCTGGTCAGATGTTATGAACTTCATCAGAAGGTCTGGCAGATTTAGGAAGAGGGAGGATAGGCAGCAGGTTGTAGGTAATCTTGGGGCAGACAAAAAGGGCAATTGGGCCTACTTGTCAGGCGTTGGAGCCTACCCACCCTTTACTACTACTTGTGTGGCTAGGAAATATCAAAATAATGTTTTGGTTGACAATGAATTTGAAACAAGATACCAACCGTATATAGAGATTTAAATTTATTCTACCAACCATACAACAAGAAACAAATGAGAATCAGACGAATTCTGCGCGAAGTTTAGATAAAAATATTCGAATGATAATGCCAAAAAAAAAAAATTGCCAGGATATCATTATAAAGCAACTGGGACACCCCGTATATATTTTTAATTTATTATACCTTATTTTTGGTGGCCCACCATGCTATTCATTTCTATTTAATTGTATATTTTATTTATTCTTTTACCAAAAGTAGATAATTATAAAAACTGCAGAATGCCAAAGTAATTACCTTTTAGTTTAAATACCAAAAACTAATATTTTCACCTACGAAGAAAAAATAATTAAAAATAATAATGAATAAAGATACCTATACTTACATGTATAGGTACATAAACTTTTTAAAAATATTACTAAACTATACGTTGCCAATACAAATTTCATGAATCATTTCAACAAAAGTTTTGGGTTAATTTTGGCACTTTTTATTCGTCACTTCTCAGTACACTTTACGTTTCGTCATATATTATGACTCTCAAAAGCTAAAATACAACGGGATAATCAGCCACCGAAAGGCGGTAAACTATAAATCTGACACAGATGACCTCAGCAATATTTATTTTTTCTTAATTAGAAACATGCATAAGTTGTAACAGTAATAATTTATTATTGTATTATTATTATTATTATATGATTACTATTACTATTATTATTATTATTATTGTTATACCTATATTAAATATGTGACTGATGATTTGTGTCATTTCCTAATATCGTTCTATTAGTAATAATTTTGTTTGCTTTTGAATTGCCAACAACCCTCGTTCTTTTAGTAATAATTTTTTGTTCTGATTCGTAACTGGAACAACCCCCCGACATCTCTTCTCTTGGCAGATTAGATCATATATACATAGATATGGCATTAATGTTGATTTGTTTTATGTAGAACATATACAAAGCCAATTGTAAACAAACCACTATAGCGGTGAGGTTGCGAGGAGGTGAAGTATAACATATTTGTTAACAAACCACCATAGCGGTGGGTGGTGACCAGAAGCGGGAAGGTGAAATCTACCTGGATATAGCAATGAAAACATTTCGGTTTGACGTGGACTCAAGGCGCATCTAAGAGGGAATATATGATCTAATCTTGGCAGCCATGTCCTGTACGGCAGCACTTTTGTAGAATTTTTTATTGATAAAATCTCGATCTGATTGATCGGGAAATAGACATATAATTGTTTTTAAATGTAACTTTATAATTTTAATTGTCTAATGAGTTCCATGATATGTTCAGAAAATATAGAATGTTAATAAATTAGATGGTAAAAGTTTTTGAGGTTAGGTTCACTAATTTTTTAAACAATTTTTTTTGTATTTTCTATATAACTTAAGTAATAAATTATCCCGTTGTATTTTAGCTTTTGAGAAAGTCATAATATGTGATGAAACGTAAAGCGTACTGAGAAGTGACGAATAAACCCATAACTTTTGTTTTTATGATTCATGGGATTTTTAAAAATGTTAAAATTTACAAAAGTAGGTACTGATTGTTTAAAAAAAAAATTTGAAACCTTTTTTTCGAGCTTTTTTAATACAAAATTTTTTATATACGACTGAGTAAACAAGCCAGTACAAAAATATTAGATTTTTCTCCATTTGCATTCCTGTCCCTTCCCGGTTTTTACTAAAAACAAACCCAACTGAGAACTTTTGTTTCAATTTCTAATCTCACAAAACATCATAAATTTTTTAACTGTATTTAAAAAAAAAATTAAGTGGAAAAGTTAAATGATTTTCTAAATAGGTGACTAAACAAGCATTCAAACTAGTATAACAGAAGAACTCAGCCGGAAGATTTTAAATTTCATAAGCTACTTATGTATATTCTCCCTATTGAAAATGACGGGTCTGCGCGGGTATAAATGTTGCATAGACCGGACTTAAGCGGGTGAATTTCATCCGCTCAAGTCCGGTTTATGCACCATTTATACCCGCCCAGACCCGTCATTTTCAGCTGATTTAAGGCATATCCACAAGCTCGCATAGTACATAGTACATAAGAAAGCGGTACCGTGATTGGCCTACAAGATACATGGCGGCACTTCAAGCCAATCACGGCATCGCATTCTTATGTACTATGTTGTTATGCGAGCCTGTGGATATGCCCTCAAGTGGGCACCTCGTTTTTAAAACAGATGGGTCAATAATATATTCTTATGTAATGTTTATTATATTTATTTTCGTTGCATATTAGTAAGTTTTAATAAGGAAGTCAAAAATTTAATGCATAAATAAATATACCTATTTTAGCTACCGATTATTAACTTCCCATAAAGATAAATTGGTAATTTATCAGTATACAGTCTGTTCAACAAGAGCGTGTTTTCAATACATATTTTTTCTATGAAAGATATTTAATTATTCATTTTTTTACATTAAAGTAGATAAAAAATGCCATTTCTCTCCTACTAAGTACACCGTGAAATCTCCGTTGTTATCCAGAATGGCTTGAAACCTTTTTGGCATACTTTTTGCGTATTTTACTGTCAACGACCTCCATTTATCATAAATGGCTACTGCGAGCTGCTTTAAATTCAGCAGTTTTGTGCCTTCAAGTTTGGACTTCAAAGCCCCCACACGTTTTCGATCGAATTTGTATCTGGTGGTTGTGAAGGCCAAAGTAACGTCGTGATGCCGTTTTACCTCTTCCAATCGATTTGGACTTTTTGGACCTCTAAAGCATAGTCGGTGCATAGTCGACTGCGGTGTTTTGGATCATTGTCCTCTTGCAATATCCAATCTTTGTTTTTGGATCTAAACATCCTTTTTCCTGACTTTATAACTCCACGCTGGTAAATTTTCAAAATTTTCTAAGCGTTCAAATTCTCAGTAAACAACTTTAGGCAACTAAATCCACGTTCTAAAAAGCATTCCCAAACATGAATTTTTACGGGGTGCCTAACTGTGCGCAGGACCAAATGCATTTCACAGTAAGACTCTTTAGTCACTCTTGATGCATTGGCGACCTTTAATTTAGGTCTTCGCGGATGAAGGCACAAAAAGACCGCGGCCTTTTAACGTAAACCGAACTGATTTTCTTTACCGCGTGCTCGTCACGACAATTCGACTACTACAGTAAGAAATCAGTGCTACAGATATAGTACAGAGATAGGAGAATTAAGCTGTAAAATATGGCGGAGAATTCTTGAATAATCAAAGACACGCTCTTATTGAACAGACTGTACATATCAATCATATATTAATAATATTAATTCAATATATGAAGAGTACAGGGGAAAAACCCCGTCAGTCCAAAACAGCTGATATTGAGTTAAATGCTTTTTAAAGCTCTCCAGTGCATGGTTATGACAATATGAAATAATATGACAGATGAGACGAGGTGAATGCAAGATATGCGCGTTTTTTAGACTACCGGGGTTTTTCCGTATGCGCGCATGGACTAACGGGATTCTTTCCCGGTATAGCCTATTTTCAAATGTCAATTCAAAGAGTTTTCATTTAGTCAATAAGTCATTTCATAAATATATCATATGATAAATAAATTCTCAATTTTTTAAAAAATTAAAGACTCCTTGAACCCAAAATTATTGTGTATCACTATAAAAATAGCTTAATCTGAATGTAATAAATGTAATTTATTTATTTATTTATTTATTTATTTATTTATTTATTTATTTATTTATTTATTTATTTATTTATTTATTTATTTATTTATTTATTTATTTATTTATTTATATATACAGTTCTATATAATATGCATGTCATATTTTAGAACAGGTCAAGAATACAAAGGTATAATAAGTTATCAGTCAAATTACAACATAGCGTGACAAAGTAAAACAAAATAAAGTAAAATAAATATATAGTAAAACTTAAAATAAATAGCAAATAAATAGTAAAATTTACAACGACACCAATGAAAGAAGCTCAAAATTTAAACTTTTTAAACTCTTCGATCGAGTAAAAGCACTGTTGCAATAAAAAATGTTTTAAAGTTTTTTTAAATATATTAAAAATATTTATATTTTTAAAATTAGCTGGAAGGCGATTGTACAAGTTTAAACCCAGGCTGGTAGGTGAACCATCGTATGTTAGTTTTAAACGTCTTTGTTGAATATGAAAAGATTGAGCATCTCTTATAAAATATCCATGCAACGAACCATTCAAAACGAAATTTTCTCTATTTTTATAAATATGGCATAAAAGTTCAAGTAAAATAAGACAAGGTAGAGATAAAATGTTCAGTCTTATAAATAGTTCCTTGCATGGATGGTTATAAGGTGCATTAGCCAAACACCTAACAGCACGTTTTTGTACAAGGAAAACATCCTCAACGGCAGATGAAAGTAAAATACCATAATTAAGCCTTGACTGGAACTGTCCGAAATAAAATATTTTAAGTTGTGTCTGATTAAGGATACTTTTGAGCGATCGTAAAAGGAAACATGTTGAGCTCAGAGTGGACATAAGCTTTGAGCAGTGCGTTTTCCAGTCAAGGTTTTCATCTAGGTGGAGGCCTAAGAATGTAACGGTGTTCGTTTGGGGTAGATTAACATTATTTACTGTAACATCTATACTTTTAAGATTTCGCTTTTGATACGGATGGAATCTCATCTTATAAGTCTTGGTTAAATTTAAAAAAAGCATGTTATCATTAAACCAGTTACAAAATTTGTTTGTTGTGGATTGAGTAAGAATTTTGAGGTCGGAATCAGATTTGGTTGAAATTAAAAATGAGGTATCGTCCGCAAACATTACCGTTGGTTCTTTTACATAGTTTGGAAGATCGTTAACAATTAGGATGAAAAGAATTGGTCCTAATATTGACCCTTGGGGTACACCTATATTAATGTTTACTGTATCAGAAAAATGATTTTTTATTAGGTGATCAGTTTTACTCCTAATTAGAACTTTTTGGTGACGATTTTTTAGATACGATTCAAACCATTGTATGTATACATATTAATAATATATGTAATAAGACGAAAAAAACTCTGTTTTTGTTTAAAAAAGTTTTCTCTCGGCCCTCAGTACCAACTGCTACATGTTTGTACAAAACTTTTATTCGTCCGATAGTTGAATTTGGGTTTTCCGTTTGGCATCCAACCTTAGTGCGGGATATCAACTCTTTGGAGAACATTCAGCGGACCGCCACGAGACTGCCCTATGGAAGAACTCGTCCCTCCTATGAAGATAGGCTCCAAATATTCGGTCTTCCCACTGTGTTGGACAGATTGGAAAGAGGTTCTCTCTTGATGACATACCGCATTTTACATAATACATTTTCCATAAACCTACAGAACATTTTCACTCTTAACAATGACGATCGTCTCAGAGGGCATAACTTTAAGTTAAGACATGAACAATACAGAGCAACACACAGAACATCATTTTTGTGCAACCGTGTTTTTGCTACTTGGAACTCTTTGCCGCATGATGTTGTTCAAGCTCCTACTATTTATACATTTAAAAACCGTTTAGACAATTTTATATAATTGTAATTTATGCACTCTTTTATTATGTAAACGCAATTGAGTTAAATAGGTTTATACCTCAACTCTTCTCTTATGTATAATAATAATAATAATAATAATAATAATAATAATAATAATAATAATAATATGCAAGGTAAAAATATATACAGTGCGGTCCAAAAGTCACCCCCCCCCCTTTTAACTTTTGAACCAGTTGAGATATCGACTTCAAATTTAGAACTCTTAAATAAGACAACTTAAACTATCTTTTAGCATATATTTAATACTTTCAGCTCTTAAAATGTGGGCAGGGGGGCATGGGGGGACATTTTTTTAAATGGAAAGGGGTGTCGTGTGATACATCATTTTAAAGCTTATAAAATTCTCTTTTTAAACTAACATTTTTAAATTTTTTAAAAATGTTTTTTAAGGTTTTGATTTTTTAATTTTTTGTGCTAAAACATTCGATTTTTTAAGCTTTTTTATAAATTTTTATTTATGTCAACTAAATTAGTTTAAAAGTATAATAAAAAAATTTTATGATGAAATTAGGCATTTTTAAAAAATTATTTGTTTTTTTAGAGGAATTTTGACATTAATACCCATTTTCAACCCCATTTTAAACCCAATTTTTTTTATTTTAAATTTAAAAATATGTAGTTAAATGGAAAATTTTATAAGCTTTAAAATGATGTATTACACGATCCCCCTTTTCATTTAAAAAAATGTTCCCCTATGCCCCCCTGCCCACATTTTAAGAGCTGAAAGTATTAAATATATGCTAAAAGATAGTTTAAGTTGTCTTATTTAAAAGTTCCAAATTTGAAGTCGATATCTCAACTGGTTCAAAAGTTAAGAGGGGTGGGGTTACTTTTGGACCGCTCTGTATTTTAGGGGCCCTGATTTCCCAACCTTTGGGAGCTTCTAGCACCCAAAGGAACCAGGTCCAGAAAATGGTGATTTGGAAATAAATTAATTACTTTTTTTCTATTTTGCGACTGTTATATGCTCATAATCACACGCATTTTGCATGATCTTATAGACCCATAAGAGGTCTCTACTTTTTTTCTTTTGGGTTGGCAAAAGCCTATCGCTTGACGTTTTCCGTGCAAATGTCAGCGTCACTTTTAAGTTAAATTTTCTAAAAAATTTTGTGTTTAGCTTATTTTTTACCGTGTTAAAATTCTGGTCTGGTTACTTGCAGTAAAAAAAGAGAAGACAAGACTATAAAATATATCAAAATATAATTTGTTCTTAGAATTTTAAACAACGGCGAAAACTGTAATGCCAACTCGAAACAAAAATCCGTAAATCAGTCATCAGTTTAAATGTTTTTTAAATTTTAGAGCAAAATAGAAAAAATTGTATAAAGCACTCGTTTCATAACACGTTTTTAGAGCACTAGTACTTTAGAAAACTCGCCGGAAGCGTCTCGTTTTCTAAACTTGTACTCGTGCGCTAAAAACGTATATTATGAAACTAGTACTTTAATATACTATTTTTCTATTTTGCGACTCTTATAAGCTCATAATCACACGCATTTTGCGTGTTCTTATAGGCCCATAAGAGGTCTCTACTTTTTTTTCTTTTGGGTTGGCAACAGACAAAAGTCTATCTCTTGACGTTTGCGGTGCAATTGTGAACGTCGGTTTAAAGTTCAATTTTCTACAACATTTTGTGTTTAGGTTATGTTTTACCGTGTTAAAATTGTGTCTTGGTTACTTGCAGTGGAAAAGAGAAGAAATGACTATAAAATATATCAAAATTATTCGTTCTTAGAATTTTAAACATGGCGAAAACTGTAATGTCAATTCGAAACTAAAATCCCTAAATCAATCATCAATTTAAATGTAAGGTTTTTAAAATTTTAGAGCAAAATAGAAAAAATTGTATAAAGCACACGTTTCATAACACGTTTTTAGCGCACTAGTACTTTAGAAAACTCACCGCAAGCGGCTCGTTTTCTAAACTTGTACTAGTGCGCTAAAAACTTATGTTATGAAACTAGTACTTTAATATACTATCAAAGTCTTAAAAGACATATTAATGTAAAATACAGCCGAAAAAAAAAATAAAATAAAAATCGCCAGCTCTTCGACTAGAACCTAGAGCCATGTTTAAGGTTTTGGGGCGCACCTCCCCTGAACAAAAGTTTTGGTTCAAAAAGATTGTCAAATACATTTATCTATAGACTATCCAAGGCTGTGGGAATTAAGATAATATTTTAACAATCCTTTTCCCAAAAATATTTATCAACCTTGAATTGTTTAGAAATGTAATTAATAATAAACAAGATGAAGAGTGGAAGCATGCATTTTAAAAACACTTTGGAATAGAAACTTTAAAAAACTTTATAAATTTTAAATAAATTTAGTCAAAATGTTTTTAAAAGTTGGTTAACTTGGTCAGAAGGACTTGAGACAGGACCAATATTTTTGAAATATTTTCGTAATAACTATTGAACGCTTTAATTTAGAGGCTTTAAATTTGGTAGACGTCTTAATATTGATATAAATTTCCATTTGAAATTTAATGCCTTTAAGGCCTAAAAAGCAATAAAAAATTATTAAAACAAAATCTAAAAATAATTTTTACCCCATTTTAGCCAACTTAGATCTATACATTGAAAAAAAAAAGTCTGGTTGTGCCAAGCAGATTAATAGTTAAATATGGAACAACTGTTTTTCTAGTTGCTACACTAGAACAACTTGTTATTACCTACCAGAAACTAAAATCTTTTGTCTTGTTGCAATATGCCGTTAGGTAAATCTGGTTGCAGCAACCACCCAAGAATGGGAGTATTGGTGTAGTGTCTACCGCGTCTGTACATGACAAGTCTACTACAAATAGCGTGAGTTCGATTCTCACTGGCGCCGATTTGCCTTTTTCAGTTAATTATTAATTGAAATTTGGCGAAGGCGTAAGTGAAGCGGACACTCCCTATAAACTGGTTCGAAAGTCAGTATAAGCCGGTGGTTCCCTCTACTACTAGCTCACACAAGTCCTGGACTTAGGGATGCTTAATTAAGTAGAATAGTATGAAGTTTAAACAAACAAACAAACAAAATACTACAAAAGCACTTTAAATACACTAGCTATAACTTATCCCTTACAAGTCTTTTGCAGCAACATTACACCTGGGGAAAAAAAACTTTGTATAATTATGCATAATTATGCAAAATTTTGTATGATCATGTATGGATTTTGACCATGTATGAATTTTGACCCGGTATGATCATGTATAAATATTTATGATTATGCATAATTTTAAGTAAAATTATGCATGATTATGCTTAAATTTTAGGTATAATTAAACATAATTCTGCATAATCATATAAAAACATTTCCATGCATGGCAAGATACGGTGCGCCTTTGCCAAAATTTAAAATTTAATGCATGATCATACATAATTAGGTATAGGTCAACGTATACTCATACATAATTATGCATATACCCATACATGTTTATGCATAATTATATATGATCATACCGGGTTAAAATTCATACATGGTCAAAATCCAGACATGATCATACGTAATTATGTATAATTATGCATAATTTTACATAAAATTAGACATAATTATGCATTACTATGCATGATCATACAAAACCTCTTTTCCTCGGACACTTATATGGCGCAATCTTGCTACGAAAGAGCGGTAAAAGATACTTTATAGCTAATGGGGACAGAAAACTATGTAGTTGTTTTGTATTTAACTACTGATCTTTTTTTTTTTCAGTATACGAAAATCTAACCATGTTTTAACTACATGAGAAAAAAAACAGTTTTATAGCTGGTATAAAAATAGAGATATGGTGTTTAAAGAAAGAAAAACAGACAGACTCAGTTTTTTTTTCAATTTTTTTATGATGTAGATTTCGGGTACTTTTTCGAGTCATAAACATTAATCGGAATAAATTCAGTTATGACTCATCAACGTTGAAAATAAACACAGAAACATAGGCTTACGGAATAATTTTGCCGAATTATCAGGGAAATTTTTATAAAGGTCACTAAATCGAAACATTTTACGACTAATTTGTTACACACAACAATATTGAATATACATATTAACTATAAATATGTAAACATATCGGAGTTTTTCGAAGAAAATAAAAATGTAAATATTTAAAACCTCGCGTCAACGATAGAACCGACACGGCGCCTATGCGAGCACTGGAAATTCGCCGATGACTGGTCATAAATCATTGTTCATTTTGCTCCGAAGTAAATTTATATGTCGTATGTATGCAATGGTTTAACGTAATTAATGGTCTTTAGTTCTGATGTAATTGTAGGATAATTACCACCTTTGTTAATTATTTTAGGAAGATTTTGCCGGTAGCGGATAATTAAATTTGAAGAATACACTGTAATTAAGTATCTATGAAAGATGTTTTTTTAATTGAGATTTTAATTTTTTAAATCGCATTGGTAATATTAATAATTATTAACTATAATAGATAATTCTTAATCATAAATAATTATTACATAAAGTGCTGTCTCTACATGCCATGTGGAA